>OX336368.1:71515377-72156603 GCA_946902895.1 Fragum fragum | reverse complement strand
GAAGAAATTGCTTGAGACAAGCAATTTCCCTCATTTTCCCGCAATGTTTTCTACCGAGAAAGTTGACAAAATCTAAATACTCATAAACATCAAACTGTCGTCTGCCAGTCGTTCAATTTGGACCAGTCTAAAGTTTTACCGTCAAGTCAAGAGTTAAACATACCCGTTGTTTTCCTCAATGGATCGTGAGTAGGGAAAAGTTCTGGACCTAAATCTCTGTGAACATGTCGGTTCGTGTTACTGGGGGAGTAATGAAGTACTCTGAAACAATTAAAGGTGAGCAATGAAGTACTCTGAAACATTTCAACATGAGCAATGAAGTACTCTGAAACAACTAAAGGTGAGGGCAATGCAGTACTCTGAATCATTTCAAGGTGAGCAATGGAAGTACTCTGAATCATTTCAAGGTGAGCAATGAAGTACTCTGAATCATTTCAAGGTGAGCAATGTAGTACAATTGAAACATTCATAAGGTAAACAATGAAATACTCTGAAACAATTTTAAAGAGAGCAATGAAGTAACTACAGCTTTATTCAACCTCTAGCTACAACAATTTGCTTGCAGAACGAGGTTTTATTTTTCTTTCTATATTCTCTTTCTTTCTAATTCCTCGACGATTTTAGATTTAGAATCTTTGAAAACCAATCAACGGTTCTGTGTGTTAGTCTACGTGTTAACTTTCTGTCTTTTCTAAAATGATATATTTAAGTAATAAATGGATCTGTGAATTATCTTTCCCATAAAACTCTAGATTTGAATAGAGGTTTGTTCCATGTTTATGGAATGTGCGAGTCTTATGTTCAGCGAAGTGATTTGTCAACATGTTCTGACGGAAAAGTGTAGGAAGGTTTGAAAAGATTTTTAAAAATATGAAAAGTGTAGCAAGGTTTGAAAGGATTTTTCCAAATGTGAAAAGTACAAATAAAACACATCGGAGCATTCAATATACAGGTGAAACTTGCAAAATTAATTCTCAATTCTATATCATCTTTCTGACATGAAATGAGATAGACCCTACTTCACTATCGCTCCCGTCCAGCACATCGAAGCAATTTTCTTGTCACGTATGCGATACCGAAATAAGCTTTGTCTATTTGCCAGGCACCAGTTACGCCGAGATGACGTTTTTATAAAGCGGCGTTGGTCTCAATCCGTGACGGGCGTGTTACGGTCTCAGTTCCAGATTAAATATATCAAGCACGTCTTGGTGCCGGACGTAAAATCCATATCCTTTATCATGAAAACATATAATCTGCATCACCACAAATTGATATTGAGTCGCATATAGAACAGCTGTTGCATATGTGACTCAATATCAATTTGTGATGACGTGGATGATATGCTACATCTCTTACCGATATGTCAGAGTGAAGCTTTGGGCATGGAAATAGCTGTTGTTATGACGTCATAAACGTTCGACGTCGTCATGGTCTTTTATCAGTTTAGTGAATAACAGTCAAAAAGCTGTTCAAGTGAATGATTTGTTATCTGTATAAAGGATATGGAGTTTACGTCCGTAGTCAAGATGAGCTTAATATATCTTATCTGGATATCATGCGTGTTGGTCACTAGCGATTTTGAACACACAGTTTATGGTTTGGGAGAAACTCGAAAAATGAAATCAATTTCGTTCATTTGAAGCATAGAAAATAACGACCAATCAAACCAATGATTGAGACAAGAAGAGATCTTTAAACTCCGATATTTTTGCCAAGTTTTGTGTGTGTTTGGCAATTTAAACAACATGACTACAAACGTATTCACGACATTAGATCCTTTGATTGCCCATTTTCAATTTTTAGTTTGTGCGTTGGCAATTTCCTTTAACAATTCAGTTATCGACTATCAGCATATCTAATAAATACTTACACTTTAGCATTCCTACCTAAGAATAAAAGATGGGAAAAAGGAAGATAAGAGCAATAAGATAATAGAAAGAAAAACACTAAAATTTCTATATCGGTGGGAGGTATGAATAAAATCCGCCATTTTGACCAGTGGTTTTTTACAACTAACGGATCGCTTGCCCTGCTCATTGACCGCTGGCCACGCCCACTAACTCCGACAGGAAGTTCAACATAGATATTTAACGGCGCTATATTGGACAATTCATTGCCAGTAACATGAAACAAAAAGTAAAATCATTGGTTTGGCGACTTAGACGTCGTAACTATGGCTTGTTTGTGAAGTACTAGCAAAGAAAAATAAATAATGAAGATAAGTAAATTCTGAAATTGAGTTATCTCCTTTGTATCAATATTCCCTAGTTCGGGGCGTTATTGAAACTTAGAGAGGGGACGAGAAACCGTCGTAATTGTCCGAATCACCTGCCACTCTTGATTTATGAATTGTTCCAAATGTTTTTCGGAAACAGATATTCACTACAAGACATTAGCCGAATATCCACTTTATAGGAGTAAAGAATATTTATAACGGCTTAGTGAATTGTCATCTGTACACTATTTCACCTTGAAGTCTAAAGAAACATTCTCTCGTTAAGTTTTGGAAAAAAAAATAAAATCAGATGAAATCATATTTTTGAAATTAGTAATTTATCATTGACAATGATTTGTTGAACATATTATTATGTATGTGGTTTGATAGGCAAAATTACACACACACACACATATATATATACACACGACGATTAAGTCGCCATACCAACAAAAATGTTTCACATTGATGACGGCAAATGTTCAAAGATTACTTTCGGACTAAATGAATAATTTGTTTGATCGATTGATTCTTCGATTGACAGCCGCGACTGGTCAAGATTTCATATTTAACTTTAACTTTCTACTACAAGTAAATGACGTTAAGTCGCTATACCTAAATAAATTGCGCACGTAAATCCCATATTTTCAATCAATTAACATAAGTTAAAATGTGTCTTAAAGCGGCTCTTGCATAGATATGTTGCAATTTTTCTAAATAAGTTCATTTAATGCAATTACCTACGGATTGCAATACAAACAAAGACTGGCTATGAAAGTGTGTATAGACATACTTACTTTACTCTATTTTCTCGAATATATTACATGCAAAAACATAACTAACAGTAAGTCTCTATTCTCAAGTACATATATATTGCCATAAAAACATAAGTTACGAAGTTTTTATGTCCCAAAGCCTCGCGTATCAGAAAACGCTGACGAAATATTGTTTATATGAGCAAGCGCGTCAAGAAAAAAACTTACTTCCAGTCTCTCCACCCCAGAGTATAACGAATCAATCAAATCGTACTTACGTTAGGTCTTGGTGCATCGGTTTTGGAAACCTGAAAATGTAGAAGAGGAAAATAATTTCTTTGTAAATGAGTTTATCTGAAATATCAGTTCCAAACGGCATTTCTCTAACGGTTTTATTTTCTGGCCGCTGTCGAAAGTTCGGGGATGTATTGCCTCGCAGTTGTATGTCTTTCATTCCGTCCGTCCGTCCGCCAATTCGCAAAATAAAAAAAAAACTTACAACAGTTTCTACTTCTTCTACACTATTCAAGCTGAAATGTTTAAACTTAGTTTGCAGGTACCTTTAGCATGTAGGCAATGTCAAGGTCGAAATTGAATATCACATATAGATTTCTGAAAAAAAAGACCGTTGCAAGAACATATAAACACCTATTCGTGTATGTAAACATATATCTTCTAAATGTCCTCGTACAAACAGTTGTTGTATACTTTAAAATCTAAAGTCATGGAATACCACGATTTTACTATAGCAGTCTGATACAGTTGAAAAAGATCCTTTTAGAAGAAAAAAATGAAAGTACTTCCCTTTTATACAAAAGAAATATCTGTTCTGTAAATTTTACAAGAAATAGCAACCATTTTAGTGTCTCAATCTTGAATTAGAATATTGATACAAGTAACTAATAATAGCGTGCTTCAAATTGGGTGTGTTTTGGGAAACATTGTTAGAAAAAGAACTGAAGATTCAAGAGTGGTTTCGCCTTTCAATTCTGTAAAACGATGCTGAATATAAGATATGAATGATAACTGCCTTTCTTTAATGCCTAAATTTAAAGTGATTACTTCTTTCGCTTCCTAACTTTGCACAATTCATGAGTTAGAAAAAAATGCTAGTTGCAACATACGTTTTCCTTTCTACAATAATTTTCGTTTGATAAACCTTGCATTCCTACTGTGCGCTAGAAATATATCGTAACTACAGCTTTATTAAAGCTGAAGTCACGACATTTTCCTCTCGCACCGACGATTTAGGAATGTCTTTAGTAATCTCTGTAGATCATTGAAGAATTTTCAAAAGATATTATAGACTGATTGAATAATGTATCTTCTCTTTCAGCTCTGGTTCTGGTAAGAACAAAAGAAGAGGTCCCTCCCCTCCCTAAATAAATTTGACTGACACTGACACAGAAAATTCGGGGTTGTTGTTGTTGTTGTTTTGTTTTGTTTTAAAAGATATGAAAATATGTCTTTTACCTAATCAGAGGCTTTATGGCTCTCGTAGGGACAAAAAATCGCCGAATGGAATCCTGAAGTCTTTCTTAAAATTGTGTACAGTCCTTTTGATCATTAATTTCAAGAAACATGTATATCATAGGCCCACTATGGAAAGCGTTGCCGAACAGAAAATGAACATATATTTCAAAATTATTTTATGTTGCCCACGTAGAATAATATCCGTTTTCTGTTCGGCAAAACTTTCCAAAGCGAGTTTCTGACATATTTTGATTACTAATAATGGTTTTCAAAGATTTTAAATTTTCAAATTTTCTATTTCTTCGAAAGCCCAACTAATTTCCTGTTACGTATCTCACCTTTTTCAACACAGATGAATATTTAAGATTTTTTTGTCTTGTTTTTAGCCTGAGATTGTGTAAAGTCACCATGCTAAAAATTCAAACCCATGCAGAGTTTAATGTGAAAACATGAAAACATAATGTATAAAAAAAATCTACCGCAATCAATGTGATCTTCTGTCGCTTGAAAAGTACATCGGATCTGACCATAAATTAATACGCCCGATTGAGGCGAGAAGGACGAAGGCGAGATATGACCGATTGAAAGCTGTCGGCTTGATGTACAGTACTTTCGTGTGAGTGTTCTGAATTTGGCAAAATTATCAAAACTTGACGAGTGAATGGAAAGAAAGAAAGGAGATATATAATATTTTGGAAATTATTAAACATATATAATCATGTCATATTGTTAAGAAAAAATAAGGTGTTTGTTTCATACCAAAATAATAGTACTTATTCTAGAGTAAAAATGTTAAAACGGTCCGGTTAGACTAAGTTGCTGTAAAAAGCTGATGAGCGAAGCTGTCGGTTTTACGAACAATTCGAATGTATTGTTTAACAAATTAATTGGTCATTCATAGGATCATATTCGCACTGTCTGAAAACAGTTTGGTCGTGCTCGGACTTTGTGTCTATATATTTTTAACTCCGAATTCTTCCCAAAGCATGCAACGTCTACATATCGCTTTTGAGAGGTGTACATAATCACATTAACTGGTAAACGACCGCCCGCCCTCTCTCGCTCTCTTTATCTGGAGATTATAAAGCGCATATTTACACAACGAAATTGGTCTGTGAGGTAGAATACTCACATCGCACGCAAGAGCCTCCTTGTTCGAACCTGGCTTCACGCTCCATTCCCTATCTCTCTCACTCTCTCACTCTCTAGATCTCTCTCGCTAGCTCTACTGGCTGAAAGCCAATGGGCTTTTGTCATGATGTGGTATCCATCGTCCGTCCGTCCGTCAACTTTTACTTTAAAAATCTTCTTCTCAGAAAGTACTGAACATAATTCATCCAAACTCAACCAAAATTTACAGGAAGGATCCTTGGGTGGCCTTTATCAGATCCCTTCAAAGCATTTTTGATCGGGTGAAAAATATGTTACGATATATACATGTAAATATATCGTTACAATACCTCAACGGGATGAAAATTATTGCGGTCAGGTTGTGTCCCCTAGCGCACAAATTGGCAGATCTGCGCATAATCGCCAGTACATTTGGGTATAAAGTGGCACCTCCAATTATCCGACCATCAAACCTTTTCTACCAAGATTATATAACTCCTGTATACATATCTCCGGCTTTCAGCGCTTTCAGCGCTTTGATTTTATAATTTAGAGATATTGAATTAAATATATTTCCGCTTCTTGTTTACATATACATATATACATGTATACATGCTGTCATACAATTAAACTCATAATCTAGAATTATATGTCATATTTTTTTTTTGGGGGGGGGGGGGGTCAAATTGTAACTTGTCTCAAAAAAGACTTCTAGAGCAATGCTGATTTTGAAGAATATTATCTCATTGAATAAACTCTAGAAATTGTGTTAATACCATGAACATTGCAACAAGCGCCGAATTGACTAATCGCTGGCCTCGACAACTTAATTCATTTGTCACGCCAATCAACTCCGTTAGGAAATCCCGCTTCGATTTTAACCGGCGTTATTGTGCAGAATTTATGACAAGGAGCATGTAACAAAAAGGTAGGATAGTTGGTTGGAGACCAAAACGTCGTAACTGCAGGTTGAAAAAAATGTAGTTACGACGTTTAGGTCGCCAAACTAACAAACAGGGAACAAAAATGGCGACCAATGTCGAAGATCGAAACTCATTTCTTGTCTCAATGAATGAATTCATTGGTCAACTAGTCATTTGATTTACCATCACGATAGGTCAATTGACCAGGATCAAAGAATCAGTCCACCAATCATATCAATCATTTAGACCTTAAGTTAAATATGAATTACAACGTTGGGCGATATTTATATGAAACGTTTTTGTTGGTTTGGCAAAGTTAACTTGAAAACAAAACATTTTACATTTTTTATATGTTACTGGCCCTAAACTTTGCAAAATAACACTGTTTAAATGGAACTGGACTTCCTGTCGGAGCCAGTGGGCGTGTCCAGGTGATTTAGTTATATTTACCCGAAAATAGTGTTATTTGTGCTTAGACGGTAATTCGGTCAAGTTACATACTATCGCCGTCGGTTTATTCATAATCTGAAAAATCCCCACCGAAAAAATGTCACCTGCAACTTCTTTTTATATGGTTTGTTTGTTTGAATGGGGTTTTACGCCGCTTTCAACAATCTTTCAGTTATATCGCGGCGGCTGGAGCACCTAACAATGGAATCCTGGTATTTCTCACACCAGTACTACGATTACACCCTTTCCTAGCCTCAAGTTGCTATCCCACATAGGTCTACGATTATCGACCCATTCTTTTTATTTGGACTAGTCTAAAATGTTGATGTATGTTAATTTGTTGATAACATCTTGTATCAGATTTTGGATAAACGCTTTTGTAGCGCAGCACTCTGCAACACTTTTTTTCTGTTGTGATTTATTATTATTATTATTATTTTGAAAGCATTCTAGATAATGAAGACAATGCTCATAACAAGCAATTTCTTTGTTATCCTGAATGGTATCTAAATTTATTTATTCTTCTTCTAGACGTGAAAAGGCGTTATTGTGTGGGAATGGGTTAGAGAGAAAGTCCGCTGGCTATCGTTTTACCAGTGGCCAATCGCTATTTTTCTACATTTCAAGAATATAATTTGGCTATATTTTATCTATGTTTCACTGAGCGATAATTAAGAGCACTTACATATATCCTTCATATTTGGATGCTTGAACGTCCGGTACGGAGTGACAACAGTCGAAATTGTTTCTCCTGTAAAATAAAACTAAATTAGAGAACACAACTATGTCATAGGGCTTCAAGTCACTAGGTTACCTATTAACCCGATGTGGGGGTGAATGTTATCCCCGGCACCCCGGGACAATTGAGAATACAATGTATTTTGTTGTTGTTGTTTTTTTTTTTTTGTTGTTGTTTTTCTTTTTCAATTTAAGATCGATTTATCTTTTACTGAGTGAACAACAAAAACTATACAGAGAAATATATTGTCGGACAGGATGTTTGCCGCGACCGGGGATCGAACCCGGAACCCCGTAATTAGGAGTCCAACCCGCTACCAAACTGCATGAACCTAGGGCTGCTCGTTTTTGTCATTTAAAGCATATCGTCGTTGGGCATGAAAATGTCGTAACTACAGCTTTATTCAATATTCAAGCTGTACTTTAATTCAAGCTATAGCTACGACATTTTGCACGTCCAACGACAATATGTGAAGTTATCAAAAATGATGAAATACATTTATGATTATTACCTTATAAAACGTTGTATGTAATCAGATTGATGCGGTGTCGAAATATCAGCGTAAAATCGATTTATTTTTCATTGGGTGAACAACAAAAGCTATATTTTTCACGAGTGGCAGAGCTTTTGCTGTTCAATCAATGAAGGATAAATCGAAACAAACTATTTTTTTAATTGGCCAAATCTTTCTAAAAGCGCGTTATTTTTCAAGTACATGTCATGTCGATTTCTACTGGTCTAGCTGTGATGGCATTTGATATTGCAACATGAAAGGAAGCAGGGATAAATCTATCAAAGACGGTGATTAACCCATTCCCACACATTCCTTCCCTCTTTACACCCCTTAAGAAGAAAGGCTTTGAAACATTGTGGAAGATGAAGAAATTGACTCTATCAAGCAATTTCTTCATTATCTACAATGTTTTCTAGAAAAAAAAACGGATAAATTTAAAATTCAATTAAATTGAAATTATCGTCTGCAGCTTCTTTCAATTTGGACCGGTCTAAAAAATGTGTGGGAATGGGTTAAGTCATTTTGATATTTTAACTGTTTGTTCGGTGAAGTTATCCGTTGATATCTACCAGGAATTCTCTATAATCTGTCGGAGAGTATTAAAGAAGTGATAATTTACTGATAAATCTCTATAATCTATCGGAGAGTATTAAAGAAGTGATAATTTACTGATAAATCTCTATAATCTATCGGAGAGTATTGAAGAAGAAGTTATAATTTGAGGATAAATCTCTTTAATCTTTCGGAGGGTATTGAAGTAGAAGTGATAATTCACTGATAAATCTCTATAATCTATCGGAGAGTATTGCAGAAGAAATGATAATTCACTGATAAATATTTATAATCTGTCAGAAAATATTGAAGAAGAAGTTATAATTTACCGAAAAATGTCTATAATCTGTCGGAGAGTATTAAAGAAGTTATAATTTACTGATAAATCTCTATAATCTATCGGAGGGTATTGAAGTAGAAGTGATAGTTTACTGATAAATCTCTATAATCTATCGGAGAGTATTGAAGAAGAAGTGATAATTCACTGACAAATCTTTTTAATCTGTCAGAGAATATTGAAGAAGAAGTGATAATTTACCGAAAAATATCTATAATCTGTCGGAGAGTATTAAAGAAGTGATAATTTACTGATAAATCTCTATAATCTATCGGAGAGTATTGAAGAAGAAGTGATAGTTTACTGATAAATCTCTATAATCTATCGGAGAGTATTGAAGAAGAAGTGATAATTCACTGATAAATCTTTATAATCTGTCAGAGAATATTGAAGAAGAAGTGATAATTTACCGAAAAATGTCTATAATCTGTCGGAGAGTATTAAAGAAGTGATAATTTACTGAAAATCTCTATAATCTATCGGAGAGTATTAAAGAAGTTATAATTTGAGGATAAATCTCTTTAATCTTTCGGGGGGTATTGAAGTAGAAGTGATAATTCACTGATAAATCTCTATAATCTGTCGGAGAGTATTGCAGAAGAAGTGATAATTTACTGATAAATCTCTATAATCTATCGGAGAGTATTGAAGAAGAAGTGATAATTCACTGATAAATCTCTATTATCTGTCAGAGAATATTGAAGAAGAAGTGATAATTTACCGAAAAATGTCTATAATCTATCGGAGAGTATTAAAGAAGTGATAATTTACTGATAAATCTCTATAATCTATCGGAGAGTATTGAAGAAGAAGTTATAATTTGAGGACAATTCTATATATTCTATCGGAGAGTATTGAAGAAGAAGTGATAATTTACCGAAAAATGTCTATAATCTATGGGAGAGTATTGAAGAAGAAGTGATAATTTACTGATAAATCTCTAAAATCTTTCGGAGGGTATTGAAGAAGTGATAATTTACTGATTTCAACCAGAAGACGGTTAGTTGATACGGGGAATTATGCAAGAATATAGGACGAAACTGCTGTACTAGATACCTACCCACTGCATGCAGTCTGTATGGTATTGTTAAACATAACATTATCCTCGCCCCATCTCTTACGGTTTAATACAGTATCCGGGTATCTGGGTAGTGGAGGTAAACTGATACATGTTGAACTGAAACAGAAAATGGGGTATTTACAAATTGTATCTAAATTTATAAATGTGTTGTCTCATATACATTAATGAGAAAGTCCTCATAATGAGGTCTTGCTATTAATTACCAATTATAACCAAATGAAATATAAAAAGCAATTCAAGAAACGAATTGGCGACCCAAGAAAGTGCAAATATATGCCAGACTTAGCTATAGCAAATCTGCTTGTGATTCTGTACTCAAAAGCAAGTTGCTATAATTCCTTTAAACCGCAAAACTACTAGAAAAGTTAGTTAGTAGCCATTCTAGCCTCTCAAGATATCAACATGGTATCTCATGGGGCGGGAGTGGTGTTAAAAAACCTCCTCAACTTGACGGTCGTAAACTTTGGTAAACATTTTTATTAGACAATTTTAGTAGACGTAAGCTCTTTCGGGCATCTTGTCATACAAAATTTACAATGTTTTACAATTTCAAAGAATAACAATAAACATGGCATATCATATATATATATATATATATATCTTTATTCAGGAAATAAAGGCAACATTGCCTATCAAACCACATGTTTACATAATAATATATATTTTTTACAACAAATAGTCGATGGTGGATTAATTCTAGACGATAATACGCTCACATTTATATTCACAAATATACGAGAGAAGGTCTTTTTGATTTAAAATTGATTTGAGCTATCATAAACGTGAAATGTTTTTGGTTGGTAAAGATGTTTAGGTGTAAATACGGAAGAGAAGTAGGACTAGAGTGACAGGTGAAGTTTAAGTTATTGGAATATGCTCATGCATTCAGATTAACTGGAAACCTAAAGGTAAGTTATAGTCCCAGGGGGTCGGGTGTTAAAAACGACCCGTTGTCGATAATTGTTCTTCTGTATTTTATGTAAAACACATGTCACTATAACTTATAATACACCAGATTTCATCCCTTGAATATTGTATACAGCCTCCTTGTGAGATATGGTAATTAAATTCTCAGTGGATGGTTAATTGTATATCTCTTTGGGTGTTTTTTTTGTTGTTGCTGTTGTTGTTTTTTGTTGTTGTTGTTTTTTGTTTTTGTTTTTTTCGGGGGGAGGGGTGTTCAAATAAAGAAGTATTAGAATAGGCCTTTAAGAGTGAAAATGCATCCATGTCTTTGTATTTACATTTCTACAGTCATTGGCTTAAATCTTTTTATGTAGCAGCGTAAACTTTAAAAAGTTTATGTCTGCCTTTTTCGGGGGGGGGGGGGGGCTTGGGGGCTGGTGAACACATGGAATAGGCAAGTACAATGTAGATACGGGATATTTAAGATTTTAAATTAGACTTTTTACCTTTCCTTTCCTAAATACAATGATATTGATACTCTATAGAATTGTCCAGTTGAAGTTATTTACTGAGTACCAACAACGTTGGACTTCTTTGAAAATCAATAAATAAAGAAGGACGCTTTCCACTCTTATTAAGACGTCTAAAAAGAATGAGTTTCGGGATCTGCTATACAATTTAGCCCTAAAACTATACTTGATCAAAATAAATCTGGTTTACGGGAGAATAAGAAATTTTCTTTTAAAACATTGCAAGAATATTCTATATAAAAATTCCCCATTCCTGAAGTTACAAGGAAAGCAACTTAATATCCAAGACATGTGATCAGTCCAGCAGCAATAACCTCTCTTCAATAAATATTATAAAAAAAAGACCGATTAAGTTCATAATTTTCAACGAAGCAGTGTTTTTAGCTAGCAAAGCGTCAGCTTCGATAGCTTAAGTTAACAGGTCTTCTCAAAGTTCAACGAGTGCAAACTGCCACTGGAGGCTAAACCGCTAAATCCATCGAATGCCTACTCCATAAAAAGTAGTTCTTATGTATTTAAGGAATATTGCAAACTCAATTGTAGAAAACTCTTTCAAAAGCATGCTATTTAACCCATTCTCACTCAAATCCGCTTTTAAAGCATCTCGAGAAAAAACTTTGGAATACATCGTGGACAATGAAGTAATTGTTTGTTACAAGCAATTTCTTCATTGTCCACAATATTTTCTCCCCAACAAGGGAAGGCTTTTCTAAATTCAACCAACTTGAAATTGTCGTCTGCAACTTCTTTAAATTTAAACCAGCCTAAGATTTTTTCGTGTTGTAATGGGTTATCTACTTGGTTACTCAAATCTCGTTTATCATGATGACCTTTAACAAAGAAGATTACTTAACAAAACTATGCTTTGCTAGCTTACAGTACTTTCAGTACTTTGACTTCATTGAGTCTAATTTTATCTTTTCCCAGGGATATCCATATTATCCGACTTTTGTTGTTGTTGTTGTTGTTGTTGTTTTGGTTTTTTCTCTGTGACATCTTTTTATTTGTCTATTTTTTAAAAGAAAAACTCAAAGAAAGGTCTCCAAAGACTCATTCCTGTATAGTGTGGTTATAATCCAGTCAGAAGCTTCTGAAGAGACAATGTTAAAGAGTTCACTGGATACAGTGTCCGAAAATTAGCCCCGCCTGTAAAAGCCATGTTTTTCATCCGATCAATATTTCTTCAGAGTATCTGATAAAGGGTCAACAAACGACCAAACCTGTGAAAGCTGGATAAGATTATTCTTATGGGATCTTTAAGGAAAGTGTTAAATGAGGACATACACAATACCATGGTTATACCCCGTTGTCAAGTTGAGCTTGGCTGGCGAGTATGTCAAATTTGAAAATAGATATTTTCAATGGAATTATAATGGTCTAAAGTCTTTAGTGGGTTGGTATTATCTATTTATCATTTAAAGAAATGCAGAAATCAAAAAAATGTTACATAGGCTGTAAACTTTCAAAGGGTGGAGGCCTCGACCAAATAACACAAATATTTACCATTCGGTCCCACTTGGCATATTTACCTATGTCTGCTAAATGTTTCTATATAAGGTAGGGCTGGTTGTGCGGTTCTCTGCATACACGGTAATTGAAAGGCTGACTGGAGCGGGACGCTCGGCAGGGCACATAACACGGGGCCCGACATCTTTAAACAAATCTCGAGTGTAGCTAATTCTAGTCTCTTCAATAAGCCATTGATTATTTGTTTAAGCAAAAGTTAAGTTACACGATAAATAACACCGCCATTTCGGACGTCGTTACCATGGGTAAGGTGATGACGTCATTATACAGAACGACGTCAAAACATACTCCATTCGGCAATCCTCGGGCGATCTCCGAAGTCTCCGATCTTAGATGTAGGTACGGAATCGGCCGAGTTGTGACCAATAAACAGTCCCGATGTGCGTTCTTTTCGTCGAGATGAAAAATCCTACTAAATAAAATTTTTGAGACGTCTTAGAGAACGATTTTCTAATTTGAATAAAAATATTCGACGTCGTCAAGGCTACTTGTTTAAGGCAATGCCTCGTACGCTTAAATTCCCCATTAAGAATTCTCAAGATTCTTATTTCGTCGCTTAAAAATCTTAATCCAAAGAACGATTTTACTTAAAAAAACTGAATAAGAAATTTTAGAATCTTGACGAAAAGAGCACACATCCGAGCAATCGGAACACAATCGGCTATTGCCGTAAACTTTGAGAAGAGACCTCGGACCGTTGTCTGCGCATGTCATATTTTACCTCCAAGAACAGGCATCAAGAATATGAAGGGTGCATTTCAAGGGAGCTGACATTTTGAACGTAGTTCGACGGAATTTGCCGAGTTGTCAGTATTTGAAAAATGCCACCTATCGGAAGATAACGGACCTCGGTCTTACATAAGGCGGAGCATTATGTAAAAACAAGAGCACCACCCACGGGTGCCAACGCTCGGCTGCAGGTGCTAGATAATGCAAAAATTCTAAGTCGAAAGAGGGGCATAACTCTTACAAAAATGCTTTTAGAGTTATCCCCCTTTATGGTCTAGATAGCTTTTGTGATGGATAATACACATGCCAAGTTTCATGAGGATATCTTCAATAACAACAGAGATATTACAAAGGTTAAAGTTTGTCACGCCAACGCCAACACCAACGCCGACAAGAACGACGCCAATGTGATCACAATACCTCTGGTTTTCTCCAAAAGCAGCCGAGCTAAAAACGGTCCATTTTTGTTAGCCAGAAACAGTGTAGGAAAACGTAGTATGCAATCTTGATAAACCTGGTTAGGAAGTCCAAATACCGCTGAAAAACTTAAATTTCCTTTTGTTGTTTTTTATGTTCTGTCCTATTTTGCTCTGATATTAAGTTTCCTTTGAGGACCATACAGACCTATTACAGAACTTTTTGAGATGCATTTTACCGCATTTTCTTTAGTTTGTCACGTGAATCTTTCAAAGGGGACTACGATGTACATCCTAGATTTGATTCATACAATTAAACGAGGAGTTCGGATGGAGTCCCGAGGTGCGTTTTTTTAGTCATGATGAAAAATCCCGCCTAATATGATTTTTAAGACCTCTTTAAGAACGATTTTTTAAATTTTGAGTGAAGATATTCCAAGTAATCGAGGCTAATCGTTTATACCAATGCTTAGTACGCTTACGTTCCTCATTAAGAACTCTTAAGATTCTTATTTAGCGGCTTGAGAATCTAAGGAACGCTTTTTCTTAAAATTCTAAATAAGATTATTAAGAATCTCTACGAAAAGAACACACCTCAGAGTTTTCCTAAACGCTACAATATCCAAACACTCTTATTTTCAATATTTCATGAATAATTATTTATTTTCAAGATTTATTTTCTTTTTCTCAACAAAGGCAATTTTGTGAAAATATTAAAAACAAAAGTGTTTATATATAGTGTTTTAAAAGTTTATCAAGGAACGATATTGTGATTTTGCCTTAAAAAGTTCGTCGGTAGAAAACTTCTGGTCAGCGGGTCTCAAACTCCTTATGTTCCGAATCACCTTTCTATCACCCATCCATTTTGTGTCAAACCTTACAGATAAAAAAAGTGTTCATGCATATCAGTTTTCTGGTTATACTTTTCTTTATATGATCGGATATGCCAGTAGCAGCTGTTCAGCCCGCAAAGGCAGGTCCACTTAATGAGCCAATGTTTCTTCGCCGTTGGAGCTAAGTTTCAAGATCGCCTGATCGCTTTTCAAAATGGTAGATGGATTTGACTGAGGAATTGGGGAGGTCGTACGGTATAACGTGCAAGAGATGGAAGAATTAAATGACATTAGTTCACAAAGTGTTTTGGATATCTTACCCTCTTTGGTTACACAAGATCTGTGCGCGCTGGGTGCCCACTTTGCTCACTGACGGACAGAAACAAAGACGGGTTAGACTTGCAATACACGTTAAAGAACAAGAGCATCGCACTCGGATGTCAACGCTTGGCTATTTCAGTGATTGATAGTGGGTAAAATGTTTAGGTCGATAACAAGGTATGATTCTTTAAAATACCTCTAGAGTTGTAGATTGCTCTTTTGACGGTGAGCATGTATTCTAAGTTTTAAGTGAGCGTTTTCAGTAATATCGGATATTACAAATGTCGAAAATTTTAGACGATAACGCTGACATAGACGACGACCTGTCTATAGCAATACGTGGTACTGTCTTTGATAATAGTCGAACCAAAATATGATAAATGATACTCAAGTCGTTAAGAAGAGATAGCTCCGGGTGATCTACCATTTTCAACCCGAATCTAAGGCTTAAAATGAGAGCGTAAGACCAGTAATCGCATGCTGTTGCAAATATCAAATCGCATGTTGTATGTCATATCAATTGATTCGGAAGGTCCAGTCTTTCAAGTACAGTTTCAAAAGATAGCTCTGGTACTTGACAGTTTTACAGAGAATGTGTTTTACTCAACTTGATATCCACCAGAAGCCCAGACAGCGCACCCATCTTTGCGGCATCAAATTACTTCATGATAACGCATCAGTCCATAATTCCGCTACGGTACAGGGATATCTGAAAGAATCTGGGCTCGATATCTTAGAGCATCCCAACATATAGTTAAAGAGGAGTACCGGGCGGCGTTCCAGAAATAGGTAGATTGGTGTAAATGTGTATCGAGACAGACGGAACATATTTCAAAGGTCTAGGATAAATTTTGATGTTTCAGGCGGCTTTAGAAAGGCCGCCCTACTGTACGACCTTAAAAAAATTTCCCTCTTACTGTGAAAGCAAACTTATGTGAAAACAGAACCGAATACAAGTGTGGCCGTCATAGCGCATTTGGTAGCGTAACAGGCTCCCAATCTTCAATCAAGGGATGCCGTGGGTTCGATCCCCTGCGGCGGCACATATCCTTTCCGAAATTTGTCTCTTAAAAATGGGTGGATAATCGTAAATCTAAGTGGGATAGCAGCTGGAGGCTAGGAAAGGGTGCAGTGGAAGTACTGGTGTGAGAAATACCAGGAATCCATTGTTAGGTGTTCCAGCCTCCGCGATATGACTAAAATCTTGTTGAAAGTTGTGTAAAACTCCATTCAATCAATCAATCAATTATATCCAGTGGTATTGAAGTCAGTGATATTATTAACAATTGGCGAATCCAATTGTAGACTAGCCAAACTACTTATTCTTTAACTTTTAGACTGGAAAAAACTTCGAACCCCGACATTTAATTTACGTATTTTTGTTGGTTTGGAGCTTTTTCAGATTAAAGTTACTACGTAAAGGTCGACAACCAACCGGTTTACTTTCTATTGTATATACAAGCCACAAAGTTTACAAAATAACGCCGTTTATTATCTCAGTCGAATTTCCTACCGGAGGTCAGTGGGCGTGGCCAGTAAACCGTCAAATAACTACCTGGAGCCAACCTGTCGAGCCACTTCATGCATATTCAACCCCCTAATAGCCAACTATGCGATAGGGACAACAAACAAGAGGCCCATAGGGCCTTATCGGTCACCTGAGTCCAAAGAGCACAAAACAAGTCCACCAGATTATGCTACATACTAAATATCGAAGCTCTAAGCCTTTTCGTTTGGGAGAAGAAGATTTTTAAAAGTTTTCACTAAACAAGCCTATGTTAAACTTGGGACATCTTGGAACGGGCTAATTCTGACCCTGGTGCCATAATTTATACAATCTTAATGGGGGTTCACCATGTGATGCTATATACTAAATATTAAAGCTCTAGGACCTCCTGTTTGGCAGAAGAAGAGTTTTAAATTTTCACTATAAAAACCCTATGTAAAATTCGTGACGTCTGGGAATGGGCTAATTATGACCCTATGGCCATCGATAGAGATCCACCAAATGATGCTACATACTAATTATCAAAGCTCTAGGTCTATCTGTTTGAGAGCGGAAGATATTTAAAGTTTTCACCATATAAGCCTATGTTAAATTTTTGACATCCGGGAATGGGCTAATTTTAATCCTTAGGCAATGATTTGTACTACTTGATAGAGGTTTACCAGATGATGCTGTATACCAAATATCAAAGTTCTAGGCCCTCCTGTTTTGGAGAAGATATTTAACAAATTCACTATATAAGCCTATGTTAAATTTGTGTCACCCGGGAATGGGCTATTTTAATCCTGAGGCAATAATTTTTACAATCTTGATAGAGGTCTACCAGATGATGCTGCATACCAAATATCAAAGTTCTAGGACCTCTAGTTTGGGAGAAGTTTTTTTTAAAGATTTCACTATATAAGCCTATGTGAAACTTGTGACGTCCGGTAATGGGCTAATTCTGTCTCTGGGGCCATGATTTATATACTCTTGATAGAGGTCTACCAGATGATGCAACATACAAAATATCAAAGCTCTAGGCCCTCTAGTTTGTGAGAAGATGATTTTTGACATTCTCACTATATAAGCATATGTGAAACTTGTGACGTCCGGGAATGGGCTAATTCTGTCTCTGGGGCCAGGATTTATATGATCTTGATAGAGGTCTACCAGATGATACCACATACCAAATATCAAAGCTCTAGGCCCTCTAGTTCGTGAGAAGAAGATTTTTGAAATTCTCACTATATAAGCATATGTTAAACTTGTGACGTCCGGGAATGGGGTAATTCTGTCTCTGGGGCCATGATTTATATGATCCTGATAGAGGTCCACTATATGATGCCACATACCAAATATCATAGCTGTAGGTCTTTTGGTTCGGTAGGGAAAAAATCGAAGTTGTCACTATGTAAGCTTATGTACCCCCCCCCCCCTTTGCACGTCCATTTATTGACAGATTTTTTTCTTGTACAAACATGATAGTCCTTTCCCTTTAGACTCTAAATACCAAATGTGAACCTAACCTTACATCCGGTTCATGTCAAGAAGATTTCTAAAGGTGAACCCTTTTTGGCCTCATTTTGGCCCCTTATGGAGCCCCAAGGGGAGATAACTCCATGACGTGTACAAATCTGAAGCGCCTTCCGATAAGGATGCTTCCTGCCAAGTTTGGTTGAAATCCATCCGAGGGTTCTGAAGAAGAAGTCGAAAATTTAAAAAGTTAACGCACGACGCACAACGACGGACAAAACACGATCGCAATAGGTCACCATAACCTTCGGTCAGGTGACCTAACAAGAGTGCCATAGTTACAATATACGCCGCCAATTTGCTGCTGTTTCACGAAAATAATTGTAGACATTACTTATTTTGACAGAACCAAATTCAAAACATTTGCTAGTTTCATCAGTTTCAATCAAGACAAAATGTTAGGAGGTGTTGCGTTCACGAGGCTGCAATTTCAACAAGCCCAAGATACTAAGTTTTAATGGGGCATAATTCAGGGAAATTATTGAACCACAAAATCCTTGATCCATGTACATCTACAAATTATGGTGATGACATTGACCAAGTTTCATTTAACTCAAGACAAAAAGTTAGGATATGCGTTCACAAGGCTGCAATTTCAATAAGCCCCAGATACTAAGTTTTAAGGGGGCATAATTCAGGGAAAAATTTACGAACCATAAAATCCTTACTTTATGCACATCTACCAATTTATGTTATAACATCCACCAATTTTCATTTAGATCCAGCCAAAACCTTAGGAGGAGTTGCATTCACAAGGCTGTAATTTCAATAAGCCCCAGAGACTAAGTTTTAAGGGTGCATAACTGAGGCAAAAATCAATGAACCATAAAATACTTTCTTCATGCACATCTACCAATTAAGGTGATAACATTGACCAAGTTTCAAAAAGATCCAACAAGAAAAGTGGACGTACGTACGGACGGACGGATGGACGGACAGACGGAGAAGATGACGCCAATATACGGCCGCCTCGAGCGGCGTATAAAAACCACTCAGAATCTGGCTGCTATATTCTCACTCTTCCGGACTATAATCACATTATCCTGCACGTGATATTTCAAACAACTTCTTGCGAGTCTAAAATATCAGCTAATCGTCTAAAATCTTCGTGTGATTAGTGATTTGGTGACTGGGGTTTAACGCCATTTTAAACAGTATGTGAGTCATATAGAGTCCGGGACCCCGTGATAAAGAGTCGAACGCGCTGTGTTTGGTATCAAAAACGGTATTGTGTGGGATTGGCTCAGGGCTTCATGCAAAAGTATCACAATTTGTTGGACTTTATCAAATCAACAAATGGAAACAATTTTTATTTTCAACATTTATTTATTTTTGGCCGCCATGATCAAGGACAATCATGACACAGCATATTATAATTGTGTGTAACATTTCAGTCACGTCACACATGCACGTGACTTCTGAACCACATGTATTTAAGACTCAAATCAAGCAAATTACGCGAGTCACCAGTTCATTGATCAAACTTGATTTGCATGTTTGTCTGTCTTAAAACATCTAAATACATCTTAATTCTCATAAGATACCAAAGAATCAAAGAAGAACTTACCATTATCGCTGTATGAAGAATAATTTCAATAGTTTTATTATTTTTTCAAGATGATAAAGCCTTTTGAAAAAAGCAGAGAACATTTTGTTACATTTTTTTTTCAAAACATAAAGGCTTATATCAATGTTATATAGCTTTAGTTTCGTCTATCAACATTCTAGTGTTTCGACTGGCAGAAATTTTCTTATAAAACTCCTATGAAAAAATTGAGAACATGCCTATTTTGTATGCTTTCAAACAAAGTAGAACCATCGAATTTTCCTCAAAACTAGTCAGTTTTTGCTTTGTGTTGCTTGTTGACAAAAATGAAGAGAATATTTTTTTTTTTCATTTAGATTGAGGTATAACCAAAACTTAATCACATTGTATGAATAAGCTTCGCGTATTCAAACAGAGTGATAAAGTTTTTAGGTTATACATCAATGAAGGATAACGTGAAATGGGTGAAATTGATTTTATAAAGCAATAACTTTTTCCCGAATATATTTTATATCTTAGAGAATCGTTTCTTACACTGTACTAGCTTTGGATTTTGCATTTAGGACCAATCTCAGTTTTTTCACAATTGCGAACAAATCAACATGAGCTTTTAAGCCCTTTCCTGGACAAACCCCGGATTTTACATCACTGCGATTTTATACTTGAGAAAACATTGTGGAAAAAGGAGAAATTGCTTGTAACAAGCAATTTCTCCTTTTCCCACAATATTTTCTTCAACATAGGATGGTCAGATTTCAAATAGCATGCATTTTTCATTGTCGTCTGCAACCTCTTTCAAATTGGACCAGTCTAAAATTTCATTAAACAGGAAAGGGTTAATATGCTTTGAAATATGCAGACACAGTTCAAAAAGACTGGCCAACTTTTCATTGGCAAGAAGATAAAGTGACTGTATGGATTTAAGACTTTTTGAAGCAAAACAACTCACTTCTGAATTATTGAAACAAATATTTCACATCACACCGTTTAAAGCAGGCTTCAACAAAACACTTATCACAATCATATATAAATATCCTATCAATTTACCGGGACAATTTAAGGATTCAGTGATAATTATCACTAGGTTACAAGTATATCAAACAAGATTGGTCTCACTAGATTGCTTTGTTATCTGTACTCTTTAGAATTCTTACAACTATATTGTCTAAATGAGTAAAAGGAAGAAGGGTTAACCCATTACAAGACAACCAAATTGTAGACTGGTCCAAATTGATAGGAAGTTGCGGACATTTCCAATTGCACTGAAACTGGAAAAAAAGGATCCAAAAACGATTGAACACATTGCCGGAAAAGGATAAATGGCTTGTTATATGCCATTTCTCCTTTTCAAACAATTTTTTTCATGATCATATTGCCCTGGGCGTCAAAAAGTGGCATTGTGTCATAATGGACTATCCCATTCCCACACAATTCCGCTTTTTTACACTTCTCAAGGAAAGACTGGAGGTAAACAAGGTTGAAAATGACAAAATTGCTTGTTACAAGTAATTTCTTCATTTAGAACTTTGTTTTCTACCCAAAGAAGATGGAGTTATCCAAAATTCTCTCAATATAAAATTGTCTTCTGCAACCTCTTTGAATTCGGACCAGTCTAAAATTTGCTGTGTGGTAATGGGTTAAGGCAGGAAAAATAATTGTTACTTCTCACTCTATTTATTATAATCTCCAGAAAATCCAAACCTAAATTGTCTCTCCATTGAGAGAATTTGTGTTTTCTTTTTCTAATTCAATCTAAAGAATTTGACTCTACAGTGAATCAAACTTCATAGCACTTGAAGTTTTGAACAGTAACTTTTCAATAAAGATTGAAGCCAGCCAGCAATACAAAATGCTTATTGACTTCATCAATTGTAAGTGTTTTAAAGGCAATGAAATACATTGTAAGCTATATCCAAGTAATAAATACAGTATATTGCACAGAAGAGTTTTATCACTTGAATTATTCCAGAGTTTAGATAGGTCAACAAAATGTTGTAACCAGCTATAGTTATAACATTTTGATTGCCCACCAACTATTTCTGTAATGTTTACCCGAGGACAATCATCTATGATCTAATTATTTTGTTTAAGATTGACTAGTACATGTAAACCAGGTGAAACACCTGTACCTATCAGACATAGTTGAGAACCTTTAGTAGGTTAAGGAAATTGTTGATTTTAGAAGATACCCACATACATTGATTTGCAGCAAATAAAATAGATATTAATTTGTTGATACCTTTTCAAATACACATACTCACTTAAACCACAATAGACTTCAGCATCTATTCATAAGATTGTCTACTTGATACACCTTAATTCATAGACAAAAAGGATCACCCATACACAAATTTAAAATTGTTTTCAAATATCTTAACCATTTGTCCTGCATTCAAAAGCATTTCACCGTACTTTCATTATTTTTGATCATGTTGACATATTTTTCAAGCCATTATATGAGTCAGTTCAAGTGATTTCCTACTTTTATAATATTACATTTATGCCTAGTTACCCACATACATCTCTTATAGACAATACTATAGAAATTAAATTTGAAGGCAGCCAGAAAGATTTATTGTATACTTTCATTTCTGATCACTTGTTTAAGCTGTCAATGTAAAACATCACATGCTTACAATACTAACTTTCACAATCAATCACCCAAGGTGTTTAGGAAGAGAACAAGAGCTGGTAACCAGGATTTTTTTTTTTTCATTCACCACAATATTTCTTCTCTATGTAATAAAAATTCCATAATTTCGATTCAATCTAATCTGTTGTTGTCAAACAGTTTGAAGCTACAAACTTAGCAATCTGATAAAGTATGAAATAAACCATGATCAACTTTAATTTTGACAAATGTATAAACATTTGAAAATAAGCTAACAGACACACATCAATAATACACAAAATATACAATCATTCAACTTTTCAAGCAATAATACACAACATCCAATCATTCAGTCATATAACATACTTTTTTTTCATTATTTAATACTATGCATTATTCTTATTTTTTTCAATAAATTTTTCAAGCTTTTACAGATTTTTTTGTTCTTTTTGTGTATGAATTTTTGGCATTTTTTTATTTTTTGAATTATGCAACCTTGTACATATAGGAGTTACATAAATAATAAAATGAAATTGACATCGTCATTAACCCATTCCAACACAATCCCTCCTATTTACGCCCCTCAAGAAAAAAGCTTTGGAAAACATTGTGGACAGTGAAGAAATTGCTTGTATCAAGCAATTCCTTCATTAACCACGTTGTTTTCTAGCCCAAAAGACAAAATAAAATTAAGATTTCATCCACTTGAAATTGTCAGCTGCAGCTTCTTTCAGTGTGTTATGAGGGAATGGGTTAAGAAGAGCGTTTATGTCATACTGCAACTCTAACTGTATATTTTCATTTTGTTGTATGCCAATCCCAGAAATTCACCAAATGTATTCACAAAGTAATTGTGGTGATGCAAATGTACCATTAGAAAATTCATTTAACATTTGAATGTGTATGGTTAAGCTAGTGTTCAGGATTTCTTATTTCACAAATGTAAAATATATGAAATGCATTCAAGCCTGAGTCGGGTCTCTACATCCATTACCATGAGACAGTATTTTGGACTGGTCCAAATTGAAAGAAGTTAGACAAAAATATCAGGGAGATGAAAATTACAAATCAATTTTCCTGGACAGAAAACATAGATGAAAATGAAGAAACTCCTTGTTATAAGCAATTTCTTCATTTTCAACAATGTTTTCCCCGAGTTCTTCCCTGAGGCTCATCAAACAGCTTGATTATCAGGGAACAGGTATACATGTACTTTAAAAGTACATAATATGAAATAATTACTTGTAACAACTACGCCAACGAAATATGGCCATTTTCTCACAATGTTTTCTGTTTTCAAGGACAAGTTCTATAATCTTGGCCTTGCATTATATATTGAATTGTCCACTTAAATACTCTAAACAGACTAAAATTTTGTTAACTAAATAGTAAAAGGTCACAAAAATCCACCAAAGTCTAACTGATAAAGAGAAAACAATATGATAGATAGGCAAAGATCTAGAGAAATTGATGTCAAATATTTTCGTCTTTTTATTATCCCTAATTAAAGAAAAAAAGAAATTAAAGGAAATAAGAATTGATTCTGAAACATTAATGCACTCTTAACAGAAAAATTCTTTTGGGTGTTTAACATTGATGGATGACAGTGACTGTGTTACATGACCTTGACCTTGGCATCAGCAGATGCATATCAATGATCAAATTGAAATAGTAAAGAAGTTATTAGACACTGTAAAGTTCAAAGGTAAAGTTTCAGCAGAGAGACAGACACCAATAAAACAATATGCTCCAGATCCAACAACTAAAGAGCTTAACCCTTGTCATGCTATATAAATTACCTTATTGAATTGCTGTAAATTCAAAGGGCTGAAAGCACTGATAGAACTTGTTCAAAAATCAATATTTCTTTTAGAAATCAATTTCATAAACAACTCTGGCAAGAACAGTACAAGCAGGAGGTATAGACCAAGTTCAGACTGCACTTATGTGCAGGCTGATCTTGGTCTACACCTCCTGCCAAAACCGGAATATTTCAGGTTCAGCATGACAAGGGTTAAGAAGATATCAGACAAAACTTAAATCCATTCCCACACAATAACTCTTTTAAATGCCCCTCAATATAAAAACTTAAGAAAACATTGTGGAAAAAGAAAAAATTGCTTGTCACAAGCAAATTCTTCATTATCCACAATATTTTCTTACCCAAAATACAAAATGTTAAAAATTTCATGAACATAAATTTGTCCTCTGCAACCTCTTTAAATTTGGACAGGTCTAGATTATAATTGTGTGGGAATGGATTAAAGTCAGGACATTTATATAAACGCCTAATTGTAAGTCAGATCATCATAAAAGTATATGTAAAGGGTTTACATTCTACCTTACAAAGTAATTAAGTCTATCCCTGAAAACTAACTTTGTATAATACAATTCATTAGTTAACATCAAGTATTGCACTAACCACCGTAGAAAAATCTCCCTGATCAAGAGACTTTACCCTTTCCAGTATAACCCCAGCTCTATTTAAGTACATAATGTACCAAACCCATCATCAGACAACATTATTTTAGTCATGGCCATATTCAAAGAAGTTACAATTGACAACTTAAAGATAATATAAAAAAATAAAATCTTTTCCATGTAGAAAATATTGTCAATAATGGAAAAAATTCTTATAACAAGCAATTTCTTCTTTACACACTATATTTTCTAAAGCTCTTTGTTTGAGGGGTGTAAACAAGTAGCAAGTTACTTTATTGAACCAAGATCCTCAGCTTAAATTTTCTACAGTGAAGTATGACATTGAAGAAAATGTTACACAGCTGAATCTAGGTTTTCACAAAAGTGGGCCAACTCCCCCATCACATTTCAAAATGTGGGCCAATGTGTTTCAAGATTGAGCCACATGCTGAAATTACCTTTTTTCATAAAATTTAAAGTTCTGACTACCCTTAAAGAAAGGCACACAAGTGACAAAAGAAGGAACTTTTGGAAACACACACTTTTTTGTTGTTGTTGTTCTTTCATATTCTAATATAAGTTATCTCGGTGCGCAATTCCGAGTGATCTGGAAGAGCTTTAAATCTGGTCCTATCCCACAGCCTTTGATATACAGGCTGCTGTATTTACTATTGCAAATTAAGAGAGAATGAAATGTGAACAATTGTGGATCACCATGGCATCACTCTATGTAATATATGCGACCAAATTATCCTAAGTACAGCTTCAGTGAAGTTGTACTCACAAGAACTATCGCCTCTTAATCTTTAATTTACACATTTTTAAGGGGACATCTTTAAATATAAATTAAATTTCATAAAGAGAAAATCAAAATTCCCCAAAAGACTATCAAACCCTTTGTGTATCATTCCAATTTTGCGACACTAATCCATTCACCAGACATAGACCACAAAATAATATCTAGTTTTCGTATCTGCTTCTTATTCATTTATTATCCAACAACTATCTTTCTTAGGTCCTGATGGAAAATGCTAAATCAAAATACGACTTCGGAAGCTAGGGTCGACTGTTTTGTGTCGAAAAGAAATGTGAAATCCGATTGAATAAAGTGTGTATCGATATCACTTACTACTCTATGGCCTTAGAATTCCTAAACATAAATACCTGTAACTTTATTGAGGGAGCTGACTGGGGATTTTATTAATAGTATTGATTATTCCAGGGTAGGTATAAACAGCTTTACACAATGCAATAGGAATTGGGGGGTTTTCTCAACAGCATCTAAATGGATTCAAGTTAAACGCACAGCTGATTTAATAATGCGCAAACCTTTCAAAATGTGCGTGACAAGTGGCGCACGGCCATATGTTTTTTGCGGCCTGAACTATTTAAACGCGTAAATCCCGAAATCCTGCACCCTAGATTCAGCTCTGTGTTACATATACTTATAGTGTGCCAATTACTTCAAATTCCATGTATAATAGAACAAATACTTATTGTGTTCAAATTACTTTGAATTTCATGTATACATGGTAAATGTGCTTATTGTGTGCTTACGTGGCAAACTCACTCATAATGGCCACACTTTTTCGAAATGCATTCATTAATCCTCAAGACAGGCTCTCTTTTTATAACATTTGATAATGACCTGGAAAATGAACTTAAAGCTATCCAAAATCTGCTTTAAAAGTCACATCTATCTGCAAAATCATTTGCAACCTATCGATAAAAGCAGGAGTAATGCTCATGAGAAGTTTTGATGAAACAAGTTGGGTGATTAGATGGAATGCTAACGTCTATAAAGGGATAATTGAATTTAGGACACTATATAGGAAGGATTGAAGAAATTGTTTGTAACAACCAAATTTCTCTTTCCTATACAATGGGATTGTCAGCCCGATTAGCTCAGATGGTAAAGCACTTGACTTTAAACATTAAGATCACGGGTTAGAGCCCTGGGCTGACCATATTAACTAACAAACTAATTGTCTTTCGGATGAGACGATAAACCAAGACCCCTTGTGACGATGCTATCCATCCTGTTCGTTAAAGAACCAAGTTGAGCTCTCAGCAGTTTCGTCCTTTATCCTTGCAATATCCCCCGTAACAACTAACAGTCTTCTTGGGGCGTCACTCATGTAGGCATGTGCTACAGTAGCGACGATAAATAATGGAAATACACACACATACAATGGGATTCTTAATAGTCAAAAAGCAATTTCTCACATTGTTTTCTACCATATTAGACACTTCGTTTTACATGCACTTTGAAATGCCATATGCAACCCTTTTATATTAGGACTTGTCTAAAATTTAGTTGTCTGGTGATCTGTGACTTTTCCCAACTTGTACCAGAGGGGGGAGGGGACCTTATCACAAGACTTCATTGCTAGTGGAATACATTTGTGGCCAATCATATTTTAATATATCATTTACAAAAGTTTTGTTTTCAAATGTCATTTTTAATCTAATATCAAACATAGCTTTGATTTCCATTCTATTTTCATAGATCTATTTAACTTTTAATGTTGTCTAACCATTACTCAGAAAATGTTTATTAAAGATGTACTTTAGAAACAATATTCTTCATCAAATGAAAGTGAAGCATTAGTTCATTTGATAGACTAGAACATTACCTCACCTAACTACCAGACTAATCTTACAAATTATATAAGGATAGGAATTTTAGTGAGCATATTTACTGCACATAAACAAATATCTCTTTTTGATTTCTGCTTCAGTTTTAGCACCTTTATTCTACACTATTTTAGAGAGACTGTCTAAAATTATTTTCTTCTTATTCATAGGTAATTATCCAAATTTACAATGATTTATTCTTTTCATGCTTTAGCTTTAATTTTAGCTTAACCAAGCCCCATGCAATAACATTTTAGACTGTAAATTGAAAGAAGTTGAAGACTACAATTTTAAGCTGATGACATCTTTAAAATCTTTGTCTTTTGAGGTTGAAAACATTGTGGATGATAAAGAAATTGCTTGTAACAAGCAATTTCTTCATTTTCCACAATGTTTTCCAAAGCGATCATATTGAGGGGTGTCTTAAAGCATCATTGTGTGGGATTGTGTTAAGTAATTGCTGATTGGATCTAAAATATGAAAGAACTGATACTTCTTAAAATTACTGATAATCTTCGTTTTCATAACATATGATAGTCTCAAAATGCCTGAAAATCAGTTAATTAGTAAGGCTATATGTCTGTAACTTTTGATTTTAGAGATAAAAGTAAGCAGTAAACCCCAAATTTGATAATCCTGCTTTTGTATATTCATAGAAATGTTTCAAAAAGCTGAGTTCTAATTTGAGATATACTTATTTAAAAAAATCTTTAATCGTAACTTAATTTTCTCTTTCAAATGCTATATCTACATGGAAAATTCAGACCTTTTCTTAAAAATATAGAAATAATTCATAAGCAAATGAAACATTGAATATGAGCTCTTCAATTTTGCAAACATAAAAGAAAAAAATATTTTGATATCATTTTAACTATTTTTTTCTATTTACCATAATTGTTCTTTAGTTCTCTTAACCCATTCCAACTCAATCCCTCCCAATAAAATAAAACAGCTTTAGAAAACATTGTGGAAAATGAAGAAATTGCTTGTTACAAGCAATTTCTTCATTTTCCACAATATTTTCATCCCCAAAAGACAAAGATTTTTAAAATTTCAACAACTTAGAATTGTTGTCTGCAACTTCGTTCAATTTGGACCAGTATAAAATTTTGTCAAGTGGGAATGGGTTAAGAAAGTTGTTAGGACTGGCAAATTAACCCATTTCCTTATAATGACACTTTCTGACAGCTCTCAACAACAACTAAAAAGCTTTGGAAGACAAGGGCAATGAAGAAATTGCTTGTTAACAAGCAATTTCTTCATGATCCACAATGTCTCTATAGGACAAAGATCTTAAAAATTCCATCAAATTAAAATTATTGTCTGCAACTTCTTTGAATTTGGACCAGTCTAAATCTGTGTCTTCTGGTAACGAGTAAAGATATATGTTTATTATTTGCTTCAAGTATCTTGTAACTATTTCATGACCAATACTGAAGTTACAAGATTTTGAAAAAGGTCAACAGTATTTTATTGAGATCTTAGTACAAATCCACTGTAGATACCTAAACTTTGATTGGCATTTACAACAGTTTTGGACTAAACCCCGAACTATGATTGAGATTTCTAATTACATAGAGGTAGAGCCAAGCTAAGCTTATAAACTCTGTTACACGACATTTGTTCAGGAAGGCGGATTCCATGGTGTCCGTGGCTGAGAGAATCCCTTGGTTCCGTCAGGACCTTTTGGAGGGCGGAGCACAACAACACGTGGACCAACCATCTCATCATTCATGCTTTTTAATCGACTCAGTAATCTTTCTGGTCGCCTTTTCTCTATTGTTCTACAAAGTTAAAAGAAGGTAATTGATGGATTGCCACTGTAAATCAAACAAGAGGACCATGATAGCCCTATATCACTCCCCTGAGTATGATGGCTCAAGGATTTAGGATATATACAAAATATCAAAACCCTACACCAATTCATTTTGGAGATTTTCTAATTTAATCCTAGGTAAATTGAACCATAGAGCTCCAATTTTCAGAGTTTGGTAATTCTATTAGGTATTTCCGTAGAGGGTAAATAGGCATTAATACATTACAAATATCAAAGCTCTAGGCATAATAGTTAAGGAGGAGAAGATTTTCATAGATTTCCTTCTTTATTCATTTCGTGCCGTCATAGCATAGTCGGTAGCCCATCAGACTCGTAATCTTCAATAATGGGAGGTCATGGGCTCGATCTCCAGTGGCCAACATATTCTTCTGGACATTTGTCTCTCACCAATGGGTGGATAATTGTAAACTTAATTGGAATAGCAGCTGGAGGCTAGGAAAGGATGTAATGGTAATATTGGTGTGAGCAATACCAGGAATCCATTGTTAGGTGCTCCAGCAACCACAATATGACTGAAATAGTGTTAAAAGCTGCGTTAAACCCCATTCAATTAATCAATCTTTATTCATTTCTAAAATCAGGAATTGCACAGAGAAGGGCTTATTCTAAGTATTTTGGCAAAGGTTCAATAGACATTGATACACACATACATTAAAGCTCTAGGCTTTATGACTAGAGAGAAAAAGATTTCAAAGATTTCCTTCTTTATTTCTATGTAAAATCAGGGATCACACAGAAAAGGGCTAATTTTCAAGATAGGGTAATTCTTTGGAGTATTTTGGTAGGGGTAAATAGGTGATTATTCATTCCAACTATCAAAGCTCTAGGCCTTATTGTTTCAGAGGAAAAGATTTTCAAGATAGCCTTCTTTATTCATTTGTAAAATCAGGGATCATTCAGAAAAGGGCTAATTTTTAGAGAATAGTTATTCTTTTAAGTATTTTAGACAAGAGGACCATGATGGTCCTGAATTGCTCCCCTTAGTATGATGGTTCATGGCTTTAGGATATAAACAAAATAGCAAAGCCCTCTGTCAATTTTGGAGAAGATGTTTAAGGATTTCTCTTTAAATCCTAGGTATATTGATGATCCCATCATATAGCACTTATTTCCTGAATATGGTAATGCTTTGAAGTATAGACATCAATACATACCAAGTATAAACGATCTAGGCCTAATGGTTTGGGAGAAGAAGGTTTTCAAATATATCATAATTCATTCCTTTGTAAAATCAGGAATCGCACAGAAAAGGGCTAATTTTCAGAATATGGTAATTCTTTGAAGTATTTTGGTAGAGGGTTAATAGGTGATGATACATACCAAATATAAAATCTCTAGGCCTTATTGTTTGAGAGAAGAAAATTTCAAAGTTTTCCTTCTTTATTCCTTTGTTAAATTAGGAATCGCACAGAAAAGGGCTAATTTTCAGAATACGGTAATTCTTTGAAGTATTTTGGTAGAGGGTCAATAAGTGATAATATGTTTCAAATATCAAAGCTCTAGCCCTAATGGTTTGGGAGAGGAAGATTTTCAAAGATTTCCTTCTTTATTCCTTTGTAAATTCAGAGATTGAACAGAAAAGGGCTAATTTTCAGAATACGGTAATTCTTTGAAGTATTTTGGTCGATGGTTAATAAGTGATGATACCTACCAAATTTAAACACTCTAGTCCTTTTGGTTTGGGAGAAGAAGATTTTCAAAGATTTCCTTCTTTACTCCTTTTCGAAATTAGGGATTGCACAGAAAAGGGATAATTTTCAGAGTACGATTATTCTTTGAAGTATTTTGGTCGATGGTTAATAAGTGATGATACCTACTAAATTTAAACACTCTAGTCCTTTTGGTTTGGGAGAAGAAGATTTTCAAAGATTTCTTTCTTTACTCCTTTTCGAAATTAGGGATTGCACAGAAAAGGGCTAATTTTCAGAGTACGATTATTCTTTGAAGTATTTTGGTAGAGGGTCAATAGGTTACGATATGTACTCGGTACAAAATATAAAGCTTGAGGCCATATGGTTTAGGAGGAGAAGATTTTTAAAGATTTCCTTTGTAAAATCAGGAATTGCACAGAAAAGGGTTGATTTTAAGAGTACAGTAATTCTTTGAAGTATTTTGGTTGAGGGTCAATAAGTGATGATATGTACCAAATATCAAAGCTCTAGACCTTATGGTTTAGGAGAAGATTTTTTAATAATTGTTTATGGATGGATGGACAGACGGACGGACGGACAAACAGACAGACGCCAGACAATACCGATCACAATAGCACGTTGTGCTCAGGTGAGCTAAAATGGGTCAATTGATGACAAGTTATACCAAACATCAAGGCTCTAGGTTTGGGAGAAGAAGATATTCAAAAATGTCCTTTATTTCTATGTAAAATCAGGGATCACACAGAAAAGGGCTAATTTTCAGAGTATGGTAAATCTTAGAAGTAATTTGGAAGTCGGTCATTAGATGATGATTTACCTCAAATATCAAATCTCTGGACCTAATTGTCTGGGAGGAGAAGATTTTCTAAGTTTTTCACTAGTTGCCATGGCATCCTAAGTTCTTCATGGATTTCAATTCTATGAATTTTTTTGATGGAGCATGACCTAAGGATCATCTTTGTGAAGTTTGGTTGAAATTCCATAGTTCGTGTAGGAGGAGAAGATTTTTTTGTAATTGTGAATGGAAGGATGGACAGATGGATGAACAGACACCAGATGATGTCCAATCACAATAGCTCACCCAGAGCACTTTGGCATCTATTATATTACCTTGACCTTATATTCTATAATGTAATGTTGTTCAGTATTTCACTCAAACTGCCATGTTGGAGGTCATTTGAAGTGGCCAGCAAACAGTCAATTGATCATATTAAATTTGTGCAATGAAGACTAATAATTCCATTTTGTATCAAAGAACAAGACCTAAGATATGTTTGTGATAGTAGTGAAATGATTTACCGATATACCAGTATACCGCAGTCTGTCAATAGGGAACTAGAGGTGATTGAGTGCCCGATTCGCACCACCGGCCTGAATTTACTTATAATTTCTTAGAAATTTGGTCATCCTGCAGAATATAGGTTTTCACTGTTTACCACATATGGAAATTAGTCAAATCCATTTAAGCAATATTTAAAGCCAATCAATTCTTTTTAAGCAATCTAATAAGGGACAACCAAGGATCATTCCAGTAAAATTTGACCTTTTGCCTTTGCATGTGACCTTGACCTTGTAAGTAGGAGCCAAAATGAAAAGCAGCACACTTGCTCAAACAAGACGTACTAGTGTGGGAAATAGACCATAGGATCATAAGACATAGGCAAAGTTAAAACTTGACATTTGTCCTCCTGCTTCAACCTTGACTTTTAGAGATGGTGCCAGAGTACAGCAAAGCACTCAAAAGGTAACTATAATCCACAAATTCTTTAGGTATATTCAAACATTTAATTTCTGCACACCAAACTTTTTTATGTATGAACAGTTTCAAATTATAGAGGAGTCAAACTTGTAATTAATTAAAATAATTAATACACACGGAATTTTCCTAAGACTGCACGCAGAATATTTCCCGTTTCTTTGATTCTGCACGACAACAAACTCTACTTCATCTCCAGCTTGTATTTCAACGCCGTTGCTGACCTCTGTCATGTGAAAAAATAACTTCTTTCCTTCTTCAACCTCGTAGTTTAGGAATCCATACTGCTGTAACACAAGAAATAATCAGGATTACTATTTAGTTGATTTTATTAAAAAATAATCATGCAACAGGGTAGAAAATATTGTCGAAAAAGAAGAAATTGCTTGTAACAAGCATTTTTCTTTTCTTTCCATAATGTTTTCGTAAGTATAAAAACATTGGGGAGAATGAAAGCAGGGATTTAACAGGAAAGGGTTAATGACATAGTTTAACACATTACCAGACAATAAAGTTTTAGATTGGTCAAATGGTAAGAGGTTAAAAAAGACTAAAAAAAGAAATTTCAATTGGAAAAATTCAGCCAAATATGAGAGAAAAAGCAGCATTTTTTCTTTTCCAATGATGTTTCCAAAACCTGTTTTTCTTCAGTGCATCAAAATGTGTGACTTTGTTGTAATCAGTAAATAGAATTTTAAAAAAGAACTTATGAATAATACTTGGATTGATGGATCATGACTGCCAATCAAAAAATACATTGACCAATCAAAGCATTCATTTAGACCAGAAGCGAACTTTGAACTCCAAATGGTCTGACATTTATGTGAAGCATTTTGTTGGTTTTGTGACGTAAATGTCATAATTACAGCTTGTTCAAGCTGTAGTTACGATGTTTAGGTCACAAACCTGCCATTTTACATTTCTGTTACATATTACTAGCTAAAATGCAACGATAATTTCTGGGCATTTTAGATAGAAATCCATCATCATGTATAGAAACTTGTCTGCCCATTAAAACCATGTTTATCATCCGATGAAATCTTTTTAGAGAAATCTGATTAAGGGTCACCAAAGAAAGAATAATTCCTAAGAAAGTCCTTAATATATACTATATATGGAAATTTGCTCCACCTATTAAAACCATGTTGTTAGGTCTGATCAAAACTTTGAAAAATCTGATAGTCACCTAAGGATCATTCCTGTAAAACTTGGTTGAAATCAATCTACTTGTGTGAGAGAAAAGGTTATTGAAAGTTTTTGACATACAGTAAATTTGACATACAGTAAAACCCCTCTTATACGACCACTTGCTGTACTTTCTGAAAGTGGTCGTAATACTGAGGTTTGGTTGCTTGTTATCAAGTAATTCATGTTTATTTTATCTTTGTTATTTGAATATATTCAGGGGTGTGGAATTCCCATGCCCGACTTGTCCGACACGGGCTTTTCTACCTGAGGGCAAGTACATTTTTCGTGGCTACTTGTCCATGGACAAGTAAATATTGGGGTAAATCTTGGAATGGTACTAAATAGATAGAAGAGATTTATGAGCGCAATGATTGTATCTAAGGCTAGAAAATATTTTTCTAATGAAGAAAATGCTGAGTTCCAGCATTTTCTCCTTTAAAAATAATGTTTTCTCAAAATTTATCTGTTCTTCATCTTTTCACGGGCAAGTCCATTTTGATCCTGGACAAGTAGAAAATCACATTTTACTTGTCCATGGACAAGTAGAGAAAATCCGTATTTCCACATCCCTGATATTAATACTATACATACAACAAGAGTACCATAGTCACAATATATGCCGCCACTTTACTGCTGTTTCACGAAAATGATTGTAGACACTACTTATTTTGACAGAACCAAATTCAAAACATTTGCAGACTACCTTTTAAAATTGTCAAGTTCAAACTGTTTGTTATGATTGATTGATTGAATGGGCCCATAGACTAAGTGTCAAGGGGCATGACTCTTGCAAAAATTAATGAACCATAAAATCCTTGATCCATGTACACCTATTAATTATGGTGATGACATTGACCAAGTTTCATTTAAATCAAGACAAAAAGTTAAGAGGAGTTGCATTCATAAGGCTGCAATTTCAAAAAGCCACAGATACTAAGTTTTAAGGGGGCATAATACAGGGAAAATGAATGAAGCTTAAAATCCTTGATCCATGTACATCTACAAAATTATGATGATGACATTGACCAAGTTTCATTTAAATCAAGACAAAAACTTAGGAGGAGTTGCATTCACAAGGCTGCAATTTCAATAAGCCCAAGAGACTAAGTTTTAAGGGGGCATAACTGAGGCAAAAATCAATAAACCATAAAATCCTTACTTCAAGCACATCTACCAATAAAGGTGATAACATCCATCAAGTTTCATTCATATCCAGCGAAAAACTTATGAGGAGTTGTGTTCACAAGGCTGCAATTTCAATAAGCCCCAGAGACCAAGTTTTAAGGGGGCATAACTGAAGCAAAAATCAATGAACCATAAAACCCTTACTTCAAGCACATCTGGAGGAGTTGTGCTCACAAGAAAAGTGGATGTATGGATGGACAGATGGACGGATGGATGGAAAGACTGAGAAGATGACGCCAATAAACGACCTCCTCCGGCGGCGTATAAAAAATGAAATTTTAAAGACATATATTACAGCGGAATATAATGTCATTTTCAAATGTCCAATCTTTGATAAGTTGCACTTTCTCTCTTCTCCACTTTGATCTGATTATTGTTTATACGTAAGTACAGGCTCAAAGTGACAAACTGTTGATATCATATCTTCTATAATGCAAATACTAAACATCAATCAAATTGAGATCAAATTTTAATGGCTGATTAACTGTCTGAAAGCAGTAAACAAACCAATTGTATCTTATCAGATACTTTTTCACTTTCGACTTTATTACAAGTCAAAACCCGTGACATATTCAAATAACAAATTAAAACAAGAGCCATGCAGAACATGGCCATCCCCTGCCTTAAAAGCTTGATAGTAAACTGAAACCAGTTAAATTTTGACTTCTTGTGCACTGCATTTCTTCTCAGTGAGTTCAATAATAGCTGTTATACTTTCAGAGATATGCTCTGGACAAAATCTAAGTCTTAAAAACAACAATGGGCAATAACTCAAAAATTATGTAAGCAAGAGTTGTGTGTCTTGTGCACTACACTTCTCCTAAACGAGATCTACCCACCAATGAAGTTTCAAGTTAAAAGCTATTATACTTTCAGAGATATGCTCTGGACAAAATCTTAGTCTTTAACGAAGGGCAATAACTCCAAAATTATACAAGCAAGAGTTGAGGTTCTTGTGCACTGCACTTTTCCTCAATGAGATCTATCCACCTATGAAGTTTCAAGTTAATAGCATTTAAACTTTAGCAAATATGCTTCAGACAAAATCTTAGTCTTTAAACAATAAAGGGAAATAACTCCAGAATTATGCAAGCAAGAGTTGTGGTTCTTGTGTACTGAACTTACCCTCAGTGAGATCTATCCACCTATGAAGATTAAATTTAATAGCATTTATACTTTAGGAGATATGCTCCAGACAAGCTTATTGACGGAATGAATGAAATGATGGAATGACGGACGGAGACCAATACTATTTCCCCTTCGCCAAAACAGAGGGGGGATAATAATACAAGCTATAATTTCTAAAGATGATTGGCCACTTTAATAAGTTTAGTGGAAATAATGCCTTCCATAATAAGGGTTTGCTATCACATAACCAAAAATCTGATGTTGTATTGACAATGCATTCATATCCATTTAGTGTTGCTCTTGTCAAGTGTGAAATTCAGGTGGTCAGTCTCAAGGTGTGAAGTTATTGGTCGTTATAAGGGAGTTCAAAATAGTGTATCAGCTATAGTTTGTTTGTTTGTTTGAATAGTGTTTAACACCACTTCAAACAGTATTTCAGTCATTCGCGGGGCTGGGGTACCTAACAATGGATTCCTGGTAAATCCCTCACCAGTACCACCATTACATCCTTTCCTAGCCTCCAGTTGCTATCCCACTTAGGATTGCGATTATCCACCCATTGGTGAGAGATAAATGTCGGAGAGGATATGTGATGCCACCGGGGATTGAACCTTTGACATCCCATGTTTGAAGATTAGAAGTTTGATGCGCTACAAAGTGCCCTATGACGGCGGCACAGCTATAGTTGGTACTGAATATAGAGGTCATAATTTCGTAATAGCAGGGTGCCTGTTTAAGAGGGGTTTGCGACCAATGAAATACAAAACAAAATATTCCTTTCTGTAAAATTTCTGTCTTAAAAGCTGGGTGCCTGCATTTCCTGGGTGGTTGTAAGGTTGGAGTTTACTGTATATGGAAATTGGCTCAGCCTATTTAAGCCATGGCTTTATCTATTCAAATCTCTTTAAAGAAATCTGATAATGGATCATCCAAGGATCATTTGGTTGACTTTTGATCAGCACTTTCTGAGTGGAAGATTTTTTAAATAAAATTTTATGGACAGATTGATGCACACTCCACAATGGCTATAGATCCTTGAGAATTGTCATCTGCTACTCTTCCAATTTAGACCTGCCTAGAATTTTGTTGATTGATTGATTGGGGTTTAATGCCACTTTTAACAGTATTTCATTCATATCGCAGCAGCTTGATTACCTAACAATGGATTCCTGGTATTTCTCACACCAGTTCTACCACTAAATCCTTTCTTAGCCTCCAGCTGCTATCCCACTTAGGTTTACGATTATACACCCATTGGTGAGAGACAAATGTCGGAAAAGATATGAGCTGCCGCCGGGGATTGAACCCATGACTCTAATGATTGAAGATTATGAGTCTTGTGCGCTACTGATTGCCCTACGAAGGCGGCTCTAGAATTTTGTAAACTGCCTGGTATATCTCCAAAATTGAAACTCATGATAATTTATTCATATGTGTAAGATTGCTCTTTTGATTGGTGACCATAGATGCTGAGTTTCAATTGAATATGCTCAGTAATACCAGAGATATTACAAAATGTCAAAATTTTTGGACAACAAATGACACATAAACAGATGGGGAGGACAAACTGGCTGTAGCAATATTTCACAGTATTTTTCGAAAATACAGTCCAGCTAAAAATTCCTTTAAGTCTTAAGTTGCACTGAGCATGCATTCTAGGAATTGGTTTCACATTTATCTTTTATTTCAACAAAACTAAAAGCTTCACCCAAGGCAAGACAAAATCATGACAGTGGGATAACATCCTAATGTAATGAAAAGGAAATGGCATGTTTTTATTTCCAGTGTCACCAATACAGATTCACTTTTAGATCAGACTTACCTTATCTTTGACAGAGTCCACTCTTGCTTTTACAAACTGTCGAACAGCACACATATTGATGGCCCGTCTTTCCTCGGCAAGAGAACCCACAGCTATCTGAAACTTGACTGCGTCCCCTCTCTGTAGGAAGTCCCTCTTGTCTGACAGACTGGTTATACTATACTGGAACGTTTGAGCATCTGGGTCATCTTTTGACAATAGAGAAATTTAAATAAGTTGATGGGTCAATGTAACATTATCTGACATGCATATACCATGTGTACCTTTTGAAATAGTTACATGTATTTCTTTCTTAGCCCACTCCAGGACATGTCAAATGTTTTACACCCCTCGAGAAAACAGATTATGATAACATTATGGACTAAGGAGAAATTGCTTGTAACAAGCAATTTATTCCATGTTCCCAATGTTTTCTATCGTAAAAGGCAAACATATTTCAAATTTCACAAACTTAAAATTCTCATCTGCAACATGTTTCAGTTAAGACTAGCCGTAAATTTTGTCATGTGTTAAAGGGATAAACAAAATATGTTTGTGAAAAACCATGCTCCTGCAAAAGTCTTTTTTCAAAATGTGACCTTGGTAAATAACCATGACCTCTGTAGATAACCTTTACCTTAAAATCAAGTAATGCCTAACAATGCAAGAAACCTATGTCCCAAATTTGAACATTGTATCTTGAATGATGTTTGAATAACAACAAAATGTGAAGTTTTTGCATTAAGTTGACCTTGATCTTGATGGATAACCTTGACCTTAGAACCAAATGCAAGATAATCAATGTCCCGATTTTGAGCCATATACCTTTAAGCTGTATCAATAACAGAAAGTTATCAAGTTTTGGTGATAAGATGACCTTGATAAGTCCTTGACCTTGGTGTATGAACTTGACCTTACCAGCAACTGATGCCTATCAATAAAAGGAAACTGTGTTCCAAATATGAGCCATGTATCTTGAGTATTGTTTGAATAAGAGTAAAACATTTAGTTTTTTGTTAAATTGACCTTAGCAAATGACCTTGAGCTAGATGGATAACCTTGACATAAAAACCAACTGATGCCTATCAATATAAGGAACCAATATCCCAAATATTAGCCATGCATATTGTTTGGTGTTTGAATAATAGTAAAACAGAGAGTTTTTGGATAAACAAAATTTGACCTTGACAGATGACCTAGATCATACAACTAGCTGATCATTTTAAATGAAAGGAACTTATGTCCCAAATATGAGCCACCAATCTTAAAACCATGTTTGAATAACAGCAAAATGTTAAGTTTTTGCTTGCAGACAGTCAGAGAGACAGACTTTACTTGTTGTTATTACAAGACCAAAATGTTAAGATTTTCAGAAGTACTGCAAAAATCCTTATATTTTCATGTAAATGTCATTTAACAAACTTTATTTTAACCTTTCATCAAATATCAACTAGAAATTATAAATCAAAACCGAGTACAATGTATACCACCTCCTGTAGAACTACAGTAGAAATGAAATTCTCCCTCATTGGAACATTTACTATAAGGAACTTGTAATGCACCTAGCTAAACCTCCATACTAAGTCCCTCACTTTCCACTCTGTATCTCAGACACCATTGATAGTAAAATTCTTACCATCTCCTCCTATTTGAACCAGCCCAGCATATTCTTCCTGATCAGGGTTTACAATTCTCATAGGCCGGATCACTTTACCCTGATATACTGTGGTATCATCACCTAATGCCTGTAGATGGAAACAACACATAGCTCTTTAACCCTTTCCTGTTTTGCAAAAATATTAAACCTGTCCAAATTCAAAGGTTTTGAAACAAAATTTAAAGTGGATTTAGTTTAAAAATTAACAATTCAATAGGGTAGAAAATATCATGGAAAAAGAAGAAATTGCTTGTTACAAGCAATTTCTTCTTTTTCTACAATGTTTTTCAACTATATAATCAGATGGACGTAAAACCAGAGATTGAACAGTAAAAGTTTAAATAAGTTAATTTTGTCCTTATTGCTTTCACACAATCCCACGCAATCCATTGTTTTTGTATTCCTTGTGAAAGCATTGTGGAAAAGAAGAAAATGCTTGTTAAATTCATTTTCTTCAGCTCCAAAAATGTTCGCTATCCAGAAAGACAAAAAATCTAAATTTCTCTAACCTAGACTGCTGTTGACTACCTCTAGAAATTGTATTAGTATAAAATTTGGTTGTGGCGGTAACACATAGGAAAATCTAATATTCTGTCCATGGCATTGTTTTCTTTCTTTATTACAACCAACCAATCAAATCATTCATTCTGCCTGGAACTGCCTGAACTCCGATTAAGTTATTTCTACTTTTTCAACAATATTTTCTATTCTACTGAATGGTTATTTTTCAAATTAAATCCACTTGAATTCTCGTCTGCAAACCATTTTATTTGGAAAGGCCTAAAATTTTTTTAAACAGGAAAGAGATAAAATATTTCGTACTGTTTTTCCAGTAATGATATTAATTGTTATTTATGTTAATTATGTCCATCTTTCAACAAGGTGGCAAATTGTCACAAAATATGCCCGCAGCACTACTAGTTGTTGACTGTGGAAGGGGGTTAAAATTTAAGTCTAGTTTCAAGAAAGAGTAACAATTCACAATGATAACTTATGGTTCTGGTGTTTTTCTTGTTATCATGAGGTTTTGAAAACAAGAGGCAGTTACACTGTAAGAGATTTGAAACAAAATCAAATCTGAATAACAACAAAGGGGAATAATTCAAAACATAAGCCAGGTAGAGTTATGGTTCTTGTGACCTGCACTTCCCCTTGGTGATATCTAACCACTCATGAAGTTTCATGATCATAGTTCTTGTACACTGCACTTCTCCTTCAAGAGATCTATCTACCTATTAGGTTTCAAGATCATAGCTAATATACCTTCGGAGATATGCTCCGGACAAGATCCAAGTAGGAAGAACAGCAAAGGGCAATAACTCAAAAGATAAGCCACCTAGAGTTATGGTTCTTGTGCACTGCACTTCCCCTTGATAAGATCTATCTATCCATGATGATTCATGATCATTGCTTGAATACTTTTAGAGATATGCTCTGGACAAGATCCAAGTATGAAAAACAATAAAGGGCAATAAGCCCCCCAAAAAGGACAGGTAGAGTTATGGTTCTTGTGCACTGCACTTCCTCTTGATGAGATCTATCTACTGATGAAGATTCATGATCATTGCTTGAATACTTTTAGACATATGTTCCAGAGAAGATCCAGGTATGAAAAACAACAAATGGCTATAACTCAAAAAATAAAGCAAGGTAGAGTTATGGTTCTTTTGCACTGCACTTCCTCTTGATGAGATCTATCTACCCATGATACAATCTATCTACTAATGGTGTTTCATGATCATTGCTTGAATACTTTTAGAGATATGCTCCAGGCAAGATCCAAGTATGATAAAACAACAAAGGGCAATAACTTAAAAAATAAAGTAAGGCAGAGTTATGGTTCTTTTGCACTGCACTTTCTCTTGATGAGATCTATCTACCCATGATGATTCATGATCATTGCTTGAATACTTTTAGAAATATGCTCCGGACAAGATCCAAGTACAAAAAAACCCAAAGGGCAATAACTCAAAAAATAAGCCAGGTAGAGTTATAGTTCTTGTGCACTGCACTTCCCCTTGATGAGATCTATCTACCCATGAAGTTTCATGATCATAGCTTATAAACTTTTAGAGATATACTCCGGACAAGATACAGTGCACACGGCCTGCCTGTCGGACGCCTGGACATCCCAATGCCATGGTGATCCCATAATACGTCCAGCTTCGATGGGTGTATAAAAATGTTACAATAAAACAGATTTTACCTGCATATCAGATCACCCTTCCCTCTATCATACTAACAGATAGTCTTTTATGATATTTTCAAGAGTAATATATATAAACACTAGAAGTGATTGCTTCACAATATTTTCCCATCTCAAAAACAGAATAGCTAAGGAAAGAAAATGTCTTTCATGGAAACTTACAAAGTTCTTGGGAATAGAACCCTTTGGTAATTTTTTTACGTTTTCTCCACTCAATTTTGAACTTTTTCTTGCCAAAGTATATTCCACCTCATCACCAAGGTCAAGGTCATTTGCATTTCCATCATAAGAACTGAAAAGAGAATATGAAATTTAAGATATCACACACCAAATTAAGATGTGAATTTGTATAACTTAACTAATGACGCTTTTTGATGCCCTTTAGAACTTGGAATAAAATCTTGGAAAACATTGAATGCTTGTTGAAAGCAATTTCTTCATTATCAACAATGTTTCCTAACCCCCCCCCAAAAAAAAGAGGTCAGGAATTTTTTTCATTTTTAACAATGTTTTCCTTATTTTTATTTCGGCGTCCAAAGCAGGATAGTGTGGTAATGGGTTAAATCAGTCTATAAGGTCAGGCTCAGTGTTCCTTGATATGCCATATTCCACTTGAATCTCCTCGGGTATAAAAAGTGTTTTAAAGCCAAACTGTAAAGAAGTTTTAATCTATAATATAAAGTTAATGTTATCAAACAAGTTTCGAGTATGTAATCAAAAGAAATTTTACTTAATTCCCTTATCAATGCTGAATCAAGAATATTCAAGTTTTTATTTGAGTCATAAACAAATACCAGTCCGACCATATGTGCAGTATGATCTTACTCTACTCAGTGAGAGTTGTCTACATTAATACACTACAGCTCCAGTATAATGCTGTTGGTGGGGTCCAAGAAATGAAACAGCGGATGAAATGGAGCTTTTATGCTTTAACATAATTCGTGTTAAAATTCCTGTAACAAGTTTAATTCTATACAAGTTACTAGTCGGGAAATGAACAAGAAGTGTTTGTGAAACACTATGCCCCCGAAATGGGAATTCTTTATAAACGGGTAAAGGGTTAAAATTTGACCTTGACCTTGATGAAATGACCTTCCCCAGTTGCGCCTTGTTGAGACCTATCTACATACCAAATATTAGCATTGTAACTTAATCAGGGTTGAAGTTATAGGAAAATGTTTAGTTGACAGGTTAAGTCTTGCAGACAGACAGACAGACCTCTGAACTAACGCATTAATGGCCAGGACCGTCCACGTAAGTTGTTAAAAACTTACCTGGCTTCAGGCAATTATCGATTTTTATGTGCTACACTTTTCCTTCGAGCAGGCCAAAGACAGGATGAAAAAATCGTGGCCAAATCAGCATAAACATCGTATCTCAGCATCTGCAACCCAACATGCCCCCCTCCCCTCCTAAATTTTGGGAGCCAAGCGGACCCCAGGTTATAATGGAGTCAGCGCTGTGACGGGTAGCGTTATACAGGAGTTACAGTGTATATGATTTTCATCAAAAATATTGATCCAAACTTTTCCACAAGTGCTTTCAGCCCTTTGATTTGAGTGTAGTGTTTCAAAAGAAATGTGTCACTAATATGGATGTCTAAGCTTATGTGCTTACATGTGCGTTCAGTTGTGATCTTGAACTTTGAAGTATCCAACAGAACTTTACACATGACACTAGAACTAATCATGGGGAAGGATCAAGCCAAGTTATTTTGAAATCCATCATTTAAGGTAGAAGATTTGCTATGGACAAGAATTGGACATACATACACAAATTCATCCCCCCCCCCACACACACCGACAGAGGTAACTCACTATGCCTTTTGTCATTACATGGCAGGATGTTAAACATTTATTCAGCTTGTCATGTGCTAAGATTGCTCACCTGAAGTGAAAGAACACTTCTTTATCATGGTCCACATTCTCTATAAATCCATAATTGTCCTTCAGTGTTGCAATAAAGCCCTGACACTTGCCGGTAATATTGCGCAATACTAGTCTCACATTGACCGCCATCCTCACTGGCCCCCCTGGTCTCCTTTGTTCACCAATGTTGAAGTCAACCTTATCTCCAAATCTGTAAATATAACATTAACAATGTTTAAATATATATGGAATGTATCACCAATAAAGCATATCTATGAATCATTCATAAGCTTAGCTACACTCAACATCCAAAGAAATATCCATAGATTTTCATTAAATAACTTATACACTTTGTTTAACAAGTGCTTTGCAAAGCAGCATGTGTATGCCTGAAGGGGCTTGTTGGTAAAGAAAATGCATAGTTAAGTTATTTTGCTAGGCCAAAGGCAGATAATTCTTAGTGGGATCAAAATACTTCTTGTCTCATACTCCTAGACATTATAGAAATTCATTGTAGCACATTTCAGTTCATTCAAATACAAATTGTAGGAGAAGCCAACAAACAAAACACTACAATTCAGGTTTTTTTCCTAAGTTAAGGGCAGATAACTCTAAAATGACATGACAGATCAAAATGATTTTTGTGGCATGCACAACAAGACAACATGGAGATTTATTGTGGCAAGCTTCAGTAAATTCCTATTGAAACTGTAGGAGGGTTTCCATGTACAACAATTGCTAACGGACAAATTGGTATAGACAGTCTAGTTAGTTTGACAGATAGTAAAAGTTCTAAAGTCCTTTTTTTGTTGATCAATCTTGTACATCAAAATCTTGAAAATATTTCCATGATTCAATTAATCTTATTGATTTGCTATTGTTCTATACATAGTAATATCTTAGTGCATGTCTGTGATCCGTAAATCTTAAGGATTGTAGATTGAAGTTAAACAGTATCTTGGTATAATTCTGTGTTCCATGCAACATTTAGAATTGTATACTGTCTGATGTAAAGCAATACCTTGGTACATTTCTGTGATCTATGAGATCCTTAGGATTGTTTATTGTTTGAAGTTAAGCAATACCTTGGTACATTTCTGTGATCTATAAGATCCTTAGGATTGTTTATTGTTTGAAGTTAAGCAATACCATGGTATATTTCTGTGATCTATAAGATCCTTAGGATTGTATAATGTTTGAAGTTAAACAATACCAAGGTATATTTCTGTGATCTATGAGATCCTTAGGATTGTACAGTAGAACCTCGTTAATTCGAACGTCACTGGTTCCTAGGTATGTGTTCGTTCGTATACATTACGCGGTCCAGATCTTTTTCCTTCTTTATCTTTGTTAGAAAGTTCTGTCTAAATCGAACGTCAGTGGTTCGTAGTTCGTAGGCCATTTCAAGTCCCGAAAGTATGATTATAGCACAAACTCCTATGTTTAATTCGTAGGTGTGATAAACTAATTGTGTCCAATCACCACTTACCTCGATTTTCACACCTACTGATCTAAATGACAATTATGTGTTATCATGTACCTTTAGTTAAAAGGGGCTGTTTGGTTTGTAAGTTGGGTAATTCATCGAATAAAGATTCACGTAATTATCGCCGAAAATTTACCTTAAATTGACGCACCCCCATTAGTATCGGTGTTATTGCTCACTTAGAATTTCTAGCACTTAATCTTATTCTGCGGTTGCTTTCTTCACAATCATCAGTCCTCCTTTTTATGATTTGATGATAGAATACTCAGAGTGATTTGATCCAATGTATTGTAAAGGGAAATCACTCAGATGGAGTCTACCATTTGATACAAACACTGTGTTTAAAAAATGCCAAAAATTAACAAAGAAATAAAAACATAAAAAATACAAGACGAGTAATTTTTAATGTATTTTTATGTATTCCTCAATTAATACCTGCAGGTCTTGTGTAGAAAAAATAACCAATTTAGAATCAATTCCTAAATGGGAGACAGAACAAGACCATGTCAGATTCCGTTTATCTCAAACAACCGACCTCTTTCCCTCCGTTTTGTTCGTACTACGCTTAATTCGTATAAATTTCCCCGGTCCCTTGCGCTATGAACTACCGAGGTTTTACTGTATATTGTTTGAAGTTAAGCCTGGTATATTCCTGTGATCCATGAGACCTTTACAGTTGTATATTTTTTTTATGTTAAGCCATACCTTGGTATATTCCTGTGATCCATGAGATCTTTATGATTGTAGATTATTTTATGTATAGCACCATCCATATCGAACACAATACTGCCAGGTTCACCCTCTTTACCATTACCAGTTTTACCTTAAACACAAAGCAGCTCACAGTACAAGGTTAACATATTCAGCAAGTATAAGGATTTGAATACATTGATTGTATTGCTACTATATTATTGCTAAGATCATTTATCCTAGGGCTTTCTGGCTATCACAAGCACTAGACTAGAGCTCTGAAATGTCTTGCCTAAAGACATAACCATGTAATGGTGGCCCAGCCGAGATTCAAACCGAGATTCTCAGATCCTAACCACTGAGCCATGCAGGACCCCCTGTGTGTATGAAAAAATTGGGAGGGAATTCTTGCCTGTAGAATAGTTACAAGGACCTTCTCCTTAAACCCATAACCACACATTAACACAAAGATCAATTTCTCTTTTTCCCATGATGTTTTAATCCTATTTCAGCACTTATTTTCCAATTTTAGTGCAATTTGAAATGTTGTCAGCAACTCCTTCCAATTTGGACCTATCTAGTATTTGGTGTCTGGTAATGGGTTAAAACAAAACAAGAGGACCAAGACGGTCCTAGATCGCTCACCTGAATTGTCTGTTGTTAAAAGAATGCAACTAGAGACAAATAACTATAGCCAGTTTCATGAAGATTGAGCCAAAACTGTGACTTCTATATTGTAAACAAAGAAATTGTAATTATGGCCCCTTTTCCAGTGTTATCCTATAGAACCTTCCAATAATCTATAAGGTTCATCTTTTTTACCTTACAGTTATCCTAAACCAAGTTTCTTGACGATTGAGCCCAAAATTGTGGCCTCTAGAGCATTAACAAAGAAATTGTCTTTAAGGCCCCTTTTCCTGTGTTTTCCATAAGAACCTTCCCATAATCAATATGGTTCATTCTTATGCCCTAATAATTATTCTGGCCTAGTTTAATGGAAATTGAGCCAAAATTGTGGCCTCTAGAGTGTAAACAAAGAAATTGTCATTAAGGCCCCTTTCCCTGTGTTTTCCAAAAGAACCTTCCCATAATCTGCCTCAATGGCCGAGTGGTTTAGGTGCTTGACTCATGATCTGAAGGTCACAAGTTCGAGCCCCAACGTCACCGGGATGTATTCATGGGCAAGACACTTAAAAGCCAGCTCCAGTCTACCCAGCAGGGACGTGAAAAAATCTGGATTGTGTCACCTGCCAGTAATACCCGCAAGGGGAGCTAGGCAGTATAAATAGATAGATAGATAATCAATAGGGCTCATCCTCATGATCAAATAATTATTCTGGCAAAGTTTCATGAAGATTGAGCCATATTTGTGGCCTCTAGAGTGTAAACAAAGAAATTGTCATTAAGGCCCCTTTTCCTGTGTTTTCAAATAGAACCCTCCCATAATCAATAGGGTTCATCTTTATGACTTAATAATTATTCTTACCAAGTTTCATGAAGATTTGGTCAAAACTGCGGCCTCTAGAGTGTAAACACTTCAATTTTTAATGCCGAACAACGGATGACAGACATTCAACTATCACAAAAGCTCAACCTGAGCACTTTGTGCTCAGGTGAGCTAACAAAAAGGGCCAAAATGTCCCTAAATTGCTCTCCTGAGTCGATCATCTAGACAACAGTTTGGCTATTTTCAGGCTAATTCAGTGCAAATTCTGGCTTCCACAGTTTCCATAAAGTTTTCTTTTATTTGACCTTATGACCTAGTTTTATGTGCAAACTGTGGCCTCTAGAATGCACTCATGGTTTCTAAACATTTTATCTAGTGACCTAGTCTTTGACCCTAAGTGACCCAATTTTGCACTTCTGAAAGAGTTAACAGACACAAACAATCAGCCAATTTTAAGTTGATTCAGCATAAAATGTAGCCTCTAGAGTAACCGCAAAGTTTATCTAAGGTATGATCTTGTGACCTAGTTTTTGACCCCAAGTTACCCAATTTCAAATGAGTCCTAGATTTTATTAATACAAATATTCTGAGCAAATTTCAGACTGATTGAATATAAAATTGGCCTCTAAAATGTTTCTAAGATCTAACCTTGTTTTTTACCCCCAAGTGACCCAGTTCAAACTTCTCCCAGATTTTAAAAAGAAAACATTTTGAGCAGTTTTTAGAGTAATCGAGAAATAAACTGTAGCTTCTAGAACTTTTACATTTTATATATTGTACCCCCCCCCCTCCCTGAACAAGTTTGGCACTTGTCCAAGGTTTATCAAAACAAAGATTCAATTTCATTTTTTTTTGAATGAAGCCTCTAGGGCATTAACAAGGTTTTTCTGAGATTTGACATAGTGTTCTAGATTTTTACCCAAGTTTTGAACTTGTCCAAGATCTTATCAGGATAAACATTCTGATAACTTTTAGGATGATTTAGTAAAAACTTAAGAGTGTGGATAAGGATTTCCTAAGATTTTACCTGGTGACATATGTTTTTACCCCTATAACCTAATTTCCAACTTGTCTGGCATTTAAACCAACAGTTCTGACTGCTGTCCAGGTTGATCAAGCATAAAATGGAGCCTTCTTAAGGTTAACTAGGTTTTGGTATGTTTGACCTAGTGACCTAGTTTTTGGGCCTTAGTGACTCAGTTTCAAACTTGTTCAAGATTTTTCAAGACAAACATTCAGATCAATTTTCAGATGGTGTAGACTAAGATTAGACCACACATATGTGCAGGCTGTTACTTGTCTTTACCTCCTGCCAAAACGGGATTATTCCGGATTCAGCATGCCATGAATATAAACAGAAAAGATTTTCTTTAACTCTTTTTATGCTGATCCCGAAATATTCCTGTTTTTGCAGGAGGTATAGACAAATCTGACTGTACATAATATAGTCTGATCTTAGTCTATACCACCTGCTTGTACATTTTAAGCAGTATTGTGAAATTAATTTTCCAACGAAATAAAAGTCCTTTACAAGGGCTTCTGGTATCTTCAGTACTTTTATTTAAAAGCATAATTTTATTTAGAAACCAATTTATATTCAGATTAACAAGGGCTAATATCTTAAATAGGTGATTTACCTCACTATGAAATATTGTCCTTGATGACAACTTATGAGACATTTACTAGGACCTTCAGCTGATGTCATTTGCCCTTTTTTTTTATAAATGGGGTTTAACACCACTTTAAACAGTCTTTCAGTCATATTGCAGTTGCTAATTCTAGGATTTCAAAAAGTGTTGGATTTCAGTACAAAATCAACACCAATGACAAATGTTTCAATGTTTATAGAAAAAGATCCTCCGCCAATGCTAGAAATTTTGAACTTTGAAAAAAGTGGGGGAATCTCCAAATCCCTGTGCCTAGAATAAACACTGGGTGGTTGGATCTGCTTACCATAGATTCCTGGTGTTTCTCACGCTATTGCGACCAGTGAATCCTTTCAGAGCCTCCAGCTGCTTATCCCACTTTGGTTTACAATTATCCAACCATTGGTGGGAGACAAATGTTAGATATTTTCAAACCCTGCACTTCATGGTTGAGAGTCTGACGTGCTACCAACTGTGTTTTGGCTGCAGCTGATGTCATCCACAATACTTAATTAAGCTGGTTATTAATAAATTTCTTCTACATGAAATGAGACACTGTTCCTATTCTTTTTCAAATGAGTGTGTAAGAATTTTTTTATAATACTTACTGGGACTTCTGTAGACTGAAGGTTCTCTCTCAATTGTTCCAATATACTTCTCTGGTTTGACTATTACAGATCCAATTGAACCTTTTGGGATTCCTCTAATTCTACTTGCAACTTGCCGACTAGGTTGGGTGGGGTCCTTAAATAAACAAAACAAAAATTTATTTGATCCATTTTCACTAAAAAAAGTTTAAACCATAAGCACACAGTAGTAAAATTTGGAAGAAACTGTAGCAAACATTTTTTGATGATCAAATTTAAAACTCTCTGTCTATTGGGGTAGAAAATAGTGTAGATAATGGAAGAAAATGCTTGTGGACTACTGTCCAAAACAGCATTATTTTTCAGTATGATGTTGATAATGACATGACCATAAATGGTGACATTGCTGTTGTGTATATGTAACAAGTGTCTTCATTACCAAATATAGACATTGTGACTTAAATGTCATCAGAGTTTAACATATAACTTTTGTTCATAACTGTTAGAATATGACCTTCACAATATGACCTTTTCAAAAGAAGTGTTTGTGAAACACCAACCCATCTGAAACAGCAATATTTTCAGGATATAAACCTTGATGGATGACCTTGACCTTGGTACCAACAGATGCATATCAATGAGAGCTCTCATTATATCTAACATGAGCATTGTACTTTGAATAATCTAGAAGTAAACTGGTATGTTTTGAATATGAGCATTGTAGTGTGAATAAGCAAGTGGTAACATTGAATAAGCAAGTGGTAACATTAATAGTTAAGTTTTTTGGTTAAGTTCTGATAGGAATTTTAGTGATAAAGGGTTAAGATTTTGACCTTGAATATGGTTCATACAGAATTTTGATGGCAAAATTCAAGGGTTTTCTAAGGGTTTTTCAAGGATTCAAACTTCAAAATTAAGGGCTATTTACATGCTTCAATCTAAGTAAAAGTTTTTGACAGGTACAGGTTTTGATACACTTCATACTACTTAAACTTGCAGCCGCCGTCATAGCGCAGTTGGTAAGGCGTCAGACTGTCAATCTAGAGGTCTCGGGTTCGATCCTCGACCGAGGCAGTCATCCTTTCTGACTATTTGTCTCCCACCGATGGGTCAATAATTGCAGACCTAAGTGGGATAGCAGCTGGAGGCTAGGAAAGGATGTGATGGTGGTACTGGTGTGAGAAATACCAGGAATCCATTGTTAGGTGCTCCAGCTGCCGCGATATAACTGAAAGATTGTTGAAAGCGGCATAAAACCCCATTCAATCAAACAAAAACAAACTTAAACTTGCAACATATTACACTATGTTTGTCCGATTTAAATTCTCGGACCCACGACTTGAATTTTTTGTCTACCAACCAGCTTTTGCTGAAGACATACTTTCCCATTTTTATTTAAAATTTATAACTTTCTGCAGACGTGCACGTGATTACGAAGGGATAAAGGCTGATTCATCATCTCATAGTCCATTAAACGCTTATAAAATAATGAGAAGTAAAGCTTTGTCTTTGATTTATAGTGTATAAAACGCCATCATTTGTTACGACAGTCACGGAAAATTGGCGATTTCAAAAAATTCCAAATATCTTTGCACGCGATCTAATCACTTTTTTTATCATCGTTTTTACATACAGAAAGAAAAATTATTTCTTTGTTATATTTATTTCGTCCGCAAATACATAGTGATTAAACTGAAGTACTATCCCTCCCTTAAGGACGCCAATGACGAAAAATACTTCCTCTTATTGAGTATCATATTTGGTATCTGGCTTTTCCGTCTAAAAATAGTATTAGGCTGGAAACAAGCATTTTAAAAAGGCTGGAAACCCTTCCCTTTGTTTAGATTGACGTTCCGATCGGCAAATAACGGTTTTACCCTTATTTTTAAGGAAAGTTGACCTGGTCTCAAATAAAACACGATGAAAAATTAAAATTCAAGGGTTTTTTAAGGACTTAAGGTCGTTTTTAAGGGTTTTATAAGGCTCAGGTCAGTTTTCAAGGATTTCATGAGGCTAAGATCAAATTCAAGGGTTTTTCAAGACCAGTGCGAACCATGTTGAATTATTTATTTATACAGTCAAACCTGGTCATACAGTCAACTCCATTCAGCGTGCACCTGTCTTAAACGGCCAGTTCAATGTCCCCCGATCTTTTTTTCACTAAATTTGCCTGTATTTATCAAGCACTTCTAAAACGCGGTCTTCCACTGTATACCATATATTAGCCTTGTATTTTAGGTAGTATAGAAGAAATGGAAAATATCCAGGGTTGTTTTGTTTTTTTTGTTTAGTTTTGATAGGGATTCTAGGATAAACTGCAAAGGTTTTGACCTTGAGGATATGCAATTCATCGACAAAATGTATAAGTGTTAAATGTCATATTGCACTTACTGGTATCCATCATTGATTTTAGAAGATTATGATGGTTTTATAACTTTACAGTTGTGATAAATAACTGTCACAACTTTTTCTGATCAGTGACAGTTTGCCATCATTCTTTCTAAAGTGTTTCTAAGATTTTTTCTTCAATGTTATCCATTGAAATTTTAGACCGTTCTAAATTGAAAGAAATTGAAGACAACAATTTCAAATTGTTGAAATTTTCAGAATCTTTGTCTCTCTTTTTAAAAAACAATACAGAAATGCAGTGATTGAATTGTTTTCCAGAATTATTTTCTTGAGGGGTGTAAAAAGTCAGGATTGAGTTTAAATGGATTAAGCATCACAATGAGAATTAAATGTATGATGAGTATCTATCACAATCTGGTCAATTGACCAATCGCGGCTGTCAATCAAGGAATCAGCCGACCAATCAAAACTTTTATTGAGCCCGGACCTGACCTTTCAACCCCGACATTGACCACCATTTATGTTAATCTATTTTGTTGGTTTGGCGATTTAAACATTGTAAACATTCAAGCTGTAGTTACAATGTTTGTAATCAACTAACTATTCTATTTTTTTGTTACAAGCTAGTGATGCTACTATCCATAAAATTTGCAAGATAATGCCATTTAAAATAGAAGTAGGACTTCCTGTTGGAGTCAATGGGCGGGGTAACGAAGCAAATGGGTGGGGCCAGCATTTGGTCGATTGTTTTTTTGATTGATGTGATTCCATGAATTTTACCTGTGCAACGGTAAATTCTACTTCATCATCTAGATTAGTTTCTTTAGATTTATCGAGTAGTTCACTAAAATGGAAAAACATTCTGGCATCCCTCTCCGCACACTGTATGAATCCATATCCTTCTTTAAGATTAACAACTGTACCCTGAAAAATATTATCATTTGCTATCATAATAACTGGAGTATTGTGCATTGCAATAGGTTGTTAAGCTAAATATGTGAAAACTAGTTTTAGTATTTCATCGAACATGTGACAATTAATCATTTTTGCAGAAGCTAGCTTTACTTTTCCTGTATTTCCATTATTTTACCAGTTCCTGATTAGAGCTCAACATCAAGTTTCACAAAACATACAGAAAAGGCAAAGAGTTCTTGTTAAAGACAAAACCTTCCTCTACAAGCCCAAAAAGTTAACAAAGAATGCTTTTTCTTGGTTCAAGCTAAAGTCTTTTGCAGTATGGTTAATCTGCTAACTTAAAATGTCCCTATAAGCCATATTTAACCCTTTACTGTACAATCACTGGTTTTTACGTCCTTGTGATTTTATACTTGAGAAAACATTGTGGGAAAAGAAGAAATTGCTTTTAACAAGCAATTTCTTCTTTTTCCACAATATTTTCTGACCTACTGAATGGTTATTTTTTAAATTAAATCCACTTTAAATTGTCGTCTGCAAAACCTTTGAAATTGGACAGGTCTAAAAAATTTAAAACAGGAAAGGGTTAATAAACAAGAGCAGTGTTTGACACTTGGCTGATACATGCTGGGTAGTCAATATAAAATCAAAGTCAAACTGGATCTTGTCATAGGGTTGACTAAATACCCAGCAAGAGCCTTGCTTGATAAAAATCTCCAAGTTCAAGGTTAGATAATTCTTCAACCAGAGGGAATTAAGCCTTTGAAACGGTGTGTTGCAAGACTTCATGATGTGATAAATGTCTAAAGTTATCACAATTGAAAGAAAAGATTAGGAGGAGTTTGTGACATAAAATTGCTTTATATGTAAAACATAGTTACAAATTTAAAAACCTTTGTCTCTTTTGGTAGAAAACATTGTGAATAAAAAAGAAATTGCTTGAAACAAGCAATTACTTCATTTTCCACAATGTTTTCCAAGCTTTTTTCTAGATGCGAATGAAAAGTTGGGATTTTGCGGAAATGGGTTCTTACAGTTTCTCTTCTTTCTGTTGTTTTATCGAAAGTTTCATACATGAGGACAATCTTTGTTGCTCGCTGTAGTTTGTCACGGCGATCTGTAGCTATACTGAACTCAACAATATCTCCTGGTAGTAAACTATAGTCACCCTGTTGGTCTTTATCACCATACGCTATCTCTGACATTCTGTAGAACAAAGGGAGTGGAAACTTCAAATTAATTATCCTTGACTAACGAATGAAAAAACCTGATGAATGTTACCCTCCAATAATCTGATTGCTTATTTAGACCAATTGACAGGTTGCTGACCCCACCCATTGACTCTGTTGGATACGTTACTTTTTGACAGAAAGTTCCATTCTATTATGAAATGTCTTTATTTTGCATAATTTATGACTAGTAACATGTAACAACAAGAGCACTGCCTAAGCTTGGCTGTTGGATGCTAGATAGTGGACAAAATGCATCTAGAGTTATCCCCCTTGATAGTGTAGGTTGCTCTGTTGAACGAGAGATATCACAAAATGTCAAAGTTTTCGCACAACAAAAACAATAATGCCAAAGAGGATGACAAGATGGCTATCGCAATGCCTCGGGTTTTCTCTGAAAACAGCCAAGCTAAAAGGTCAAATGGTTGGTTGGCAAAAGTTCACTACTAGCCTTTATAAATTCATTGATCAGTTGATAGATTCTGTGATTAGTTGATTAGGACTTAATCAATAAGAGCAACCAGACATGCACCATTATTCCAGAAAAAGTGCTTGTCAAAAAAAGGACACAAATCAACTGAAATATTGATAGATATTATACTTTCCTATAAAAACTAAAGACATGATAAAGTCTGAAAACTTAAAAGGGAAATAACTTTGGTTCTTTTGCACTGTACTTCTTCTCAATGACATCTCATAACCAATGTTTCATTATCATAGCTATGATACTTTTTAAAATATGCCTTCCACAAAAATTGTTGTCAGGAACAAGAGGACCATAACGGTCCTTGAACAATCAACTAAGTAACCAGGGTTCATTCTAGAGCGCGCCCTTGCGCCGATGGCGCTTAAATTTTAATTTGGGCGCATCCAAAATCCGTCTTTGGGGCCGACCCGGCGCACATTTTTTCCACAGTAAAAAACGCAGCTTCTTGGTCGATGAATTGAAAAACAGTTATTACAAATCGAGTGTGTCTAGTAACCCGCGTTGTTACGCGTGCTCTCATTGGATGTTCGGGGGTTTATCGACGACTCCCGACCAATCGATAGTGTTTTCGTATCTCTCTGGTTGCTTCAAATACTGTAATATCGTCATAATGAGTAAGCGAAGGCAGACGATATTAGATTTTTGGGGTCGAAAATAAAATGACAAACCCAGGTAACAGCGGTTCCGATGAGCTTGTCTCTTCGACGAGTAGTAGCTCCGATGAGCTTGTCCCTTCGACAAGCAGCGGTTTTGAAACGACCCAAACAAAAATGACGGAAAATCGAAAAGAAAGTCGAACCTTCAAGTTTTTGTGGTTAGAAAAATTTTCTTGGTTAGGTCATGATAGAACCAAAAATAAAATGTTTTGCAAACTATGCAAGAAACATAAAAAACTAAATAGCTTGACTATTCGGACCACGGATCGGACAACTTCCGCACAAGCACATTGACTCGTCATTCCGAGAGCAAGGATCATACTACGGCCGTAATGGCTGAGCAGTTGAGGCCTCATTTCGAAACGGCAGTTAAGCGTGCAGTTTCAGAAAAAGAGGAATTTGAAACTTGTTTTTTTTCTATCTTGTCCCCATAAATTTCTGTGATGGCCCTTGTTTTTTCTACCCAGGGGGCCAGTCGGCCCCATGAATTTCATTTCTAGAATGAACCCTGAGTAACAATCTCAGACTAGAGCACTAGAGCCTGTATGTTCTGATTTAGAGAATAACGTTTCTGGAGATTCATCTTTACTTTATCAGGAAAATTATTCCAGTCAATGAAATCTTAGTTCCTGTGAACACTTTTGAACTTTCAGGATGATAATTTAAGCAACTTTTGTTGAAGGTAATGCCATGTGCATAATACAAAACCCTAAGCCCTTTTGACTGTCAGCAGGAAATTTCTAAAGATTTCCTTCTTTGTTTCTATCTAAAATATAGGTAAACCAGGGCTGAGCCCAAATGGAATTAAAGGGACAGCTTGGTGATGGACTGAGGATAAAAAAAGTTGAAAAAGAGATATGATTTATAACACATTTAAAGCTACTTCTTTTAATAATTTAGATTGCTCTTCAGATTGAGAACATACATTCCAAGTTTCAAATGAATGCATTCAGTCTTAATAGAGAAATTACAAAATGGCAAAACAAGGTGCACCACAAGGCTATACTAATACCATGAATATTTTCTGATAACATACAAGCTAAAAGCTTAAGGTACTATACATGTAATATCAAAAGGAAATCATATAAAATGTTTCAATAAATTAGACACAATGAATATGGACAAGAGAAGCATGATGGTCCTATATTACTCGCCTATGATGGCTCAAGGTTTTATGATATATACAAAATATCAAAGCTCTATGCGTAACTGTTTTGGAAAGGAAGATTTTTAAAGATTTTCTCCTTTAATCCTTGGTGTATAAAAGATCCAACAACAAAGGGCTAATTTTCAGAGTACAGTAAATTCTTTAAAGTAATTTTGGTAGGCGGTTGATAGAGTGTCAATAGATGATGATACAAACCAAATATCAAACCTTTAGGCCTTATGGTTTAGGATAAGAAGATTTTCATTGATTACCTTCTTTATTACTATGTGTTTGAGAGTATTTGAAAAAGCATGATCTTAGGTTAATTTCTGTGAAGTTTGGTTTAAATTCTATAGTTATTTTAGAAGATGACTTTTTTGTGACCAAACGGGCAATAGCTCACCCAGAGCACTTCATGCTCGGGTGAGCTAATAAATCACTCAGGACACATTGAAGACCGCACAGCTAAGTGGCTTTTTATACTCGATCAAAATATTGGGGGGGGGGGGGCATAAGATCACAACTTGGATATATAAAAGAATCTGATAACAGTGCATGTTTTATGTTAAAGTCCACTTGATTGATAAATGACAAGGTCCCCTGGATTTTTGTAACCATAACTATTATAACAAAATATTGATCAAACCTAACTTCTGTAGGCAAAACATTTCAAAGCCTTACTAAATTCAGTAGCTTTCAAATTGGAATACAACCCAGTGATGCAACACTGTGGCAAAATAAAAACTGAACTCTTGGTAAGAAAACTATGTCAGATCCAGCATATCAGTTTTATTACAGTCAGAAAATGGTAAACTCATGTCGGTTTTATTGACATAAAAAGATGTCTGTAAACTATGATTATCTTACCCTTTTGAAGTTTCAAACTGTATGCGACCACCAAGGGGGTCACTTGCACGCTTGTTTGCTTTGAGTGTTTTTAATAGCTTTCCTTTCTTTCTCTCTACGGATATATCTTCAAATATCACAGTTCCTACAGGCAATGGTGTTATGTTAACAGCAACTTCTTTACCCTGAAGATTAACATTATAGTTCTGTATTTATAAAATTGCTTCCAGGTCTTCTAGCAAATGATATTTCCAGAGGAAAAACTAGATAAAAAATAATGCAATACAACTTTAACTCATTTTCACACAATATTTTACACTGGCCTAAATCAAAGAAGTTGCTCCTTTCGAATATAAGTCTCTCACCACTAGTTGGATTATCGTAAACCTAAGTGGAATGAGCAGCTGGAGAACGGGAAAGGATGTAGTGGTAGTAATGGTGTGAGAAATTCTAGGAATCAAAGGTGCTCCAGCCAACGCAATATGATTAAAATACTGTTAAAAGTTGTGTTAAACCCCATTCAATTAATCAATCAAAGGAGATGCAGACAACAATTTAAAGTTGATGATATTTCAAAAATCTTTTGTTTTTTACTGTAGAAAAGCTTTTTTCTTGAGGGGTGTAAAAATGTCAATTTGAGTGAAAATAGATTCATCCCCTTTTCTATTAAGAACAAACTGTGGTAAAAGCCTACATACTACGGGTACTTATAACAGTTTTACTCTAATTCTCAAAATGCACTAATTTGTAAGGTAATTCTTGCAAGCTCTATCTTGTTCTCTCTTCATTCTAGCAAGTTTATATGTATGGCTTGTTTTAAATGCTAGGTTTCAGCTTTTTCTCATTAACAACAATATTTTCTCAAATTTATCTTTACACATTCACACATATTTCAAATCTGGACTAGTAGACAGTCATATCTTGCATGTTAAGGAGTAAGTGGAAAAAATGTATTTCCACACTTCTGATGAATATTTCAGAAATATATTCTATTCCTACTAAAATATATTTTACTTCCTAGTAGGAATAAAGTAGGAAGACCTTAAGCCCTCTGTGTGGAATTGTTTTTTGATATTAAATTATCTGGACCAATTAATAAACAAACACAAAAAGTCAAGAAATTTTGGAAACAAACAGCAGATATTAAGATAATTTCAATTTCTACAAGGACATCCAAACTGAAAGGCAAACATTGGGACATGGTAGAGCCTTGCATTAAAACAAAAGAGCCCATGTTCAAATCCAAGAAGGCATTAAATATTGATTTGCAAGTTACACTTACATTCCTGGTTTGAATTTCAAATTCAATATCATCTCCAAGGAGCAGCTCATTAATATTTCCCATGTATTCACTGTAATGAAAGAATATTTCTTTTACAGCATCTGCTCTCTCTATAAATCCAAATGTATCTTTCATTGAACAGACAACACCCTGGTATTTCTTCAACTTGGGCTCAATCAACTCTAGTTTACGTGCATGTAAGTTACCATTTCTGAAATAGAACAGGAATAAAGTTCTTCATCAAATTTATGTAAACTTTTATAATCATAAGATGCATTTATAGATGATAATTGTGTGAAAAGATATAGGTATGTTTAAAAATACTACCATTCCTCAGGTATTTAGAGTTAATTAGCTAAAGATCTATTGGTAATTAGTTTGCTGGGTAAATATTGTTGATTGACCATGCAATCACTTAACACTGGTCAAACATGAAGAGACCTAAATCCATTGCTATATTGACTGTCATTAAGAAAATGCTAAACTTCAGATTAGAAGAGTGTCTCTGTATTTTACTCAACCAATTGGCTGAAATATACAATTTCTTCATTTTCTAATATTTTCCAAATTGATTTTCTTCGGGGCCCCAAAAAGCATCACTGTGTGTGAATGGGTTAAATGCACATGATTTCCTTATTTTTGTTTTTCTTTGGCCTTTTAAGTATTACATCAATAAATCTATAATTCAATATATTAGATGGCCCTTTGACCACTATAACCAATGGTTTGTCGGGCCCCCTAAAATGCAAGGCAAGTTTGAACACAGTAAATATGCATTAAAATGTGGAATAAATAGTGTACGGTAATCCTTTTGAGCTTATCCATACTGAATCAAAAGGTTTCAATAATAACTTATTTGATACACCTGCATTTAAGTATAGCTTTATTCCATGTTAAAGTAAAAACAGCTCACATTAATTTCTCAGATGTACTGAATGTAAACACAGGTGGTGCAGGCTAAGACCAGATTGCACATTTATGCAGACTGATCTTTGTCCATACCTCATGCGAAAACAGGGATATTCCCAGTTAGCATGACAAGGGTTAAGACATCTTTTACTGTATAAACAGATAGCTACTGTATAATAAATTTTATAGAAGCTGAAACCTACCTTTTATCTGTAGCAATGAAGAAAGTGACTTGATCGCCTGGCTTTATTTGAGTATTTCCAGTGTTATCGACAATATCATCTAGACCATACGGCAGGAAGAACCATTCTCCATTATGCTCGTAGGTCACACGTCCTAAGCCATCTGTGGATCCAACAGTTGATCCCTGTTATATAGACAGTCACTGTTAACCCTTGCAATGCTGAATGTGGAATATTCGGGCTTTGGAAGCAGGTATAGACCAAGACCAGCCTGCACATATGTGCAGTCTGTTCTTAGTCTGCACCACCTGCTTGTCCCTTTCAAACCAGAATTGTTTACAAGTTAAATTTTCAAAAGTTATATCAATCTACAATTTGTGCTTCAAGTGATTTCAGCCCTTTGATTTGAAAGAAAATTTAAGAGGATTTATAATTCAGCATGACAAGAGTTAACTGGTTCTCATCTTGTTTATTATACATGAACATTCATTTGTACAACATTCTTTTAAAATGCTTCTATAATGGGCTAATTGCAAGCATGAACTGTACAACTAGTTTAAATTGCACTGAGATGTGTAGACTGGGTTTATTAAGACAATTTAGTTTTGTAGACTTGATTTTGTATACAGCATGTTTATCATTCTCAGAAAATCTCACTTTTTAAATGCCTTTAAAAGAAAGGGATTGGAAAACATTGTGGACAATGAAGAAATAGCTTGTGACAATATTTTCCACCTCAAAGATGAGAATTTTCAAATTATGACCAGTCTCAAATATTGTTTTCTAGTAATGGGTTACTCAGTTTGTCTCAACATTTTTTTGCATAGCTTTAATACACATCGTAAAAGGGTAAAATGAGTTCCGTTTTACATCTTGTTAATGCTGTCTGAACTATTTCTAAATTATATTTCAACAATGTAGCATGTTCAACAAACCTCTTGAGAGGATTGAACATGACCAATATGTCCTTAAGGCACGGGTATGCTATATCATAATCCCATAATTAATTCTTCATCACATAAACTATTGAATATCACACCTGCAGAAAATTTATATCACACAATGATCTGCTGAGGCTGCATTTTCACATCATTGTCTCCAAAAAATCACAAATACCCCCAGTTTTTTAAGACCCTGGAGACATTATGTCCCATTAGTCTTAAAGCCCTGGTAGCTAGATTGTAAGTGTGATCCATCAAATTTGTGAAATGTCCTTTGGTTGGACCACAGGGACATTGTCCCTTGCTTACAAAACCTTGGCGGATCACTGCACTAACATGACCCATTGTATAAAACACTCATATTTTTTCTATTTCACTCTAACATTAATTATTCTACACCACACACACACACAAAAATTTCATCACACTCACATTTTTTGGTTTGACTGGTTTGGCTTCTTGGACTACACTACCAATGTATCGTTCTTCACTGAGTATCTCAAACGAAACTTTCCCCGGGTCCACTTTAACCATATCACAGGCTACTGGTCGTCCACTCCTCCTGTCATATGACATCTGGAACTCAACTGCATCTAAAACAGCAAATCATGAATCATAAAGCAATTCATTATATACCCACCAAATTCCATTATAAGATACATTCATTTCAGGCAGACAAAATCACAATTAAACCATTCCTAGATGATAAAATTTTACGCTGATCCAAATTGAAAAATGTTGACGACAAAAATATTTAGTTGAGGGAATTTAAACAAGAGGACCATGATGGTCCTATATTGCTCCCCTGAGTATGATGGCTCAAGGCGTAATGATATAATATACAAAATATCAAAGCCCTACACCTAATCATTTTGGAAAAGAAGATTTTCTCCTTTAATCCTAGGTATAGTGAAAATCCAACCATATTGACCCAATTTCAAGAGTGCGGTAATTCTTTGAATTACTTTTGTAGAAGGTCGATATGCATTAATACATACCAAACATCAAAGCTCTAGGCCTAATGGTTTAGAAGGAGAACATTTTCTATGATATCCTTCATAACTCCTTTCTGGGATTGCACAGAAAAGGGCTTATTTTCAGAATAAAGTATATCTATGAAGTATTTTAGTAGAGGTTCAATAGGTATTATTACACACTAAATATTAAAGCCCTTGACCTAATGGTTTGGGAGAAGAAGATTTTTAAAGTTTTCTTTCTTTCATTCAATGTAAAATCAGGGATCACCCAGAAAAGGGCTAATTTTTTAGAATACGGTAATTCTTTGAAGTATTTTGGTAGAGGGTCAATAGATGATGATTTGTACCAAATATCAAAGCTCTTGGCCTTATGATTTGAGAGAAGAAGATTTTTTAAGATTCCTTCTTTTATTCTATGTAATATCAGAGATCGTCCAGAAAAGGGCTTATTTTCAGAATACAGTAATTCTTTGAAGCATATTAGTAGAGGGACAATAGATGATGATGTATACCAAATATCAAACCTCTAGGCCATATGGTTTAAGAGAAGAAAATTTTTAAAGTTTTCCTTCTATATTTCTATGTAAAATCAGGGATCGCACAGAAAAGCGCTAATTTTCAGAATACGGTAATTCTTTAAAGACTTTTTGTAGAGGGTCAATAGATGATGATGTATAATCAAATATTAAAGCTCTAGGCCTTATGGTTTGGGAGAAGAAGATATTTCAAGATTTCATTCTTTATTTCTATGTAAAATCAGGGATTGCACAGAAAAGGGCTAATTATCAGAATATGCTAATTTTTTGAAGTTTTTTGGTAGAGGGTCAATAGATGATGATGTATACCAAATATCAAAGCTCTAGGTCTTATGGTTTGGGAGAAGAAGATTTTTTAAGATTTCCATCTTTATTTTTATGTAAAATCAGGGATTGCACAAAAAAGGGCTAATTTTCAGAATACAGTAATTCTTTGAAGTATTTTGGTTGAGGGTCAATAGATGATGATTTGTATCAAATATCAAAGCTCTAGGCCTTACTGCTTGGGAGAACAAGATTTTTTAAGTTTTTTCACTCTGTTGCCATGGCAACCAGAGTTCTTCATGGATTTCTATTCTTTGAAGTATTTTAAAAGAGCATGACCTAAGGATCATTTCTCTGAAGTTTTGTTGAAATTCCATGTTTAGTTTAGGAGGAGAAGATTTTTTTGTAATTGTGAACAGACAGACAGATGACGGACAATGACTGATCACAATAGCTCTACCAGAGCACTTCGTGCTCAGGTGAGCCAAAAATCTCAGTGTTTTGTGTTAGAAAACATTGTTTGATAATGTAGAAATTGCTTGTGACAAGCAATTTCTTTATTTTCCACAATGTTTTCCAAAGCTTTTTCTTGGAGGGCGTCCAAAAGCATCGTTGAGTGAGAATGGGCTAACAGAAAAAAATCTGTATCAGCCATGTACTGAACTGATATGGATCTGGTCCAAATTGAAAGGAGTTGCAGACGACAATTTAAAGTTGATGAAATTTTAGGTTCTTTAACTTTCTGGTTAGAAAACATTGTGTCAAATGAAGAAATTGCTTGTTACAAGCAATTTCTTCATTTTACATAATGATTTCCCAATCGTTTTCTTTTGGGGGCATCTAAAAGTGTCATTGTGTGCAAATTGGTTAATTGTATATCATGATAGAAAGACTGCAATACAGCAGTGATGCCAAACCCCGACTTTGCAAAATTTTAAATATCTTTATTATTGACAGAAGTAAATGAAATTACATAATTCAGACAAAACACTTTCAGCATCTGTGAGTCATTGCTTATTGATCTTTCTCAAGGAACAAAAACTCTTTTCACATTATTTACAGAAATGGTCAAGTCTCAACTCTCTTCAAAACTTGTGCTTTGCTATCATTCACTTCAATTAATAATATTTGAGAATAAAAATCAAATTAGATTACCATTTAAAACCTATAACCACACAATGCCCCTTTTTGACGCCTGAAAAATTGTGTTCTTGTAAAACACTATCAGAAAAGAAGAAATTGCTTGCAACAACAGAAATCTCCCTTTTTTACATTATTTTCTACATTTTGATACTTATTTTCCACTTTTTTAAAGTAAATTAAAATATTGTCTGTCATTTCTTTCTACATAATCAGTCTACAATTTTGCTGTATGGCAATAGGTTATTGAGCAGACGTGAAATCATGTCAATGAATGTGTATTAATGATGCATATCTTAACTCATTTCCAAACAACAACCATTTTAGACTGACCAAACTTGAAATTAGTTGCAGACAACAATTTAAAGTTGGTGAAATTTGAAAATCTTTATTTTTTGAGGTAGAAAATACTATGGATAATCAAGAAATGGCTTGTTTCTTAATTTCAACAATTTTTTCTAAAGGGGGGGCCTAAAAAAATGGGATTATGTGAGAATGCACTTAACATTAATGTATCAAATACATCTTTTTATTTCATTTTGTTTAGGTGCTAAGGCTCTCTCAGTAAAATTATTGACAGCTCAGTACAATCTAAAATCAAACTAAGAAAAACTACGAAACAGTATATGTTCTTTGCTGAAAAACTAAAACCAAAATTGCTTCACCCACTAGTTTATCTGAAGCTGAAAGTTTACTGCAACATGAGCAGATAAGTGAATTTCTACAACCCAGTATTGTGGTATTACAATGAAATTCTCTTAATTACAACGATAATTTAACCACACTTTTGTTGCAATTAACCAAATGTTGCCATTACAAGGACCTACTTTTTTAAAATCTAATTAGTCAGTTGAAATTAACCCATTCCAACTCAATCCTTCCTTTTTACGCCCCTCGAGAAAAAAGCTTTGGAAAACATCGTGGATGATGAAGAAATTGCTTGTATCAAGCAATTTCTTCATTTTTCACATTGTTTTCTATCCCAAAAAGACAAAAAATTTAAAATTCCATCAACTTGAAATTGTCGTCTGCAGCTTCTTTCAATTTGGACTAGTCTAAAATTTTGCTGTGTGGGAATGGGTTAAGCTGTGAAATGCTACTATAAGGGTCGTAATTGAGAAGATTCAACTGTATATCAAATTGATATCCTATTATCTTCATGTTTATCTATTTACCCATGATTGTTTGCAGATGGATCCCATCATATTGTGAGAATTGTTCTGTGAATGGATGTTTTCATGCTGTGTCATCAATTTAATACTTGAATTATGTCCCCCCCCCCCCCCTTGAGATCAGACTGACCTTTACCACTTAAAACTCTTTCCTGTTTTACAAAATTTTAAACCTGTTCAAGTGTTTGGCAGACAACAATTTGAGGTAGATTTTATTTCAAAAGTAACCATTCAGTAGGAAAGAAAAAATTGTAGAAAAAGAAGAATTGCTTTCTACAATGTTTTATGAAGTATAAAATCTAAAAATTAAAAATCTGTGATTCAACAGGAAAAGTTGTAACATGGTCAAATAATAATTTAATAAGCTGATATCTCCTGGAGGGCATTTACCTATTTCAAAACAATCAAATTTCACACTGGTTCAAATTCAAGTTGAAGAAATTTAAAAAAAAATTCTTTAGAGGAAGAAAACATTGTGGATGATAAAGAAATTGCTTGATACAAGCAATTTCTTCATCTTCCACAATGTTTTCCAAAGCTTTCTTCTCGAGGGATGTAAAAAGGCAAAATTGTTTGGAAATGGGAAAAATGACGACTAAGTTTGGTAACTGTGTTAAAAGTTGACGACATAAGTAGGTTAAACTTTTTACTCCATTACCTCCAATCTGTATGGAATCCACATCTCCTTTAAATTCACTGTAGTGAAAAAACAATCTAGCATCTCTATCACAACACTGTACAAATCCATAAGAATGCTGAAAAACATTTAAACAGACCAAGGATTTTGAAGTGTACAATTTCATTATTTATCTATCAAATCCTATGTTGTACATACTAATTGATACTGTAATGACAAGATGATTCTAACTAGACTAGTTGTAGATCAAAATCATAACCCCCTTCCCCCACCAGTTCTTTGTCACTCAAGCATCATGGTTGACCTTTCAGGCACATAAACCAAAATCAATTGGGCACCATCTTGAGTTATGGATAACATTTTAAAGTACTAGATCAAATGATTTAAAAGTGAGAGCAATCAAAGTTCAATTGTGACCTTGAACTGTGACTTACGTTACCCAAAAACGATAGGGAAAGTACTTTGATAATTCGCAATAGCTGTATATGAAGTTTTGTGGTTTTATGAAGTTTTGTGGTTTTAAGTCCATTGGTTCTCGAGTTAGTGCACAAAAACAAAAAGTCTACCGAGGGACAGACAATACCTCCCTCTAGTTAGTTGGTAGAGGGTATAATGATTACCAACAGTATAGAGTATTGAGTAACCACCAGTCCTTCATATACAGGGGTCTGTTTGAAAAAGAATCTACAGGAAGTGTGGTCCATCAATTTTGTAAAATGTTCCGTCCTCTTTTAGACCATGGGGACATTGTCACCTTGCTTTTAAAACCCCAGAAGAAGGCTTCATTGAAGTAAATGGTGGAAGGAGGCTCTATCATCTAACCACATAACAAACTGTCCTCCTGCAGTGCTTACAGTGACTAGTGTAAATCATTTAAGATGTATTTTAACCTGCAAAGTACCTCTATATTGGGAATAAGAGAGGCAATTTAATTTAATATCAATTGTAATGATTAAACAAAGCTGCAGGAGTTTGTTATGAATTCTTCCAATATTTCAATGAACTACTTCTAGAAGTAACTCATTTCCACACAATGATGCCTTTTGACAACCCTAAAGAAAAACAATCGGGAAAATGTTTCAAATGAAGAAATAGCTTGATTTCACACAATGTTTTCATCCCAGAGTTGAAAAAATCTAAAATTTCATAAACTTAGAATTGTTGTCTGCTACTTCTCTACATTTGGACCAATCTAAAATTTTGTCATCTGGTAATGAATTAAATGCGATACTGTTCCAAGTGTGTACACTGTGTATAGACACTTGTAATGTATTTTACCTACAACTTTTTATCTTCTAAAATGTTGCTCTGTCAACATTTTTACAGTCATGGCAAATATAGTAGCCAACCCATTAACCCATTCCCTCATAAACCCTTTTTATTACCCTTTAGAAAAAAAAACTTAAGAAAACATTGTGGAAGTTGAAGAATTTACTTGTTACAAGCAATTGGTTCATTATCCTAAATGCTTTCTACCCCCTCAAAAAAAGATTTTAAAATTTTAATTAACTTTAAATAGTTGTCTATAATAGCTTTTAAATGGGATTGGTCTAAATTTTATCAAGTGGTAATGGCTTCAAGCTTGGCACTTTAAGTGAATTAGTGATGAAGAGAATGTATATTTGATATGGATAGAGTACAACTCTGCTATAAACAGTATTTGAATCATACAGTGGCAGATGGAGCACCTAATCATAGATTTCTGGTATTTCTCATATCAGTTCCATCACTGCGTCCTTTCCAAACCTTCAGCTAATCAAGCCATTTAGGTTTACGATTATCCACCCACTAGTAGGACACAAATGTCAGAAAGAATATTGGCTGCAATCATACCCTGGACCTCATGAATGGACCGGGGTGAGAATGTACAAAGCACTTACCAGGAGTTTTTCCACAAGACCAGTTTCCCTGATGACTGGATTTCCCGTTGACTGTGGCGAGGTTGGCATCAGAGTGTTGATGAGATTTGGTGACCTTTGGTACGATACAATGGCAGGATCTTGAACTGCTGGCGGCTGGAAGTTCTACAAACAGATGAGAAGGATTGATTTCGATTTTACAATTGTAAATGCACAAGGCTAGAGTTTAACTGTTTGGTTTTGCTTGTTAGTCAGAAATTTAAGAATGGTCCAAGTTTAAAGAAGTTGTAGACTACAATATCAAGTTGGTGTAATTTAGAAAATCTTCACCTTTCAGGGAAGAAAACATTGTGGACATTGAAGAAATTACTTGTAACAAACAATTTCTTCAATGTCAACAATGTTTCCCAAACCTTTTTTCTTAAAAGGCGTCAAAACATGTCATTGTGTTGGAATGGATAAAAGGCCCCTCCAGTGAGAGGTACTCGAGTGCCTGAATCACTCCAGCTTTACATATCATATAGGTAATTTGTTTAGCAACACATTTTTTTATAAAAAATAACTTTTCAGAAATTTACTTAAAGGCAGGAAACTATTTTATATGCAACAAATATTATCAGTCAAGTAGAATCAATTATTTCCCTTGAATCACTAGGTGATCTCTTACAGAAATTAGGCTTACCCTCCAAAGCAGTTTTATTAAACTTTTACGATTTTTTAAAGAAATCTGATAAAGGGTCAAAAAGAAAATCATTCCAGTAAAATTTGCTTGAAATCTATTCTCCAATTTTAAAGAACATTTTCAAGTTTTCACAATATACCCGGTACCATGAAAATTAGCCCAACCGACAGAACCATGTTTTTCATATGATAAAAACATAAAAAAAATCTGATAGATAGTCATCCAAGGACTATTCCTTGAAATCTGAGTGAAATCCATAGAAAGCTTCAGAGAAAGGGATTTTCAAACTTTTCACTATATACAATACAATTAATATGGCAATTAGCCAAGTTAATTAAAGCAATGTTTTCATCTGATATTTTTAACCCTTTCCCTTTTTTTGAAATTTAAGACTAGTCCAAATTGAAAGAGGTTGCAGTCAACATATTGAAATTTATTGATACATATGGATCTTTCTTTTGCACAATGTCTTCTTGAAGTAAAAAAATCAGAATAATGTTAATCCAGGGTTTGCAAGAGAAATGGTTAAGGCATCTGATAGTCATCCAATGATAATTCCTGCAAAATTTGGCCGAGATCAATCAACTTGTTTCTGTGAAGAAGATCTTTAAAGATTCAACTATATACCGTATAATGGCATATATGGGAATTAGGCCCGCCCATGCTCTTCATCAAATAAAATGTCTTTGAAGGAATCTGATAAAGGGTCACTCAAGGATCTTTCCATTGAAATTGGGTTGAAATCTGTGTATTACATTCCAATGAGAATGTTTCTGGATGGACACATAAATACACGGACACACAACATTATATCAATAGCCTACTGGCTTTCAGTCAAATGAACTGAAAAGTGTTGGAAAATACACTGCAACTCCTCTATAACGCTACCGGGCACAGCGCTGACTCCATTATTACGCGGGGTCCGCTTGGCTCCCAAAATTTTGGAGGGGGGGGGGGGGCAATACTGGTTGCAGTTACTGAGATACGACGTTAATGCTGATTTGACCGCGATTTTTTCATCCCGTCTTCGGCCCGCTCGAAGAAAAAGGGTTGCACATAAAAATCGATAATTACCCGAAGCCAGGTATGTTTTAAACACCTTACGTGGACGGTCCTGGTCATTAATGCATTACTTCAGAGGTAATTGCTCTGTTTGATTGATGACACGCGTAGTGTTTCAATTTACAAAATCAGTTTGATTGTTTGGTCTTAATGTTTGACATCGAGATGATCAATGCATAAGGTCTTTTATATTTTTGTAAATCAATAGAGAATAGGCACGCTGACCTCGGTATCCTTCAGTTACAAACCTTGAAGGTGGTGCGATTAAAATATCAGACTGTTTCACTCTCGGCGTTCTTAATTTTCTTCAGTCCCAGGTAGGACGTGTTCTAATGCGCGAGCGTGAAATTAGACAAATTGACTTGAGCCTACTACTTATTTCACTTCATAGTTTGCTGGTATCCAGCGCTCGTAGAGGATAGTGGCTTCAAGATAAAAAAGCAACAATGTGCGTTGAAAACAATCAGTCGTAGTTGCGACGTTTTCGCTATATACAGAAAATACGTGAATATTAATTGTAAATTCCACAATATCGGAAGATTCTCATCCGAAACAGGATAGATTATTTAAGTAGATAAAAATAAAATACCGTTATTTTTCCACATTTCTTTCAATAATCCGAAAATTTAATGCCATTCTGTATGATCAAACGCACGGCAAAAAGCTCGTCGACAAATTTGAAGTCAAGTTTTTTCGGGTACAGTTTATTTTATTCTGAGGGAGGAAAGGTGATCAAAGGTGCCGCCGCCAGATGTTCAGCTATTTATGGGAGAGTTTCCGGAGTTGACACGTGCCAGACGCGTACCCCGTGAGAATTCTTGCTGACCGAATTTTTTACTCTTGTCGTTATGAAGCCAGACACTCCGCCATCTCGGATTTTTTTTTTGGATTATTATGACGTTCATTTTTACGATTAAAAGTTAGCGGCTATAAAGTTTAATCCAGTTTTGTATACGTACAACTGGTCGGTTTAAATTTTTGATCCGTAAAAGACTAGGTTCAGATAGAGTTCTTTGTCGGTTTATTGCTACCGTATTTTTAACAATGGTAAAGAAATTAGACCAAGTCCATTACTGCGAAAGAGGTTCGAAGGTCGATCCACGCGACATTTTCTCAATGCTTCAGTAACCCCAGGTGTTCAACAACTCGTCGGTCTCCAAGGAGACGTCGCTTTGCGGAATACTTAGATTTTATCCCTTTTGTGTAAGGATGGATATATTTACGTCCCGTGTAAAACTAAATTCAATTAGATTTATGCCGACGACTATCAAAATAATAAAACATCTCTCGGTCAAAAGTTCTAGCTTCTTAATATTGGGAGAAAGGGAACCACAATTTATAGACCTGTAGAAATTTACGGATTATTCAATCCTGATAGACCGGGAAGGTAAGGTTAGAAATTAATTCTCCGCACGCTGAGTTTCGTCGGTTTCTACTAAAATCTCGTAACTACAGATGTTTTTCATTTCCCGACTAGTAACTTGTATAGAATTAAACTTGTTACAGGAATTTCATCACGAATTATCGGGTGTTTGGTTCCGATTCCGACGGTTGAAAAATTCAGTTGCAGCGGGGGGGGGGCCACAGCGTTATAGCATAATAACTCCACTTCTTCCGCTGTTTCATTTCTTGGACCCCACCAACAGCGTTATAGTGGAGCTGCAGTGTATTGTGGTCAATGAAAGAATTACATGTAAAAAGCAGTTTCTTCCCTACCATCCATATTTTCTTAACCTATTCCCACACAATGACTTTTTTTAGAGACCCCTCAAGAAATACATTAGGGAAGAACATTGTGTGAAATGAAAAAATTGTTTGCAATTTCCTCATTTTCCACTATATTTTTCTACCCAGAAGAAAGTTGAAAAATTCCAAAATTCAATTACCTTAAATTGTCTGCATCTCCTTCACTTCCTATCGGTCAAAATTTTTTCCATCCGGGAATGAGTTAACAATATATATAATATTAAAATTTCATCGACTAAGCAACCAAAAATTTTTCATGCATCTATGAAATTTAACCCGTTCCCACACAGGCAAAAATTGTGTAAAATGAAGAAATTGCCAATCAATTTCTTCGTTTTCCACAATGATTTCAAACAAAAGAAGATGAACAAATCTAAAATTTCATACTCTTAAATTGTCCATTGTAAAAATGCGACTTAATTCAAATTGGACAGGTCTAAAGTGTTGTCGTCTGGTAATCAGTTAACATTAGATGCGTCTACACTATCCCATTTTGATTACAGGATACAACCTACCTTCCACTGAGGACTGTTCACTTTACGGCCAACAGCTGACATTTTGTTACTTCTTTCGTGTTCATTAAGTAGTCAGTGTTGTCTTTAATCCTCAGCTGCTGAGTCTGTGCGTCTCGTTTTCTGTTCGTTCTTGTTACTTTGAAGGGCGTTTCAGATTAATTTGTTACTTCAAATTAGTTGTTCTCTCTCAGCATATCACTTTCTTGGTTATCTTTATTGATTCTTGTTTGATAAGTTGGAATACCTTCAGAAATTGCTGTAAATAGTTAAAATTCAAGCTAGTTAAAATTGTGGTGCATAAATATTTCAGTTTTTGACTTTCATTACCAATTGACTTCTGCCCAAGACTAAAGTCTGATTGTTTGAATGGGGTTTAACGCCAATTTGAACAGTTTTTCAGCCAATGCAGTGGCTGGAGCACTTAATCATGAATTCCTGGTATTTCTCACATCAGTACTACCACAACATCCTTTCTCAGCCTCAAGCTGCACATCCGACTTAGGTTTACGATTGTTGCGAGACAAATGTTGGACAGAATATTTGCGTCGACCAGGGATCCAACCTGGGACCCCATGAATACGTGTTCTATGTGCGACCAATGCCAAAGACTAGCAACCTCATCCGGCAAATTCCTATGATTCAAAGTAGGGCATAGGGAATATATCATATTGAATTAAATTTAATCATGGAAATGTCATACATAACAGTTGGAAAACCGTGCAATTTTCCTTTATCAAAATTTCATGAAAGCCTGTTCAAGAAAAGCATTAAATGAAATAAGCCTCAGTTTTCAAAAAGAAATGAAGCACGTCTTGTATTCACATTTATTTTTCTTTGGTTTCCCTTGTATAGTGCCACTATGCTGTTTCCTTAACCCTTTCCTGTTTTGCAAAATTTTAGACCCGCCCAAATTCAAAGGATTTGCAGACGAAAATTTCAAGTTGATTTTATTTGAAAAATAACCATTCAGTAGAGTAGAAAATATTGTGGAAAAAGAAGAAATTGCTTGTCACAAGCAATTTCTTCTTTTTCCACAATGTTTTCTCCATTATAAAATCACAGGGACGTAAAAACCAGGGATTAACCAGGAAAGGGTTAAATCATTACCTTTATTACTCCTCTAAGCAGCATTATTAACCTCTATTTTGAAAACTTTAAAGGTTAATTTAAATTAGAATTCTTTTTAGACCTGCCATCCTACGCTCCTAGCAAATAATCTCATTTCTTTGATTTTAAGACCCCCCCCCCACACACACACACATAAGTAATGAAGATGACAATATATAATTATATGCAGGATGAATGAAATTTGAAAGATTTGAATACAGATATAATGTAAGACTATAATTTCTTATTGTGAAGGACGAATAAATGTTTTGTTTTGAACTTTAAAGCCCTTTAACCCATTCCCACTCAGTGACTCATTAACTTTAAATTGTCATCTGCAACTTCTTTCAATTTGGGCCAGTGTAAAAAATTGCCGTCTGGTAATGGGTTAAAGATATATTGTTGTTGTTGTTGATTAAAATGGCTCATGTTTCATTTTGGCAATTTTCAGTAATGTAAAAGATCACGAAAAATGTTTATTTCAGACATCTTGGCATGAAATCAAGCACTTATATCAATATTAACAACCAAAAATTATATTCGAACTAATTTGACTTAAATCAGATGTTATGGGAGATTTATTTGTAAACAGAGGCTGACGTTTTGAAGCTTCTATTAACATACTGGTACCAACTAACTTATTGCACAGAAATAGTTAAATAAGGGTCAGACAAGAAAAAGTTAATAATCACTAATTAGTAAAGGTAAATGTCCTATTGATTAAAATCCGGATGTAATATACAGTATACAATACTAAAGTAGAAAGACATTATGACTGATCATCTGATTGAATTGCTTGTTTTCACCCTTTCTTCAGCTAAAAATTCAGCTGTATCGGTGATCAAAAATTGGCATATTGGCTACCTTAAAGTGAGGTCAGGGCTCTGCAGAGTAAGTGACTTAGGCGCGGAAGTCGTCTGGTTTCATAAAACTTCACCTAGCTTGCTGATCAAACCGAAATCAAAATCACTTGAAAAATACTGGAAATCGCTTTGTTATGATGGAGGACGGACGTTTTGGCCACGGACGTTGTGGCCAGGATGTTTTGGCCAGGACGTTTTGGCCACGGACGTTTTGGCCACCACTATTGGAAAAACGGACGTTTTGGCCAAATTCATTTTATATGTACTTATTATAGATTTTGAGCATTTTTTTTTTCATCTTTCATAAATGTTTTCTCCTCTCCTATGGATCATAATGGTTGTTTTATTTCTTATTAAAGACATGTATATAGATAACCAGCATTTTCCCATTTATCATTCCCATTGAATAACAGTTTCATGATAGTTTAGTTTTGACAACCCTAGTACTGGAAACTTTGGAAAACATCAAAGAAAAAGAAGGAAAAGAACATTTTTCCACCAATTTCTCATCAATTTGGAAATGGTCAATTGATAAGAAGAAACAAAGAGAATACATAAATGAAACTTTAATTTTCTTAGTCAGATATGAAGATGAAAAGCTATGTTAATAACATTTAAACCTGTACTCAAAATAGCTACCATTAGACAATCCAAGCCTTGACTCTGATGAAATGAAGCGACATATAAACTCTTCTTTATTGAAAGCTTCTACTGTGGACAATTTCAAAGATTTATTATTTGATAGTTAGAAAAACATAGATGACAGTTGGAAAATTCTTTCCCCAAAAAACTAATTTTCAGCATTTTCTCCTTTACCTCAAATTTTCTGTGCTACATTGTACTTGTAAATGTCTTTTTTTATCAACAATACAATTTTAGACTGTCACTGCTCTAATTTGAAAATGGTTTCAGACAAAAACATAATTGATGTCAAAATTGAAAAATTTGTATGTCTTATCATGGAAAATATTGAGAGAAGAGATGTTGCCGAATGTTTCCGAATATATAGACAAAAGAAAAAAATGCTTAAGAAAAACATTGAGTAAAAAAAAAATCAAAATCACAATTTTCAAATAATCATTACATAATACTATTTGTTTTTAGTAAGAAATACTAATAATTTGGCTTAATAATCTAAAATAAGTACATATAAAATGAATTTGGCCAAAGCGTCCGTTTTTCCAATAGTGGTGGCCAAAACGTCCTGGCCAAAACGTCCATGGCCAAAACGTCCTACATTCTGTTATGATAGGTGATAATCTCATTTTGCCTAGAGGCTAACAAATTAGGGGTCAATAAACCAATTATACAACTGCTGATCGGAAGTCCTTTGATTGTAAATAAGCATGTAATGACACACACATCCAGAAAATTGAAAAAATCTAAAATTTCATTAACTTATAATTCTCGTCTGCATCTCCTTTCAATTTGGACCAGTCTAAACTTTTGCTGTCTGGTATCAGGTTAAATAGAAAAACTTGTGAGAAAGGGAGGAAGTGCTTGCAGCAAGCATTTTCTCTTCTTTCCCACAATATTTTAACCTAATCTGGTACTTATTTTCTGTTTTGAGCATATTCTGGTTTGAAATGTGGTATGCAACTTTTTTTTTCACTTTGGACCAGTCTGAAAATTATGTCTTCTGGTAATGGGTAAAATAAAATAGTAATTATAATAATGTTTATTAATTTTCTGCTTCAATTTAATCAATGATCATTTTTGTTTATTCAGACCACTTATACACTCTTTGCAAATTATTGATTATCATTTTTGATTATTGAGAATATCATACCAGCTATGTATGAAATATTCAAGGAGAATCATATTTCTTTTAAAATTCTCAAACCCGAAGACAGAAGACGAAAATGTTTGTTCACAGGGATAAGATCTCTGTTATAAGGACTCAAAGAAAGGATGAGCAGTACTTTACTTATAATTGCACACAATATAAAACAAAATATGCAGCTACTGGGTTGTGAAGCTATTTCAATTTTCCTATAGAAATAAGCAATATGCGCAAAAACTTGTTATTTTACGTGATCCACTTCTCCTAAAAGTCTCACCACTTCTCACTAATTTGAAAAACATCTCACAATTCTCAGATTAGGGCAAAGTCAGTTCTCCCAAAATTCTGAGAGTCCTGGATGTTTCTGAAACCTAGATAGGAAAATTGCTTAGAAGTATGATCAAACGATCATTTGATACTTCAATGACAGACTGATATGGTCTTCAGGGTAATCTAAGAAGCTTAAAAGGGCTTTTTATAGTTATCCAGGAAAGATTCAACAGAAGTCCTCATTATTTTCAGAAATCACTGCATTAGATAATCGACATCGCATGACCTCATTTGCATATGACAAAAATTCAACAGAGAACAACAAAGTGATAAGGGAAACAACCAATGTCCTGAATTATGTCACATCAAGTGGTTACCGCAAAACTATGGTAAGTGTATAAGTCCCACAGGGTTTCCATTAGTTCCCAAAAGCCAAGAGTCATTGACCCTTGGGCCAAAATTTCCAAGAGTCAAAATTGAAATCCCAAGAGTCAAAATGCGATGGAGCAATTTAGAAAAAAAGTTTATAACTTTTTAGCAAGGTGCATTAAAAAATTTGGGGGGGGGGCATTGGGGGGGGGCAAGGGTGCCTTAGAATAATCTCTGTCACAGATTGAAACATTTCTCCAATCTCACAGTATTCTTTTTTCAATATAAGATAAATTTTTGGAAAAGTTTAGTATTTATATATATATTATTAGTTTGAATAAGTTTTAGAAAATCTCAAGAGTACTAAGAGGATCAAATTGTTTTTATTTTTCATAAAAAGAAGTGCCGATTTCATGCACGAAAACTGATGACATTTCTTTGGCAACATTTTCTTTGGTTTCATTTTACTTTTTGGTTATATTTTGTTAGCTTTTTATAAAAGAAATAGCAAATAAGTAACTTTCAGTAGGATTAGAACTCTGAAAATGGGTTTCATCATTAATTTCATAGGTGTCAAGTACCTGTCAATTACGATCGCCGATGCATGTCCATCACTTGAGAGTGTTAATTTCCAATCAAGCTTTGTGTTATCCTTGATAGGGGTGTATAAATTCATAATCAATTAACCATTTTCCAATAATTTTGGCACACTTATGATGACCCTTGACGCTTGGCTGCTAATTTTCGAGAGTCAAAATGACGCACAGTGACAAATTTTCGAGCGTCAAAATGGCATTTTTATGAATTTCTGTGCGTCAAAACCCGAGGTCTCGGGTCAAACGAAAACCCTGTCCCACAGCAGTTTTAGACTGATCTTTACATAATTGAAAACTGGTTGGCAAATATAACTGACGCTGACATCACAACTACATTCTCAAGTATAAAACACAGGGACGTAAAATCAGAATGTAAACAGGAAAGGGTAGATATTTTCAACTTACTTTTCCATTCTTTAATTGATTTCTAAAATACCTTGGGTTTTTTTTGTACAATATAAACATGTATTGACTTTGTAAATATCTGAAGAGGCCCACAGGGAAGACTGGGTTATCCCAACTATGTTGCCTCGTTAAATAAAGACTTTATTATTACTATTATTATTATTACATTGGTCTAGGCGAATTCAAACTGAATCAGTGTTTCCAACGGTTTCCTGAACCCTGTGTATATCCCAAAATTGCAGGAATCATTTTGGGGTGAGATATTGATTGATTATCTCATTTTTCTGCCAAAAATCTCATTGGAACTGGCTTAATGAGAGAAAAATCTAAAGAAGTGTAATATAGTAAAGGATTTTGTAAAGTATCTCACCAAAAATTATTAATTTCTCACAAGATTTGGCTAAATGACAGGGTTAGCTCTGGCTAGAAAAAAAGTTGTCGCCATCACTTTCGCCAAATTAAAAAAGTTGGGGCCAGATGGAAAAAGTTGAGGCAAAATCGAGAAGGAGTTGGTGCCAAAGTCCAACATTTCTTAACAGCACATTTATTTTCTTAACTTATATGTTGTAAAATAAACAAAATACGTATTAAAGAGGTTGTAAACATGGTAATTCATTCGTTATATAGTCTTGAATGATTGTAGCCAAGTCATACACCCAGGGTGCCCATTCACGTACTGCAGTATGTACACATGTATGTCGGTTCACATACAAATCTGTCCAAAAGTCACCATTTGTGGATAAATAAATAGGTTTTGTTTTGACATTTTGCAGACAGCAAATCACAAAGCTAAAACAAACCTACAATGTTAAATAAACAGCTCCATTTGGTCATGTCCAACTTACATATAAAACGGAACTTACGAGAGAAACTAATTTCAAAATCAAATTCTAGAGTATAAATCTTGTCAGTTTCATGCCAAAAACCACATAAATATCTTGCATTTTGTTTGAAAAATAGCACGACTATGGACTTGTTTTAAAACAAACTGGTGAGGTCATCAGGATCTGCATTATACAAACTTTTCCAACTGCTGGTTCCCCCATTCTCTATAGATGAAAACAGACTAGAAAGAAGCCATGGTTCCTGTCGCATGTAAGGGAAGTTGATTGCTCCCAATCTGATTGTGTTCTTCACTGCTTGCAATTCTTTTGGTTTTTAGGAAAAAATACGCACGTAGAGTTTCTAGTTTTTAATCGCTAATAATTTTAAATGCACACACATGTAATGGCATTTTGGTTTCTACATTCATTTAATTTTCTATATGTTCATGCACGTCTTGGTGTAAGATTTGTACGCGAATCAACATAATTGTACGTGAATTACGTACTGTAGTACCTGAATCGGCACCCTGATAAATGTGGTCTTTAATGTTTTCACGGATAGCAGTCATCTAAGACGTTTGATCTAGTCATCCCTAAAACTAAGTCATGCCCTCAACACAAAATCAATACAACCTGCCAACCAATGAGCGCATTTCATTAATCTGATTTGCTGTCAATCAGGACTGTAATTACATTTGACAATGTGTCGGTCTTGTGTCAGACTCGATGACTTAATTGACCCAATATACAAGCTTTTGAGCAATCATACACACTTAGCCCTCGGTCTTGATTTCAGGAGATGAGTCAAAGTAAAAGTAGATCTATGTATAAAAAAAACTTTTCTTTTTTTTGGCGTCAAGAACTTTTGCCAAATGAAAAAAATTTGCCCCAGAATTTTATTTTTGTTGCATATGGTGACAATGGCGATCGGCAGCACGAACCCTGAATGAGATATTTTTGCACATGATATACTGAACCAGAATTATCCCTGAAATTGTAATCTAAAAATAGATTAAAAGCCTATGTGGGCTATAAGTTAAATACCCTAGTTTATTTTGATAATCAATTTTTGCAAAACTACTTTCAGAATGTTGTATTCAAATTATATATGAGGGAATACGTGACACGAAAAAACCATTGATAACTTCTTTTTGGACATATTAGCAAATCAACAAAGTAATTGAAGGCATATTAACCCTGATATGCCATAAAGACAAGGGGAGAACCAAGAGGTGTGTTTTTATTAAAATAAAGGTTTTACTGTAAAATCTTAATCTAAAGCATGCAGCCCAGAAGTGCATTTATTCATTGAGATTTTTAAGATTCTAATTTAGAATTTTAAGATAAAGTGTTCCTTAGATTAAATTTTTTTGGATAAGAATCTTAAGAAGTCTTATCAAGAAATTTGAGCATATTCAGCAATGGCCTTATGAGTAGCCTTGACAATGTTAAATATTTTCAGTCAAAATTTCAAGAATCTTTCTTTGTACATTTCAAAAATCTTATTTTGTGGGATTATTAATCTCAATGAAAAGAATAAATTTCTGGTTAATAAATATGCACACTCAAGTCTAGTCCTTATTTATGACTCGGTCACACTAAAACAAGCCCTACAGAGATTTATAGCCCTACAGACGCCCTACGGAATTTGTACACGCCCTACGAGTATATGAGCAATAATGGAGTATAATTTTTAATTGATATGAATGAAATTAACATTTTTCTTCATTTTTCAAAATATTTCCTGTGAATTTATCTTATTTATGATGATTTTGATGTTTATAATATCACAAAATTTGACCGGAAGTACTTGACGAAACGCCCTATTGTTTATTTGATCGCCCAACAAATTCATAAGCAAACAATGTCTTCATATTAGTATTTTTGAGAACCAAAATTATTCATGTTTCGTTTTTATCTTTATTTTAGTATAATTTCATGTTAGAAAAGGACTTTTAGATACAAAGGGATCTCAATGCAATGCAAGGGAAGCAACTCTTATTTGCAATCAAAGTAGAGTGGAAAGTCCTTTTTATGAAATATAGTAAGGCACGTTTAGCTTAATGAGACTCTATTTGTTAAAAGCATTTTTTTAGCAATGTCTTCCAACATTCTTCAGTGTCGCAAAAAAAGAGATTGTGTGGCTGGGTTCAATGTTTATTCTCAAAAGACAGAAATTATTTGTAGTCTTCCTAAACAATTCAATATGATTTAACTCAGACTTTAATGCCTATAATATTCATGTGATCGGTAAGCGATATAGTTAATTCGAGAAAAGGTGAAAATAATTTCTTTTCTAACAATGTCTACATTATCAGTCACTTGAAATTAGAACAAGCTTTCTCCATCAAGGCAACGTCTTTCCAATTTTGTCATTGGTATCCATCCTATAGGCTTCTAGCCTTTGCTAAATTGAGTTGCCTCCCTTATCTTTAAAATTTCGACTCAAAAATCATTTAAAACCTGATGATAAGTGAAAGTTTTTATATAATAAACCTATTCCTTTTATAACTGAGGGGATAGGTATTTTAATAGAAATTTGACTGTAGATTTGAGGGACATCCCTCATTTAATGGTCTGAGGTTTCCTCAAGTTACTTCCGGTCAGGTTTCGGCATTTGTAAACATCAAAATCATCATAAATAAGATAATTTAACAGAAAATATTTTGAAATATGAAGAAAAATGTTAATTTCAATCTTATTAACTAAATATTATACACCATTATCGCTCATATACTCGTAGGGCTTGTACAAATTCCGTAGGGCGTCTGTAGGGCTATAAATCTCTGTAGGGCTTGTTTTAGTATGACCCTTTATGACTCACCATGCAAATAACTATGAAAAGGAAAATATAAAAAAGGAAGAAAATAAGGATATTAAAATAATCTATCAATCATATTTTTTTCAAAAAACAGTTCTTAAGAATTCTATGCTTTATTGTTTATGAATGGACGATTTTCAACAGCTGTCAAAAAATGTGGCTTTGTTCCAACGGAATTCCACACATTACGGCGTAGATTGTATAATTCTCAGAAGGACCAATTGTCTTCTTCACTAAGCCAAAATGAGAGATTAACATTGTATCATTTCAACTATGTGAATAAGAATGAGATAAATGTCTTAGAATCAAAGAACTGCTTCTTCTAATTACCCCTTTCGCACAGTTCGTCAGCAAAGCCGCCATTCAAGTTTTGTGTTGAGATACAAATAATCCCGTGTACATCATCCTATGAAAAAAACAGAAGAATGAAATAACGCAAAGCTTTGGACGAAAATTTGAATGGTTATTATGAAAAACACAAAATTTCATCTAAAAGTTCTAAGAAAATAATAAGAGTATGAATAATCAAGCAATAAGCGGAAAGAACATGCAATCGTTAGGACCAATTAAATTAGTAGAAATTTTAGAACGAACACCGTTATCCTCAAAATATCATATTTTGGAAAAAGAATCTATATTTTATATTGATAGAATCTTTATATCGATAAATTAAGTAAAATCTTTTTATATTTTTCAATCAAGAAGAAACAAAAAGAAAGGCATAATTTGAACTTAATTTACATGTAGGTTAGAGATTATAAACAAATTTTCACCAACAACAACAACACAGAATCAGGAAAAAAATTGTAGGTAATTTCAATTCAAACTACACAGCGAGGGAGTAAGTTCACATTAAAGATAAATTTACTCATGAAATAAGGAAAGTCATTTTAAGTAGATTCTGTGAAATTGTGTAAGACGCAGTAAATTTGATCATTTTGTAAATTTTGACAGTTCTCATTATGACTGTGAGTCACAACTTCTGCTTTGTTGGGTTATAACACACCCTGATCTAGGATGCGCGATTGCGGAAATCCCCGGCATTTCTGAAAGATCATGCATGTTTTTTTATCAAGCGCGGGATGGTCGCGCAAAAAAATGAAAAGGGAATATCAATAAATCTAGCCTTTACAGAAAGTCGCGTCTTACTGTTTACCTTTTCTTTGAGCTGTATCATAAGAGTGACTTCCCTTTTAGTTTACTATGGTTGACTTCGATCACAACTAATACCGTACGTTTGTAACTAAAGTTATTCCTACTATCGTATTCCTATTAGTAGAAGTCCAAGTCGACCAATGGTTTTACGAATCTTTTTAAACGAGCATTTGATTACAATCATTTATAATTTCATTGTGCGAGAAAAACATTGTCAATAAAAAAATAATCACTTTTGAAAAAATAAATAGAGTTCTTTTTGAAGTGAATTACTTACAGAAAAATTTAAAATCCTTTTTGTCAACAGGAAAATTAGAATTTCACGTTTGTTGTCAAAGTGATAATCGAATAGTCTGCATTCTCTTGTCAGATAGGAAAAACGGCATATTACTGATTTCTCTCTGTGAAACAAATTTGGATGACAAAAATACGTCGATCAACATAACTTAAACTGAAACGGCGCTAGAAACAGAGTCATAAATTGACGACGCCAACGCAGATTCTGACTCTGTGCCATAAGAAAAAAGTCAAAGCCCTGTAACGGCTCGGAGAATGGCCCTGGTTAAAATACAAAGATGGGCTGATGAAGTGCAATTATTGCATTGATAATGATATGTCAAACACTTTTACAATTGGAACTTTTACTTTAAAAATATGTCTACTTCTTTCAGTGCGGACGAGTCAATTGTTTTGTTAAGCTACCTTGAAGGCCCCCATAGTAATTACAGATCCCTCATGTTTTCAAAACTAAGGGGGGAATTTCCCCAATGTTTTTCAAATCCTGGATCAGACACTGGGTAAGCATTGAAGTTAAAATAGTACTTAAGAGATGTGTTAGCAGCATGTCCACTGGGTTTTCATTTTGGGGGTCTATGTACCCCTTCGGTTTAGAAATGGGGTACAAAGAGAAATTTGGGGGTACACTTTCAGGGTTAAGGGTACATCATACAAATCTGAACCCTTTACCAAATGACAATGTTTTGGTTATATACTTTGTTAATAATCAGTAAATAAGTGCCACAAGTCATATGCAAGTTTCAGATAAATTTAGAGCAAAGGATAGCATCTTTTTTTTTTAAAAGCTGATTTATGATATTTCACTTTTTCATAACTATTGGATTTTGGAAGGGTTGGATGGGATATGAGAGCAATGGCTAAACATCTCTAACAAGTTTATAACGAGGGTCGGGATGGCCTGTCAGCTCATTGTTAGCTCAAACTCTGGTATTGAAACAATACTGGTACAGAAAATATCAAATGACCTTATTACTGTCCAAAAGTCACCATTTGTGGATAAAAAAAATAGGTTTTATTTCGACATTTTGCAGACAGCAAATTACTAAGTTAAAACAAACCCACAATGTTAAATAAACAGCTCCATTTGGTCATGTCCAACTTACATGTACAACGGAAATTACAAGAGAAACTAATTTCAAAATCAAATTTTATAGTATGAATTCTTGTCAGTTTCTCGCCAAACATGTAAATATCTTGTGTTTTGGTCGAAAAATGTGCAACTATTGACTTATTCCAAAACAATCTGGTGAGGCCATCAGGATCTGCATTATACTAACATTTCGAACTGCTGGTTCCCCAAATTCTCTAGATGAAAATAGACTATCGATGGTTCTGGTCGCATGAAAGGGAAATCGCATGCTCCCGACGCGATTTTGTTCTACTTTGCTTGCAATTTTTGAAAAGAATAAGCACATAAAAATAATAATATAACATCTTTATTTATAGGGGCTACACATTTGGTTTCCCAATCTTCCATGTTGGCCTCATCAAAAATAGTTAATTACAAAACATTACAATGAACACAGTATATATACAAGAGAAAGCAAACAAATGAACGAATATAATAAATGTAAACTTCATGTTTTTATAAATAGCCTTACAGGAATGGATGAAAGAAATTGAAAACACTGAATGGAATGGAAAAAATGTGTCCTCTTCCTTTACATACAATGAATTCCCTCTCTTGCAAAGTTTTCTACACTTCAATTTGAACACTTTAAAACAATACATATTAATGAAGAAATTTAACATCAATCTAGAATTTCTATCATTGTATTATCAAACAGCAGAATTTATCAATTACTGCACAATCCAACAATTTTATGCGCTCAACAATTTTTTTTAGAACATTGTGGGAAAAGGAGAAACTACTTGTAACAAGCAATTTCAACTTTTTTCATATTTTCTATGCTTTTGGCACTTATTTCTCAATCTATTCTTGTTTCAAATTGCAATCTGCAAACTCTGTAAATTTTGACCAGTTTTAAGATTTTGTCACATGCTAATGGTATAATCTATCTATCTATAGATACCGCCCAACTCCCCTTTCGGGTATTACTGGCAGGTGTGCGTCTGTGCTGGAATAAAAACTGTTAGACATTTGTTAGGGTGCAAACTTTTAAAAGTATTGTGAGTGTTAGATAAAAAGAGCTGATAAAACATATTTTGGTAATTCAGGGACGGCTCACTATCTGAAAAGAATCGACACTCTTTTTGAACACTGCAATATCAGGTTGCTGTACAATTGTTTCTGGTAAGCTGTTCCATAGTATCACTGTGTAGGTGAAAAAAGAATATTTAAAGTAGGCTGCATTTGTGTGGATCTGTCTGAAAGATGCTGTGTGCATATGTCGGGTGGTCCTCACTGGTCTTTCAAGATAAGCTGGTACTGGCACTGCAACAAAATTATTAACAATTTTATAGAACATGGTGACTCTGGAAATGTCTCGTCTGTATTGAAGAGTTTTCCAACCAAGCTCCTTCTGCATGCAGGTAACACTGTCATAATAAGAGAAATTATTTTGAACCCATCTTGCCGCTCTACGTTGTACTTTTTCCACTTTGTTGATATAGATTTTTGTGTAGGGGCTCCAAACTGTTGATGTGAATTCTACCTGGGGTCTCACTAAAGTTTTGTACGCTATTTCTCTGATCTTCTTATTTTTGGTCTGGATGTTTCTGCGGAGAAAACCTAAAGTTTTATTAGCATTTGATGATATATTGTCAATGTGTTTGTTCCAGGAAAGATCTCAAGATATTGTAACTCCTAGGTATTTGGCATTGTCCACAGTCTCTAGTACTTGTCCATGTAATCTGTAATCAAAGGAAATCTTTTTCTTCTTTTTAGTAATATTTAGGACAATGCATTTGCTGGGGTTAAACTCCATTTACCACTTTTTCTCCCACTTCATTAACCTGTCTAGATCTTCTTGTAGGGTCAAACAGCCTTGCCTGTTGTTTATGGCTAAGTAAACGGCAGTGTCATCTGCAAACAAACAAACTTGGGATGTGATGTTATTTGGAAGATCAATTATATACAAAAGAAAAAAAAGAGGGCCAAGTACAGATCCCTGAGGTACTCCAGACGTGACTGGTACTTCTGATGAGCATCCACCTTCTAAGACTACTTTTTGTGTTCTGCCTATTAGAAAAGATTTAATCCACAAAAGGGTAGCATTGTTAACACCATGTTCCTGCAATTTATACAAAAGTTTTAAGTGGCTAACTTTGTCAAAAGCCTTGCTGAAGTCTAATAAAACTAGATCAGTCTGTTTTCCTTCAGTCAGGTTTCTGGCAAGATGGTCGGTCAGTTGAAGTAGCTGGGTTTTGCATGAACGCCTTTCTCTAAACCATGCTGCAAGTCATAAAGAATATTATTGTTGTCAAAATGTTCAGTTAGATTTGAGACTACAATATGTTCTAGAACTTAACATAATATACATGTTAAAGATATAGGTCTGTAATTTGCAGGATCTTCTTTGTTTCCTTTCTTGGAGAGTGGAGTCATGTTTGCTTTTGTCCAAACCTGGGGAAGAGTGCCTGTGTCTAGGGATTTCTGAAAGAGAATTTGTAAGATCGGGGAAATTTGATAACATAAGTTTTTTAGTACAAGAGGTTTGATGTTGTCTGGTCCTGCTGCTTTGTCTGGTTTCAGGTTGGAAATAAGTTTTTGTACTCCACTGGTGCAAATAGTAATGTTCGGCATAACTGGGTATTTGCTGAAAGAGGAAGAAAATACATTTTGTTTTATAGATGAAAGGCAGGACTGAGCCAAAGAAATTGGTGTCATTGGGGTGAAGACTGACTGGAACTGTTGATTTAGAATATTTTCCTTTTCTGTGTTGTCGGATTTGATGGAACCTGCAATTTTATCGGGAAGGGGGGCTACTCCGGTTGCGTCTTGCTTGGCGTTCTTTATCAGACTGAAAAGTTTTTTATTGTTAAATCTTGTGGCTTTCTCTTTGTCTTCAGTGGTTCCATCTAGGCCTAAAGTGTATTCAATATAATTATTATGGGAGACTTTTATTTGATTTTTTGATGTTTCTTTTCAGAGACTGGAAAGCAGTCTTCATCTTGTTGTTTCCTTCTTTCTTCAATCTAGAGTTGATCCCTTTTTCTGATAAGGCGTTTTATAGGCTGTGTAATCCATGGAAGAGATCTCTTGTGGCCAAGTCGTTTTGTTGGAACATATTTCTCGATACCTGCGGAGATAACATCTGAAAATTTTAACCAAATTTCTTCCAACAGAATTAGAGTGATGATCTTTCAGAATTTCATTTTTAACTTGCTTCATGTAGATTTTAAAGCTACCCCAGTCAGCTTTTCTGTACAGATGAACCTGTAATTAATGTGAAGATTAGAATAATATAGATTTTAAGCAATTATAAGATTTGATAAAAAATCTGTCTTAGAGATAAAAACAACATTTAAAATAATCCCTTCAAAAAAAAGGCAATGATTTCATTAAATATGTTTCCACTGATAAATGATAAACTGCATTATTATATTTAAACATTTGCTGTTAAACCATCTAGAAATTTCCACTGAAAATAATTTGATTTGAATCTTTTAATACCATCTGAGTTTCTGACAGAAACTGGTATTTCATTCCAAATTTTGGGACCTGAATATTCCTGTTTTGGCGGGTGGTATAGACAAAGATCAGTCTGCACATAAGTGCAGTCTAATCTTAGTCTACACCTCCTGCTTGTCCCCTTTCAGCCAGAGTTGTTTAAATTATCAATTTTCAAAAGAAATATTGACCCTCATTAAGACCTTCCAGTACTGTCAGTCCTTTCATTTTAAAGCAATTCTGTATAGGATTTTTTATTCAGCATGACAAGGGTTAAATGTCTTGCAAATGATCTCAACCCTTGGTTTTGGCACTTGTAAACGATTGTTTTCTGAAGATCTGAGGTTAAAGTTATGAGAAGCTGATGCCATTGTAGTGCATTTCGTTTGAATATACTTAGGAGCCATATTAGACCTTGTCGCTTTAAACATAAGGATTGCCTTTTTATACTTAACCCTATCACTGCATTTCATCCATCCTAGCTTTTTGAATAAGGATTCTGAAGGTGCATCAAATGCTTCATCAAGAATAATTCTAGCAGCACGTTTTTGAAATTTCAAAACATCATGTCGTAGGTCTTTATTACAGTTTCCCCAGACTATGCTGCAGTAATCCAAATGTGGTAATAAGTAGGCATTAAAATCAAGTTTGCGACTATCCAGATTAAGGAAATTTTTAATTCTTAATAAAAGATTTGGCAATGAGTTACATTTACTTAACATACTTTGGACTTGTATTTTCCAGTTCAACAGACTATCAACATGGATCCCAAGCAGTTTTTCTGTTTCTGTATACTCCATGACTTTACCATTTAGCTCTATTTGCAAACTTTGGCTATTTTTTAGTTTTGTTAAAGTATGTTCAGAAGAGGAAATATGCATAGTTTTATACATGTTCATTTATTTTTCTGTACGTTCATGCACATCTTGGTGTAAGATTTTTTTGTGAACCAACATAACTGTAAGTGAATTGGGTACTGCAGTACGTGAATGGGCACCCTGTGTTAGGTTAACATTATTGAAAGAATAAACTTCTGTGCATTACTGAAATTCAGTATTTACAATAAAAGGTTGAGGTTCCATAAATTTAGCTTTAGATATAGCTTCAATGGTACTTATTTGAGCATTGATACTACAATCATGTCTGTCCATCATTTAATCTCTTTCGGTACATGTTAAAATTGAATGGTAACTGTGAAGATCATAAAAATATGATATGCTATTCAGATTGTTTTTACCAAGGTTTCCAGATAAAAAAAAACGGATTGCTGAATGTTGCTGGCGGGCGGTCAGCTGGGTGGGCATTTACATTACCTTGTGTGCGAAAGTCCTCCTACAAATCTTAGCAGATTTAGATGAAACAATACTCTCATCAGTGTTCTGCAGAGGCCATGATACAGCGATATTCTTGCATAAAATTTATGGATGTCATATCAAAATTAGCGTAGATTTGAAAATTGTCACAGCCAATTGTTCAGCATTTTTAGGTCACCTGACCGAAGCGAAGGTCATGATGACCTATTGCGATTGTGTTTTTTCCATCATCTTGGGTTGTGCGTTTTGCGTCATACGTTAACTTTTTACATTTTCGACTTCTTCCGAAGAACCCTTGGATGGATTTCAACCAAACTTGGTTATAATTCCAATAGATAATTGCAAATTCACTAAAAAAAACAAATGACCAAGTTCTGTGTACAAGTCTATCTAAATTAATTCTACCATTGGGAAAATTGTTCAACATTTTGGCGAACCTCTTGAGTTTGTCTCAGCAGTCTCTTTGATATGTTAGGACCCTTTGCTTCTGTAGGGTAGGTTGGACGAACCCAAAATTATTGTGATGTTATCTGTAATTTCAATCAACATGGGAATGTTTCAGGGACACTTGTTGATAGAAAAGGGCAATGATTTTGATCTCTATCAAAGTTAATATTGTTGATCTCAAAACCAGAACTTTGGATAAGTAGTTTAGGAAAAAGTAGCATAATACTATAATTCAATTCACTTCTCTTTATAGAATTGATTGATTGGCTGAAGTGCTGAAACAGATGGGGGGGCATCCTTGAAATACTTTGTAATCCCGGAAATTATAAGCCAATGTCCGTGACTTGCTTCCTAAAATCATGGCATGTCTAGTTCATTTTCATGTAGCCTAGCGTATATTATCAGCATTTTGGGATTCAGTGCTACATCACTCAAAATGGAGTCTTATTGTCAAAATTGACCAATCGCGGCTGTCAATCAAGGAATCAATCGACCAATCAAATCATTCATTCAGCCAATAATTGAGCTTTCAACTCCAACATTGGTCTCCATTTTTGTGAAACATTTTTGTTGGTTTGGCGACTTAAACGTCATATGTACAGCTTATTAAAGTTGTAGTTATGACGTTTAGGTCACTAACTGATGATTCTACTTTTTTGTTACATGCTACTGACCATAGCTTTTGCAAAATAACTCGATTTAAAATCAATGCGGGACTCCCTGTTGGAGTCTGTGAGTGTGGCAAAAGGAGTTAGTGGACAGGGCCAGCATTTGGTTGATTCATGTGTGCATTTTTTATGGATTTCAATGAACTTTTTGAGAACCAGGTTTTGTGACAATTTTGTCTCATGTTATAATGATATCAGATAAAGTGGAGATCTTTAAGTTTTAGTTTCACTCACCAGATCTATCCTTGTTTAAAAGAAAACCCAAACATGACATAACCCAGTTAAAAGGTTTGTTTTATATATATACTACAGGAGGGTAATTTCAACTGACAGGCAGAAACTTTGTCTGGCTCCATTACATACATCAGTGTTCTGCAGCAATTTTGGAAAGAAGGGGACAATGTTTCAGAATGTCATGCAAATATTTGTTTTAAAAAAAACAGTTTACTAGCTTATATCAAAATAGCGAGAATCATTACCACCGGTCCAGGCTTTCTAGAAATAAAAGTCATTCTTCCAATCTACTGGATGAATATGAACCAAGTTTGGTAGGGTTGTCCCTTAGGTTTTTCCTCTTTGAAACAGTTAACCCATTCCCTCACAACAAAATTTTAGACTGGTCCAAATTGAAAAAATCTGTAGACGACAATTTCAAGGTGATCTAATTTTAAATCATGTTTTTGTCTTTTATGAAAGATAGCATCGTGGATAATTAATGAAGAAATTCATTATCCACGATGTTTTCCAAAGCTTTTATCTTGAGGGGCATAAAAAGGAGGGATCGTGTGGACATTAGTTAAAAGAATTTAAAACCTCTACAAAATTATGGTTTGCTATTGCAACAAATTAAAATGTAAAAAAATATCTCCTTTAGGAACTATGTATTGGCCTCAGAGAAAATTACTAGAATCTTAATTCTTCGATCCTAAGGGGCAGAACCACATTTGGGATTTAGTATATACATGTATATGAAGATAGAATGGTCAGGTCAACTTGGTGTCACAATCTTAAACCTAATGTTAAACTGGACTACTGAAAGGAAAAGGTTTTTGGTTTCCAGTGAGCAAACTAGGGCAGATGGCCCTCCTGTTGATAACTATGTCTATCACTTCTATCTATGCAGGATAAATTTAGAATGAACAGATCTTACCTGTCTTTTTGTCTTGACCCATTACCAGACAACAAAATTTTAGACTGCTCTAAATTGAAAGAAGTTGCAGACAACAATACAAGGTTATTGAAATTTCAGATTTTTCAACCTTCTGGGTAGAAAACATTGTTGAAAATGAAGAAATTGCTTGTAACAAGCAATTTTTTCATTTTCCACAATGTTCTGAAGCTTTTTTCCTTGGGGGCGGTTAAAAGCGTCACTGAGCTGGAATGGGTTAATACATACAGTTCTCCATCTGCAAGATTGCTGTACGATGATTGATATTTGACTGAGGACTTGTGTCTTTTTTAAATCCTTGTCACATAAACTATTTTACTTACTTACTGTCATAATTTTTCAGCACAGCGTAACAATGCCGTTGGAATTTCTATTTGGGCGTAAGAAGACGCCTGAGGAGATGCTACGTCAAAATCAGAGAGCTCTCAATAAGGCAATGAGGGACTTAGATAGAGAGAGACAGAAAATGGAACAGCAAGAGAAGAAAGTTATTGCAGACATCAAGAAAATGGCAAAACAAGGGCAAATGGTAAACACCTGAACTATATGTAGTGTAGACTAGAATGTAATTGACGGATTAAAGCTGTCAATCAAAAAATCAATGGACTAATCAGATCATTTATTAGTCCTTGTCATGCTGAATGAAATCTGTTTCAAAAAGATACAATTAAATCAAAGGACTGTAAGAACTGGAGGCTCTTAAAGAGAACTAATGTTTCTTAAGACAATTAATTTTATGAAAAACTCCTGTTCAATAGGGACAAGCAGGTTGTGTAGACTAAGATCAGCCTGCAGGTATGTGTAGGCTGATCTTTGTCTATGCCGCCTGCCAAAACAGAAATATTCTGGGTTTAGTATGACAAGAGTTAACCCATCCGCAGGCAGGAAAATTTAAGACTGATGACAAATTAAGCTGTATTAGATTTTTTAGATTTTTGGACTTTCTGGGTTGAAAACCTTGTAAGAAATGAGGAAAAAATGTTTGTTACAAGCAATTTCTTCATTTCACACCATGATTTCCAAACTGTTTTTCTTGAGGGGAGTCAAAAAGAGTCACTGTATGGGAATGGTTAAGGACCAAAGATGAACTTTTAACTTTGAAACAAGGCAACATTAATTATACATGTATATGAAGCAGATTTGTTTGTTTAGGGACTCACACTTTATAACTACAGTTTAATCAAGCTGTAGTTCTAGTATGTAGGCCACCAACCAAAATTTTACTAGTTTGTTACTTGCTGCTAGACATAATTTTTGTAATATAATGCTGTATTATATCTCAGTGGAACTTCCTGCGAGAGCTTAGCAGGTGTGACAAGCAGTCAGTCAATATGATATACACGACTTTGAAATTGGGGAGATAAAGACTGATCTTGTATATACATATATATATAATTTAATTGTTAGTTTCGTCTATCAAAAACGAGCGATCTGATTGGTCGAAAAATTTAATTCATACCTCCATGAACAAAATTTTGAGTACGCAGCCATTTTGAATGCTTCCGCACAAAATAGTTCACTACAAAAAGATATCAAAATTTGTTAAGTTGTTGCATTTTTCGCTCGATGCTATTAAATTATAAGAAATGAAGATAATATTTTTTGTTTTCATGGAGGTATGAACCGAAAAACCTAATCACACAATGTATGAATCCGCTTCGCGTATTCATACAGTGTGATTAGGTTTTTCGGTTCATACCTCCATGAAAACAAAAAATATTATCTTCATCTCTTAAATGAACTTTATTTTTCTATGTGTTTAATGACTTAAATAAATCTTTTATAAAATATGAAGCATCAGCTGACCTATTCAATTTTCAATAGGACATTGGATCATGCAGCACTTAATATTCAATAGATCAAAATTTTGTTTTTCAACATTTAGAAATTTGTTGTTGTTTTTTTTTGTTTGTTTTTTTTTTTGGGGGGGGGGAGTGGGGGGGCTAAGACTCAAAACAGGATAGTTTCAGATTTTTGAAAGTCAAAACCTGTTTTATAACATTAGAGTCTACAAACCTTGAATTCTAATCTTTAACTTTTGTGATTATCAAGGGGTCCTTTGTTGCTCATTTGTCAGTGTAGCAGACTTGTAATTTGAAAGTGTAGTACAGATGTTACCCAGAAAACATGGGGTTTTTCATGAAATAACTGACAGATTGTTCATTTAATAGATGAAGAAAAAACTATTTGTCTTCACTGAGGTATGAAACAAAAAAATAACAAAGACTAAAAAGATCCATTCTGTTGAAATTCAGTCATAATAGCAATGGGCTCGTATTTCTTGGGTGGTCATAAGGCAGGGTTTTTCTATATAGCCTTCGGTGAAGGTCTAGAATAACTCCTTTCAATAATTTTGGCATTATAATGGGCGGGGCATATGTTCCATATACTGCATAAAGTAAGATCTTGAAATTCTTTAGTTTCATAATTGAGCCAGGACAATGTTTGCCCTCTTTGGCCTCTTGTTAGGGGGCTTTTTAGTACATGATGTAATTACATTGCTTATTGTGGTTTATTTAAAGCTACTGTCATCTTAATAGACAACTTAGATGTAGGCCCAAGACCATGATGGTTTCTGAAAACATGACATCATGTGACAACATGTAAATAGTAATTAAGCTGTGAACACAATTTTTTCACTTAAATTTTACAGTTCTTTACCTGGTTACTGTTTTACAAAAATTAAGACTTGCCATACTCAAAGGTTTTGCAAACAGTGATTTAAAATTGATTTATTTGAATAATAGTCATTCAGTAGGGTAGAAATATTGTGGAAAATGAAGAAATTGCTTGTTACAAGCACTTTCTTACTTTTCCACAATTTTTTCTCAAGTATCAAAATGCATGGACGTAAAAACCAGGGATTGAACAGGATAGGATTGGAACAATTTGTTTTCATTAATTTTTAACAGGATGCTGTGAAAATAATGGCCAAAGATTTAGTTCGAACTCGTCGTTATGTGAAGAAGTTTATCTTAATGAGAGCAAACATTCAGGCTGTATCATTAAAAATACAAACACTGCGATCAAACAATGCCATGGCACAAGCCATGAAGGGAGTAACAAAAGCCATGCAGACGATGAATAGACAGGTAAAAGACTTAATGTGATTGTTTATTAGAAGATGACAATTCCTGTTTCCTCACTTTTTGGTCAGATAACAAAATTTGACAGATGACAAAATTTTAGACTAGTCAAAATTCAATTTGTTTCAGGCGGCAATTTTTGGTTGATGAATTTTAAAGATCTTTGTCTTTTGGGTGGATAATATTGTAGAAATTGATAAAATAGTGAAGTAAAATTTTCTTGTAACTAGCAATTTCTTCATTTACCACAATGTCTTCTTCAAAGTTTGATATTTTAATGGGCATCCAAAAGGGGGATTGTGTGGGTATGGGTTAATAAATTTTCAACAACAAGTAAGAAAGATGTAATTGGGTATTTCACTAGATTGTTAACCCCTGTCATGCCGAAAGTAGAATATTTTGTTACAGCAGCAGATATAGACAAAGATCAGCCTGCACTATAAACAGTTCAAAGTATGGTAAAGATCAGAAATTTTCATCCAATATTCCCACAAAATCCTGCCTTTTGACAACCCTTGAGTAAGAATCTGTTGAAACAATGTGGAGAATGAAGAAATTGCTTGAAACAAGCAATTTCTTCATTGTCCGCAATATTTTCTACCATGAAATACAAAGATTAAGTTCCAACAAATTGAAATTTCTATTGCAACTTCTTTGAGTTTGGGCCAGTCTAACATTTTGCAGTGGTAGGTGAGGTAAGTGCAGAAAGGGCTAAAATTGAGAGAAAATAGAATTAACCCATTACCAGATGACAAAATTTAAGACTGGTCCAAATTAAAAGGAGTTTTAAATGAGAATTTCAAGTTAATAAAAATTAAGATTTTTTCAATTTTGTCGGTACAAAACATAGTGAGAAATGAAGAAATCGCTTGTTTTACACAATGTTTTCCCAATTGTTTTCTTGAAGGGCATCCAAAAGCATCATTGTATGGGAATGGATTAAACTCCTCTCATAAATAAAGTGATAAGTGCAAATTCAGTGAAATTTTATGAATCTCAAAACACAAAAAAATCATCAGAAATTAATACTTAACCCAGAAAACTTATATCATAACGGAATCCATCCTGCATGTCCTACTCTGGCTAATACTTCCATGAAAACTTCAAAAAGTCAAACAACAAATAGTGGAGGGAGTGACCAGTGAACCATGACAATTGGGGGGGGGGGAGTTATTTGACTTAAAGGTCAAGACATACCAAAAATGAACCCAATTCTTCAGATTAAGTCAGATAAATAGGAAATTCAAATGGTGATTCAAAATGGTTTAAAATCAGGAAGAAAGTATCCTGTATTATAGAAGTCCTTCTTTTCCTACAATGCTTTCATATTTTATAAAAATCTGAGTTGTATAGGTAAGGGTTAATATGTTTGAATCACAAATCTAGACTGGTCAGATTAAAAGACAGTTGATAGACAGGTGGTTCTTACTTTTATATGTGATGAAAATTTTGAAAAAAGAGTGGAAAAGATCTTAACAAAGGCTTAAAATAGATTGAATTCCCTGTGGATATTATGTTTATAAGAAAACACTGAGAAATGGTTTACAGACAACAAGCCGGGAGTCAATAAGGTTGATTGTTTAAATGTCTTTTCAGTTGAAATTGCCACAAATCCAGAAAATCATGATGGAGTTTGAGAAGCAGTCAGAGATTATGGACATGAAAGAGGAGATGATGAATGATGCGATTGACGATGCTATGGGGGACGAGGATGACGAGGAAGAATCGTAAGTATCTTCAATGGCTCAAGTTGTGGCCACAATTGACCAATCGCTGGCCCCGCCCACTTACTCCTTTAGCCCCGCCCACTGAATCCGACAGGAAGTCTCGTTTTGATTTTTAATGGTGTTATTTGCATAATTATGGTCAGAAGCATGTAACAGAAAAGTAAAACAGTTGGTTGGTGACCTAAATGTCCATCTGTACATCTGTAAACTTTAACTTTAAAGATTTTCTCCTCAGGAAGTACTGAACAGAATTCAATCAAATTGAAAAGAAATGACCCATGGGTATGGCTTGTCTAGATATATGGTATATAGTGAAATTTTGAAAATGTTATTCCTGCAAAGTGTAGGATGGTTTTAAACCAAATTTCTCAGGTATGGCAAGTACCGGAAATTCAGATCTATGCTAATTCAACCCATTCCCATGCATTGACGCTTTTTGACATCCATCAAAAAGATGATGGGGAAAACATTGTGTAAAAATTGTTTCAAGCAATTTCTTCAAGGTCCTCAATGTTTTCTACTCCAAAAGATAAAGAAAAATAGAGAAAATTGTGGTGTGGATTATCTTCCAATTTGGACCAGACTAAAATTTTCTCGTGAGAATGGGTTAAATAAATTCAAATTATCTCATTCCCACTCATTGACGCTTTCAGATGCCCTTAAGAAAAAAGATTTTGGAAAACATTGTGGATAATGAAGAAATTGCTAGTTACAAGCAATTTCTTCATTTCCCACAATGTTAACTTCCTAACAAGTAAAATTTGTCATCTGCAACATTTATGTAATTGGACCAGTCTATAAAATGTTTTTGTGGTAATGGGTTTAGGACACTTGTACTGGATAAACTACAACAAAGGATCTTCTGCAGACCTCCATGAAAGGCAATGATCTTAGACTGGAGGCCATGACATGTCGTAGTATGGATGCCTGATTATAAAGTAAAAAAATAAATCTACATGTTTCACCAAAATGTATTAAATAAATACAAATAACATGGTGGTACACAGTGATTACATTTTGTCCCTATGGTTTTACAAATGTTGATTTTATATTTCAGAGACGCAATTGTTGGACAAGTATTAGATGAGTTAGGTCTACAGATGGCTGACGACTTGTCAGGTAAGTGAAGGGTTTAAGCCATTACCAGACAGCAAAGTTTTAGACTGGTCCAAACCAAAAGGAATGTCAGACAACATTTTCAAGTTTATGATTTTTTTTTCTTTTTTCTGAGTAGGAAACATTGTGGAAAGAGAATAAATTGCTTGTCAAGGTTTTATTTCTTGAGAGGCTTTCAAAAGTGTCATTGTGTGGGAATGGGTTAACCAATTTTATCTGACTGGTCAAAGTTGAAGGAAGTTACAGACGGCATTTAGTAGTTGAAGGAGTTTAACTTTTTTTGTCTGTTAGGGTAGAAAACAATATAGATAATGAAGAAATTTCTACTAACAAGCGATTTTTTCCTTCTCCACAATGTTTTCCAAAGCTTTTTCATTTAGGGGGCATAAAAAAGTTTTGGATTGTGTGGGAATGGGTTAATAGGGAGATTCAACTTCAACTTGAAATAAAATTGGAAAATAACTGCCACATAGGGAAGAAAACATTGTGAGAAAAGGAGAAATTGCCTGTCATAAGTAAGTTTTACATGATTGTATTTTAATTTCAAAGTTTATTTCTGGTCTTAATTGACAGGTATAATTCATAAATCATGTAACATTTGACAATAGTTTTGCAATGGCAAGTCATTGTTGATTTAAGGATAAAAATGACAGTATTTTAGTATATGCTTGAAGGATAAGTGCAAAAGAATTGTTAATGCATAGGCTATGTGTATGTAGGATTTTTAAAAGCCTTGTTGGAATGGCCGAGTATTATGTTAGAGTTTCCAGAGCTAGACACATGTACCTCTTCAATGGGGTCTGCCTTACATACCAGTCTCATTCATTTAAAAAGAATTATTACCGGGTGAATATAAGTCTAAAGAAATTTCTGTTCTTGTTCTTGTGCACTAAAATGAAGCTTTAAACGTAGAGAATATTTTTTTGCTCCACTGGCTGAAAGCCAGAGAGCTATTGTCATGGCATGGTGTCTGTCATGCGTGCCTCTGTCTGTCTGTAAACTTTTCATTTGAAAATCTTCTCCTCAGAAAGTACTGAACAGATTTCAACCAAATTTCACTGAAATTATTCTTGGGTGACCCTCTTTCAGATGTGGCTTTAATGGGCAGGGCTAATTTCCATATATGGTAAAAGCTTTGAAAATATTCTTCTTCTTAGAACCAAGCTGATGGATTTCAATCAAATTTCACAGAAATGATCCTAAGCGTGAACCTCTATCAGATTCCTTCAAAGAATTCAGATCAGAGTGAAAACATGGCCTTAATGGGTTGGACTAGTTTCCTTATATATTGAAAACTTTGAAAACCTTCTCCAAAAACCAATGGATGGATTTCAACCAAATTTCATAGAAATGATCCTTGGGTGAACATTAATCCATTTGTTTTGAATTATTTTGATCTGAAGAAAAATGTGGCTTTAATGGGCAGATCTTATTTCCATATATGGTAAAAGCTTTGAAAATTTTCTTCTCGCAAACAAGTTGATGGATTAAAACCAAATTTGACTGGATCTATCCTTGGGTGACGTTTTATCAGATTGTAAAAAAGAATTTCGATGGATGAAAAATATGTCACAAATTGCACAAAAATTGGAAAATAAGTGTAAAAAATGGACTGTGGGAATAGGTTACAGTGCAAGATTTTAGTTATTGACACATACAGTATTTACAATATCTAATGCAGGGTTGCCTACAACTGGTTCAACAGTAAAGGCTGGTCCAAGTAAAGAACCACAGGCTGCGGCTGCTGAAGGAGGTGGAGAAGATGCTGACTTGGAGGCTCGACTAGAAAACTTACGCCGAAAATAAATTGTGACACTGTTGTGGTGCTTCAATACAAGCATGGTTATTGCTCCTTTGTACAAATGTACATATTGCCTTTATAGTACACAAAAATAGAAATGTATAATACAAAATAGTAGTGGTGACCTATCAAAATCAAGTGGAATATCAATATTGGAGTACATATTCCACCAACATCTGCATGTCAGGTTTGAGTTTCAAATTTTTGATAAAAGAATATTTTCATTTCTGCATTAGTCAATCTATTTACCTGTTCATAATAGATTAATCTAGAGTATATGCTTGTTTACTTGAATTAAAGATTCTGACAAATACAACATTTGTACAATAATAATTTCTTTTTCCATTATAATTTATGTAAGTGACAAAATAAATGATATTGCACTTTTTTCATATTTTTAAAACAAATGTCTTGTTAAGATGCTGATAACTGTGCAATGCTGGTCAATGCAAACTGTAAATATGATGTTGTTTTATATATTGATAGATGTCAGGTAAAGCTTTCTTGTTTGTTCAAAAGTAACCAAAACTGAAGATTGCCAATACATGTGCATTTTGACATTGAGTGTAAACTGTTCTGTACTGTCATGATTGACAACGGTGCATTATATTTCATCATCACTACAAGGTCCTACATATATATTATCAAATCTAACAACATATCATCTTACTGATACGTATTTATTAACCCAATCCCAAACTTCAAAGATTTTGACTCGTCCAAATTGAAAGGATTCGCAAATGACAAGTTTTTTCATCTTTCTTGGTAGAAAGCATTCTGCAATTTCTTGCTACAAGCAATTTCTTCATTATTCGCAATGTTTTCCCTGTTGTTTTTCTTGGGGGGGGGGGGGTTATCAAAAACATTATTGTCTGGGAATGGGTTAATTCCTAAATAGCCTTATCATCAACAAATTCACTACAAATTTGCATATAACATCAGGTTAACAGAAAACATTAAATGGCTGATCAGAGATGAATTATTTATTTGTTTTGTTGTAAAAGATGTATATCTACTAAACTGTTTAAAGTGTTTTAACCATTTACCAGACTGCAAAATGCAAAATGTTCTGAATTCAAAGAAGTTGCTGATGTCAATTTTTAGTTGATGAAATTATAAAAATCTTTGTACTATGGTGTAGAAAACCTTGTGGATAATGAAGAAATTGCTTGTCACAACCAATATTTATTTGTTATTGATAAACTTTTACTAATAACCTTAATGAAAGTGTTTTAAGTCATGTTTTGATGGCCAAGTTTAAGACTGTCCAAATTTGAAATGAGTCACAGAGGACAATTTAAATATTATGAAACATAAACTTTTTTCAACTTTCTGTGTAGAAAACATTATGTAAAATGAAGAAATCGCTTTCATAATTTAAACAATGTTTCCCAATTGTTTTTTTCCTGAGGGGCAACAAAAAACATCATTGTGTGGGAATGGGTTAAGAATCAAACATTGGATGAGTTAGGTTGCAGGGAATCTTTCATGTGGGTATTTTCAAAATACTACTCTGCCTGACCTCTGCAAGGTTCTAAATCTTTTTCATTTAAGAGATGAAGAGAATATTTTTTGTTTTCGTGGAGATATGAAATGAAAAAACTAATCACACTGTGATTAGGTTTTTCGGTTCATACCTCCTTGAAAACAAAAAATATTCTTTTCATTTCTTATAATTTAATAGCATCGAACGAAAAAATCAAAAGCTTTACAAATTTTGACACTTTTTTTGTGCGGAAGCATACAAAATCGCTGCTTGCTCAAAATTTCGTCATGGAGTTATGAATAATTTTTTTCAACCACTCAGAATGCTTGTTTTTGATAGATGAAACTAAGAATTAAATTATTTTGAAATTAATCAATTTGTTGTTGGACCTTTTTCACCCAAGAGGTCATGTATATACAGTGTGATTTTAGCAACAAGAGTTTTGCTTGATTGATACAAAGTTGGGATACAATTGAACACTATTGTTTTTCTAGCACTTAATACCTGGTATAAAATATTAAGATAGTCGAAATTAAAGATGTTCCAGAACACATTTTGAAAAATGTTTCAATTAAAAAATAACAGTCAAGTGAGAAAACATTCTTAGAAAAGGATAAATTGCTTGACACAAGCTATATTTTTTCATCACATTAAAATGTAGGCAATGGCCGCACATATTCTTTCCGATATTCATCTCTCACCAATGGGTGGATAATCATAAACCTAAGTGGGATAGCAGCTGGAGGCTAGGAAAGAATGTAGTAGTAGTACTGTTGTGAGAAATACCAGGAATCCATTGTTAGGTGCTCCAACCGCCTCGATAATACTGAATTACTGTTAAAAGTGGCATTAAACCCCATTAATTCAATCAATCAATTGAAATGAAAAAATGGGTTAATCCATCACCAGATGAGAAAACATTGAACAGATCCAAATTGAAAGAAGGCCACCCCTGGTGCAAAAGAAAATTCAAAAATGCTATAAATTGAAATCTAAGTACATGGTTTTGATGGTCCATTTTTAACCCATTCCCACAAAAAGACACTTTTAAACTCTCCTCAATAAAGTTTGGGAAGTCATTGTGGAAAATGAAGAAATTGCTTGAAACGAGCAATTTCTTTATTATCCACAATGTTTTCTACCCCAAAAGGCAAAGATTCTAAAGATTTCATCATTTTAAATTGTTATCTGCAACTTCTTTGAATTTTGACTAGACTGTAATTTTATCTTTTTGGAATAGTAAAGTCAAACTTGGTAATAGGATTGGATTAAGACTTCTTTTTGAAAGATAATAAAACTTACGATTATTTTTTATTTATTGAAGGTAAACCAAATTTAAATTGTAAATGATGTCTAACTAAATTTATTTTAACCTTGTACCAGATGGCAAAATTTTAGACTGGTCCAAATTGAAAGTTGTTGCAGACGACAATTTACATTTTTCTTCTTTCTGGGTAGAAAACATATTAGAAAATGAAAAATTGCTTGTTACAAGCTATTTCTTCATTTTCCACATTGTTTTCCCAATTGTTTTTCTTGTGTGGTGTGGTGTCCTTGTTCAGGAGGTAGAGAGTCAGCTTCCAGATCCAGAGGTTCAGAGTTCAATGCCTGGGCACGGCTAATGATCTTGGTTCTGTTGTTGGCCAACATAATTGAAGCAAGTACCAGAGTATTTCCAAGGAAGCAGAATCAAGAGGGATTAATCTAAGTTTGGTGAACTTGTTTCACGACTGATTGAAAATAAATAGCTTAAACCCATTCCCACACAATCGATCCTTTTTACCTGTCTTAAGAAAAAAGCTTCAGAAAACATTGTTGAAAATGAAGAAATTGCTTGCATCAAGCACAATCTTCATTATCCACAATGATTTCTATCCAAAAAGAGGAAAGGAATTAAAATTCTATCAACTTGAAATTGTCGTCTGTAGCTCCTTTCAATTTGGACCAGTCTAAATTTTTGCTGTGTTGGAATGGGTTAAACCGATTCTTTTTCTTACCGGTCATCAAAAAGCGTCATAGTGTGGGAATGGATTAATAATTATTTAAAGAAGCAGACAATGTTTGTAAGTCTGTAAACGATTTGGTTTATTGTAAAGTACAAGTATAATTGCCTGAAGCTTTTGTGTGATAAAGAGCATTGTCCAATTGTTGTTGAAAAATTCATTTGTGATTAGAAATAAAATTCAAATATATTATTCAAAATGACTTAGTTATTAGTTTGAATCACTTGAGAGATATGTAATGTGAGCTATGAATATTGAGTGTCTTATTTTTGTTCTGTCTGTTTGTCAATGATTCTTCTTTTTTGTATTTTGGTCAAGCCTGCACTGAGTTGCAGGTTCAAGTTTTATTTACTTTATTTCAGTTTCATTCATGTAAACTCAGTAAAATTTATGTTATACAAGATGAAATAAACAGACTGTCCAAAAGCACTTTGCCATTCAATATATGAATTATAAGAACCACTGATTACTGTATAGCACTCTGCTTCTTGTTGGTCCCAAATCCTCATTTTTTCCCCAAAACCACAAATTTCTGCATAACATTTTTCTGTGGTCATTTACCCTGCCAGAAGAAAGATGAAAATTCTGCACTATGAAATTAGATAAGATAAAGTGATGTGAATTTTGGAATTACAGTTTTTATGAAATTAAATTTTGTCTGCTTAACCCATTCCTACAAAGTGGCCCTTTAAATGCCTCTCAAAATAGAGGTTCTGGAAAACATCATAAAAAATGAAGAAATTGCTTGTCACAAGCAATTTCTTCATTTTCTACAATGTTTTCTACCACAATAGACAAAGATTTTAAAGATTTCATCAACTTTGAATTGTTGTCTGCAACTTCTTTGAATTTGGACTGGTCTAAAGTTTTATAGTGTGGGAATGGGTTAATTTAAAATTTTATGGCTGGTAAAGGGATAATCTAATACAATAAATCTGTAAACTCTGTATGGGAAATGATGTTATATTCAGGCAAGAGTGATAGAAAGACATGTCAAACTGTTACCTGTTAAATAATTGTTGATTGGTGAACAAAATGTAACTATAGGTTCAGTAAAGCTGTATTCACACAAAAAACTCGATTACAAAAAAAGGCAATTTACATTAGAAGGTACTGCCAGTGCACATGAGATGTGTTTATGCAGGACCCATTATTAAACAAATACAACTTCTACTGCTAGGGTTCATTTTTTTGTGGATTTTGATTTGCAGTGTAATCCATGACTGCAGATAAAGAAAAAATAAAGTCCCCACAGGAAAAAAGTGCTGTACTGTATTTTTTCCGAGAATTTCTAGTTTAATAGCTAGAATCAAAGTCATTGAAAGATCCCCTACATATACAAGTAATTACTTTACATTTGTACCAATACCTGATGCTTCAACCAAAGAAAATGATTTATTTATCTTTACAAAGCATCATGGAAAAAGGGGAATATTTTTGAAACCTCATCCTCAATAAACTACCACATACTCGTCTTTTTGGCTCTGCTGGCTGAAAGCAAGCAAGCTATTGACATATGTCCATACATGTGTGCATTTGTTTGCCTGTTAACTTTAATTTAAAAAATCTTCTCCAAATAGAATTCAACCAAATTTCAGAGAAATTATCTTTGGGTGACCCTTTATCAGATTCCTTCGAAGAATTTTGATCAAATGAAAAACATCCCTAAAATTGGTAGACCTAATTTCCATTTATGGTGAAAGCTCAAAATATCTTCTTCTATTTCAACAAAATTTTACAAGAATGATCCTTAGGATGACCCTTTATCAGATTCCTTCAAAATGATTTTGTGTGGATGAAAAACATGGCTTTTATGGGAAAGGCCTAATTTCCATATAATGATAAAGTGAAAACTTATTGTTTGAAAGTCTTCTTCTCAGAAATCTTTTGTCTGATTTCAACCAGGGGAATGATCTATGGGTGACTCTTTGTCAAATTCCTTAATAGAATTTTGATCAGTTTAAAATGGCTTATATTGGCTGGGCTTATTGAAAGAAGCTGCAGGCAACAATTTCAAGTTGACTGAATTTAATTTTTTCCCTCTTTTGGGGTAGAAAGCATTGTGGATAAAGAAGAAATAGCTTGATAGAAGCAATTTCTGCATTTTCCATAAAGTTTTCTTTAGGGGCGTGTGTTAGAACAGTTTAAAACGGATAGGATTACAACAATTTAGCCTCTCTCTGTTAAAAATTGAAATGTCACATTATTAACCCTTTCCTGTTTTTCAAACTTTTAGACCTGTCCAAATTCAAAAGCTTTTGCAGACGAAAATTTGAAATGGATTTAGTCAAATAAAGTGGATCTAACCATTCAGCAGGGTAGAAAATTTTGTAGAAAAAGAAGAAATTGCTTGTCATAAGCAATGTCTACTTTTTCTACAATGTTTTCTCAATTATAAACACTCAGGGACGTAAAAAACAGGGATTGAACAGGACGGTTTATTACTGATGTCTTCCACTGTCTTAACTTCTATAGAGTGCCGCTCCTTTTCCAAAATAACAGCAGCATTTTGCTATTGTCTCCAATCCCTAGCTTATTATTCTATGCCCTATAAAAATCGACAAAACCATTTTCCCACACAATCCAATTTTTGGCGCCTTCACCAAGATAGCAAGTTGGGAAAATATTGTGAAAAATGAAGAAACTAATCTAAAGCAATTTCTTCAATTCCTACAATGGTTATATGGTTATATGTCATCTCCTATTGACCCTCTACCAAAATACCTCAAAGAATTAGCGTAATCTGAAAATTAGCCCTTTTCTGTACAATCCCTGATTTTACATAGGAATATAGAAGGAACTCTTTGAAAATCTTTTAACATATAGCCTTCAGCCATCATACTTGGGGGACAATTGGTCCCCAGTTTTTCTTCTCATGAGCAGGTATTCCATTTGGAATCAATATAGGGATCGGTTTAAGGTTAGCACATGAAGATCGCATAATAAATGAGTATAAATTGAGCATATATGTAAAACTATTTTTCTTATTTTTGCTCAAACTTTAATCCTCTATCTTGAGAGCATTACATATATTAAGCTTTTTAGCTCACCTGAGCACAATGTGCTCATGGTGAGCTTTTGTGATCGTTGAATGTCTCTCGTCCGTTGTGCGGCGTCAACAATTGCAGTGTTTACACACTAGAGGCCACAATTTTGACCCAATCTTCATGAAACTTGGTCAGAATAATTGTTAGGTCATGAGGGTGAACCCTATTGATTATGGGAGGGTTCTATTTGAAAACACAGGAAAAGGGGCCCTAATGACAATTTCCTTGTTTACACTCTAGAGGCCACAAATTTGGCTCTATCTTCATGAAACTTTGCCAGCATAATTATTAGGCCATAGAGATGAACCCTATTGATTATTAGAAAGATCTTTCTGAAAACACAGGAAAAGGGGCCTTAATGACACTTGGTCAGAATAATTGTTCGGTCATAAGGATTAGCCCTATTGATTATGGTAAGGATCTTTCAGAAAACACAGGAAAAGGGGCCTTAATGACAATTTCTTTGTTTAAAGTCTAGAGGCCACAATTTAGGCTCAATCTTCATTAAACTAGGCCAGAATAATTATTAGGGCATGAGGTTGAAGCCTATTGATTATGGGAAGGTTCTTTTGGAAAACACAGGAAAAGGGGCCTTTATGACAATTTCTTTGTTTACACTCTAGAGACCACAATTTTGGCTCAATTTTCATTAAAATTGGTCAGAATAATTGCTTAGTCACAAGGATGAACCCCATTGATTATAGGAAGGTACTTTTGGAAAACACAGGAAAAGGGGCCTTAAGGACAATTTCTTTGTTAATGCTCTAGAGGTCATCATTTTGGCTCAATTGTCATGTTACTTGGTCAGGATACTTCTAAGGTCATAAAGATGAACCTTATAGATTATGGGAAGGTTTATAGGATAACACAGGAAAAGGGGCCATAATGACAATTTCTTTGCTTACAATATTGAAGTCACAGTTTTGCCTCTATCTTCATGAAACTGATTATAGTTATTTGTTTCTAATTGCATTTTTTTAACAGCAGACAGTTCAGGTGAGCGATCTAGGACCATCATGGTCCTCTTGTTTTAAAAGGGTATATGTTTTCCAAATAAAAAATGATAAAAATATTGTATGGGATGCTTCATTGACAACTCCAATGTCGGAGGAGGGATTGGTCAGGAAATCTCAGTTCAACGGAATAATTTATTTTTAGCTGCACTTTCTGAAGAAATTTCTTCAATTTTAGCTCAACTGGCTGAAAGCCAGCGAGCTAATGTCATGGCGTTGTGTTCGTCGTGCGTCCGTCCGTCCGTAAACTTTTACTTCTCCTCAGAAGGTACTGTACAGAATACAACCAAATTTCATAGAAATGACCCTGGGTGACCCTTTGTCAGATTCCTTCAATGAATTATGATCTTGTTTTAAACATGGCTTTAATGGGCGGGACTAATTTCCAGATATCCTTCAAATTTTTTTTTTTTTTTTTTTTTTTTTGAAACCAGGAAAGGGATTTCAATAAAATTTGACAGCAATGATCATTGGGTGACCCCTTATCAGATTCCTTCAAAGAAATTTAGATCGAATGATAAACATGGCTTAAATGGGCGGGGCTTATATCCACATAAGCTTTGAAAATCTTCTTCTTAGAAAGCAGTTGATGGATTTCAACCAAATTTCACTGGAATGATCCTCTGGTGACTCTTTTTTCAGATTCCATCAATTAATTTTGATTGGTTGAAAATACGGTTTTTATGGTTCATAGCTTATGTCCATATATGGTATACAGGTTTTTTTTTATTATTTTTAATATTAATGACCTTTTCATCTGACTTTGTAAATGAATTCAATTTTGTTAAACAACGAAAAGTTTGAAATATTATTGACAAGGTTTATTTGCCAAACATGATGAAATAATTAGGTTTATATTGAATTCCTAAAACACAATTGCTTAGCGAAAACATTCCGGCGTGTGGAGCAATACAGGCGCTCAAGCGCCTTTAGTCCAAATGGTTTTCTACCCAAAAAGACAGAGATATTTGAAATAATATTCTTGAAATTGTTGTCTGCTACCTCTGTGATTTTGGACTGGTCTATTTTTTGTCGTCTAATAATTGGGGGATGGATTTCAACTAAATTTTTATAAGAATAATTTCTGTGTTCATTTATCAGTATTGTTAAAAAGAAATGATAGATTTGAAAATATTGCTTCAGAGGGTTCGGCCCATTTCAGGTAATAATCAAAAAGCGATGCATGGGAAAAATGATAAATCTATACCGTGAAAATTTGTTGCACTGAAGAAAGTTGCCCCCTTTAAAGTAAATTTTCGAAAATGTTATTTTTTTCAAAAATTAGTTGCTTCCTGTGTTAAAGAAAGTAAACAGTGAACTGAATTACCTATACCATTAAGAAAATTCTTAAGAGATGAATAGAATATTTTAGCTCGGCTTTTTTTGGAGAAAACCTGAGGTATTGTGATCACCTTGGCGTCGTTCGCGTCGGCGTTGGCGTGACAAACTTAAACATTGATCATATCCTTGTTTATTGAAGATATCATCATGAAACTTGGCATGTGTATTGACCATCACAAGAGCTATCTAGATAATCAAGGGGATAACTCTAAAAGCGTTTTGTAAGAGTTATGCCCCTTTTACGACTTAGAATTTTTGCATTATTCAGCACCTGCAGCCGAGCGCTAGCACCCGTGGGCGGTGCTCTTGTTTTGTTTTCATGGAGGGAAGAACCGAAAAACCTATTCACACTTATGTATGAATCCGCTTCGCGTATTCATACAGTGTGATTAGTTTTTGCGGTTAGGGTAAGGTATTCATACAGTGTGATTAGTTTTTTCGGTTTATTGCTCGATGAAAAAAATATTATCTCCATTTCTTACAATTTAATAGCATGGAGCGATAAAAGCAAAAAACTTCACAAGTTTTGATACTTTTTTGTATGGGATTATTTTGTGCGGAAGCATACACAATAGCTGAGTGCTCAAAATTTTGTTCATGGAGATATGAATAATTCTTTCGACCAATCAGAACACCCGTTTTTGATAAATGAAGCTAGATATTAAATACTATGCCGATGAAGCGATTAAGGCGCTCAAGAGCCTCTAGCTTATTTGTTCCACAGACGGATTGCTATCATTGCTTTGTGTCTGTCGTAAGCCTTTTCTTTAAAAATCTTTTCCTACTTGCAGGAATTCAACTACACCGAACAGGAATGATCCTTTAGTGATCGTTTATAAAATTCCTTTTAGAAAAATATTGGACGAAAAACATAACTTTTATTGACGGGGCTAATTTCCAAATTTTGGATACATCGAAAACTTTGAAAAATGTTTTTCTTAGAAACTTCTAGCAGACTTAGTATCAAATTCCACAGGAAATGCTCTTTTTTAGTGAGATTCCTTGAAAAACATTTTGACTTGTGCTATTGTAGTATTGAGGTCCTCTGAGCTCTAGGCATATTTGGTAAGGACCGTGAGACAGAAAGAAGAGATACAAAGGGACTACTCGCGCTCTTCTGCTATAAGACCTTCTTGATTGTTTAGCGTGCCCAGTGTAAAGCGAGGATACTAAGGTGTACCGTTTGGGTCAAAAGTCCCTTTAAGATCTTTTAGCACAAAGAACGCGTGCACGCGTAAACAATAAACGTAAACCTGTTTAATTTAAGCCCGTCCCGGTGGCGGCACATATCCTGTCGGACATTTGTCTCTCACCAATAGGTGGATAATCGTTAGCCTAAGTGGGATAGCAGCTGGAGTGGTAGTACTGGTGTGAGAAATGACAGGAATCCATTGTTAGGTGCTCCAGCCGCCGCGATATGACTGAAATACTGTTAAAAGTGGCGTTAAACCCAATTCAATCAATTAATTAATGTAAGCCTGCGCGCTACATAAAGTGGACTTTTGACTGATTAAATGCGCCATAGGATACACGTGGCGAGGACTAAAGGTTGCTTTTTTCCTCTCGAGTCATGAAAAATGGCGCTCAATCGTCTCTCGGTATGCATATCAATTAATGGAGTGAGAGGCTTTATTTGGTCTACAGTACTTCTTTTCTTTCGAACATGTATTTCTCCAAGCAAAATTTCTTTGGTCACATCCAACTAACCAAGGCTTTTATTAATAGCATTTCAGTAAACGTTGTAAACAAAATATGCCGAAGTTATTTCTCTATATTACAATGGATCTCTAGGCTTCAATTCTTTATATTACATTGAGATAGAGAAGGATATTTATACGAAACCATAAGTCAGAAAAATTGTACATTTTGCACACAGAGGCACCTTATGTCCCTTTATTTTTTAATAAATTCCTAAATTTATGTTAGTTTGGATAAGTTAATTTGGGATTAACATAAACCCTGTGGGTCCCTGCACTGCGCAAACAGATGAAGAAGGAAATCTTAGAAACCCGTCTCTCCAAAACAAAAAGACGTAGATCTTGCCCCTGAAGTTTGCATGAATTGTTATCTTAAGGTACCTGTCTACAATACCAACAGGATCTTTTCAGAGGGCCCTAGACTGGTACCACTGTCGACTTTGATAAAGCCGACAGGTAAACACCGATTTTTGGTACATACACGGAAAGCCTGGCCCGTTAGGTTTTTTCCATACTAAAATCGAAACGAGACTTACGCATGCGCAGCAAATTTTGTTGAAAACTTTTGATACGCCGTGGGATTTCCTTCAAATACGATAAAAAAAATCTTCCTTTTGTAGTTTTAAAGTAGTCAGTTTTAATGTTAAAACCTTTCTCTCATCAACAATCGAAATAATGTGCGAGAAAAACCTCGGAATGTCATCCCTTTCATGTACAATATATGAGGAACACCGCGTTCCGCTTCCGCCATATTGTTTACAAACAAACCATCACCCAATCAGATTCGGTGTTTGGGTTAACGTCATTATATGCCCATCAGCCAATCTCATGGTGCAGTCTTTGGGACCTACCTGTCGGCTTTGTTAAAGTCGACGGCGGTACCGGTCTACGGAGGGCCCCCGATGGTATGGTCATTAAAAAGATAAACTGTACTATTTTGCTAAGTCAGGGGCAGATAATTCCCAAACGACTTGTTGGATCAAAAAACTTTTGTTCAATGCATATCTAGACATAATAGAGATTCATTTTGGAATATTTAAGTGCATTCCATGTAAAGTGTAGAACGAATTGCGAGCACAAAGAACACTGAACCCGTTCCTGTTTACAGAATTATAGACCTGTCCAAATTCAAAGGTTTTGCAGGCGAAAATTCAAAGTTGATTAATTTTGGAAAATAACTATTCAGCAGGGTAGTAAATGTTGTGGAAAAAGAAGAAGTTGCTTATTACAAGTTTTTTTCACGATATTTTTTCACTTATGAAATTAGAAGGACGTAAAAAACCAGGGCTTGAACAGGGAAGGGTTAATGTTACTTTGCTACGTCAAGGGCAGATAATACCATAACAAGTTGGGGGACCAAAAACGTTCATTCCTATGGAAACTGTAGGAGAAGTAGCGCATACAAAACACAACAATTTTAGACTGGTTTGTTTAGTAAATGGCAGACAATTCCGAAACAACCTAAAGACGACCTCTTTAAAATTTATTTTGACGATTCCCCAATCGGTTATTAGCAACTTTCGCGAATTTTCAAGATGTAGGCTATTCTACTACTGAAAAATAACAACTAGATTAAACGAGTACTCATGTGTTGTTGGTTTTTGTTTGTTTGTTTGTGTGTTCGTTTTGCTTTGCTTTTGAATATTCAATGTGTCTACCTTATGAAAAGTATTTGTTTTAAAAAAAAGATAATCTTATTCATTCATTATGTTCACAACACACACTTTAAAATCATTTTGTTGAAGAACAAGACTAGTAAGATACATATTTTTCGAGCTTTCTTTGTGTTATTTATTACCTTTAGGTGGTCATTTGTAGAAATGGTGGAAATGTGAATGTTTAATGTCTTAAAGGGAGTGTTCGTTTGAATTTAGTTTATGAACCTCATTAATGAAGTGGTCTATGTAAAAAATTAATCAAAGGACTGAAAGTACTGAGAAGTTTGAATGCGCTGAAAGGGTCATAACTGTGGAATTTGGTTCAAATTCATTTATTACTTTCCGAGTACGCCTCCCTCCATTAAAATTAATCCTATTCGTCTACATATGTGCGTGAATAACGCACAAAAACATAAATCCACATACAGAAATAAAAACCTAGCATTGTCTTAACCCATTCCCAGACAGTGACGCTTTTAAATGACCCTCATTATGAAAGCTTTGGAAAACATTGTGGAAAATGAAGAAATTGCTTGTTGCAAGCAATTTCTTCATCATCCACATTTTTTTTCTGTCCAAAAAGACGAGGATTTTAAAAATTTCATCAACTTACAATTGTCGTCTGCTACTTCTTTGAATTTGGACTGGTCTAAAATTTCATCGGAACTCCTTTTAGAATCTTGAAAAAAGAGAATAACAGCTTCTACAGTAAGAAAGCAATGACCTCGATGATTATTTGACCCTCAACTCGGCCAATTCTGTTACGATCATACTAAACTCACGTAGATTTTCACTTCAAGTTTATGAGTATACGTGGAAATTTTCGGAAATGCTCGGAAACTTGTTTCAGGGTGATCGATTTGAAATACCGGTTTAGACTTATGAAAAAAAAGAATATTTAAAGCGTTGTGAATAAAATTCAAAAGAAAAAGAAGACTTTACGTTATTGTAACGTTATTGTTTGCACATGGTAGTTTTGCCCTTTTCTTAAAAATTCCTATAATATGATGAAGATAGTATCAAATTATCTAAGGCGCCCCGCAGTCGCGCGATTTCCTTTATTCGGCTTTAGAACCGTAAAAAAATCTTAAGTAAAAAGGACCAAGCTGAAAGCTAGATGACACTTGTCAAAGGTCTGATGTGTAATTATTGATTTAAACTTGTAAATAATGACATAATAAAGCGTAATTATTTAGTAAATAAGTAGAAACCAGAAGTTGATATAATTACATTCTAATTTTCAAAATCTTCTTCTTTCGTTTTGCATCTATTTGACTTTTATTGAGTAAAAGCTGTAAATCCTACAATAATCGCGTTTGCTTGATGCCTACGACCCCCCTTATTCGCTCTAGAATGTTTTAAAGCACTGGGCGGCGTGATTATGGTAAAAATGCATTTGTGACCTGAGCAATATTTATAAACATTGCTTATCTATGGTCACATGACTACCACATGTCACTTGAGATCATGTGATTACCAAACACTGGACGGCGAATCACAAAAATTAAATTACTGCGCTTATTATTACCTTATTTTTCAATAATTTAAAGCAAACTAAAGCATGTTTAGAAGTCTCTAAACGAATTATTATATCACCCTTTACATGTGCCATATTATTGTCTTCGGCTACAACTAGATGACTGTCCGTGGCAAGTTGAGATGAGAAGTAACCCGAGGTTCAGAGATCACGTGATATGTGTTATCAAGAAACCTGATATGAAATTGTCTTGTGTTCATTTTGCGGTCTTGTTAAATCTAAGCTGGAATTGCTCCGCATTCCATCTTAAAAATCGCATTACAGAAAAACAAACATTGTGACCTATGCTGTTTAAGCCTTATTATTTTAGGGGATTTTTTTTTCTTCTTTTTTTCTTCTTTTTTGAAGAATGAGAATAATCTGAATGTTACAACCTTTAAAATCAAAGTACTGAAAAGTACTGTAAGCCAGCAAAGCATGGTTTTGTTAAGTTATCTTCTTTGTGAAAGGTCATCATGGTTAAATAAACGAGGTTAAAGTAATCAAGGAGGTAATCCATTCGCACACAATCTCTCCTTTTTACACCCCTTAAAAGAGAAAAGTTCTGGAAAGCAATGCGGAAAATGAAGACATTGCTTGTTACAAGCTATTTCTTCATTTTCCACATTGTTTCACATAGAAAGATAAATAATCTTGATTTTTCAACAAATTGAAATTGTCGTCTGTTACTTCTCTGATCAGGGTCATTATTTTGATGTGCTCAAGTGAGCTGAAATACATTGACTTACCCGAAGAGTTTGCAATATAGCCTCCAGTGGAATTTTGCACTCGTTGAACTTTGAGACGACCTCAATATTTTGTCTGTTATTTTTGCTAGCTAAAAAGTGTACGTTCACATTATTTTTCATTGTTTTACAATTTACAACAAAATTGAAACTGGCATTTTTTTTTATTTATTTATTTATTTATTTTTATTTATTTTTTTTTTTTTTTTCAAAAAAAAAAAAAAACATACTCAATTGTTTAATCTTTTCTTTCACTCAATTTGATGGGTCACAAAAGAAAGAGTGAAAACTTGCTGCTTAGTTTTCCAATGTGCAGTTCAGTAATATGTTCACAAGTATAACATCATAGGGACCTAAATCAGGAATTGTACGGGAAAGGGTTAATAAGTCCATAACCTGACTACAAAATCGAGCATCCTTTCCGACTATTTGTCTCTCACCAATTGGTCGATAATCGTAGACCTATGTGGGATAGCAGCTGGAGGCTAGGAAAGGATGTATTGGTAGTACTGGTGTGAGAAATACCAGGATTCCATTGTTAGGTGCTCCAGCCGCCGCGATATAACTGAAAGATTGTTGAAAGCGGCGTAAAACCCCATTCAAACAAACAAAATCGAGAGGTGGTAATTGACCAATCGCTGGCCCCGCCTACTGACTCCGCTGGTCCCGCCAACTGACTCCGCTGGCCCCGCCTACTGACTCCGCTGGCCCCGCCTACTGACTCCGCTGGTCTCGCCTACTGACTCCGCTGGTCCCGCCAACTGACTCCGCTGTCCCCGCCTACTGACTCCGCTGGCCCCGCCTACTGACTCCGCTGGCCCCGCCTACTGACTCCGCTGGCCCCGCCCACTGACTCCGTTGATCCCGCCCACTGACTCCGCTGGTCTCGCCTACTGACTCCGCTGGTCCCGCCAACTGACTCCGCTGGCCCCGCCTACTGACTCCGCTGGCCCCGCCTACTGACTCCGCTGGCCCCGCCCACTGACTCCGCTGATCCAGCCTACTGACTCCGCTGGCCCCGCCTACTGACTCCGCTGGCCCCTCCTTTTGACTCCGCTGACCCCGCCTACTGACTCCGCTGGTCTCGCCCACTGACTCCGCTGGTCCCGCCCACTGACTCCGCTGGTCTCGCCTACTGACTCCGCTGACCCCGCCTACTGACTCCGCTGGTCCCGCCTACTGACTCCGCTGGCCCCGCCTACTGACTCCGCTGACCCCGCCTACTGACTCCGCTGGTCTCGCCCACTGACTCCGCTGGCCCCGCCTACTGACTCCGCTGGCCCCGCCTACTGACTCCGCTGGTCTCGCCTACTGACTCCGCTGGTCTCACCCACTGACTCGAACAGGATGTTCCGCTTCGATGATTAAAGGCGCTATTTTACAAAATTTATGGCGAGCACCATGTAACAAACAAGTAATATACATGTATTTGGTTGGCGACCAAAACGTCGGAACTACAGCTTGAATTAGCTGTAGTTACGACGTTTAAGTAGGCTATACAACTAAAATGCTTTACAAGCATCATCGGCAAATGTCGGATTTCAAATTTCACTTCCAGTCAAATTAAATGATTAGGTTGGTCTTTTTTTGTGTGTATGTGTGTGTGTGTTTGTGTGTTTTGCTTTTTTTATTGACAACACGGTGGTTCAATTGATTAATGTATCACTTCAGGGCCGGAGAAAACTGTTGTCTTACTTAATTGAAGATTTACTCAAAATTTGATTCAAAATTAAAAATGCTTATAAGCTTAAATTCAACGAGGTGCGTGAAAATGAGACATTATATTGGTTAAAGGTTAATAACATAATTTCTACTGCTAACATTGCAACACAACATTAATTTTGTTTCGGTTTGAAGTTTGAGTAAATTATTAACCTATTTCAACACAGTGGCATTTTAGACCGGTCCAAATTGAAAGGAGCTGCAGACGACAATTTCAAGTTGATGGAATTTTAAATTTTTTCATCTTTTTGGATAGAAAACATTGTGGATAATGAAGAAATTGCTTGATCCAAGCAATTTCTTCATTTTCCACAATGTTTTCCAAAGCTTTTTCGTTGAGGGGCGTAAAAAGGAGGGATTGAGTGGGTTAACAGAGTGCGAAAAAATGTTTTATGACATCTGGCCCTGGTAAAGTGAGCTTTCGCGAGAAAGCGGCGGCCTCACACGAATTCCGTTCAACAAAGATATCAAAATCAGCATTACATCATTTTCGTTCTATAACCTCGTAACTACAGCTTGATTCAAGCTGTAGTTACCAAGTTTTAGAATGACGATGACAATAATTCAGTTGATCTGAATTTAAAATTAAAAAAGAAATAAATGCTATGTGGAATTTATAATCATGAAATCTGCATTCGCAGATTGACCAGGGTTATACCATTTCTCTAGTGGGTTTACAGGCTCTACTGTGCCGCTTGTCGGCGGGTCACTAGAAATAAGATATCAACTCTTTAACCTATTCCCACACGAGAAAAATTTAGACTGGTCCAAATTCACAAATTCAAAGAAGTTGCAGACAACAATTTCAAAATTTTGAGTAACCCAGTCTTTTTGGGAGGAAGACAATGTTGAAAATGAAGAAATTGCCTGTAGCAAGCAATTTCTTCATTTTCAACCCTCTTTTCCTAAAGTCTTTTCTTAAGGGGCGTAAAGAAGATGGATTTTAGGTAAAGGGTTATATCACTTACTTATACGTCCCAGTGTCGGATAATACAATTGTGAAAAAAGGAGAAAGAAAAAAATGCTTGTGACAAGACATTTGTTCTTTTCCCACAATATTTTCTATCATATGAGATGATACTTTTTTCAATTGTGCCTAATTCATAATATCGTTTGCTACCCCTTTGAATTGAGACGAGTCCAATTTTTTGAAAAAAAAAAAAACAGTTAAAGGTTAACTAAAACTGGGCAGTTTTGTTCTGAAATTGTTTTTTATTCGTTTTGTATTATTCATTTATTTATCAATCAGTTCCTATGCTCTCATATCAATCATTTACGGATTTCTCCAAAAATCTGTAGTAAATCATAAGTTACTGTTATGCACGCTGTAGTGCGTGAAATAATACATCTTAGATGAAGGAGACATGCCGCAATGGTGGAATTATCTGTTTATTACTTGTGACCAGTTGTGCCGTCTCTATGCGCGTTTGTTTACAAATTAGCGCATGCGTGACATTTCCAGCCATTACACATGTGCGCCACATGTGCGCCAAGTAAAGACTCAGATCATCCTGTGCATCCGCACAGTCTGATCAGAGTCTTAACTCTGCGCTCTGTAGATAGATACTGACCCAAAGCTGCTTTAAACAATCAGCAAATATTCTAATTACCCCGAATGGCTGTCCAGGGTGCTCAATGTGTGCGAGTCACGCACATGCGAAATGGTTGGAAATGTTACGCATAGGCTCAAATAGTATCATAAGCCACCCAAAAGTCGATTTAGATGTAAAACATACAAATACGTGTAATAATGACCATTTTTGACAGTTACCTGTGAAATTTGTGATTAAGAAATTAGCATAACCGGTCGAAATAAAACTGACATTATAAGATGACAGGCCTTGATGAATTACCTGTCATTAACATACTATACATTGTCTCTTATGAGGACATGTCATTTTCCATAGGGGCCAGACACGGGGACCTCGAAATGAAGGAATTCATGAATCAGTGATACAATCGCGAGTCTCAATCAAAGAGTCAATAAACCAATCAAATCGGTCCGGAATTGAATTTTGAGCGCCAACAATGGCCGCTATTTGTTTAAAAAAAAACTTTTGGTTTGGCGACTTAAACTAATCAAAGCTGTAGTTACGACGTTTAAGTCGCCAAACCAACACAAATTGCAGCCAAACTTGGCGTTCAAAGCTCAATTCCGGGCAGAATAAAAGGTTTGATTAGTCGATCCTTCATTGAGATCCGCTATTGCATCACTGATTCATTGTGATGTATTGATTACCAAATGACTATACGATATATATTTACTCAGATTCTGAAAATGATTTTAATATGCACGTGCGTATTTTACGTAGTGGGCTCTACGTACTTTTATAATATCCCAATTTAACCTATTCCCACATAATCACACTTGAAGAAAACATCGATCTTTTGAAAACATTGTGAAAATGGAGAAATTAGTTATGCTAGGCCGTGATTTTCTTCATTTTCGGCAATGTTTTGTACTAACAAAGACAAAGGTTTTTAAGAATTCACCAGCTTAAAATTGTCGTATGCAACATCTTTGAATTTTGATCGGTCTAAATTTTGTTGAGTGCAGTAATAATATAAAAAGGCATCAACTGATTGAACTTTCGGCTCGAAAGGTTTATCGAAACAGCAATACCCCTGTTTCTTTTGACAATATATTCTTTATTAAAGTTTGAGTGACATGAGACTAACGATTTTACGAGGGGAAGTTTTACCGTGAGTGCTATGTAAGGCATGCCCGGATCCAAAGGGAGGGGGGTTCAATCGAAAATGTACTCGTGTTTAATATTTTTCATTGGATGAGCTAAATGTCGTAACTACAGCTTCAACAAAGATGTAGTTACGACATTTTGGATGCCCAATGAAATTCTCATATGATACTCTGATTTCCAAATTTCCGAATCTTTTAACCATAGTTATAACCGATATTCCAAGGGGCTCTTAACCTCACCCCCCTACCTCCCTCCCTCTAGATCCACACGAGAAATACAAGTAATTATCCCTTTCCTGTTTTACAAAAATGTCTAAATTCAAAGGTTTTGCAGACAAAATTCTAAAGTGGATTGGTTTTAAAAATTAACCATTTAGTAGGGGTAGAAAATATTGTGGAAAAAGAAGAAATTGCTTGTTACAAGCAATTTCTTCTTTTTCTACAAAATTTTCCAAATTATAAAATCACAGGGTCGTGAAAACCAGGAATTGAACAGGAAAGGGTTAATAACTAATTCACCTAAAGGTTACGAATCAGAACCAAAGACACGAATATATTATCTATGAATGAGTACGGTGTGTATAGACAGCAAGCCGCTGAAGGCCTATCAGTACAATCAGCCAATGGGAATCCAGCCACACACTCCCCCTGTGGGCGCCCCTACCTGCATCGTGAATCAGACAAGTGTAAAGGAGTTTCTTATCTTTGATATTTTCACAGAATGGTCTCAACATCGTGTACTGTTTCTGGGTGAAAGGATTAAACATTAATAACTTTGGTAAATATTACGTTTTGATTTATATACATACATGTTGCACTTTATCCCCGTTCATTGTCTCGTGTTAGATGCAAACATTTTGACAAATCATTCTCAAATTATAATTGACAACGATTTCTGATACCTTTATAATGTATGTGGCTTGATAGGCAAATTGCCTTTATTTCCTGAATAAGATGTTGTTATTATTATTATTATTGTATCAACTGAGCGTGTATTTAAAAGCATTCGTCGTTGGGCCTGCAAAATGTCTCTAAATAAAGCTGTAGTTAAGACATTTTGCAGGTCCAACTACGATTTTACCCTCACGAGTTTTGCATGACGAGGTGAACGGCTTTGTTTTGAAATGATCAAAATTAAATGTCTTTTTGCGTTTGATTTGTTTGGAATAAAAATTGTAAAAAATAATTGAATGCGAATCATTTTGGATATAAAACGTCGAAAATGAACAATTTCTCTTCGGTTTATACAATTTATACATTGATACAGTAAGCCATGTTTTTATTTCTTATTACTGGTTTGAAAATAATTCTCGATGATCAATCAATCTCTACACACATAATATATACATGTATTATGCCGAGTTGATAACCTAATAAGATGCAGGTTTCGCATCCATTAGTTCAGTGGAACCGAGATAAAGAACAACTCTCAATGACTTTCCTTGATTGTTGATGATAAGTCGTAACTACAGCTACAAATAAAGCTAAAACTGCGACATTGATCGTCCATCGACGGTATAGTATATAACTGTTTTAACAAAATAATTCTTTACCGAGACCAGCCTTATTATTTCTGATCGGTGTGATAAGGGATAATTTGGGAGTTCGAGGAAAAATACACTCGACCCATGTCAGTAGCATGTTATCAAGGTCAGGTGTCAGAATGATCGTTCTATCTCTATCCCTTTACTGTTGCAGTTGTTTTTGTTTGTTTGTTAGGGGTGGGGGGGGGGAATTTAATTTGGATTTGTCCAAATTGATAGGGGTAGCAGACGACATTATAAAGTGAGTATAATTAAAAAAGTAACCACCCTATATGATAGAAAATATCGCCAGAAAAGAAGAAATTGCTTGATACATGCGATTTCTTTTTTTCCCACAATGGTTTCTCGAATATTATATCACAGAGACGTAAAAAGCAGCGAATGTAATGGAAATGGTTAAACAGACAAAAAGTTCAGCAGATATCCGGTACTTGAATCTTGGTAGTATCGATCATGAGAGGAAGGGGGAGTAACGCTTAATCCGCTCTTAAAAGGCGTTAATTTGTAAAGATTATAGCCAGTTACAAAAACATAATCAAGCTGATTCAATAAAAATGGCGAAGTTCAAATTTCACTTCGGCTCTAAATAAATGATTTGATTGATATTGACATTTAGGTTGCCAGCCAATAATCTTACTCTTTTTTACATGTTTATGGCCAATTTTTATTCGGAATAACGCACCGTTTAATATCAGGTGGAATTTCCTATTGGAGTCGGGGAGCGAGGCTAGCGGAGTTAGTGGGCGAGGCTAGTGGAGTTAGTTTGCGAGGCAAGCGGAGTTAGTGGGCGAGGCAAGCGGAGCCAGTAGACGGGCTAGTGGAGTAAGTGGATAAGGCTAGCGGAGTTAGTGGGCGCGGCAAGCGGAGTAAGTGGGCGAGGCTAGAGGAGTAAGTGAGCGAGGCTAGTTGAGTTAGTGGGCGAGGCAAGAGGTGTTAGTGGGCGAAGCCAGCGGAGTAATGTGGGCGAGGCTAGTGGAGTAAGTGGGCAGGGATAGTTGAGTAAGTGGACGAGGCTATAGGACTTAGTGTGCGAGGCTAGTGGAGCTAGTGGGCGAGGCTAGTGGAGCTAGTGGGTGAGGCTAGAGGAGATAGTGGGCGTGGTTAACGGAGCTAGTAGGAGAGGCTAGATGAGTAAGTTGGCCAGCATAGCGGGGTAAGTGGGCGAGGCCAGCGGAGTAAGTGGGCGAGACTAGTGGAGTAAGTGGATAAAGCTAGCGGAGTAAGTGGGCGAGGCTAGCGGAGTTATCGGGCGAAGCTAGCAGAGTTAGAGGGCGAGGCTAGCGGAGCTATTCGGCGTGGCTAGCGGAGTTTATGGCGAGGCTAGCGAAGTTAGTGGGCGAGGCCAGTGATCCGTCAATTCAATTTGATTAACAAGAATAAGCACTGATTTTCTATCATTACCCATACACACACACAAAGCAGAATGCAATCTTTCAGACTGAAATTCGGCGTAGCTTACTTTTATACATTTGTAAAGGGATTCAGCACTGGTCAGCGAATCATCTATGTTAAAATAAAAATGTACAATATGGTGAATGACCGCACATATCCTTTTAGGAAATATTGTTGAAAAGAAGAAATTGCTTGTAAAAAGCAATTTCGTTTTTTTCCATAATATTTTCAACCCTACTAATTAGTTATTTTTCAAATCAAATCCCATTTAAATTTCTGCAAACCTTCGAATTTTGACTTGCGAAATAAGAAAAGGTAAAGCAATATTTTCCAGATAGACTTTATAGCTTATGGGATCCAAATCGTTCATTCCCTAGATAGAGTCCTTGCAAATTAAATATGCGTAGGTCTGCATCCCACATGCCTAGACCAAATCGTTCATTCCCTAGATAGAGTCCTTGCAAATTAAATATGCGTACGTCTGCATCGCACATACCTAGACCAAATCGTTCTTTCCCTAGATAGAGTCCTTGCAAATTAAATATGCGTACGTCTGCATCGCACATACCTAGACCAAATCGTTCATTCCTAAGATAAAGTCCTTGCAAATTAAATATGCGTACGTCTGCATCGCACATGCCTAGACCAAATCGTTAATTCCCTAGATAGAGTCCTTGCAAATTAAATATGCGTAGGTCTGCATCGCACATACCTAGACTAAATCGTTCTTTCCCTAGATAGAGTCCTTGCAAATTAAATATGCGTACGTCTGAATCGCACATGCCTAGACCAAATCGTTCTTTCCCTAGATAGAGTCCTTGCAAATTAAATATGCGTAGGTCTGCATCGCACATACCTAGACCAAATCGTTCTTTCCCTAGATAGAGTCCTTGCAAATTAAATATGCGTACGTCTGCATCGCACATGCCTAGACCAAATCGTTAATTCCTTAGATAAAGTCCTTGCAAATTAAATATGCGTACGTCTGCATCGCACATACCTAGAGCAAATCGTTCATTCCTTAGATAGAGTCCTTGCAAGTTAAATATGCGTATGTCTGCATCGCACATGCCTAGACCAAATTGTTTATTCCTTAGATAGAGTCCTTGCAAATTAATTATGCGCACGTCTGCATCGCACATGCCTAGAGCATGGATTATAGTACAAATATGGCAAATGTAAATCAACGCATTAATAAAGATAGCAATACGCTCCAGGATCTAGAACTACCAAAGTTACATTTAATGCTGTAAATCTTCACCTATCCCCCACTCTTTTATTGGGTGTTCAGTCTATGGCATATTTTATTATATGCCTTGCTGTGAATTCTTGGGATTTCTCAGTGTAATGAATTTTGATATCGTCACTGGAGTGACGATAACTCTTTTCAGTTTCACTCTCTGTAATAAATCTTTAATCATGTATTCATCAGCACTTTTTTTCAATAGACATTCTCTTTATCAAAAAGATTGGTTTCGACATTTTAATGAAAAATTAAATAATAATAAGGTATATAATTAATAGTATAATCAACTGGTTATTCCAGATATGAAAAAAAAAAATATTTCACGAGGATGCGTTGTTAGGCGTTAAAAAAACTCGTGCTGCGCACAAGTTTTCTCAACGCCTAACAACGCATCCTCGTGAAATATTTTTTTCATATCTGGAACAACCAGTTGCTTATCTTCTATTTAATAAATCCGACCTACTTAAACCCATTACCAAACATTGACGCTTTCTGACGTCATTTAAGAGAGTTCTGAAATCATGGAGGAAAATGAAGAAATTGTTTGTAATGAACAATTTCTTCATTTCCCGCAATGTTTTCTTCCCCAAGAGACAAAATTCAATGACAAAACAGATTTCACCAATTTGGAATTGTCGACAGCGACTTAAATTTGGACAAGTCTAAAATTTTGTCGGCTGGTAATGTGCTTATAATCCCTCTCGTTTCAATTATCCATAATTTTTTGTCATTTTCAAATTGCGTTTTGATATGGAAAGAACTTCATAGATACTAAATATGGCGAGGTTATGACCAGAAATTGTACAATTATGAGCATGCGTGAAAACATGGAAAGTTGTTTCCGTTTGATCGATTTGATATACCGGTTTTGAATATTCAAAACCTCTAAAACACATAACCCCGTTTACCCCAAAATGGCCTATATTTACCCGTATATACAAAGTTCAGGTCATTAAACTTCTGGTCTCACTAACATGTTTTCTACAGCTATTTTCTCACCGGTGCGTCAAAATGCCAGACCATTTAGTAGTATGTGAACACATTACTACATAAACCCGCTTGTTGACGACCCTGAAGTAAAAGGTTTAGGAATATAATGTGGAGAATGTAGAAATAACTTTTAACGAGTAATTTCTGTACTTTCACCCTCATTTTCATCCCAAAATATTAGAAATATTTGAAATTCTGTTAATTTGAAATTGTCGCCTGAAACTTTTTTAATTCTGCCGTCTGGAAATGGGAGAACATCAGCTACACACATTTACTCGATTTCAGACGCCATGGCCCATTCAAGGAAATGACAACAACAACAAAAAATGATTCAGCGATATATCATAAAAACACTATAAAAATACCCATTTGCATGATATTGTAAGATACATGACAATACATCATCAAAGTACATACATACCAATCTAGCGGTTTATTAGAAAATAAAAAAACACCGACCTGTAGAAAAACCTGCCATTTATAAGAAGAACGCAAGCCAGTGTGTTAAATGTCGCCTCTGGCCAAACACCAAGAATTGCGCAATCCAACCGGTATTTTAATTGGTCGTTTGTTGCATATATTTGCTCGTGGTCGTGATAAATTAGCATCTTGCTCCTATTTTGCTCATATTTTGCAAAATTTATGGCCGGTAATAAGAAATAAGCTGTAGTTACGACGTTTAAGTTCCCAAACCAACAAAAATGCTTCACATAAATACCGATCGATGTTCAAAATTCATTGCCGGTCAAAATCAAGTATTGATTGGCCGATTGATTCTTTGATTGACATCCGCGGTCCGTCAATGAATAAGCTGATCGATCAAGCTAGTGACGGACTCTAGCCGTCAAATTGAGATCGCTACAAATTACCCGACACGGGGGTTTGTCTGGTCTACCAGACAAGTCACTAGTCCCTGGAGACAGTAGGAGTAAATGACCCTACACGGTATATTTCCAACCACTTCACTGACATGTACGTGAAGTGCAGCCACTGATCAACCCGGACTGCCATCTGAGCCTTGGGGATTTAGAATAGTCGTCGATAGTCTAAACAAGCTTTGGATAAGTTTATATCTATTGAGCGCATAGTGAAGACTCGATCACGATCTTCGGATGCACAGGCTGATCTGAGTCTTTACTTGGCACACATGTATAATGATTGCAAATGTCAAGGTCAGGCTATTATAAAAACCCAATGGTTTGTGAAGGACTTTAAAGTCGTAACTACAGCTTGAATGACAAATCGGAAATTAATTACTTTGATCGAATTGTAACAAAATTTTTAGTTAGATTTCGAAGATTTATATGTATTGCAAATCAATGCCGAATGAAAGAAATCTTTCGGCAATTATAAATCATGATTCCTAGATCGACCAATTTAACTATACTCCAACCAGGATGATATATCATCCGTATACATACAACAACAGAGGGACTATTGTGTTCGTAAATGATTGGGGACTAACGGTCACTTGTTCAGTTTTCTCGATTTATGAGCTTTGTGAATCCAACCTTTAGAATATGAATAGACAGATCGCGAATATCAATCAAAATTCGTTAGACCAATCCAAACACGTTTAGATCGAAACTGAACTATTAACTCCAACATTATTCGGACATTTATGTGAAGCATTTTGCTGGATTTACGACGTAAGCGTTATTCAAGCAGCAGTTACGCTATTTATGTTGCCAGCCAACCATTTAACTTGTTTGTTACATGCAAGTGACCATAAAATGATAACGCTTTTAAATATTTTATATTTCTATTACTTCTATATCGAAGGTCAGTAGGCGTGACGAGCGATCCGTCATTAACATGACTGAAGACATGGGAAATATTATCGCCGTCGATTTATACAGGTAGTACGATAGGATCGTGTTCTCTTGCAAGGCAACGTGCACGTTTTAAGTGGGATATACTTACTGCACTTGTACTAAAATAAAGTCTAAATAATTTATGAGTTTCCGGTTGAATTCATCTCGACATCATTAATTAAAATGTCGTATACGTATAATTGTCTGTACAAAAGTGTATTTTCTTTTCCCAGAACAACGCCTGATTTCTAATAAAATAATGATTATAGTTTATAATGTGTGGTTAACAAAACTAATTGGCTCACCACTGACCTGACTAAAGTTGACAGAAACAATTTGCTCACCGATGGCTGTTTGTAGGGAACAAAACCAATTGGCTCACCACTGGACTAAGTTGAAAAACAACAACCCAATTTGCTCACTGATTTTAGATGATAGAGCCAATATGCTAACTACTTGCCTACTTTTGAATTAGTACAACCTTTTAGCTTACCTAGGGCTCATGTTTGACCCCTAAACAAATGTTTTAGAGAAATGTTTTAGCCCCACCAAATCTCTAGATATACTATTTTGACCTTTTGAAATTCCTCCTATGGAAGTCAAGATGACCCCCTTAGAAAATTATAGTTTTTGTTTTGAATATGTGACGGATTTTGTCTGTTCATCGTTCGACCGATCAAATAATTTATTTAGATAATAAACGAACTTCGAACTTCGACACATACGTCAGGTATTGTGCACGAGATTTCATCAAGGCAAATAGTCTGACAAAGTTTCAGCTGTTTTCGGAAAAACTGTGGTCTAACGTACAAAGATCTTATGTCAGTATATTTACCTCTTTCAAAATTGCTAAAATCATTACCCTCCAGCTTTAAGGTGGTTTGGTCCTATATTGAAATGAAGAATGATTTTGAATGGCATCTCCTTCCAAACTGAAAGACCAGTTTCAACCAAATTGGGCACAAATGTTCCTTAGGTGGTCCTATTTCACAGTAGCTTAAATGTTATACATCTAGCGGAACAACTGTGGTAGCCATGCCAATGAAAGTTAAATCTTTAAAAATCTTCTCCAGTCCAAATAAATTTGGCCTTTAGCCTTGATTATCAGATTGAAGAATCAGTTCATTTACTTCTTTCACAATTCTAAAATTAATAACTTAAAGATCCAGAGAGAAGAAACTTGTTCTCCTCCTTCCAGATTAGTCCCAAACCCTTTGAATTTGTCATTAAGACTTTGGAATCCCTAGAAAAAGCCTATATTTGTTTAAAGTATGGTAAGGCACTTGTTTCATACTCATAACCTTAATATTAAATTAGTCTGTTGAAAGATAAAGAGCCTTTTTCTCAGGTGAGCGCTATTGGGCCAATAACCCTCTTGTTATTTTATATAAGTGACCACAAATTTGCAAAACGCCGTTTGATAAATGAGTCGGACTTCCAGTTTTGGCCAGTGGGAGGGATCAGTGATTACACAATTAACCCTTGTCCTGCTGAACCTGGAATATTCCGGTTTTTTGGTAGGAGGTGTAGACCAAGATCAGTCTGCACATAAGTGCAGCCTGACCTTGATCTACACCTCCTGGTTGTACTTTTCCTGTCAGAGTTGTTTATGAAATTGATTTCTAAAAGAAATATTGATTTTTGAACAACAAGTTCTAACAGTGCTTCCAGCCCTTTTATTTTTACCTCAATTCAGTAAGATAGTTTATACAGCATGACTAGGGTTAACATACGTCTCGTGTTAAATAATCTCTAATGAAAATATTTTGTATTTTCCCTCTAGAAATCACTGATCACACGTCCTGTAGGGATTGCTTGATGGTGTAAGGGGGAAAGAGGAACGGCCCAGTTAAAAGAGAGAGTATAAAGGATGTAAAAGCGATGACTATTGAATACCTTTTAATAGATACAGTTAATAACGAAGACAGATGTTAGGAAAGAATTTATCAAGAATAATAAACAGACATTGGAAATTAGTCTTTAGCCATTCGTGGGATGTGTATCGGCTAGGATAGTTTATGACCGGATGATAATTTATAATGAAATCCATTCTGGAGAGATTGCCCATTACCTGCAGTATCAAGACTTTCTTGTTTGTTGTTGCTGCAATCATAACGGTGCAATACCTCGTCAACTTCACCGTCTTTTTCCACGACAAGTCACCGTTCTTCAGGTGGAATATGACATATTGGAGAGTCACGAAGAACAGAACTGGAATGAACGGGTCCGTTACCATGGTAATCAACAGACTGATGAATCTGTCCGAATGTCCTGTCATACCCCCGAGATTACGTAAGTTGTTTTGTTGTAGGAATTACATACACTATAGATGTACAAGTTAGAGTGAGTGATTAAAGGTCAATTTTGTGTATACTGGCATAGACAAAATTGACCTTTGATCAGTCACTATAACTTGCACGTTTATACAGCACACAGCATGATTTTTTTAATTTCACCTGAGCAAATCATACTCGATATGAGCTATTATAATTGTTTCATGTCCCACGTTCGTCATCAATTTGAACATTATAGCGACTCTAGAGGCCACAGTCTTTACTTATTGGACCTGAAAATTAGTCAGAATAGTTGATTTTATAAAATCTCGGACAAATTCGCAATTGGGTCACTAGGAGTAAAAGAACTAGGTCACTAGGTCAATTTCTAGAGTAAATCTTGCAGACAAGCTATATGTCACAATTTCATACAATTATTCTAAAACATTTGGAATGTTTACCATGAAATTATCTCGCACAATCTCGAAAATGGGTCATTTTGGCTTAAAAAATTAGGTCAATGGGTCAATTTGAGTTAAAATCTTTATAAAGTACCTGAAAGCAAGCTCGAAACTGGTCCACTTAGAGTCAAAAGCTAGATCACTAGGTCAATTTCAAGGTAAACTTTGTTAACATTCTAGGGGCCAACTTTTTGCTCAATCATGAAATTTGATTAGAATGTGTGTTTTGATTAAATCTCAGAAAAAATGAAATTCGGTACATGGGGGTCAAAAGCTAGGTCAATGTGCCAACTCTTTGAAACCTCTGGAAGACACTCTAGAATCTACATCTTTTCCTAAAAGGTCTGAAAATTAGTCAGAATCTTCATATGGAAGAAAATCCGAACTGTTTCGAATTTTGGTCACTTGGCATCAAAAGTAGATCAAGAGGTCGATCTTATGAACTTAAGGAAAAAACTTTCTGGTATTCTAAAGACCATACTTTTTATTAATAAGCTTAAAAATTGATCAGACTGTATGTCTTGGTGAATTTTATTTATTTATTTATTTATTGCATTAATTCTGAACTTGGTCACTTGTTGGGTAAACAGCTATGTCAGTAGGTCAAGTCTAAGAAAAATCCTTGCAGACAATCTGAAGACTACAGTTTTTTATTGCAGGCCTGAAAACTCATCAGAATCTTTTGCTTGGTGGAGTTTCGGACAAAGTCGAAATCAGGTCACTAGGTGTCAAAGACTAGGTCACTAGGCCAAGTCTAAAAAAAATCTTGTATACATTCTAAAGTCCACAATTTTCCAAACAAATCAGAAGATAGATCAAATGTTTGGTTTGTTGACATAAATAGAAAAATGGAAATTGGATCATTTGGTTCAAAACTATATCACTTACTCAATTCTGGACAAGACTGAATTTTTGTCTATGAAAAACTTTTAGAAAATCTTTAGACTACAACTTTCCAGCGATTAAATTGAAATTGGCCCAGAATTGGTTTTGCAATTGTATCGTCACAACGAGCTTTAATTGATCGGCAATTGGCTTTTCATTTGTCGAGACATTTGAGATTAGTGAAATGCGCTGTTGGTAGCATTACCGAGGAGAACTTATTTTGAGTGTGGTTTTCAATAGACATTAGATAAGATATTAAAGCCACCAAAATGTCGAAGTAGACAAATAGAATACATGAAATTGAATGCGCGCGGCTGAATCCATGAACAGCCATTTCTAATTCTGGATATGGTAACAAAACATCATATGATAATCTATTTAATCTAAAAGGTTTTTTTATGATACAAATTAACCTGGATAAAAAACTATTGTGTTTTTATTTAATGGGTTATCAGGTTAACTGTGTGTTTATAGAATTACCCACAGCAGATGGTATATTGTATGTACGAGTGGCAGACCGCTGTCGTCAATAGATAAAATCGTTTAACCCATTCCCACACAATGACGCTTTTCGACGCCCCTTAAAAAGCAAGTGTGAAAACATTGTGGATAATGAGGAAATTACTTGCGACAAATACCCATAAAGTTGAGGAAAATGTCTTCTGCAAGTCCTTTCAATTTGGACCAGTCTAAAATATTGCCGTATGGTAATATGTTAATCAGTCACTTATTCATTCATTTAGAGCAGAAGTAAACTTTGAAAACCGTAAATGTGTTAAAACTATTTTTGTTGGTTTTGTTGGACGTCGAAACGACAGCTTATTCAAGCTAAAGTGAGGACGTTAAGGTCGCCAACTACGAATAGCCTGTCATTCTTGTCCCAGAGCAAAAATCTAATTAAATGATGCCGTTGTTTATTTCAACCTATCTGACATGTTGGAGGTCATTCGGCATGATCAGCGATCCGTCTACCATTCTTGCAAATTTAGACTGACTCGTTATGGAATTCACAATCACATAAATAACTAAATAATTTGGGTGTTGACGCTCACGGAACCATTTTTCTGTTTTTAGGACACGCTAAATAATAATGCATAAATGCAATAAAAGTGTCGACTATGATTTGAAACGACAAATTGTGACAGATATTATTATTATTTTTTTTTTGGGTTTATCTACGTGCTTTCATTTAATTCTTTTATGCAATAGTTTCAAGCAGAGCCTTGCAGACATGGTCATCCCCGCGTCCTACCGTGCCCATCATGTAACACGAACAAGATATGTTTATACATGTATATGAATTAAATTTTTACTTATCTTATTAAAGGTTATCCATGGAACATCTTTGTAAAACTTTGTTGATATCCTGTTACGACGTATTCCTTATTTGGAAAGACCCCCCCCCCCCCCGAATAAAAAAGAACCAAACAAATTGATACAGACAGTAAATCTTGTGTTAAACGATCACTAATGGGACGACCAGACAGTGGTCTCTGAAGGGAATACATTTTTTGAAATATATGAAAAAAATCATTCGGTTGCTTACGTAAATTATTACAGAATTCTTATGTTTTAGGGAGTCATTAGAATTGTCTCCCCGAGACGATTCTACTGAGTCCCAACAACATTGGATTTAGTTATGATATATTTTTAGCAAATACGTCCACTTTTTATTAGAGCATTTGATTATAAAAAGAGGGTTTCGATTGTGGTCGCTTAACCCTTTACTGTTTTTCAAAATTTTGGACCTGTCCAAATTGAAAGCTTTTGCAGACGACAATTTAAAGTTGATTTAAATTGAAAATAAACCACTTAGGAGGGTAGAAAATATTGTGGAAAAAGAAGAAATTGCGTGTTACAAGCAATTTCTTCTTTTTTCCACAATCTTTTCTCAATAATAAAATCACAGGGACGTAAAAACCAGTGATAAACCAGGAAAGGGTTAACGGAAATGGTCATTTAATAGAGGTGGTCACGCGAGCAAGTTCGACTGTACAAATCGTAGCTTTTCATTCGATCCTTTTTCAACGACTGGTATCTAAAGTGACCAATCGCGGCTGTCAATCAAATAACCAGTCGACCAATCTAATCATTCATTTAGACCAGAAATTAGTTTTGAACTCCAACATTGGCCGCCAATTTGTTAACTTTCTTGTTAGTGAGGTAACTTTAACATCGTAACTTCAGCTTGAATAAGTTACGACATGTAGCTCGCCAACCAACCATTCCAATTATTAGTAACATCCTAATAGCAAAACTTTTTTGCAAATTTACGCCGTTAAAGCGGAACTTCCTGATGGGGTCAATGGGTGGGGCCAAGAGGGTCAGTGGGCGGGGCCAGCGATTGATCAATTAAGTTAACCAAAGCAATGATTCACATAATCTCATTCTCCTCTATGAGATCCCACGACCATGAAGTTTTAAGTTGATTGCTAAAAAATAAGCATAATAATAGATCTTTCGTCTCAATAAAATTCAATCCAATCTTGAAGTTAAAACTTAATATCTAATATACTATAATGAGATATGTTCTGGGAAAATGTACTGTTATCTTACAATTCAAAATCAAAATCGTTTAACAGCCAAAATGTTTTGCATGTCAAATCTGTTCTTCTACACTTGCCTATATGTGACTTGAATTAGTTAGTTTGCTATAGAATCAAGATCATCGACATAAAACCAAGTCACACAAAGATGAAGTAGTTTTACCTGTACACACAGCAATAATGAAGGTCTACAATATTTTGCCTTGGAGAGAAAGAAGAAAGAGTAAGCAATAATTAAGACAAAACTATACCAATAAAAACAAAAATACAATAAACCCTTTTTGCGAAGTGGTAATTTGGTTTAGCCTATGTATGAACATTAAACGTTAAATTGACCTTACAATGTATACAGTTGACGTTCATTTTCACGAGTTTTATAATAAAACATTTAACTTTTCATTTCAGAAGGTCGCGTGATAGTTAATACCCAGATTCCGGCATGGGCCCACATTGAGGAAGACAATCCAAATGTAACTTCCGGGGGACGGTATAAACCACCAGACTGTATAGCCAGACATCGTGTTGCTATCGTCATTCCGTATAGAGATAGAGAAATCCATTTAAAATTGTTCCTTCAAAATTTACACCCCTTTTTGCAGCGCCAACAACTCGATTATGGTATATACGTAGTAGAAATGGTAATTTCTTATTTTCACACCACCTTTAACTTGACACCTTTGACACCTTTGTGGACTTACTTAAAATCAACCGTAGTTTCGGGACTGTTTGTTTATTTGGAAAAAAACGGTTTATTCTTAGTGAGTTTATGCAAATTTAAGTAATGTATTGCCATGGAATAGACTTTGTTTTATAGAATTATATCTAAGTCAAATATACTTTATGTCAAAATATATGTAAGACAAATCAAGGTCCAACGGTGACGATATTTACCTATTCAACCTCCTTTACCTGTCATGGCGGTGTGTCCGTCCGTCCGTTCTTCCGTAAACCTTACTTTAAAAAATCTCCTAAGACAGTGCTTGACAAAATTCGAGAAATAACCCTTGGTGACCTTTTATCAGATTCCTTCAAAGAATTTTGATAGGATAAAAACTTTACTTTATAAAGCGGAGAAGGAAAACTTTGAAAATCCTCTAAGAAATAAGCCGATGGGTTTCAACCAAAATTAATGGGAACGATTCTTACGTGATCATAAAATAGATTCCTTCAAAGAATTTTGATTTAATAAAAAGATGACTTAAATGGACAGAGCTTTTTCCATATTTTGGGATATATGAATCAATAAAAAGATACGTTAGTCATTTCAGACACCAAGATAATATTTTAACCCACCTATACCGGTGTAGATGTGTGGAGAAAGGATTATTGATGTTTTACATATTTGAATAGATGGGTGTAATTTTAGTCCATTAAAAATGACAGATAATTGTTGATGACTATATGATTCGCTAATACCAATGTTCAATTTGATCAATGTCGTATATTCCATACTTGATAGATATCTGTTAATTTACCGATCACTGGCCACTCCCACTGACTCAGCTAGCCACGCCCACTGACTCAGCTGGCCACGCCCACTGAGCGCCGACAGTAAGTTCCTCTTCGATATCAAATGGTGTTATTTTGCGAAATTCATGGTCAGTAACATGTTCAGAAAAGGAAAATATTTTGTTGGCCACATAAACGGCGCAAAGTAGTTTGAATAAGCTGTATTTACGGCGTTTGAATCGACAAACCAACCAACAAGAATGCTTCACATAAATACCGACCAAATGTTGGAGTACATAGTTCACTTCCGACCTATATGAATGATTTGGTTAGCCGTTTAATTACTTGGCTGACTGCGGCGATCCGTAGATTTCAAGGCTATGAGGTACATTTTGACTGAGTCATCTTAATAAATAGAGTGATTTACGCAGGTCATAGTAGTGACTATCAATCTTTTGAAAACATTTTTTTGTGTTTCTTTTGGGTTTTTCTTTGGGAAAACACGATAAAGAGACGAACTCTTATTTCCATCGTGGTCCTAACTCATTCCAGATGTTACGATGTCCATAGAGAGGAAGAGGCAATTGATTTTGACCACTACTACCCACATTTACAGCTGGGTGGACTGGTGCCCTGTCTGTACAGTGTCCTACTAAAATACACTACCCGCCCCGATGGGACTCGATCCCGGAACCATCCGATTACGAGTCGAGCACGCTCACCACACGGACAACGAGCCAAACTATTTCAGATACGAATGTACCCTTTGTACTCATAGACATATAGGGTATAGTTTAACTAAGCCTGTTAAATAGATTATAGGGTTTTACGAATGGAATGGTGTTTTATGTCCCGAATTCCATTGTAACAGACTGCGTGCTAATAGAGTAAAGTTTAACTAAGCCTGTTAACAAGGATATGGTTTCGTGGAGGCCATAGTGTTGAATGACTGTCAATGTTTGAAAATCCGTTATTTTTAGACATATATCTATATGTTAATTTCAGGCTCATGGAGTACAGTTTAACCGAGCCTTGCTAATGAATATTGGGTTTGCGGAGGGAATGAAACAATATGACTATCAATGTTTTATATTCCATGATGTTGACCTTCTACCAGAAGACGATAGAAATCTCTACACGTGTCCTTCCATGCCGCGACACATGTCCACAGCTATTGATAAACTAAAATACGCGTAAGTATGAGGGTTTTGGGGGAAATCCTAGGACGAAGTGTCTCTACTTTTTAGCTAGCAAAGCGTCAGCTTTGATAGCTTAAGTTAACTGACAAAATTTTGAGGTCTTCTCAAAGTTCAACCAGTGCAAACTGCCACTGGAGGCTTGACCACTAAATCCGTTAAATGCCTACGTCATAAGAAATAGTTCTTATGTATTTCATGTATTTCAGGAATATTGCAAACTCTATTCAAATTATAGACAACTCTGTCAAAAGCATGCTTTTTAGCCCATTCCCACTCAAATCCGCTTCTAAAAAAAAAAAAAAATAATAAATAAATAAATAGAATTGAAAACATTGTGGACAATGAAGAAATTGCTCGTAACAAGCAATTTCTTCAATGTCCACAATGTTTTCTACCCAACAATGGAAAGATTTACTAAATTCAACCATGCTTTGCTAGCTCACAGTAATTTCAGTGCTTTGATTCATTTTCTCAATGTTTCAAACAAAACTTTGACCTTTTATACACTGGTTAGCCTTGCCTACATCGGTGATGTTAGGAAGGGTGCTTTACTAATAGTGGAAATACATCACAATTAAATCTGCTGTGGTCGTTTGAATGGTAAAAAAGTAAAAATATATTTTGTTTCCATCATGCTAATTTGTCTAGAACCTTGATTCAAATGTCTATTAACTTTTTCCTCTTTAAACCCGGGATTTTACGTCGCTGTGATTTTATACGTGGGAAAACAATGTGCAAAAAGAAGAAATTGCATGTAACAAACAATTTCTCCTTATCTTACAATATTTTCTACCACAAAGGATGGTTTAATTTCAAATTGCACCCAATTTTCATTGTCGTCTGCAACAATTTCCAATTTGGACCAGTCTAAAATTTAAAAAGAAAAAAAAACAACAAAAAACAGGAAAGGGTTGTGAACCTGAAAGGTCCATGAATTTGACGCGACATGACGGTTAAAATTCTATGCATGGGACTCACTATCCTTTGTCTGATACATCTTGCGACCACCCCCACCCCCACCCCAACTCTTGTCTTTTACAGACAGTATTTTACAAAATTGCTTCATTCTGCAGTGAACATTCGTAGAAAAAAATAATTTTTATCTGACTTATTGCCTGCTAGGTTATTCTGTAAAAATAAGAAAGCATACGGGTGGCTCTTCTAGGACACTACAATTTAACATAAAGAAAAAAGATATGTCAAGTTTTTTTTTGTTAACATGAACAGACTATAAAGCACGTTTATCATATTCCTAGCAGCGATTTCTTGGGATTTGCTTGAGTCTGGTATCATCATTAGTAACTTTCACTCCAAAAAATCTACTTGTTTCCCAAAGGTAAGATGGCGGAAACAGAAATGAATGCAAACTTTATGGCCAGTAATATGTAATAAAAAAGTAAAATGACTGGTTGAAGACCTTAATGTTGAAACTACAGCTTGAACAAGCTACAAGCTGTAGTTGTGACGTTCAAGTCGCTAAACCAACAAAATGCTTCACATAATAAATGTCGGCAAATATAGGTGTTCAAAGTTCACTCCCGGTGTTAATGAATGATTTAAATGGTCGATCCTTTTTTTATTGTCAGTCGCAATTTGATAATTTTCACAGAAATATAAAAATAAATAAAAAAAAAATACAAACACTGGTCCGAAAATTTAGCTAACAGCCCCCGAACCGAATTAAAACATGAAATATGGTAAATAACCGAATGAAATCGATATAGAATGTTGATGACGGTCGGTTTCGAGCTGGCATTACAAGGTGTCACCAATCAGGCCGTTATCAAGGAGTCATCTACAAACAGACAGAACACGTGTGTTGATGCTGAACAAACAACTCAATCTGATTCGAGTCGACACTTGCTACGTTTATTAGCCCTTAGAACTATACTATTAGATACCCGACTGTATTCAGCTTCAATCTGATAAAAATAAACCGAGCCTCCGTAAAAGACTCGACTTTTACACTGCCTACTCAAAAAAATCGACATTTCTAAAGTTTTATTAACCCATTCCCAAATAATAAAAGCTTAGACCGGTTCAAGATCAAAGAAGTTGAAGACTACGGTTTTAGGTTGATGTAATCTTTAAAATCTGTTTCTTTTTGGGTAGAAAACATTGGGGATATCGAAGAAAATACTAGAAACAAGCAATTTCTTCATTTTCCACAATGTTTTCCAAAGCTTTGATATTGGCGGGCGTTAAAAGTTTTTTTTGTGTGTGTGTGGGAAGCGGTTAAGAGATGAAGATAATACTTTTTGTTTTCATGCAGGTATGGACCGAAAAAACTAAATCACTGACGGTTTGGTTCATAACTGTGATTAGGTTTTTCGGTTCATACCTCCATGAAAACAAAAATATTCTCTTTTTCTTTCTTAAAATTCAATAACATCGAGCGAAATCAGCTAGCACTTTACAAGTTTTTATACTTTTTGTATGGGACTAGTTTGTGCGGAAGCATACAATGTAGCTGCGTGCTCGAAATTTTTTTTCATGGACGTAAATGATTTTTTCGACCAATCAGAACGCCCGTTTTAGATAGACGAAAGTAAGCATAAAATAAATAGTTTAATCAGTATTAATTAATTGATGGATCTCGAATGTCAACCAAAGAAACAATTGACCAATCAAAACCTCATTCAGACCGGGAGAGAGCTTTGAATTCCGAAACTGGTCGACATTTATTCGATTCATTTTCAATGATTTGACGACGCACACGTAGCGGCTACATGCAGATATGGTGTGTTCGTCGCCAAAGCAACAAAGGTACTTTTTGTCACGTGTTACTGCCGATAAATCTTTTAAAATGACACCGTTTGAAATAATGCTTTGGGGGGGAGGGCATCTGGACATACAATCCCGCCTTTTATAACACCCCCCATCCCCCGGAAGAAAGTTTAAGAAAATATTTTGAAGAAGGGAGAAAATCCTTGTAACAAGCAATTTCTTTATTTTCGACAATATTTTCTTTCGTATAAGACAAAAAATGTTCAGATTTCAAGGACTTTAAATTGTTGTTTCAATAAGGATAGGTCTATAAGACTAAAATTATTTCCTGGTAATGGATTGATAATCAAACTATGTCGTATTTTCTGTTTTCCAGGTTACCATACCCACAAATATTTGGTGGTGTAAGCGCTATTCCAACAAACCAGTTTCGATTAATCAACGGATTTTCCAATTTATATTTTGGTTGGGGTGGAGAAGATGACGATATGTATAGAAGGTATGGGGAATATTATGTGAAAACGATCCGACAATAAAACGACAGATGGAAACTTGTTCGAACTTACCAGAGTCGAATATAGTAAACCCTGTAATATGCGACCACTCAAGGGCCGGCCAAAAGCGGTCGCCGAAGAGAATTGTTACTTATGCATTTTTGTGGCATGATTAGGATGATCGATTTACTTGCATATATAAATCATTGCAGAATTCTTACTTAAATCTATGTTCTCCGAACTGATTAGAATGGTATTTTTGGGGTGATTCTAACAAGTTCAAATAACAAAGGTTTTAGTTACGGTATTGTTTTGTAAAATGTTCAACTTCTCAAAGGTTTATGGTTTTAAGAAAGGAATTCTGATTATGGTCGCTTAATAAAAGCGGTAGATTAATAGAGATGGTCGCTTAAGCAAGGTGGACTTTATATGCTTTTGTAAATTCAAGTGCAGTAGTAATAGTCTATTAAGTTTCTTTCAAATATAAACAAGCAAGTGGATTTCACTTTCTTCGTTCGAAACTTTTTAGAACATGACAAATAAGTTTGATATTTGAGATATATTTTTTTTTTCCTTTTACGAGAATGTTGTGATATTTATCAAGAACTTGACTGCGACATAAGGGTATTACTTCGGTCAATGCTGAGTCTGAGGACGAATAATCGAAAATAAGAAAATATGTTGAATGGATTAAACCTACTGTCACTTGACATATCCGCCTTTCTCGCACTTGTCAATATTTTTTTTTCTTCATTTGAGTTGCCAGTTAAAATTAGCACTAAGTTAGAATTTTTGTATCTTTCATGTATATATTTTCTTAATACTTAGAAGTTTCACGAAAAAGAAATTAACCCTTTCCTGTTCAAACTTTAGATTTTACATTGCTGCGACTGTATACTTGAGAAAATATTGTGGAAAAAGAAGAAATTGCTTGTAACAAGCAATTTCTTCTTTTCCAACAATATTTTCTACCACAGATGATAGTTTGATTACAAATTCCATCCAATTTCTATTGGCGTCTGCAACTTCTTTCAATTTGGATTAGTCTAAAATTTCAAGAAACAGGAAAGGGTTAAAGGATTCGTGTAGTATCGGTGAGACTCGCAAATTGTTTTTATATACTTTTTGCAAATTTACATGTGTTTCCAGGGTTCTCCCAAGAAATTTTTAAAGGCGTAGTGGCAAATGCATGTTGTGTTGTCTGCTAACATCTTGGTATGACTATACATAAATCAGTTTCCATATCTCGAAGGCAAAATGTGTGTCTCCATATCTCGAGGACTGATTTTTAAATTTAATTTCAGAATAATCTACAGTAACTTAACGGTGATACGTTATTCCGATAAAGTGGCACGCTACAAGATGTTAGTCCATAAAAAGGCAAGCGGGAATCCCGACAGGTACGTGTTCATATTTCTCCATATTAACCCTTTCCCCGTTTTGAACATTTTAGACTGATCCAATTTCAAAGAAGTTGCAGACGACAATTGAAAGTGGGTGTGACTTGAAAAGTAACCAAACCAAAGGTAAGAAAATATTGTGGGAAAAGAAGAAATTGCTTGTATCAAGCAATTTCTTCTTTTCCCACAATATTTTCTTAAGTATAAAATGACTGGGACGTAAAAACCAAGGATTGTAGAGGAAAGCATTAATAGATTGTTTATCTACCGTGCAGTCATCAATACGACATTGTAATCGAGTTGTGAGGAAATTTCTGACTGGCTTTTCCCTGTCAAGACGGTGCCTTTTGAATGGCTTTCTAGAAATCGTTACCTGCTTTTAGCCAATTTTATACTGAAACAAGTATTCTAAGATGTATAATATGAAGAAATTGCTTACAAAAATACTCAACATAAATTTCTCAGCTCAGAATTCACGTCTAAATTGATGATGTGATAAGTCAATCGTTTTTTTTTTTTTTATTTGATTGTTCTAGTAAAGAGAAAAAACTACAAATTTTGCGAACGAATACTGTGTACTTTCTTTTTTAGTTGAGTATATATATGTTAATCCTCTTTTGTGCTAAGTGTATCATTTCCGCCTGTATTTTCAGATTTTCATTATTAAAGACGGTTAAAAGGCGGCGAGGATCAGACGGCTTATCCAGTTTAAAATACAAACTTATAAAACTAGAAAAGAAACCATTATTCACGTGGATTTTAGTGTCCGTTAATATGAGTGAAGTCTTAAATGGAGAACCTATACATAAACAGGCAATGAGACCAGGACATCTTCCACCTGGTAAAAATACTTATCAACGTCATCATCAACAACAACAACAGCAACAACAACAACAGCAGCAACAACAACAGCAACAACAGCAGCAGCAGAGGCAGCAGCAACAACAAAAACAACCATTCCAAAATATTATTAAAACAAGTCCATCACTTACAGGACAAAATACTACTGGAGTTGTTAAACAAAATAATACAAACTGGAATCAAGTTATGGGTAAAAAGAAGTCTCCGGTAGTTATAAACTGGGTCCCGCCAGACTATACAGGCAAACTACCGGATTATCTAACTCAATTTGAAAGTGCAAACTTTGTCTTTCAACCAGTTCGAAAAATAGTGAAACCAGCCAAAAAAATTAAACCTGGTGTAAATAAACGTGCGATGGTTCAACAAAAGGTTGTAAGACAGCCTGCAGGGAAAGGTGTGCAGCCTGGACTTAGTCACGAACAACGTTTACAGCAACTAAAACAAGAATATATTCGGTTTAGAAAACATCAAATGCAAAAACAGCACCAAAAATTGATTCAGTCTAGAATGAACAAACCGTATAATAATATGTCAGTTCAAACAGCTAATACACAGTATTTACACGTTTAAATAAGTTACCAGACCTCAGCATTTTGGACTTGTCCTAATCTAATGATATTGAAAAAGATAATTAAAATTGCATTGAACTTGAAAATGAGTGCCAAATAGTTGAGAAAACATTGGGAGAAAAGGGGAAATTGCTTGTCTCAAGCAATTTCTCCTTTTCTCGCAATGTTTTTGTAAAGTTTATTTCAGCAACGAGTCAGAAAACCGGATTGTGTTGTAATGGGTTAAATCAGGTACCAGACGATGACATTTAGACTGGTTTAAATTCACTGAGGTTCATGAATAAATTACAAGTGCGATTAATTTGGGATTATGTTATAACTCAGGAAATATTTCGAGTAAAAGAGAAATTCTCGCAACAGGCAATCTCTGCTTCCCACAATGTTTACGTTTACATTCTAAGGATTTTTTTAAACAATGCTTAATGCATTCCCACACAATCCCGCTTTTTGAAACCCCTCAGTAAAAGAACTGAGAAAAACAAGGTTAGAAATAGGGAAAAAATGTTTCAAGCAAATTCTTGATTTCAATCTTTTTTTTTACCCCACAAGACAGAGATATTCAAAATTCTCACGACTCGAAATTTCGTCTGCAACTTCTTTGAACTTTGACCAGTCTAAAAGTTTTCTGTATGGTAATGGGTTGACGGACTACGGAATACGGACACTATTTAACCCGTTACCATACTACATATTTTTAGATTCGTCCAATTGGAATAAATTCATACTACTCAACATATGTTGAAATCAACAAAATTCTTATCAGAAAGTTAGAGAGCATTTTTGGAAAAGAAATATCAACGCGTTACTTGACTCACAATGTCTCCCAAAATTTTATTTCTTTAGTGTGTGAAAATCAGGAATTATGTCATGATTAACGGACTGGTTGCCACGCCCACTGACTTCGATAGCCACGCCTACTTATCTCAAACAGGAAGTTCCACTTCGATATCAAACGGCGCTATTTTGAAACCCTTATGGCCAGTAACATGTAATAAAAGTAAAGCAGTTGGTTGGTGACCGACATGTCGTAACTTAGCTTGAATAAGCTGCAAGTATGACGTTTAAATCGCCAAATCACCAACAATGTTTAACACAATTGTTGGCCAATGCTGGAGTTAAAAGTTCACAGTCGGTCTAAATGATAAAATTATTGGTCGATTGATTCTTTGATAGGGAAACGGGATCCGATTAACATCTCTACCTTATTGAATTATAAAAGTCGAAGAACACTACTGGACATTAAAATCATGATATGACCCAATATCAGTATGTTTCCATTTGGCAACACTTTATTACTGGAATATCTACATCCTAATGTAATTGGTTGTTAACAATATAAAATTCCATCGTCTAATGACAGGGATTTGACGGAATCTTGTCATGATCAATGATCTCCAACATGGAAGTTTGACCGAGGTAATAAATCACATTATGTGATCAGTAATAAGAGTCAATTGATCGCTGGCCCCTCCCACTGACTCCGTACGCCCCGCCCAATAACGTTATTTCGCAAAAATTATGGCCAGTAGCATGTGACCAAAAAGGAAAACCGTTGGTTTGGCGACCTAAACGTCGTACCAGAGCTTGCATAAGCTGTAGTTACGACGTTTAAGTAGCCAAACCAACAAAAAGGTTAACAAAAACGGCGGCCAATGTCAGCGTTGAAAGCTCAGGTCCGGGCTGAATAGATAATTTGATTGGTCGGTTGATTCCTTGATTGTCAGCCGCGATTGGTCAATTTGATAGTTCACGACCTGAAAGTCATTTCAGAAGCTTGAATAAGCAGTAGCTTTGATATTTACCTCGCATAAATAAACAAATATATTAGCGATAAATGTCATAGTTCAAAGTTAACTTCCGGCTTAAATGGATGATTTGATTGGTTAATTTACTGACAGCGTTGATCCGTCAATTCATATAAATGTAATTAATAGGAATGTCCAAGTTATAGAAAAACCGGGGGAAATAAATAAAAACTGTCAACTAAAGAATTGCGTTTTGTTTTTAGTAATTTTCATAGCATTTGAGGTAAAGGAACAAATCCTGATTACATCTCTTATTTCCAGAGGACGTTTACTTCAGTCTCTCCCTAAGGTGATAAAATCGAGGTCGTTTATCGAAGGACTATCAAATATTTGCATAGTTCTACCATGTTGATTATTATGAATTATTGGATGCAATGAAACGTAAAAATATTTTTCAAGAACGCAAGCGTGAAACGGAATATTACCATTACAAGGTTACAAAGGTTAAAATTGGTCCAAAATGAAAAAAAGCAACGAATTCGTGCGTGCTGAATGAAAAAAAAGTAAATACATGTACGTCGTATAAGATAAGCTGTAGTTACGACGTTTAAGTCGCCAAAGCAATAAAAAAGGTTAACAAAAGTGGCGGCCAATGTAAGAGTGAAAAGTATAAAAATTATTTTATTGGTCAAAGGTAATAGTATTGCAATAATATTTGTATCCGCTGTATGACTCTTCTAAACATTGAACGGTTTTCAAATATATTTCAGAATTACACTTCAGTATTAGACCTCTTAATATTAGGAAGGGGATTTTGTCCGCCCTGTCAAAAAACATGGAAGGGGATATTGTCCGGAGGGGATATTGTCCGGTTACCGTATAAAATAGTTTGTCATGTGCGATTCTTAGAACTATATCTCCACGGTCAATATCAATCCTAGAGGTCCATTTTCGCGTTCTATCTGTAACTCTTATTTTCAAATAACTTCTTCGAACTATTCTAAGCACGTGACAAAAGGTAATGTGCCAACCTCGCTTCTGCCCCTCTCCGACCAAAGTCAAACGAACAGGTCAAAGATATATATATATATATATATATATATATATATATATATATATATATATATATATATATATATATATATATTTTTTTTTTTTTTTGGAAAATTCGCATTCTGTAAAATGTTTCAAATCTTTTGACAAAATTATTTATCAGCATGAGACTATGCGTCATTTGCAAAACAATTTTAACCGTGTTTACAAGGTCATTGTATCAGAAATATGAACAACTGAATTAAAGTTAGCTCTAAGAGTGATAGTGGCCGTCATAAGTGTTCCAAACCTTTGCGAAATCCTAGACTTTAGTTCCAATTCTCGAAGCAACTCGTAAAGAATTCAAAGAATTGATTGAATCTTGAGACTGAACATATACTGACAATTTCATAAAATTCTATCCTAAACAGTCAAAGAAATAGACCTTTTTCACGCTCTCAGTGCGCATGCGTAAAACCAAATCTCGTTAAATGTGATATTTACTCGAGACTAGGTCACGTGAGCGGATGTGGGCAGTAGAAAGATTATCACTATTTAACCCTATATAAATTGGCTATTTTGAACGAGCAACTATAAAAGTCAAAAATCAAAATTTGGATAAAAAAAGTTTCAGTCTATGAGCAGACATATGCAGACCAACTGAAGCGAACAATATTGATGACATTATCGTGTATTACTAACCAAAATGAGTTTAAAACGGCCTTGTATTTAGACCATACGAATTATTACGTACCTCGAGTTTGGTGAAAATTATCCTTTCCTATAATATTATTTCTAATGTAACAAGAATGTTTTAAAACATATTTTTACCCCCCCCCCCTCACAAACACAGACACGAAAGGAAAAAATATATAGTTATAGTTTAACACTGGGTACAAACACTTAATGATCACTTTGGCGAAACATAATATACTACAAATTACTATAAGTTTATCCATTACCAGACGGCAAAATATTAGACTGTGCAAATTTCAAAGGAGTTGCAGAAGACAATTTAAAGTTTATGTAATTTTACATTTGTTCAACTTTCTGGGCAGAAAACATGGTGGAAAATGAAGTAATTGCTTGTTACAAGTAATTTCTTCATTTAACACAATGTTCCCAAATTGTTTTTGTCGAGGGGCGTCAAAAAGTGTCATTATTAGGGGATGGGTTAATTGTTGCCGTAAATAATTGGTTTTGCAATATCTAAAACTATCAAAACTACTCAAAAGACATAAGCCTCCCGATTTTTTCGGCATTCTGATAGGTTAGATTTGTGAATATCAATCATAGGAATGTCAATCGTGGCTAACCCCGCCTTTCACATGGTAGGCCAGATACAACAATCCTGATTGATATGATTGACTAGAATTATTTGTTAATTTTTGAGAGCATTTGAATACTATTGACCACATTTTGGACGCTCTTGATACAGAAAGGCCCAAAAGCTTTTATATTTGGGTATACTACATCATTTGCTGAATCTCTATCAAGATTGTTCAAATTATACCCCAGGGACAAATTTGGTCTTTCCTCTGGGGTCACGAGTCTTACGTTGGCTTATTGTGAGAACTTAAATATCGTCTTTGAAACAGAAAGGCTTTGATAATTGATATGTAGCATCATCTAGTGACCATCTACCAAGACTATTCAATTTTTGCCGCCAAGTCGCAATTGGCCGATGTGCTGTAGGGTCTTCTTTTTAAGGTCACCAGACCCAAGACCCAAGATTGCGATCGCGTTTCTTCTGTCGTCGTCTGAAGTACGTTATATTTTCTCATTTTTGACTTGTCCTTAAGAATCACAGAACATATTTCAACCAAACTGGGCAGGAAGCATCCTAAAGGGTTTGTACACATCATGGACTTATCTCCAATTGTGGACCTAAAAAATGGCAAAATTTGGTACATCTGAAAAAAACTTGTCTTGAACCAGCAGTCGGATTGGATTCACATTTGGTATTTGGAGTATTTATGGCAAATATAACAAGGTTTTGTACAAGGAAAAAAGATTGGGCAAATGGTTCATTAAGTAAACTTGTGACCCTAGGGTTAGGGATGGGCCTATTTGGACCCATGGGCTATAATTTCAACATTCTTGGTAGAAGTCCACTAGATGATGCTACATACTAAAAGATACTAACAAGACAATGCTGTATAACAAATATCAGAGCTCTAGGCTTTTCTTTTTTCAGTATGTAAGGCCTGTGGGACAGACAAAAATTTGTTCCTGGGATCTTAATTGAATAATCTCGGTAGAGATCTACTTGCAGCATATCAAATATCATAACTGTTTTGGCTTCGAAGAAGATTTTTTTTCAAGTTTTCACTATGTGAGCTTATGCCCAACATTTGCCATACCCTTAGCGCGGCCATTTCAAATACCAAACGTGAATCCAATCCAACATATGGTTTATAACAAGGTTTTCAAGATGAAACCGATTCCCCCCCTTTTTTTACCCTTGTTGTTCCATAAGGGGAGATAATATGGAAAAGTGTCCAAATTCAAGGATAATAATTCCGTTACCTGGGGGAGTTGGGACTTAAAAAATAGCTTGCTGTATAACTTCTACATGTGATCAATATATGCATAAAGTTTTATTTCTTTTGAAGAAGAAATGAAGGAGGATTTTTGGGACCATTATTTCTTATAAATAGATGTAAAGGTCCTAAAATTCCAATGTGATTATGGAGGTACGTCGGCTTTCCAAGGTAAGGAGCCACCCATGGATAAACCCCTTCTTTGGAAAATTCTAAGTTGTCTATGAATCGAAGATGGAGAATTAAATGAAGAATTGATAAGTACTGTCTATAAAATTAGATTTAAAAAGGAAAAAAAATAAGACTTAAATTAGTGTGTTTTAATAGACGATTGAAAATTCCACTCAACAAGGGGAACAACTCTACAAAATCTTTTGAAATCCATCAATTAATGACACTATATCAGACAAAACTATAGTGAAAGAAGAAAAATGCTCAACAATTAGTTCCATTACTTTGACAGTTTTGCAATGTCCCCACAAGACCACATTTGATGCCCCAACAACTAGAGTAATAGAAAAGTTTGTGAGAAAAGGGGAAATTGCTCCTTTTCTCACGAGTTCTATCATATTTGGCACTTCCAATATCAGGATACTTTGAAATATTATCTGCAACTTCTTTGAATTTAGACCGGTATTTCATTTAGTTAGTCAGTCAGTCGGTATAAAGACAGATGTATGAAAAAGAAAACTATTGATAAATTGCGTATTTTTATTTCATCTACAATTTACAAAAATATTCTATCACAGCTTGTGAAGTCCTGCTCCAGTTTTACACAATAACAAAAATGTGCATTGAAACACAAATACCCCTGTCACATCAAACTGTCAGAAATATGACCTTGGAATTTGACCTTGACCTGTTCAGATGACATTAACTTTGTTATTAGTAAAGAAAATGAAAATCAATAAAATGGAACCTATATACAAACAAGATATGTCCCGAGACCCAATTACCTTTATATAGAAAGGAAATATTTCATTGCTATTAACCTTTTTCCATTCTTCAGAATTTTATTTAGGTTGGTTCAATTTGAAAGAAATTGCAGACGACAATTAAAAAATGGGTGCAGTTTGAAAAGTATCCATCCTACAGGTTAGTTAATATTGTGGAAAAAGAAGAAATTGTCTGTGACAAGTAATTACTCATTTTTCCAAAATGTTTCCTCAAGTTTAAAAGAGGACCAGAATGGTCCTATATCGCTCCCCTGAGAATGATGGCTTAAGGCTTTATGATATATACAAAATAGCACTACACCTAATCAATTTGGAGAATAAGAATTTCTCCTTCAATCCTAGGTATATTGAAGATCCAACCATATAGAGCTAATTTCCAGAGTACAGTAATTCATTGAAGAGTTTTGATAGAGGGTCAATAGGAATTGATACATAACAAATATCAAAGCTTTAGGCATAATGGTTAAGGAGAAGATTTTCAAAGATATCCTTCTTTAGTCATTTCTACATTCTGGAATTGCACAGAAAATGGCTTATTTTTGAATACGCTAATTCTATGAAGTGTTTTCGTAAAGGTTCAATAGACATTGATACATACAAAATAATAAAGCTCTAGGCCCTATGACTTTGGAGAAAAAGATTTCAAAAATGTCCTTCTTTATTTTCATGTAAAATCAGGGATCACACAGAAAATGGCTAATTTTCAGGATACGGTAATACTTTGAAGCATTTTGGTAGAGGTCAATAGATGATGATTTAGACCAAATATCGAAGCTCTAAGCCTTATGGTTTGGGAGAAGAAGATTTTTTAAGATTTTCTTCTTTTATTCAATGTAAAATCAGGGATCGCCCAGAAAAAGGCTTATTTTCAGAATACGTTAATTCTTTGAAGTATTTTGGTAGAGTTCAATAGATGATGATTTATACCAAATATCAAAGGTGTAAGCTTTATGGTATTTGAGGGCAAAATTTTCAAAGATTTCCATCTTTATTTCAATGTAAAATCAGGTTCAAACAGAATAGGGCTAATTTTCAAGATCAGTAATTCTTTGAAGTATTTTGGCAAAGGGTCAATAGATGATGATTTATACTTAATTGCAAGGCTCTAGACCTTATGGTTTTGGAGGAGAAGATTTTCAGAGATTTCCTTCTTTATTTCTATGTAAAATCAGGGATCGCATAGAAAAGGGCTATTTTTCATAGTAAGGTAATTTGTTTAAAGTATTTTGGTAGAAGGGCAATAGATGATGATTTATACCAAATATTAAAGCTCTAGGCCTTATAGTTTGGGAGAAGAAGATATTCAAAGATTTCCTTCATCATTTCTATGTAAAATCAGGGATCGCACTGAGAGGGCCAATTTTAAGAGTACGGTTATTCTTTTTTAAGTATTTTGGTAGAGGGTCAATAGATGATAATTCATACCAAATATCAAAACTCCAGGTGTTATGGTTTGGGAGGAGAAGATTTTCAAAGATTTCCATCTTTATTTCTATGTAAAATTAGGGATCACACAGAAAAGGGATAATTTTCAGAGTTTAGTAATGTTTTGAAGTATTTTGGTAGAGAGTCAATAGATGAAGATTTATACCATATATCAAATATCAAAGCTCTGGGCCCTATGGTTTTGGAGGATAAGATTTTAAAAGTTTTTTCATTTGGTTGTGGTTGCCATGGCAACCAAAATTTGACATGGATTTCAATTCTCTGAAGTATTTTGAAAGAGCATGACCTAAGGATTGTTTCTGTGAAGTTTGGATGAATTTCCATGGTTAGTTTTGGAGAAGATATTTTGTGATTGTGAATGGACAGATGGACCAATAGGTGTCTGACGATGACGGATCACATAGCTCACCAAGAGCACTTTGTATTCAGGTGAGCAAACAAGGTAAGATACAGGAAAGGGTTAATTAATTAAAGTTATATTACCAGCTAGAATCTTAAGTAAAAGCTTTGATGAAATATTTGAAAATATTCTAATATGCAAAAAAGCCTAATTCTGAGTCACTCCCATTTCCAGATGGATATTTTTATCATATAATAAACATCCTGTGTAACCCTCAATATAATCTAGTTATACCACAGGGATTTTATTGCTGAAATAAGAATGTATAGGATGAAGTCCTTCCTTCACAATCCTACTTTTAATGTGCCTCAAGAAAAAAGCTTTGAAAACATTTTGGAAAATAAGCAAATTACTTGTTACCAGCAATTTCTTCATTACAATAAAATATATATGTATCATCAACTGAATACTGTTGTTTTCAACAATCTTTGAAATTGGTAATGGGTTAAGATGTGTCCCATTTAAAATAAGTTATCCATCAAACAACAAGTCATACCCGAACTTTAAACAAGTCTGAAAATTGTGCAATCTCAAACAGTTGTCATATTGCGACCCATTTTCTAAAGGATGACCTGTAGAAACAAGAAATTCAATTTTGATAAAAGAATTACAGGGCCAGATACATACTCAAAACTTGATTGAAATCTGACCCTAAAAGAAAAGTGATAGATTTTCCAAACTGCAACCATTTTGTTGGTAAATCTTGGAACTGACAGTCAGATAGACAGACAAGGCAGATACTATAAGGCTTCATGTATCAGAAATGGTATGTTTTATTTATGACATTGAGATCTGAACAAATTCAATTGTTTGTTAGGGGTTTAATGCATATTTGAACAATCTTTCAGCTATGTTGAATATACAGTAAAACCCCTCTAATACGACCACTTGCGGTACTTTCAGAAAGTGGTCGTAATAGAGGGGTGGTCGTATTACTGAGGTTTGGTCGTTTGTTTTGCATGTTTATTTTATTTTTGTTATTTGAATATATTAATACTTTACATACAAAAATGAAACTATAAGAACATGTATTACAGCGGAATCTTATGTCATTTTCAAATTTACGATCTTCGGCAAGTTCTACTTTCTCTATTCTCCATTTGGATCTAATTAAGAACTCCGACCTCAGATTATTTATTCGTAAGTACAGGTTCTAAGTGTTAAACTGTTGATATCATATCTTCTATAATGCGAATACCAAGCATCAATTGCGTTGAAATCAAAATTTAATTGCTAATTAACTGTTCGGAACGCCGTAAACAAACTAATCGTAACTTCTCGGATGCGTTTTCACTTTCGAATTTATTTCTCGAGTCAAAACCTGTGAAACATTCAAATAACAATTAGAAATAATACAAACTATAATTTGTAAAAGTGATCGACCACTTTAATCATAACACCTATTATAATAAGGGTTCGATATCACATAATCTAAAATCCGATAATGTATTTACAATGTATTCGTACTCAATTAGTGTCGCTCTTATCAAGTGTGAAATTCTGGTGATCGGTATCAATGTGTGAAAACTGGTCGTTTTAGTGGGGTTCAAAATAGTGTATCAGCTATGGTTGGTACTGAATTTAGTGGTCGTAATTCGGAATAGCGGGGTGCCCGTTTTAGAGGGGTTCGCAACCATTGAAATAAAGAACGAAAAATTCCGTTCTGTAAAAATTCGGTCGTAATAGAGGGGTGCCCGTATTTCCGGGGTGGTCGTAAGGAGGGGTTTTACTGTAGTGAAGTTCACCTATTAATTGTGTTTCCCCAGTATCACATGACCTAGACAAGCATTATTTATGCCTTGTCAATGGACCTACTAATGTGACATCTTAACAAAGTTGCCTGAATAAAGATTATTGAACTTGAATGCATTTTTTTTCTGACTGTAGTCTAATATGATAAATTTACATGACTGCAGTAAGAAATGACTGTAACTGATTTATTTACCACACTGTTAAACACATTTCAACGCTTATCAAACAAAAAGGTGAAATTTAACAAGAAGAAAGTTGGCAAGAGGAATTCTCTCTCTAGTAATATCAAACTACAGTAGTGTGCTATATCTGTCATAAAGATATAAGAATCTACTTATCTTGTTTTGAAAATTCAAACCATTTAACCCATTCAGAAACAATTCAACTTTTTATACCCCTCAAGAAAAAAGCTTGGGAAAATATTGTGTAAATGAAGAAATTGCTAATTACAAACAATTTCTTCATTCTCCACATGTTTTCTTGCCCAAAAGACAAAGAATTTTTTCTATCCATCAATTGAAAACTATTGTCTGCATCATCTTTTAATTTTGGACATGTCTAAAAAAATTTAGTTTTTGAAAGGGTTTAAACAAATGATCTACTCATATGAATGGTAACAATGTTTATAGATTGTCTAGTTTTCTATGTATAAAAAATATATTTCATAAATGCTAATGAAAAGTTAAATGCACATTTGGTTAATCTCATATTGCAATTCAGTTGTATATATAGACTTAAATGTAAACAAAGCATAACTATAACTATTGCAAAGCTAATATGAGGGATGATTGAACATTTTGTAGCCCAGGGCAGAAACAGACCTCTTATAAGTAGACCAATTAATCTCAAAGCTACCCTCTATGAGTTATTCTGAACAAATTGATAATGTTGGTAGTTGAGAATTTATTCAATACCTTGGCATCAAAGACTTGCGCCTCTGGAAATTTATGAAGACATGGTAGCGACATTAGAGGAGCAAATGGGCTGCTGATAGCAAACGTTATAGGGAGAGTCTGGAAGATGACCCCTGTCCTGGCAGGCTATATACTATTAGCTTCACCCTTTCCTGTACAACCTAGGATTTTATGCTGCTGTTATTTTATACCCGAGAAAACATTGCGGAAAAAGATGAAATTGCTTGTATCAAGCAATTGCTCCTATTACCATTTGGACAAGTCTCATGCTAAAAGAAAACAGGAAAGGGTTAAAGGAGAATGTCAATAAATCTAAGATATGATTATGGCAAATCAGGGAATTACATAATGGTAGATTGCAACAAAGGTAGTATTTTACAGGAATGACTCAGTTCAATTATCCATAGTGATTTACAAATGACAAAGATTTCCACCAAATGGTTCCAAAAGCTTCTGAGTAACCCTCCCCCCCCCCAACAACAACACTGCTCAGTTACCATGGCTGCTATTCAGGAATGTAGTTTGATATAGGTTGAGAATCCATCTTATTTACCTTTGACTATAACCTATTCCCAAAGATAAAGAAAGCAATCAGTGGCTGCCATTTCCAGACTGATGATGATGTCAAACAAGCTGTCTTCACAATTTTAGGGGCCTAAAATGCTACCTTCTAATAGGAAGATATCCAAATGCTTCAACACATTAGGACAAAGAACGTATTGCAAGGTTACTACTTAAAAATAATTGAAGATATTAAAGTTAACCCATTCCAACTCAATCCCTTCTTTTTACGCCCCTCGAGAAAAAAGCTTTGGAAAACATTGTGGAAAATGAAGAAGGCCAAGAACTTTTCATCCATCCTTCGTTTTTTCCACGACAGAGACTGAATAGATCACAAAATTTCAGGATACATATTTTCCTCAACCCTTTACCAGACGACTGGTTCAAATTCAAACATGATGCAGGTGACAATTTTTAGTTCATGAAATCTTAAATTCTTTGTCTTTTGAGGTTGAAAACATTGTGGATAATGAAGAAATAACAAGTGATTTCTTCATTTTAAACAATATTTTCCAAAGCTTTTAATCTTGGGGGTGTCAAAAAGGATAGGTTAAAGTTATAAATTGTTGAAGATTGAATATATTACAGTTAACCCTTTCCAGTACAATCCCTTGTTTTTATGTTCCTGTGATCTTATATTTGAGAAAAAATTGTGTAAAAAGAAGAAATTGCTTTTAATAGCAATTTCTCTTTTTTCCACAATATTTTCTACTCTACTGAATGGTTAATTTTCAAATTGAATTCACTTTAAATTTTCACCTGCAAAACATTTGAATTTGGACAGGTCTAACATTTCAAAAAAAAAAAAAACAAACAGGAAAATGATTAATCTACCAGCGATTAACATTCAGAATTTTGTTCCCTGCATCTTCTACTTCAGCTATTGCTTCCTGGATTTCATTTTGGGCATGTTGAATTCTTGCTCTGTTACGAACAATCTGATTGGTTATAGATATAAGTTTTCTTTCCTCTTCGATTTTCTGATTGGTCAACTCTTCCTTCTGTTTTTGAATCTGACCCAGAATTTTGTCCATTACAATATCATATTTCATTAAAGCGTCCTCTAAATTTGGGCCCTCTTTTACGATGGTCTTGGCAATCGCAGCAAACTGTTCATGAAAGGTAAGATAAGAAAGAGTAAATAGATAGAATAAAATAAATAGAATCTGTGAGAAAACCTTATGCTGATTCAAACAAGAGACAAAATTATCACAAAACCAGGTTTCTAAAAACTTGTAATTATAGAAATATTATTATAGTAATAACAGCCTAGTCTAACACGAAATGATGGAGAAGTTGCACAAAGTTCAGCAAATTCTGGCAATAAATGTAGGGGGACTAGAACAAAAGATTTCTTTGTTTATTTGTATGGGGTTTAATGCTGCTTTTAAAATTACTTCAGGGTTTCCTCCAGATAATCAGGGATCCCTCCTTGATATACAGTAGCTCATTCCCACACACTCCTACCCTTCTAAGCCCAACTTGAAAAAAATGCTTTGAAAAACAATGTGGAAAATGAAGAAATTGCTTGTTACAAAGTCTTCTTAAAAAGCAAGCAAACAAAAAAATCAAGAGCATTAGTTGATACATTAAGATCTATTGTACTGGAAATATATTGAAGGTTCCTGAAGGAATCCCTAGCCTGAGATTGATGGAGTCTCTTCCAATTTTCAGGGATCCTTGGGATCCTTGGACACTGTTAGTGTCATTCCCTGGCTGAAGCACCTAACAATGGATTCCTGGTATATCTCACACCAGTACCACCATTACATCCTTTATTAGCCTCCAGCTGGTATCTCACTTAGGTTTACAATTATCCACCCATTAGTGAGAGACAAATGTCGAAAAGGATATGTGCTGTTGCCAGGGATCAAACCCATGACACCCCATGATTGAAGATTTGGAGTGTAATGTGCTACCAACTGCACTACGACAGCAGCTAAAATGAATGAATGTTGTTTTATTGCCCGTTGACAAGTAAGGTCACAACACTAAAAAGCTGTAAGGGGGGGGGGGAGATTTAAGCACATGAGGTAATCTTATTAATGACCCATACATTTAGCTGTCTATTGCCCATACTTCACTTCAGAAAATCTGGTAAGTAAAAGAAGAAAGCCATTAGGCACTTGAGCACTCACCTGAGTCAGAAGCAACAAATGGCCCAAAATAAGCCCTAGAGACCTAATTTGTTTAAACCAAAGTTGTACTACTTCAAAATTATGTCTTTAATATATCACAGAGAAATAGCTTTTAACCCAAATTTTGAAGATATTGAAGCCATAAATGTAGCCTGTATACTTTATACAAAGTAATTTAATAGTTTGACCTAAGGACCTACTTACTAAAAATGACCAAACATTTCAATTGCCCAAAATATCACAGAGACAAGTATTTTGACAATATGTGATTGGGTTTGAGCCTTAAATTTAGCTTCAGGAGTTCTATGAAGAATGCAAGATTTGACCAAGTGTCCTTCTTGACCAAAAATAGCCTAATATAGAACTTGATATATTACAAAGCAAAACATTCTGACAAAATATCAGGACATATGAGGCACAAAGTGCTCTATAAGGTGTATACAAGGTAATTCTAAGATTTGTCCCAGTAACCTTGTCCATAACCCCAGATGACCTAACATTTAACTGAGATATAATGAATAAAGAAATTTGAGACAAAAATGAGAAGACTAAAAATTTTAGCACACCTAGTTTTATTAGATTTGACCTGGTGACCTACATTCTGACCCCAGTTGCCTAATATTTAACATGACAGAGCTATTATGAAGAAAAACATACCCACCAAATATAAAGACATTTGAGGTTACATGTGACCTCTTGAGTGCACACAAGGCCCTAAAGACCTATTTCTTGACCCATTATTGAACTATGATATGATGAAGATTAACATCCTGACAAAATATGAGACATTTATGCCAAAAAATTACCCTCTAGAGTACACTCAAGGTAATTTTAATATTTGACCTAGAGACATATTTCTTGACCCCACATGACCAATCATATCAATCTTGACTGATATATTATGAAGACAAACATTCTGATGAAATATCAAGATATTTTAGGCACAAAAGTGCCACCAAGGTTTTCTAAGATTAGACCCAGAGACCTATTTTTAGACCCAAATTGATCTAATGTCATACATTACCAAGATACCATGAAGATATTTGAGCAACAATGTGGTATCTAGAGTACACACAAGATTTTTCTTAGATTTGACCTAATGACTTAGATTTAACCCAGATTACCCAATATCCAACTTGTCCAAGGTTTCATGGAGACAAAGATTCTGATGAAGTTTCAAGACATTTGAGCCAAAACTGTGACCTCAAGATATTCACAGACATCGCATGGTAGATGACAGACACAGCATGATCGCAAAAGTTCCCTTGAGCATGTTGTACTTGGCTGAGCTAAAAATGTCTAGTTGCTTGTTAGATAAAGGCAGCAGTTTCCCTAAATTTCACTATCTATCTTGATTTAGTTTATTGTTTATAGAAAATTGCCAATTAAATATTATTTTCCATGTAGAATAGTTTGGATATTTCACAAGACCTTTTGCCTACTGAAATGTCAAATTTTCCTATGCATTGAGAATCAAATACAAGGTTTTGTATCATTAATACATCATAGTATTCCATTTATTATATACCAACGAATTTTGAACTTATAAAATTTACAAAACTTGTCTGCAATTTACATTTTTAAAAACCAGATAACATCATTCTTGCTGCAACTTCTTTTTACCAGGAGTATTACCACGTTTAAAAATATCAGGATCAAATCGAAACATGTACAATACAGATTTTCTCTGTCAAGTATGATTTTGTCCTTGTGTAAAGAAAGTATCTTAATAAGGTAAAGTGCTGGTTATATACTCATAGAGAATATCATGTTACAAAAGCAATACAACATCTTGTATTTGCTTTGAGCTGCAGAGGAAATCTTTATATTCCATGAGACCAAAGGTCTCTGCAGGAAGAAGCAAATACAAGATGTTGTTTTGAAATTGTAATGTAATAATCCATTTATTGTATTCTTATATCTTTTAAAAATAAAATCAATGAAATAATAGAAATTCTGTATAAATCTGTACAAGCATTTCCATTCTCCTTCACCATTCTGATAACATTTATACGCATTAAGACATTGTCTACAGAATAAAATGACGTCATCATAGTCTGCCTTATATGGAACAGTATTTGACACTGTCAAATACAGATTTTTACTGAAATGTTCAATTTTGTGTGTCTGAAAAGTATATATTGTACTAGAAACATTGATAGGTACACAATAAACTAGAGCTGTTAAGGGACAGCAATGCTCAACTATTCTGAGAGCTGAGTGTAACAGCAATTCAATGTTGACATAAGGCATAATACCTAATAAGTAATAGAGATAAAAAATCTTTCAAATAAAATTTTAAGTCAAACAAGAATGTCTAAGTCCAAACAGGGTTAAAACTCCACTATAATTGTCAGGAATCTTTGCCTAGAAGATGAAATGATAGTCACAAAAGCATGTGCAAAGTTTCATAGCAATAACATTAGCAGAATGAGAGATATTAAAGATATATGACACTTGCATGTAAGGTTAAACCAAGAATTTCTAAGTCCAAATAAGGTTGAAATTCAACTAAGATGAATGTCAGAGTAATTAAACTGCACCTAGAGGCTGATATTATTGTCATAAAAACATGTGCAAAGTTTGAAAGCAATAGCATTGGTAGAAAAAGAGTTATCAAAGATATATGACAGTTGCACACAAGGTTTAACCAAGAATTTTTAAGTCCAAAAAGGGTTAAAACTCAACTACAATAACCGTAATTGTAATTGAATCTTTGCCTAAAAAATGATTTGATGGTCACAAAAGCATGTGCAATGTTTTTAATCAAAGCAATAGCATGAGTAGATTGAGTTATCAAAAATATATGTCAGTTGCACATAAGGTTGAACCAAGAATTTCTAAGTCCAAAAAGAGTTGAAATTCAACTAAAATGAATGTCATAGTAATGAATCTGTATCTAGAGGCGGATAATCATTGTCACAAAACATGTGTAAAGTTTCTAAGCAATATCATTAATAGAAAGAGAGTTATTAAAGATATAAATCACAGTTGCAAACAAAGTTTAACCAAGAATTCTAAAGTCCATAAAGGGTTAAAACTCAAGTATAGTAATTGTACTATTAATGAAGTTTTGCCTAGAAGATGATATGCTGATCACAAAAGCATGTGCAAAGTTTCAAAGCAATAGTTTGAGTAGAACATGGCTCATACAGAATTTTGGTGGCAAAATTCAAGGGTTTTTTAAGGGTTTTTCAAGGACTCAAACTTCAAAATTAAGGGCTATTTACATGCTTCAATCTAAACCCTTACCTTTGTTTCCCGACATTCCGATCGGCGAATAACGATTTTACCCTTATTTTTAAATATAGTTGACCTTGTCTCAAATAAAATATGATGAAAAAGCTAAAATTCAAGGGTTTTTTAAGGACTCAAGGTCGTTTTTAAGGGTTTTATAAGGCTCTGGTCAGTTTTCAAGGGTTTCATAAGGCTAAGATCAAATTCAAGGGTTTTTCAAGACCTGTGCGAACCATGTAGAATGAGAGTTATTAAAGATACATGTCAGTTGCACCTAAGGTTTAACCAAGTCCAAAAAGGTTAAAATTCCACTAAAATGAATGTCAGAGTAATGAAGCCTTGTCTAGAGGGTGATATTATTGTCACAAAAACATGTGCAAAATTTCAGAACAATAGCATTAGTAGAAACTGAGATATGACACTTGCACATAAGGTTTTACCAAACCATTGCACCAACACCGATGCCCAGGTGACTGGAATAGCCCCCCATTCTTAGAATAGTTGAGCTAAAAATTAAAACGGTTTAAAAGTTTGTTACGATAAATCTAATATAACAATGCAATACACTCAAAACTACCCAAATGCTAGGTGAAAATAGACTTCATGATTGCAGTAGGTCATTGCTTTGTAACTGTTACTTATTTCAAGTAATTTTCCCTTTTTTACACAGTTCTTCAGTGCATCACAATGAGTGTCTGTAAATGGGTTTACTTACCTCATTATGAAAACATTTGTAAGCCAACTTCCATTCCCTTGTTTGGACAACTTTCCCACCATCATTGTCATCTGCATACTCGACTTCAAGTTTGAAGAAATATTCATCCCTCACAATCTGCAGCCAAAATAAGTTTGAAGTGATACTTACAGTAGTGACCTAGTTAACACATTCCCACATAACCCCTCCTTTTTTACACCTCCACAAGAAAACAGCTTTGGGAAACATTACGGAAAATCAAGAAATTATTTGTTACAAGCAATTCCTTTGTTATCCACTATGTTTTCTATCCTAAAAGACAACAGATTTTAAATTTGGCATTTTTATAAGTCACCTGCATCTTTGACTTTGGACTGGTCTAAAGTTTTGACGTTAACAAGTATAAATTGATTACAAATGAAGTTGCAGTTTCAAGTGAATGATTTTTAATATGAAGCATAAATTCATAAAATGATGGGAAAGAAGAAGTTTTTTAAAAACATGATTTGACATATTTTCAATATGCCCATTATATATTGATGCAAAAAATGTAAACTTTCTGTAAAGTTTGGAAAATGGTGCAGAGAAAATGGTTACAAAAAGTGATAAAGACAAACAAAACAATAGACATACCCTTCTATACTAAAGAAAATTAATATAAAAAGATGTGATTTTCAAACTACATGAAAATATATTTTTTTTTTTTAGTTTACCTTAACCCATTACCAGACAACAAAAATAGACCTGTCCAAACTGAAAGAGGATGCAGACAACATTTCAAAGGGTGCTAAATTTTGAAAAAAAAATAGCCAAATAATGCAGGAAACACTCAGAGAAGAAGGGAAATTGCTTCCTTCAAGCAATTTCTCCTTTTCTCACAATATTTCCACACTACAGTTCCTTGAAAATTAGAACTTTGCGGTAATGGGTTAAAAGATGACACAAATCTTATCCAACACAGTAGACTATAGTACTTAAACACTTGAAAGAGGTACTTTTCAGCCAAATATGATAATTCATCTTATATATGTTTAAAGTAACAGAAAAAATAAAATTAGTAGGAAATATTTCAGAACTGACAGAAGTTTTTTTAGCTTAGATTGACACCTGTAAAACAATATGTCCCTATTATATAGCATAAAAAAGCCAAACCTGTAAAGAAGATCCCTCTTTTGTTCCACGTTTTATCCCGATAATGCACGCCTCAAGACTATCGTCAGCCTCGGTAATTAGACCACTTTTACTACACGTGTCTTTAAACCTGGCGATGGAGACAGTATAGTAATGGCGTAGAACAAACACCTCCTTCACCACCTCGTCAGCTTTAACAATGACCTCGTCATACTGTAATACAATCGAAACTAGAATTAACAGATCACAGCAGCCAAGAATCAATCAACCAATTAAATTTTTCATTTAGATAGGATGTAAATTTGAACTCCAACATTGGCCAACATTTTTGTGAAGCATTTTTGTTGGTTTAGTGACTATATTTGTTCAAGCTTGGGTTACAACATTTAGGTTAACAACCATTTTACTTTTTTGCTACATGCAACTGCACATATTTTTGAAAAATAATGCTGTTTAGCCCTTGTCATGCTGAACATTTTTCCTGTTTGGGCAGGAGGTATGAACAATGATCACATATGTACAGTCTGATCTAAGTCGACATCATCTATCTGTCACCTTTAAGCCAAAGTTGTCTATATGAATGAATTTTCAAAATATTGATCTAAAATCAAGACATCCCATGATTTCAGTCCTTTGATTTAAATGTAGTTGTAAGAATGAAATCTTTTCAGTATGACAAGGGTTAGAAACGAAGATAAACTAAGTGAACAGAGCCAGTTGTCTGTCAATTGTACCAGAGCAGACCTGATATCCTGTCAACATTTTGTCACTCAAAAAACAAAGTTTACCTTTGACCTATGTTACCAAGAAAGAATAAGGAAATCTTGGGTCAAAGATAACAAAGATTTCAAGATTAAGAGAGAACTGTAACGAAATGTTTATGCAAAATTTGAAAGCTCTTAGTCAATCAATGGCTTGGGAAAAGGACATTTTTAAAAATTTTCTTACTAAGACTTAATAACCTTTGCACCCACAACACGAGATTATTCTTTTCTCAGAGAAATGATTTATTCATTCAAGTAGACTACCAATAAGGTGACTCTGCATGAAAAATATGAAAGATCTTGGCCTATTGATTAGATCGAAGATAATCTGTAAAAGTTTCCTTCTTTATCTCACAAATTGAAATCCCAGAGCCTACAACATAGGGCTTATGTTGATCTATGAGTTATAATTTGAAATATTTTTGAAGATCACATTTAGGTGAATCAGTATTCAAAATTTGAAAGATCTAGGTCCTTTGGGTTGGTAGAAGATTTTTAAGATTTACTTCTTTTCATCACTTTATTCTATCATGGAACCCACAGCATAGGGTTTAAGTTGAACCTTGAACAACATTATGAATTATTTCGTAGAGTACAATAGGGCAAAGCTGCATACAAAATTTAGGTCTAGTCCTTTTAGGTTTGGGAAGAGAAAATTTTCTAAGATTTCCCTCTATATACTCATGTAAAATACTCAAACACACAATACAGGGCTTATGTTGATTCTAGAAAAACAATTTGAAGTATTTTGGAAGAGCTCAATGAGGCAATGTTGCATACAAAATTTAAAGGCTCTGGAGCTTTGCTTGGACAGAGAAGATTTCAAATATTTTCCTCTTTATTACTTTGTAAAATAAGAGAACCAATAGCATACAGTTTATGTTGATCCCAGAATTAAAATTTGAAATACATGTAGTTTGATACAATACCATAAGTCAATGCTGCATGCAAAATTCTAAAGATCTAGGTCAAATGGTTTGGGAGAGGGAGATTTCTAAAATTTTCCTTATTTGTTTCTGTGCAAAATCTGGTTACTGTAGATATAGGGCATTATCTTGGTCCAAGAGTGATAATTTACAGTATTTTGGTGGAGTACCATAAGGCAATAATATGGGCAAGATATGAAAGCTCTTGGCTAAACAATTTTTGAGAAGATGATTTCTCTAAGTTTTTTAACTCTGCTGCCATGGCAACCAGAGTTCTACATGGATTCAAATTCTTTATAGTATTTTGAAAGAGTGTGAAGTTTGGTTGAAATCAATTGATTACTTTAGGAGGAGAAGATTTGCTGTAATGGTTTGCAGACAGATGGATAACAGGCAATAAAACAATTTGGCTCAGATGAGCTTCAAAACTGGAAAATATTGTGGAAAATTAAGAAATTGCTTGATACAAGCAATTTCTTCATTATCCACATTTTTTCCTGCTCCAAAGGTCAAGTATTTTCAAAATGTTTGGACCTAAATATTATCATCTGCAACTTCTTTGAATTTGGACCAGTATAAAATTTTGCTTTGTGGTAATTTCTTAACAGAATTATGCTATGAATGTTATTGTTTTAACATTATTTATCCAATTCCTCATTATACAAGTGATCAAAACTCAACAAGCCTACTTTTTTATCACATTTAGAATAACATTTCAAATAAACGTAATAAAAAATGGACAAATGACCAATCTCAGCAGTCAATCAAATAACTGCTCTACCAATGAAATAATTCATTAAGATATAAAATTAGTTTTGGACTCCTACATTGGCCACCATTTTTGTTAACCTTGTTTGGTGGTTTGGCAACTTAAAAGTCATAACCACAGCTTATTCAAGGTAAGTTACGACATTTAGGTCGGCAACCAACTCTTCTACTTTTTTGTTTCAATGCCTTTAAAATCAAAGCCAGACTTCCTGTCTGAGCCATTGAGCATAGCTAACACATTAAGTAGGCAGGGCCAGCGATTGTTCAATTACATGTATGTAGACTACTTTATTTATTTCTCACACAATGGTAATATTATGTTACAAAGTGTATGTATCTATGCGATGGGTGAATTCATTATTCTTTTTTTAATAAACCAAATTCTTGTGAAAGTGAAAATAACTAATATGTAAAGTCAGGTTTAAACCCATATTCACTCAATGATTCTTTTAGATGCCCCTATGGAAAAAAAGCTTGGGGAAAACATTGTGGTAAATGAAAAAGTTGCTTGTAACAAGCAATTACTTTATTTTCCACAATGTTTTCTACACGGAAAATCCAAAATTTCATAAGCTTTAAATTGTCATCCGCAACTCTTTCTATTTGGAACTGTCTAAATTATTTGCATTCTTGGAATGGGTTAATATAGTTAAAAAGAATACAACACTACTGTGAAAGTGAAATTATTTGTAATAAATTCAGTCAGATTTTAATATTATTCATAGCTTAGCATTACAGAGTAAGTCAGTCATTGCCCCCCCCCCCAACAATAATCATCAACCTAAAACACTTATCAAGAAAAAATAACTGTGATTAAAGTAAAGTTATAAGACCCCACTTATGTGATTTATCTGTTCCCACAATACAAACGTTTAGACTTGTCCAAACTGAACAAAAAATGCAAACAACATTTCAAAAAGCCATTCAATTGAAAAATAAATGTCAAATTGGGTAAAAATTATTGTGAGCAAAGTAGAAATTGCTTTTTACAAGCCATTTCTACTTGCTCAAATTGTTTTCAAAGCTGCATAAAAATATGGGATTAAGTTGTGATGGATTAGGGTAGTATAAATGAACAGTTTTTTACCCCAGACAGCTAGTCACAATGATTAAAAAAATAGAAAACAATTAGCAACTATTCAAGCTAATCAATGGCTATGATAGGAAGACAGTCAGCATTACAAATATACTGTTCCCCTATGATGCATGCAGTGATTTTCTTGATTTTAGGGGAAGGGAGTCAGTGCCCCTTACACCCAGAAAATATTGAAGAAAAGTTTAATAAGGAGAAAAATTGCTTTTCACAATTAATGACATTTTCAAGTATTTTTAAGTATCAAAATAAAGAACGAAAATATCAGATAATACATTTCTTTAAAAGATTAAATCTATTTCGTTTCAATTTGTCCATTTTACAAAGAATTTTCTGATTCCTTAGAAAATTTCAACTAGCAGAGAAATTATCTACCAAAATAAGGAGAAAAATATATATTCAAGGAATGGGGGAGCAGGGCCGGTATTCTCCATTTATTTTGCTCAAAAAGAACTTTGTAATGAAAAAAAACTTGGCTTGTCAGAGGTAGACACTAAGATTGTTGTATATCAAATTAAAATAATAACAAACCCTCTAGAAATGTCAATCATCTAGCATGGCTATTATATAAGTAGCATCTATGTCTTCAAGCTTAACAAATAATTCATCTAGAGTAAAGAAATACTATGAACTACCTTACTGATTTAGAGATTTCATTTAAAATATACACATGTAGTAAAAATCTGCATATATTCTGTGCTCAAATAGGAAAAATAATCCCAAATTGTATTGATACTTTGTTTAACCAAATATTGAAACATTTGCTCACAGACAAACACCTAATAAAGAAATCCAATATTTTCTTTTAAAACTGTCTGATGATATGATCAACAAGAGCACGGCCTACCGGTGCCTACCCTCGGCTATTTGGTGCTGGATAGTGGATAAAAGCACAAAATGCATCTAAAGTTATCCCTCTTGATAGTATAGGTTGCTCTTTTGATAGTGAACAAGTGTGCCAAGTTTCAAGTGAATGCCTTTAGTAGAACCAGAGATATCACAAAATGTCAAAATTTTTCTCACGACAACGATGACAATGACGACCACACCAAGGCTATAGCAATACCCCGGGTTTTCTCCAAAAACAGCCGAGCTAAAAATGATTTTTGAATCATAGATGTACAAGAGACTTCTGATGAACGCACACCAAATCATTTACCCACCTATGACTCAATTACATATAACTACATTTTCCATGTCTTCTTTAATTGGACAATGAATATGTAAATAATTCAGGACTTTAAAAGTCCCCATAATAGTTCATACCAGTAATTCATGTTAGAGTTAATATTAAGTGACTCATAACCCATTTGTATGGCTGGGTAGTATTCTATATAGGCCATTATTGTTCATATTATGTACTGTATGCCACTTTAATATGAAACTACTAAATTATTGAACACAGAATGGAACTTTTGAGCAAAGTCTTACAAAGACTTCCTTTCTCAATGCACTTAAAAACAACATTAAACATTGAGACATTACTCATCTCTATGTACCAAGATGGTGGTAAAAATACAACACAACTTTATAGAGCTGTGATATTTGTTTTAGATGTTCTTTAATCTTACCTAGTGAGATAATGAAGTGATATAAAAGCTTTGCCTTGAATTTTTACATAGGCATGTAACATAAAATCAATACATTTCCACAAAATCCCTCATTCATATGCACCAAACAAATTTATGTCTTAAATGCATTCTTGCATCACTTGTTAGAAGCAATATCTCCTTACCCCAATTGGATCTTCCTTTACTTTTTAAACTTAGCACTTCAAATTCTCATCAGCAGCCTACATATACTTTCAATTTGACCCAGTATATTTTTTACTTTTGGTATTGGGTTAAATCCTATATTCAATTTCATGGAAACTAGCAATAAGCTTATTTGAAATCCCTCACTGAATATTAACCCATTACCAGATGACAAAATTTTAAACAGGTCCAAATTGAAAGAAGATGCAGATGACATTTCAAATTGAGTTAAATTTGGAAATAAGTGCCAAATAGGGTAGAAAACATTGTGAGAAAAGGAGAAATTCCTTGTAACATGCAATTTCTCCATTTCCTACTCAATTTTCCATGGTTGTATTTTTTCAGGGCGTCAGATATTATTAATGTGTGTTAATGGGTTGAATGCTTAGCCTTGAGTTCTTTTGTCTGTAAAGTCATAAATGAACTATAAATCTACTATACTTGATAATAAACTAGAATCTAAAAAGCATAATAAAAAGTTATTTTGCGGTTATCTCAAAATAAGGTTTTAAAGACATGCAATATTCAAGTATATATCATAGAGCAGCTATGAATCACATAAATTCTGACTAGGAACAAAACCTATGATATCTTACCCGCTCATTACCCGTCACTTCAAGTTTAACATAATTATAGTTGTGTAGTATCTATAGATGGAAGTTAAAATCAATAAATATAGAACAAACAAATACACATAAATTCCAATATTACATTTAAGAGATGGAGAAAATATTTTTTGTTTTCATTGAGTTATAAACCAAAAAAAACTAATCACACTGTATGAATACATGATATTGAGGATATCGAGCCATTTATGCCCATTTCACATTTTTTTTAAAAAATAAATTTCAAAATAGGAATTCTAGTATACTTTTATTCAGTTTATCAAATTGCTGCTGAAACCTTGTAACTACAGCCTTAATTAGGTTGTATTTGTAATGTTTAACAGCAAATCTTTGGTATGTTTTAATTATTGTGATTTATTAAGTCTTGTTCAATAACAGCAAAATGCACATATATAAATGCTTATATTTACTTCTTCCGCAAGTTTCTCTATAACACACCATTCATGATGCCACGATTCTTTGTAGAAGTTTGGACAGCTTGGACAGAAAAATAACATGAACTGACTAACATATAAGTGTTTGAATTACAATTAAACAATACTGGTTGTTATCTCCCCTGATTTTGAATCTTTAACAAATATTTCTTTTAAGCCATTCCCATGCAATCTTGCTTTTTATGCCCCTTTAGAAAAAGCAAAATATTGTGGAAAATGAATTGCTTCATTATCCACAATATTTTCTACCTTAAAAGACAAATGATTTTTAGTCTAAAATTTTGTTGTGTGGGAATGGGTTAGATAAATGTAAAAGAAGCAAAAACAGGTCAACTTCATTACCTTCCATCTCAATACATGGATTTCATTGAACTTAAAAGCTAACAATAATATCATGATTAATCCTTTCCAACACAATCTGGCCTTAATACTCGCTGACAAAAATACTAAAAGAAAGAAGGTGTGTTTGTGAAACACCATGCCTCCGAAACAGGAATTCTTTAGAAAAGGGTGATTTTTATTTATTTTTTTCTACATTTTAGGGAAAAGGGTTAAAATTTTGTCCTTGATTAAATGACCTTCCCCAGTTGCGCCTTGTTGAGACCTATCTACATACCAAATATTAGCATTGTAACTTAATCAGGGTTGAAGTTATAGGAAAATGTTTAGTTGGCAGGTTAAGTTTTGCAGACAGACAGACAGGCAGACGGACAGACACCAGTAAAACAATATGCCCCCAATCTATCAATGCGGGGGCATAAAAATTATGAGAGAAGGAAAAAATGCTCTCACAATGTATTCTACCCAGTCCTACAATTATTTTAAAACTTAAACATTTCCATGAAATGAAGTCTGCAAGCTCTTTCAATTTGGATCAATCTGAAATTTAGCCATCTGGTTATTGTATAACACTTGCCAGCAAAAAGTCCTGCACTAACAAGTGGTGTATATACAGATCAGCCATCACACTCAAACTATCTGATCTTTGTCTACATTTCATGCTTGCAAGTTTTCAGCTAAAAAAAACCTTATTCATTTTCTTACACTAGTTCCTTGAGATAAAGTCAAGGACACATGGATACTGACCTTGTCAATGTCGACCTTGTGTAGTTTCTCATACACAAACACAGGGCGAGGTTTAGTTTTTTTTTCTTTCTCTTTAGCTGGCTTCCACTTTCTTGGAATTTCTTTTTTCTCGAGGATATTTCTTACGAGAGCCTGTATTGCCATTGTAACAGAATTATCTGTTTGTCTGGCTGATACCATCATGCTGAAGTGAAGATACTTGATATGTTGGTGTTGACATTTGTAGCAAAAGTTATTTTTCTCTTTGAGACAAATTACACCATTTATAGTACAATTATCTTGAAAGTTCCAATAAAGCCTAAATGAGGTCAAATGTTATCGCCATTAAAGTCAAAGGTTTTAAAGAGATTCAATACAAAAATGTTATTTTGAGTCAGACCCAAATTCTTAACCCATTACCAGACGACAATATTTTAGAGAGTTCCAAATTGAAAGAGATTACAGACAATGTTAAAAAAATAGCACTAAAATTGGAAAATAAGAGCCAAATAAGGAACAACCCATTGTGAAAAAAGGAAAAATTGATTGTCACGAGAATTTCTCCTTTTCCCATAAAGTTTTCCATGATCATGTTTTGAGTGGTAATGGTATAAATACATGCACTATGTTACATTTTGACGAATGATCAAACCAAGAAAAATTTCAAATTTCCGTCAAAATGATCAGACACTAAAATAGCCAAAACAACAGTCGTGAATGTGCCAAAGATGTGAATAGTAATTGATAATACTAATCAGGTAAATTGCCGGATGACAGCTTTCACGCATCACCCGATCAATGGGTCATAAAAGATTCAATCTGTAGCGGTCATTAGTATAGATGTCAAATGGTGGGTTTCATTTCTAATTATTGATATTTCTATATAAACAGCATGTTGCTTTCCAACCCTTTCACAGCCAGTATGCACTTGCCCTGCCATGATAGTGTAACAACCATCCTGTGTCTTCTTATCAGATCATTTGTCCTATTATTCTGATATTCACATTAGAGTGTAGAGTTACAATTCTGTGTAACCAAACAAACAAAAGGGCAATTTCCAAGAACTGCAACAGTTATTGTGCTCTATTTTATAAGAATTTTCAGAATCTAGTAAAGTCATACTACATTGTTAAATGATTATTTTTTAACTTTTCTCAGAGTGGGTACTAAAATTTGGTCAAATGGCAGTTCATTTTACCCATTGCCATACAATCCTGCACTTTCACATCCCAAGATAAAAGCTTTGGTAAACAAAGTGAAAAATAAAGGAATTGCTTATTTGCTTATAAGCTATTTCTTCATTAACCACAATGTTTTTGGACTAAACTTTTTAACTGAAAATGTCCCTCTATTAACCCTTGTCATGCTGAACCCGGAATATTCCGGTTTTGGCAGGAGGTGTTGACTAAGATCAGACTGCACTTATGTGCAGGCTGATCTTAGTCTACACCTCCTGCTCAATACTTTTACTTCCCGAGTTGTTTATGAGGTTGATTTCTAAAAGAAATATTGATTTTTGAACATCAAGTTCTATCAGTGCTTTCAGTCCTTTGATTTGACAGCAATTCAGTAAGGTAATTTATACAGCATGACAAGGGTTAAGCATCAGCTAGCTGTGGCCATATTGCAGTTGGTAGCATGTGTGACTCTAAATCATGAGGTCAAGGGTTCAATCCTTGCTATGGCAAATATCCTTCCATTTGTCTCCCAGATATGGGTAGATAATCGTTTACCTAAGTGGGATGATCAGCTGGAGACCTGAAAGGATGTAGTGGTAGTACTGAAGTGAGAAATACTAGGAATCAAAGGTGTTCCAGCCTTCATATGACTGAAATACTGTTAAAAGTGGTGCTAAACCCCATTCAAGCAAAAAACTAGAAATTGTTGCAAAGCAGACTAATACCACCCCCACCCCCCCAACAGCGCTTGTCCATATACAAGTGCTATCTGTCAAAGGGCCGTAACAAAAAAATGGACTTTTTGATTAAAGGGCCATAAATCAGTAAAAACTAGATGGTTGTCCCAGGACAACTGCTGTCAAGCCTGCAAAGTTTTGACCATCAACTTTACCTTGACCATCAATTTTAGTGTTTGACCTTGAACTTGAAGCTATCCAAAAAATTCTTTCAAATGGCACATCTTCTCATGATGGAGATAATTATTTTGAAATCCATTGATAATTATAGGAAAAATGCTCTTGACAATCACAATTTTAGTGTTTGACCTTCTTTCAAATGGCACATTTACTCATGACGAAGAATAATTGTGCCATGTTATTTAGAAAACCATCCATAAATGTAGGGGTAATTGTCCATACAAATCTAGATGGACGTACAGACTAACAGACTAACGCACTAACAGACTAACGCATCAACAGACTAACGCACTAACTGACTAACGCACTAATGCACATACACCGACTTGTCATAGTGACAAATATGTCTTGCTCACCGCAAGCTGGCTAGACAATAAATGGACCATAACCCATATAGGATATGCACATGTCTGATTTATACCAAGTCTTTCTGTGAAATTTGAATCAAATCTGTCCAATGGTTGCTGAATCAAAAATCAATGGACCGTAAGATAAATAGAATATTCACATCTCTGCTTGATACTGATTATATCAGAGAATTTTGAATAAAATCTGTCTAAAAGTTGCCGAGAAATTGAGCAGACACGAAAAAGCTACAGAGTAACCAAAAATGGACTTTTTTATCAAAGGTCCATAAATCAGCCAAAAATAAATGGACCATAACCAAAATAAGATATGCACATGCCTGACTTATACTGAGTCTTTCTGTGAATTTTGAAATCAAAGTCATCCAATGGTTACTGAAAAATTGAGTGGACACAATTTTCAATCCACTGGACTAATACCCCCCAACAGCACTTGTCCATATACAAGTGCTATCTGCAAAAGGGCAATAACAAACAAGGTGCCAAATTGTCACAAGATACATCCGTCACACTGCTTAATATTAACTGGGGGTTTGAATAGAACTGAGGTTATTTTGAATGAATTTTTTTTGTCAAACAAAGTATGAAAAACAACAAAGGGCAATAACTCAAAATAAACGTTAGGTAGAGTTATGGTCCTTGTACACTGCACTCCCACTTGGTGAGCTCTATACACCCATGAAGTTTCATGATTCTAGCTATTATACTTTTAGAGATATACTCCGGACAAGATTCAAGTATGAAAAACATCAAAGGGCTATAACTCAAAAAATAGGCTAGGTAGAGTTATAGTTCTTGTACACTGCACTCCCACTTGGTGAGCTTTATCCATCCATGAAATTTCATGATTCTAGCTATTATACTTTTAGAGATATACACCGGACAAGATTCAAGTATGAAAAACAACAAAGGGCAATAACTCAAAAAATAGGCTAGGTAGAGTTATGGTTCTTGTACACTGCACTCCCACTTGGTGAGCTCTATCCATCCATGAAATTTCATGATTCTAGCTATTATACTTTTAGAGATAAACTCCAGACAAGATTCAAGTATGAAAAACAACAAAGGACTATAACTCAAAAAATAGGCTAGGTAGAGTTATAGTTCTTGTACACTGCACTCCCACTTGGTGAGCTTTATCCATCCATGAAATTTCATGATTCTAGCTATTATACTTTTAGAGATATACACCGGACAAGATTCAAGTATGAAAAACAACAAAGGGCAATAACTCAAAAAATAGGCTAGGTAGAGTTATGGTTCTTGTACACTGCACTCCCACTTGGTGAGCTCTATCCATCCATGAAATTTCATGATTCTAGCTATTATACTTTTAGAGATTAACTCCAGACAAGATTCAAGTATGAAAAACAACAAAGGACTATAACTCAAAAAATAGGCTAGGTAGAGTTATAGTTCTTGTACACTGCACTCCCACTTGGTGAGCTTTATCCATCCATTGAATTTCATGATTCTAGCTATTATACTTTTAGAGATATACACCGGACAAGATTCAAGTATGAAAAACAACAAAGGGCAATAACTCAAAAAATAGGCTAGGTAGAGTTATGGTTCTTGTACACTGCACTCCCACTTGGTGAGCTCTATCCATCCATGAAATTTCATGATTCTAGCTATTATACTTTTAGAGATATACTCCAGACAAGATTCAAGTATGAAAAGCAACAACTCAAAAAAATAGGCCAGGTAGAGTTATGGTTCTTGTGCACTGCACTCCCACTTGGTGAGCTCTATCCATCCATGAAACTTCATGATTCTAGCTATTATACTTTTAGAGATATACTCCGGACAAGATTCAAGTATGAAAAACAACCAAGGGTAATTACTCAAATAATAGGCCAGGTAGAGTTATGGTTCTTGTGTACTGCACTTTCCCTTGGCGAGATCTATACACCCATGAAGTTTCATGATACTAGCTATAATACTTTTAGAGATATACTCCGGACAAGATTCAAGTATGAAAAACAACAAAGGGCAATAACTCAAAAAATAGGCCAGGTGGAGTTATGGTTATTGAGCACTGCACTCCGTATTGATGAGAAGAATATAACTGCCAAGTTTAAAGTCAATTGGACTTACGGTGACAGAGTTATGCTCCGGACAAAGAAGTGGACACTGCCGGACAACTGGACGCCTGGACACCACAGGTGATCCCATAATACGTCCCGTCTTTGACGGGCGTATGAAAATTGACTTTTATAATTAAAGGGCCATAAATCTGTCAAAAATCAATGGACCATAACCAAATAGGATATGCACATGTCCTACTTATACCATGTGCTTCTGTAAATTTGAATCTAATCTTTCCAATGGTTGCTGAGAAATTGAGCCGACACGTTTTTACACCAAAGGGTCATAACTCTGTAAAAAATCAATGGACCATAACCAAAATAAATTGTACACATCTCTGCTTGATACTGTTTATATCAGTGAAGTTTGAATCAAATCCGTCCAATGGTTGCCGAGAAATTGAGCGAAGAAGCTACAGACGGACCGACTGACCGACCAACAGACCGACAAGCTGACTCCTATATTCCAACCTAACAAAGTTAAGGGGGTATAATAATATATGCACATCTCTGCTTGATATTTATTATATCAGTTAAGTTTGAATAAAATCCGAATGAAAGTTGCTGAGAAGTTTAGCGGACACGAAAAAGCTACAGACAGCCCGATCCACTGACAAGCTGACTCCTATATACCCCCTAAACATAATTTGAGGGGGATGGGTATATATTATCATCTGCTCTCAATCAAATAATGATAAACAAATCAAATGAATGATTTAGAAACAATGTTTAATGTTGGCCAAACATTTATTTCAAATGTTTTCTTTTGTTGACAACTGAAAGTTGTAATAATAGCTTGAATTAGCTGTAGATACGATGTCTAGGTTACCCAAAAAGATTGTTTTGTGTCCCTGACCAGAAATATGTATTTTGTGATTTAATATATTTCTTGATTCCTCAGATAAACAACCAAGTCATTGAGCTTGGCTTATGATCTTTTAATTACTTACCTGCCTATAAAGTTGTGTTTATCAGCAGTATTATTGAGTAGGGAAATAGAATCATGTTTTAATTCTAGGTCCGTTATATCTGTACTGACTGAGGCTGAAATAATCAATCAAACCATTTACTTCATTATAAATCTTAGAAACAAGATAATTCTAATGATGTCTGCAACAATAAGATTTTTAAGCTAGATTATTGAGTACAAAGTTGAGTTCTGTTTCTTATTGCAATCTGACTAAAATTACCAACAGAGGCTGGAAAAATAAATTAGAATTTTCTCTGTGGAACCCTAAAAACAAAGAATTGTCTGGAGTCTTAAAGGCATGGTTTCATAATGGACATTTATTTCATATTGATACTAATTTTTAAGATACTTTCTATCAAATTTTGTTTTATCATCTTTTATATCCCTATTCTTAATCCATTACTAGATGAAAAAGTTTTACACTAGTCCTACATAGAAATACAATACAATCTGCAATTTGAAATTTGTGTTTCAATTGGAAAAGGGCCATTTACAACAGAAAACAATTTGAGAAGCAAAAAAAAATTGCCTACTACAAGCCAATTTTCAACATTTCTTCTGCAGCTATTTAACCAATTCCCATGTATTCAATGACAATTTTAAACATCCCTAAATATGAAAGCTTTGGACATTTGTCACAAGCAATTTCTTTTTTGTCCGCAATTTCTTTTTCGAACCGAAAAGTCAGATATTTTAAAGATTTTATCAATTTAAAATTGTTGTCTGCAACTTCTCTGAATTTGAACAGGTCTAAAATGTTATCGTGTGGGAATGGGTTTATCGTATTACCCATATTTGATGGTCATTGGTTAGTACTACCTGAAATACCAAAGATGATCCTGGTAAGTAAAGAAGTTTTGAAGTTATTTGAAAATTTTATGTTGGATGACTAAGTTAGTGACAGACATATATATGGACAATGGTAAAGTAATATGCTTCTAGTCTTTCCATATGATAGTAGAAAAAGGGGCATAATTCCTATAAAATATATAAGTAATCCTCCTTGGTTGTAAGAATTGTTCTTTAGATGCATATCCTGATTCAGATCAAAACCTAAAATAACAACAGAAATACAAAATGTCAAAAGTTTTGAAGATGATGAAGACATGGCTACATACCATAAGTCCTGTCCAAAAATGGCCAACCATAAAAATTGATAAACTTCAGACAAAATTCATAGATAACAATTTCTTCCACAATCACTGGTACTCATGATAATAAGATTTTATCTAAGTGAAAACATGGGGAAAGAAGCAATATCTTCTTTCCCCCACAGCTTTTTCTATCCTAAAAACCAGTTACTTTTCTGTTTCGACATTCTTATCTGCTGTCTGCAACCTCTTTCAATTTGGACCAGTCAAAAATATTGTTGTCTTGTAATGGATTAAGTAATTTTAATTGCTCACTTTTTCTATTGGCAAATTCCATGTACATTTCTTCCTCAACCTGTAAAAAACAGAAAAGGATAAAAATATTATACAGATAATGGCAGATTATGTCAAGGTAATTTTAACTTATTACCAACGAGAGTTGTCCACAAACAACATGGCTTGTCCTTCCAGGTGCTTTTTATAACAGGGTTAAAGGTAGAGGTCACATGGTTACAGAGTCAAGGTCATTGTCTCATCCCCTGATAAATGCATGTGTGCAATATGAGTACCTAAGGATAGTCAAAGTACTGAAATTCCTGTTGGAGAGCAAAATTGATTATAATGCTTTCCAGCTGTATAAAGAATTTGAGCAAAAATGAGTATCAATTAGTTTTCCTTTGATTATATACAGTGCTGTCTTAGAATTTGGTATGTTTTTTTCCACCCAGAAAAGAAAGGTTTCAAAATTTCATGAACCTGCTGTCTGTATATGCACTGAGACTATTTTTGTGATGCAACTTTGTGTGAAAGTTTAAATAGTATTTCAGAGATTCTATTGCTAAACCGTTTTCCCAAACCATCCTCCTGAAGAAAAATCTTCTGGAAAGTGGAAACACTTTCCAAAATGGAGAAATTTTATACAAAAAGCAGTTTCATTATTAATTAACTTTTTGTCTTTCAAGTAAGTGAAACATTCTAAAGTAATATGAATTAAAAAGGTGGCTTTAATTTGAATCAATCTAAACTATTGTCATCAGGTAATGGGTACTTAATTAGGGAACACTTTATTACCTTATTTCACCTGTAAAGGATCTGTATGAAAATTTTAGCAGACATCAGTATTACCTCAATTTGGCCATTACCAGTAAAAACAAAATTGGACTGATCCAGTTTCAAAGATGTTGCAGACAATAATTGTAAGCTGATGAAATTTTAAAATGTTTGTCATTCTGGGGTAGGAAACATTGTAGATAATAAAGAAATTGCTTGTAACAAGCAATTTCCTTATTTGCCACAGTGTTTCCGAAGATTTTCTTCTCAGGGGTATTAAAAGCCTCATTGTTTGGGAATGGTTTAACGATGGAAATCAATTTAATCTTTTTTTAGAATATACTACAATGTACACATCTATTATAAGAATAACAGTAAAAAAGCACAATTAAGTGAACTCAATTGTATGACCAGATTTTCAATTAGATTCACTTCACCATAGCAGAATAGCATAACATAACATAACTTAACATAGTTTAAATTCGACTTAAAGCACATAGGCTCATTGTCACAACTTAATAATACAAAGTGCATGGTAGAATAGCAATTGTACATCATTGTCTTTTTGTTTTTAGACTTTTTTGATTAAAAAAAAATATAGACAAGCAAATACACTCTATTAAACAACATATTTGAATCGAGAGAACATTTGATTGTTATTCGTTATTAGTCATAGTTTCCTACTTTCCCCTTTACTATTTTCTGAGAGCTGTTCAAAAATAATTTGTCCCACACCAATAAACATAATATTAATGCCATAAGCTATTTGCTCTCCAAAAATGGCCAAGATACATGTATATAAAAAATTTGATTTTAAGATTTTTTTTAAAGATTCTTAAAAAGGGTAAAGAGTCATAGTCACATGGTCATGGTTATTGTCTCAAATATAAGTCTATCTCCTGAAAAATTCATGTGTGAGTAATGATTACCCTAGAAAGAAACAAGATGTGTTTGTGAAACACAAAGCCCCGCAACAGGATTAACCATTTGACCTTGACCTTATCACAAGACCTTCACCTTGACTTGAGGAGATGCATATTATGGAGATGTATCATCATGCCAAATATGAGCATTGTATCTTGAATAGGCTGGTAGCAATTGGCAATGTTAGGTTTTTTGGTTAAGTTTTGCAGACAGACAGACAGACTGACAGATGGAAAGACAGACAGACGGACAACAGTAAAACAATATGCTCCAATCTTTCGATGTGGGGGCATATAAAGTTTTTTTTATTACTGTTTTTATTACAGGCTAAAGGTCAAGGTTACAGGGGCAATGTCAATTCTCAAATAAAAGCCCATCTTGTAATGAATGCATATATGAAATATGTGTACCCTAGGATAAAAAACATGACTAAGATAGAGAAAGATGTATCAATCCCTAAAATGCCATTTGTTTTCTTTCAAAATTTAATTTTATTTATCAACAATGTACCAAATTAAGTTTATTTAATAGTATGTTTTCAAACCAATGTTTATTCAGTGACTTTACAACTTAACCCAGATTCATCGAGTTCTAAGACAGTTGTTCACAGATGGTGATAGTGCAGCCAAAGCAACATTAGATTATAACCCTCACATGCACCCATTTATACACTTTGATAAAGAGTAGCAACATGGAGTTAATATTTGCACAGTTGGATTCAAACCTTGGACCCTTTGGTCCAGAATTCTGAGTCTTACCACTAGACCGTAGACTCCACACTTAAGAAAAATCTTTAGAATTTTTTTTCAAAATTGAGGAAAATGTTGGTAATGTCACGTAATTTGTGTAATTCATAATTCACCAAGTTTTTAGAATCAATGCTTGTTAATGATCTAAAAAAGACTCTTAACCCTTTCCTGTTTTACAAAATGTTAGACTGGTCCAAATTCAAAGGCTTTGCAGACAACAATTTAATGTTGATTTTATTTGAAAAATAATAATTCAGTATGGTGAAAATATTGTTGGAAAAGTAGAAATTGCTTGTTACAAGCAATTTCTTCTTTTTCCACAATATTTTCCCAGATATAAAAGCACAGGGACATAAAAACCAGTGATCGTACAGGAAAGGGTTAATCCATTACCACAAAATGATACGTTTGACGCCCTGATGAAATATTATCATGGAAAACTTTGTGGGAAAAGGAGATATTCCTTGTAACAAACAATTTCTCCTTTTCTCATAATGTTTTCTATCTTATATGTAGTTTTTGACCAATTCTTGAGTTATTTAAATGTTGTCTACATTTCTTTCAAGCTGGACCAGTCTAATTTTTTTTAATCTAGTAATGGGTTAAAATACATGACCACTTACCACATCAAACTTGTTGCCCAGCAACAAGACAGGGAATCCAATAGGATCTATGGGTACTTCTTTGGTTACCATGACATCCACCTTTTTGTTACTTGAGTCCTTTTCCACTACTGTTTTAGTCAATTTATTTAATACTGTTTGTTTCCAGACGTTGGCCATTTCCATTGTGACAGGGTTTGTCATGTCAGCAACAACTGAAAATAGAATGTTGTTGATGGGTGACCTAAAAATTGTAGATACAGCTTGAATAAGTTTGTTGCCAACAGACAATGTGATTGTAAAACATAAATTTCCATTCCAATGTTTGTCATTATTCCTCGAAATAGGGAATTGCAGTTATCATAACTTTCAAATTCAATGAAATTGAATGCAAGTCAATTTCCCTTATGTTATTATAACTTTCAGTTTTACTTTTAATTAATTTTCTGCTTACTTCTTTTTACAGAAATGACCTCACATTTTCAGCCTTAACAACATCCATCATGTTTCAAATATTACCCTTGATTGTTGGTTCTCACTTAAATGGACTTGATGAGATGATTGTAATGAGTATTGCTTGAATGAGGTTTCAAAACAACAAGATTTTAGACAGGTCCAAATTGATAAAAAATGTAGAAGACAATTTCAGGTTAATAGGATTTAAAAGTTCTTGGTCTTTAAGAGTAAAATTGTTGCAGACAATGAAATAAATGTCTTCATCTTCCAGAATGTTTTCACAAGCTTTTTCTTAAAGGCTTAAAATAGCAGAATTGTGTGGGAATGATTCAACAAATCTAGAACTGGAGTACAGCATGTCACCACTAAATCAAATCTGCTTCAAATTTTATTCAGTACCCACAATATAGGTTTTTGAGGGAGGAACTACCTTTTGAATCAAAAGTCTTTCTGGAGCTCTGGTATGCATAAAGCCTGATCTTTTCCTACACTTCCGTCATATAATCTTATCACAGGGGTGAGGAATTCCCATGCCAGACTTGTCTGACATTGGCTTTCCTACCTGAGGACAAGTACATTTTTCAAGGTCACTTGTCTAACATGGGCTTTCCTATATGAGGACAAGTATATTTTTCAAGGTGACTTGTCTGACATGGGCTTTCCTACCTGAGGACAAGTACATTTTTGTAAGGTCACTTGTCTGACATGGGCTTTCCTACCTGAGGACAAGTACATTTTTCAAGGTCACTTGTCTGACATGGGCTTTCCTACCTGAGGACAAGTACATATTCCAAGGTCACTTGTCTGACATGGGCTTTCCTATCTGAGGACAAGAACATTTTTCAAGGTGACTTGTCTCACATGGGCTTTCCTACCTAAGGACAAGTACATATTTCTAGGTCACTTGTCTGACTTGGGTTTCCTACCTGAGGATAAGTACATTTTTCAAGGTCACTTGTCTAACATGGGCTTTCCTACCTGAGGACAAGTACATTTTTCGAGGTGACTTGTCTGAAATGGGCTTTCCTACCTGAGGACAAGTATATTTTTCAAGGTTACTTGTCTCACATGGGCTTTCCTACCTGAGGACAAGTACATTTTTGTAAGGTCACTTGTTTGGGAAAAAGTAAATATTAGGGCAAATCTTGGGATGGTTCTCAAAGATTTACTATCCTAATTTTTTGTATGAAAGGAAAGAAAATATTGTTCTTGATAAAGAAAATGCTGGTTTCCAGCATTTTCTTCATTAACACTGTTTTCTCGAAATTCATCTAATCACTTTTTTACCGGAAAGTTCATTCTGTTTCTATACATGTATAAAATCATCTCTTACGTTTCCAAGGACATAAGGAGAAAATCAGTATTTTCACACCCCTGAGTCTTATCCATTAACAAGATAGTTAGCTGCAGTTATTGATCTCTGTATTATAAATCAATCAAAATTTCTTTCCAGGAATCTGACAAGGAGTCATCTAAAGACCATTCATGAGAAATTTGGTTTAAATTGACTCGGAAGTTTGTAAGAAGATTTTCAAAGTTTTAACTATTTTTATTAAAATTAGCTCCTCCAATAACATTCAAGATTTTTAACTCATCAAAATTCCTTGACTCTTTCCTGATTAATCCCTGGTTTTTACATTCAGGTGATTTTATATTTGAGAAAATATTGTAGAAAAAGAAGAAATTGCTTGTAACGAGCAATTTCTTCTTTTTCCACAAAATTTTCTACCCTACTGAATGGCCATTTTTCAAATTACATCCACTTTCAATTTTTATCTGCAAATCCTTTGATTTTAGACAGGTATAAAATTTAGCAAAACAGGAAAGGGTTAAGAAAACTGATAAGGAGTCACCCTAGAATCATCACCATAATTGACTTGGTAATATCTAAGCAGAAAATATCTTAACCCTTGTCATGCTGAAACTGGAATATTTCATTTTTCAGGAGGTGTAGACTATCAGCCTGCACTTAAGTACAATCTGATCTTAGCCTACATCGCATGTGTTTTCTTTTCAAACCAGAGTCATTCATGAAATTAATGTATTGACCATTGAACAAGTACTACCAGTGCTCTCAGCCCTTTAATTTAATGAAATTCTGATAAGATTTTATTCAGCATAACAAGGGTTAAGATATATTACATGAATTTACAGATTGAGGCACAGACAAAAATCTGGATGCACAAGAAGAATGACACTATGACATTAGCCCCACTAGCCTTTAAGTCAACGAAGCAAATAATATTACCAGTTCACCTACCAATGGCAGCATCGAGATTACGAAAGTATGACCTGTGGACATCCATATCTTCTCTACCAGGGATATCCCAGAAGGTCAGAGAGACAACAGTGTGGGCAGGAACATTCAGCTTTCTTACCACATTCTCTGAAAGAGGATAGTACAGATAATCAGGAAAGAAGATAAGACATTTCAATTTTCTTTTTGTCTTACCTAGCTTTATCTAAACTGGTATTTAATAAACAAGAGGGCCGTTGGCCCTAATGTACTCACCTGAGTCAATGACTATAGACGTAAAATAGCACAAAAGACCTGATCTTAGCCAAAAGTGACCCATTATCTTGTCTAAAGAATCAAGAACAACCAATTTTACCAAGTTTCAAGGTATTTGTGCAAGAAAAGTAAATTGGAAAGAAGATTTCTTTATATTAGACCTTGCGACCTAATTTTTGACCCCATATGATCTAATATTCAATTTGACAAATATTTTTATTAAAACAAACATCTAAATAAATTTCCGGTCAATTGAGTAAAAAATGTGGCCTCTAGAGTAAAAACAATGTTTTCCTCATATTTGACCTAGTTTTTGACCCCAAATGACCCAAACTTGAACATCATACAGAAATTTTGAAATCAGATATTCTGACCAGATATCAAACCATTTAAGCAAAAATGTGGTTCGGGAGTGTAAAGGTGTTTCTAAGATTTAGTCTAGTGTCTAAGTTTTGACCCTATGTCAACCAAAGTCTAACTAGGCCAAGATATAATGGACACAAATATTGTGACAAAACATCAATTTAATCAAGCCAAATTAGGGTCTCCAGAGTAAAAACAAGATATTTCTAATATTTTGCCAAGTGACCTAGTTTTTGACCCCATGTGACCCAAATATGAACTTGGCTACAATATCATTGACAATAACATTCTGACCAAACATCACTTCGATTGAGCAAAAGTGGGCCCTCTAGAGTGCAAAAAAGAAATTACTAAGATTTGAACTAATGACCTAGTTTTTGACCCCCTGAGACCCATATTTTAACTTGTCTGAGATATCATGGACACAAACATTCTGAACAAGTATCATTTGATTTGAGATTAAAATGTAGCCTCTAGATTGCACACGAGATGTCTAGGATTTGACCGAGTGACCTAGTTTTTTACCCCACATATCCATATCTGGAGCTTGACCTAAATATTATGCAGACAAACATTCTGACCAAATATCACTTCAATTGAGAAAAAAAAAATATAGCCCCTGGAGTGCACAAAAGGTATTTCTAAGATTTGACCTAGTAACCTAGTTTTTGACCCCATGAGACCAAAATTTGAACTTGGGTGAGGTAACATGGACACAAACATACTGACCAAATATCATTTGATTTGAGTCTAAAATGTGACCTCTAGAGTACACACAAGATAAATTCTAGGATTTGACCTAGTGACATAGTTTTTACATCAAATAACCCAATATCAAACTTGACCCAGATATTATGCAGACAAACATTCTGACCAAATATCAAGACATTTGAGGCAAAATTGTGACCTCTAGAGTGCACACAAGGTATTTCAAAGATTTGACCTAGCAACCTAGTTTTTTACCCCATATTACCTAATATTGCATTGTACGTGGAGACAAACATTCTGACCAAGTTTCAAGACATTTGAGCAAAAAATTGGGGCCTATCAGACTGCACACAAGATGTAGTCACACAATGGATACTGGACACAGCTAGATCACATAAGCTCACCATGACCACTTTGTGGTCAGGAGAGCTAAAAACTACTGATGCCATTCAATTAACAGCATCTGATGGTCAGTATTTCTTTATGATTTTGAAATTTAAATACGTAAACATCTACAGCCCCTTTTAACCCACTCCCATTCAATGACGATTTTAGACGTGCCAAAGAAAAAAAGCTTTGGAAAACATTGTGGAAAATGAAGAAATTGCTTATTACAAGCAATTTCTTCATTTTCTTCAATGTTTTCTACCCAGAAAGTTGAAAAAATCTAAAATTTCATATACTTTAATTTATTGTCTGCAACTACTTTCAATTATGGCCAGTCTAAAATTTTGCAGTCTGGTAATAGGTTTTGATGTCAAGATTATATGTTAAAGATGCTGATTAAAATTACAAGCTTTATAGAAGCATTAATATATGGGGTTTTTTACCACTTCAAGATACACTTGCCCTTGGACAAGGGGCTAAACAAAATCTACTAGTTCACTAGTAAAAAGCCTGAGTTTGGAATAAAAATTTCACACCCCTGCTGAGGTTGCTTACATGGCATGCATAGAAGAAATTGCTTGTAACAACAGTTTCCTTTTCCACCACATTTTCTATAAAACATTAAATAAGCAAAGGCCTAAAAGACAGAATAATACAGAATGTCCTACCTATTGCAACTTTTTTTGTTGGTATGTAGAGTGAACTAAACTGGTTTCTGAGATATCGCAGCAGTATACTAGTTTTACCTACACCTGGGTCACCTGAAGAAGTAATACAGTTTATTAGATGGGATCTATCAGGCAAAAAAGTCATAATGCCAACCCTAGTCACAGTGTATAGGCTGATCAAGATCTAGAAATGGTTCATTTTTGTAAACTAAAATTGCATTGCCCTGCCTATTAACTAATCTAATAGAAAAGCCTTCATACAAAATAGTAGTAATTAACCTTTAAAAGTTTTGGAGTAAGGGGAAAGTGAAGATTTCACATTAAATTTGAGCATACAGGTAGAGATATTGATTGACAAACAAATAATTAAAAAGTACCCAATCATTGATATTAATGTATCAAGTCTTTATACCATTACAATGACATTAAAATGAATAATTATACAAACAACAATTAACAGTAGCCAAAAATTGTAAGAAAAGCCAGAACTTTTAAAAAGGAAGAACCAAAGTTCAAAATATTCATTGCTACAACAATTAATTCCTTCTATTTAATTGACCTATCATGGCTTTCAATCAAATAATCAGTTGACCAATGAAAACATTCATTTAGACCTTGGAAATGAGTTTGATCTCGGCCATAGTCAGCCATTTTGTTCAATTTTTTTGTTGGTTTGGGGACTTAAACTTGTAACTACAGTAACGTTTATGTCGCCAGCCAACCATTCTTCTAATTTGAAACATGCTACTGGCCATAAATTTTACAAATTAATGCTGTATAAAATTGAAGTGGAACTTCCTGTCAAAGTAAAAGGGTGGAGTCAAAAGAGTCAGTGGGTGGGGACAACGTTTGGTCAATTCTTTATTTACTCAGAGCCCAAGATACACAACCAAATTGTTACATTTCATTATTCTTCGTAAAACCCTTTATATAAAGATTTGTAGACAACAGAAATCATTTCAAACTAACCAACAAGGGCAATCTTCAGATTTGGAAGCTCTGGCGGTAATGCATCCCCACCTGTAAGGACAAGATGAAATGATGTCAAAAGGCTGATGGCTAAATTGAAAATAAATATATGTAAAGCACATGGTAGACAATATCAATAACTTTTACATTACATAGTACTTGACTCATTACCAGGCCATAAAATTTTAGAATGGTCCAAATTCAAAGAAGTTGCAGACTACATTTTATGTTGACCATATTTTAGAAAATTTTGTCTTTTGATTTATAAAACAATGTGGATAATGAGGCAAGCACTTGTAAGAAGCATTATTTTTTTATTTTCAACAATGATTTCCAGTGTGTTTTTTGTTTGTTTTTTCTTTGGGAGGTCAAAAATCAACATTATGTGGAAATTAGCAAACTCATGACCAGGTGACAAAATTTAGATTTTTGCAAAGATATAAAACATAGTTGGAATATTTCTGCATCAAAACCTCTCTAAACTAACCAACATAAATTCTCCTGCCATCAATATGGATGCGCAAAATGTATATTTGTTATAAACTGAACATAAGATTATTTACTGTTACTCATGATATGCCTAATGGTTGTTGCTAAATAAGAGAGTTTGAATGTATCCTTTGTTTATGCTTTGTACTACCGGTAGATTCTTTTTCCATTCCCACATAATGTAAATGACCCTTTTTTGATGCCCCTGGAAAACAAATTGGGAAAACATTGTGTAAAGTGAAAAATTTGCTTGTAACAAGAAATTTCTTAATGTTAAACAATGTTTTCTACCAAGAAAGTCAAAAAAATCTATAACTTCATAAACTTTAAGTTGTCCTCTGCAACTTCTTTCAATCTGGACCTTTCTTACATTTTGCATAATGGGTTGAAAATAGCCCCTTCTTAGATATTTATAAACATTGAAAAACTGCATTTGGTTACAAGCCCTACTAAGATTTTTTTAATTAATCATACAGATTAATTTACTTGTTTACAAAAATTTAGTCATAAGAAGAGAAGTAATTTGAAAAGGTTTAAGACAGTAAAAACCCAAAGAAGAAGACAAATACCATTTCATTTACATCTGCAAAAGCTTTACAGATTTAAGAAAATGTTTCATTCAAGCCAATTATTATTCCTAGCCTCCTCTGTCACATACATTCATCTAGGTGCCATAGCAAACCCTCACTTCATTGTATTTTGTCAGAAGAAATGGCTACTTGACCTAACATGAGGTAAACAACAAATTAATTGGGATCTAGTGTTTTTTCAATTGTCAAAAACAGTTGATTTAAAGAGTTTATGTGAGTTTAAAGCATTGCATCAATATACAATAACAAATAAATAATCTTCCATAAATGATGCCCGATGTTTTATTTTCACATACATAAATCTTTAAAATTCTCATTTTGGTGTCGGAGCAGTGACAAAATTTGATGTTACAGAAACTATGAAGGATCTGATAAGACCTTACTTACACAATAAAAGTCAAATGTACTTAACCCTTGTCATACTGAATACAATCTGTTTCAAAAGATACATTTAAATCAAAGGACTGTAACCATCTTTTCTTGACTTTGTACAAAGCATTAGTAAGATCAAATTTAGATTATGGAAACCTAGTTGCATTCCCTGCGACGAAAAAATGTAAACAAATCATCGAAAATGTACAACGTAGAGCAACTCGTCTGGTACCAGGGCTGAGAGGATTATCTTATTCTGGTAAAACCTGCCAACACTTATTCAAGTGTTTAAAATTATTTACCACATAGACAATGCAGACCTTACATCCTTTTTTGCTTTTGCTGAATCTGACCATCTTAGGGGACACTGTTTAAAACTGAACAAGCCCCGTGCAAAGAAGTTACTGCGTTTAAACTCTTTCTCCATTCGAACTATTAATGCATGGAATAACTAACCGGAAGATATTGTAACATCCAAAAACGTTGACCAAATCAAGAACAAACTCGATAAATTGTGGCTGTACAAGCGTTTTGACACTTCAAATGTATACTAGCTCCACCGGAACCAGAGAACGGAAACCAAGAAGGATTAGAAGGGGATGAAAACCCGATACGGGTTACTAAGTTCCCCAGCAGACAACAGGTAGGTAAGCACTGGAAGTTCTTACAGAGAACTAATATTTCTTTATACAATTAATTTCAGCAACAACTTCTGCTCAACAGGAACAAGCAGGTGGTGTAGACTAAGATCAGACTGTACATATGTGCAGGCTGATCTTTGTCTATGCCTCCTGCCAAAACCAGAATATTCCAGGCTCAGCATGACAAAGTTAAACTCAATAACAGATGGCTAAATATTAGACTGGCCCAAATTGAAATAAGTTGCAGCCAACAATTTGAAGTTTATGAATTTTTTTATTTTTCAACTTTCTTGCTTGATAACATTGTTATTGTTCCACAATCATTTCCAACGCTTTTTTCCTTGAGGGCGTCTAAAAGCATCACTGAGTGGGAATGGGTTAATTTATCAAACTAACTCGAAGTATCTTGGGACCCCATTTTTGTGCAACTCAGTAATTACATACAAATATACTATTAATCTAAATCTACTTTATAATGTTATTTATTCTTCAAGATGCTATAACATCACACTCCGATTTCAAATCGAATAGCCAAGGTGGTTGATCTTAGAGAAAATACAAATACTTTGTAGTTTCCTGAATAATAAATGATAATGGTGTTAATTTACATAAATCCTCCCTAAATCCCAAATTGCTCATCCAAAATAAGTAACATTATCCTTGTTATTTGCTTAAATTTAAAATGATGATTAAGACTATTTAAATAAAAGTAATAGCCTCTTATGTTCTACAATCCATCGAGGCTTCACTTGAGATTGATTGCACTGAATGGGCCCTCATTAGGTGAAAGAGGGTTATTTTGTATTTAACTCATTCCCACACAATTCAATGACGCATATTGACTTTCATCCAAATAAATCAATTTGGACAAATTGTGGAAATTAAAAATAAAGAAATTACTTTTCTAAAAAAATCGTCATTTTTCACAATACGTTTTACCCAGTTTGTTGAAAAGGCATAACTGAGAACTGTCGTCTGCAACTCCTTTCAATTTGACCAATCTAAAATTTTGCCGTCTGGTAATGCGTTAAGAGGGCCATTGGCGGAATAAATATTAACTCGTATCCTCGCGGTATGGGTTTTCGTCCTAATAATCAGTTTTCAGTTTTGCGGTTACTAAAATCTATTGTATTAAAGAATTCCTGCATGTAATATCAAAGTATAATCTTTTTAGTTATTTTCTTCCTTCTAAGCTTTAATGCATTGTTATGAATATTCTTTTCCTTTTTACGATTCTGGTCAAGACTTTGGGGTCAGTAAAACAGCGTCATATGTTTTCATCCTATTTTATAAATGGGCCATTTATGGATGTGGAAACAAGATTTGAATTTAGAAACCAGTCATTTTCAAAATACAATGATTTACCTTTCTTCATATGTATATTTTTTATGTAACTGTTACAAAATAATTATATAACAACCAATTTGCAAATGGTAAAACAATATTCAGTGCTGAACCTGTAATTCTGTGCTAACCCTAACCTACATAAGCAAAAAGGCATTTAATTTTGAAAAAAAAATTAATACACTTCCCCAATCTTTTACACAAGGTTTGTTGAGATTGTACTTATTCATTTTATGTAGCCTGCAAAGAAATTATAGTTAAAATTGAAATATTGTTAAGAATATTAGCTGTATTTCATTTATTAAAAATACTGTAATGACTGGTAAAATATAAGAATCATCTAATCTTCATTTGGAAAAAGAAGGTATTTATACTAGAGAAAACCACTTGACAGTCAAGTGACATAAAAATTTGATGTCAAATCACCAATCAACATAGCTAGATTTTATAAGATTCTTCTAGATTTACTTTAATTGGAGATATACAAAGGTCGAAAAATTGACTTAGCAAAACACATAAAAAAGAAGCATCTCACACTCAAGTAATTCTTCTGCCGATTAAATTGACCTGGAACATGTTTGAAAGACTTATTGCCATAGCTATGTTTCTAAACTAATTTTAGACAACGAAAAATTTATTCTACAACAACCTTTCCTCACAAAATAAGTAAAACATGATTTGGTGTGAAAACATATGACGGACGAAAACATATTCCACAACGATATAACCACCTCTACTGTATTCAGAACTACATCCGTTGCCCATTCTCTTCTATAAATGCAAAACGACACCATTCAAAGCTTAATCCATTTGTTTACATAGTCGCCATGCAAATTCGGCTGCTTCCGTATTTGAAAATGTAGCAGCCAATCAGTAACGGTTCCCGTCAGAATTAAACCATTACAAAAGTTATATAAATATCCCCACGAATTGGCTGTTAGACTGCAGCAGCCAAAATAATGCGGAGCGGAGAATTCGAAATAGAAATGCATTAACTTATATTTTGCAAAATGGAATATTAAGGTGATTTTTTTCATTTATTGCAACAAATTTAGCTACAAATAAAATACATGAACATGTGTGTACCCCAGATGCCTTTAAAGCTAAACGCATAGAAGAATAAAAAGTGAACGCTTCGTACCGTAGCAACTACGTACCCTAGCTGCGATATCGTAGCCCTCTTTCTGATAATCTGCTGGCGAGGGCTACGACTCCCACCTTCTTTGCGCTTTGTTGCAAGTCCTTAAATTGTATGTTTTGTGATTAGTGACTCTCCATGGATGAATTCCTTACATCCGTTAATATTGTGGACAAATCCTATCAAAATAATAAGAATATCAATTGTATCGATCGTTTAATACCGGTTTCTTTTGAGTTTATTAAATATTTCCAAAGTTTGGCGGCCATGACATTTGGTTTGTCATGTGATATATTATTACGTCACATTGTTTACTATTTTCATGCTGTCAAAACAGGTGCTCGTAAAAAATCATAGTATCCGTTTTTACCTACTATTGATAAAATTTTATGTTCAAAGATACTGAATCTTCAATATCTTTATTTTATCTATCAAATTCAATTGACTCTTGAATTACTTTCATACAACTTTTTTCTTATTTTCTATCAGAACTGTCCTGTTTTCAAAAAATACTATGTGTTCCAAATATGGTGACCTAAATTCTCATTTGCTGTCATTATTACGTCACATTATTACGAAACCCGAGATCTCAAGAGATCTCGCTGTCAAACAGCAAAAATGGCTGACATTTGATTCAAAATGGCCGAAAAACTTTGATTTTCCGATGGTGCAGCAAATTGAGACTTAAATGCATAAAATATCCGACTTTTTTTAGATTTACATTTATTTACATGGATAGATAAATGGTTAAGGTCAATTTTGGTATTAAACTTGTGTTTGTACTATTTACACAACTTACAATAATCGACCCCAAAGTGCCCGGAGTGAATCACTCCGGGCACTGCAACAAAGAGCGAAGAAGGGGGATGTCGTAGCCCTCGCCAGCAGATTATCAGAAAGAGGGCTACGATATCGCAGCTACTACGTACCCATACTTCGTTCCTCAAAAATTTTGTTGACTTGTGCCTTTGATAGGTGCGAGAGTCTATATTAAAACTGTATAAACTTTTATAAGTGTGATTATTCTCTTGCATTTTCTTAAATTTTTATTCATTTAGAATGTGAAAAATTGGGATTGTGTGGAAATGGTTTGATGACAAAGATTTCTTTTAATACAATACCCAGCCCAAAAAATGTAGATTTTAGCTTACCATTGATGCTGATTCTTTATCAAGTTTTCTGATACCCTTTTAAGGACTTGTCCTTCACAGCTGATTTATGCTCAGTACTTTCACTCGGTATGAAGCATCAATCAAAAGTTAGTGTTTCTGTCTGAAATTCAAAGCAAACTGTATTTTTTACTGTTTTACTTTCCTCGACAAAACATTGGTCTTAACCCTTACCCACTCAATGACACTTTTAGACACCCCTCAAGAAAGAATGCTATCTATCTATAATGCTTTGGGAAACATTATGGAAAATGAAGAAATTGCTTGTTACAAGCAATTTCTTCATTTTTCACAATGTTTACTACCCACAAAATTGAAAAAATTTAGAATTTCATAAACTTTTTTTTGTCTGCAACTCATTTCAAATCGGGCCAGTCTAAAATTTTCTCGTGTGGGAATGGGTTAAATAGGACAAAAAGTTTTGATAGAAGGTACTGCTTAACAAATTTTTTTAAATGCTTCTTTTCTCCTACAATATTTCCTAAAGAAGTCTTTTTTGTGGTCATGAACATACTTCCTTACAGCTGTGATATTGTAGCCCCCTTTCTGATAATCTGCTGGTAAGGCCTCATCCGCAGATTATCAGAAAGAGGGCTACAATATCACAGCTTACATACATACTGAAAAGGAAAGAGTGTGTTTTTATAACAACTGTCTCCAAAAGATTAAAAAGGTAGCTGTATATACGCAAGAAAGTCATAGAATTATTACATGTCAATATTTTTTTCACTATTTTTAATTTAGGCTTCAATTAACCCATTTTCAAACAACAAAATTTAGACTGGTCCAATTTGAAAGAGATTTCAGACAACAAGATAAAGATGGTTGTAATTGAACAACTAGGGCCATTTAAGGATAAAAACATCGTGATAAAAGAAAAAATTGTATGTTTCAAGCAATTTATTTCTTTACTCACATTGTTTTCCATAGCTATAATCCATCATGTTGCGTAGAAATGTGGGATTGTGTGGTCATGGATTTAAGTTTTTAACAAAGCTATAGTGCACATAACTTTTTAATCTGCATCACTCTTGAACACACTTACACTGATAGATCTCTGGCTGTTTATAAATTGCTGAGACAATCTGTTTAACCTGTTCACAATGTCCCAGTTCAAAGTTTACTTCTGGTCTAAATGAATATTTTGATTGGTCAATTAATTCTTTGATTGATAGCCTTGAATGATCAATGGTAAAGGGTCATGACATGATAATTATTTGGATGGTCTGTCTTGATTAACTAGATTGTGATGATGCCATTTAAATATGATTACTTTTATAAGTTTCACTGAAGAACCTTGAAGAGGTTTACATATGTTTGTCCCATTTTTTTGTTTATTCCAGGATTCCAAAATACGGAGGATTTCAGTGCAAAAAATACACAATTGAGAAATAATTGGTATTTCATGCTCTTTGTTTATAGAAAAAAATCCCCAATCTATGTTGAAAATGTGGGGGAATCTATGATAAAGTGGGGGAATCTACACCCCTTCCTAGAATAAACACTGCCATTCCTTCACAATTTCAGGTTCTAACGCCCCTGATAAAATTGCCTGTTAAAGCATCATGGAAATCCAAGAATTAGCTTGTAACAAGACTCTTTTTTCATTTTCCAAAATGTTTTCTACCTAGACAGACAAAAATTGTTGTCTGAAACTTTTTTCAATTTGGACAAGTCTAAGATTTTGTTGTGTGGAAATGGATTAATGTTTGAAAGAGAAGTCATATCATACACATTCATTCCTTTTTTATAACATCATAAAGTGAAAATCCTAAAGTAAATTGCAATGTTATCCAACAACCATGATCCATGTCTGCCCATAATTTTTGATATGTATACATCCCTATATTTTATCTTAATAGTCTAAATAAAACAAAAGACAACTAAATTTTAGATTGCTCCAAAATGAAGAAGTTGCAGAGAGCAGCCTTAATGTCCCCAACTTTTCCTTCTTTTCTTACAACGTTTCTTTGTGCTCAAAACACATGGTTGTCATGATTATGTTGTATGTGAATCTTGTTTGGTTTCATACTGTAGTTTGTTTTCTTTGTTTCTTACAAGTCAGAATTGCATTACTAGATGGTTGTCCCAGGACAACTGCTGTCAAGCACCCAAAGTTTTGTAGGTATCATGCTCCAGATAAGCACAATTTTAGTGTTTGACCTTGAGCTTTGACCTTGAACTTGAAGCTATCCAAAAAATTCTTTCAAATGGCACATCAACTCATGATGGAGAACAATTGTGCCAGCTTATTTTGAAATCCATCCATAATTGTAGGAGAAATGCTCTGGACAAGCACAATTTTAGTGTAACTGTTTGACCATGAGCTGTGACCTTGAACTTGAAGCTATCCAAAAAATTCTTTCAAATGGCACATCTACTCATGATGGAGAATAATTGTGTCAAGTTATTTGGAAATCCATCCATAAATGTAGGAGAAATTGTCCAGACAAATTCGGACGGACGGACTAACTAACGCACCAACGCACATACACCATCTTATCATAGTGACAGCTATGTCTCGCTCACCGCAAGTGGGCTCGACAAAAAATGAAAGAGCTGAAAGCACTGGAAGCACTTGTCTTGGGTCAATATTCTGTTTGAAAATTTATCTATATACAACTCTGGCTCACAATTTACAAACAGGTGGTGTAGACTTAGATCAGACTGCACATATGTGCTGGGCTGATCTTAGTCTATACCTCCTGGCAAAAGAGGGTTGACCCTTACAAGAGTTAAGAAAGTTCCGAAATTGTAGCTCCTTGATATTCATCAACATTACAGAGATAGAGGGGTTAGCTTGAAAGAAACAATGGCTGTACAATGAGTTCAAAGAAGAATGTTGGTCGTAAAAGGCTTGGTCGAATACAGATAGCGGGAGGGGGTCAGTTGGTAACTGAAAATGGACATCAAATAACTAGACCTTTCCAACTTCAAGGGTAAGTGAAATTTCATTGTCTATAGAAAAATAAAAAATATTTTGTTCCAAAGGACATCAGTTTTTTCCATGAATAAACATGTTTGCATAATTTTTAATGGTATAGTGATATTTAACCCATTCCAACCATTCCTTGATACAAAGGAATTTCTTCCTTCTTTTGTGTGTTTTCTACCCTATCTGGCAAATAAATTGTATATCTAAATTCACTCAAGCTTCGAATGGTTGGTTGCAATGGCTTTCAATTTGGACAAGTAAAAAAAGTTGTTGTCTGGGAATGGGTTAAGCTTAAATGAATTATGTACTGGACTATTGTAGAGAGAACCTGTGGTATTGCAATGACTCATCAGAGCTACAGATAGAGGGCATTATTCGTATTTTAAAGTTAAATATTCCACCAATATTGCCATAAACCCTATGCTGTAGGTACTCATTTGAATCGTCTTGCCGAGACAATTCAAATGAGTACCAACAGCGTAGGGTTCTGTTGAAAAATAAGGGTTTTGGAAGATCATTACCCCCTTTTATCTAGACCTCTGACTAATGTATGATCAAGGTCATTATCTTTGGTATGTAAAATCTTTGTGATGAGTGTGTTATATCATCAATGATTACACCCCAGGAGTTTGGAATGATTTAGGTGGCACTGTATCTCTTGATCCTTTGGTCGTTGACTTTTATACGCTAATTTTCTCAAAAACTGCTGATCTGTAATTCAAACCTCACAGATAGACTCGGTGTCAAAAAATATATGCAAAGTATACTGGTCATGGTGCAATGACTTTTCACCGAGTTATGACTCTAAGATGAAATTTCTTGTCCTTTCTGTTCTCTGGATACTGGATGGATTTGATAGGTTCAGTATCCCACAGAGAGGTTGTTGTCCAACATGTACTTTGGTTACAATTACATTGATTTTCACAGAGTTATGGCCCTTTGATAAAAAATCTTACTCAACAACTTCTGGATGGATTTGACTCAAATTTGACTATGTACCAGGCAAAGATATGCTTATCTAATTCGATCCATTCACTTTTTAGTGTTACGGGTCTTTAATGAAAATTCTTGTCCACTCACTCATTATCTCAACTTCTACTGGATGTTTTTGTGGCTGCAGCCATGGCGCAGTTGGTAGCATGTCAGACTCCTAATCATAGGGTCCCAGGTTTGTTCCCTTTGTCTCCCACCAATTGTTAGGTAATTGTAAACCTAAGTGCCATGAGTAGCTAGAGGCTTGGAAAGAATGTAGTGGTAGTACTTGTGTGAGAACAACCAGGAATCCATGGTTAGGTGCCCAAGCCGTCTCGATATGACTATTACTGTCATTAAAGTGGTGTTTGAAAGAAATATTATAAAACCAACTGGATGTTTTTGATGTGAATTTCACAGTTATACTCAGTATCAAGCAGAGATGTGCATGTCCTACTTTTGTTGTGGTCCATTGTCAGTATGAAATCTCTGAATCTCTTTTGCCAATTTTGATGTGATTTCATCCACTTGATCAGTTTGTGTCTTTGTTGTGAAGGAAACAAAAATTATTTGATTTGATCAAAGATAAAGGCCACTGTTCAAAGTAAAGGGTAAAAAATTAACCTGTCTGGGCTGCTTGGTATATATCCATGAAACAATAGGGCAGATTTTGATTTCAGACACCTGTTTACTTTCTGTCCTTGTTGTGAAGCGTAAAAAGTTGCTGATATTAAAGGTCAAATCTTAAAAATGCATCTATATTGAGTTGTCATCAGGAAATTTATTAAAGTATTTGGTCCATTTTGTTTGATATCAGATAGAGTTGCACGTTATTTATCCCAATACCAGATGGCAGAATTTTAGACTGGTCCAAATTGAAAGGAGTTGTAGATGACAGATTAACCCATTACTACACAGTGATGCTTTTAGGCGCCCCCAAGAAAAAACACTTTGAAAAACATTGTGGAAAATGAAGATATTGTCTGTCACAAACATATTCTTCATTATCCACAATGTTTTGTTGTGTGGGAACGGGTTAAATTTTATACAATTTTAGATTTTTATAACTTTATGGGTAGAAAACATTGTGTAAAAATGAAGAAATTGCTGTCACAAGCAATTTCTTCATTTAACACAATGTTTTCTTAACTGTTTTTCTTGGAGGAGCATCTAAAAGCATCAGTGTGGGAATGGGTTAACAAGAAACCTAGTTGCACAATATTTAAGAATATATTGATTGGCTTAAAATTCAAGGTCTTAGGTAAAGAAATAATTTAATACCTTGACTCTTCTTATTTTGACTCTGCCAGAGTAGAGAGACATGATTGTTTTTGTTAAAGAAATAGAATAAAAAAGAGGTTCTCAGCTCTTTTAGAGAAGGTCTTTTCTTACATCGGTTTTTAACTTTTAGATGATTGAAATTTTGCAAAACAGGAAAGGGTTAAAGGTGAAATTCGTGAACTTATCTTCATCTTTTTATTTTCAGCAAAAATCATACAGACAGTCAGGTTTGTGAATTTTTATTTTGCTCTGAAATTGAAGGGGGAGGGGGGGAGGGAGGGAGGGGGGAGAGGGGATTGGATGGTGACTCTTTGACAGATTAAAAACTTATTTCTGTCAATCATAGAAATTCAGATTGAAAAGTACAAAAAAGTCAGGCTAGCAACTAAACAATTTCCACAAGCTCATTTTAAAATTCACAAGGCCCATAGGAAATTATGTTAAAATCTTTGAGGATGAAATTGTTTGTTGAAAGTGTAAAAAAAAATAGAGAAGACCAAAATAATAAAATAAGAGGGTAAGAACTTTACAAGTATTTCAGGCTAGTAGTAACAGAGATTTTTACAAGCCTGAAACATATTTTACTAGATTTTTACCGTCAGACTAGCGTGACTTTCGATCACTGTTCTGTTCAAAACAATAAAGATAAAGATGTGCGACTTTTGGACATTCAAATCTTGGCAAAAGCCTTTGTTCTTTTGTCTTTACTCTATTGATGATACACAAAATTAACCAAGTTGCACATGACAATTTAAAGTTTTTGAAAATTTAGATTTTTTCAACTTTCTGGGTAGGAAACATTATGTAAAATGAAGCAATTGCTTATTTCAGAATGTTTTTCTTGAGGGGCATCTAATAGCGTCATTGTGTTGGAATGGGTTAAGTACTTGTAGATTTTGATATGTCTTTTTTTTCAGCACACGGAGATAAACAATGGTGGCAGTAAACATGATGATCTTTCATTTAGTAACTCGTTTGCATGTGACCTTGACAATGATCTTGACCTTATGTCTGCTCTGGAAAGGGCAGAGAAAGAATTTGGCAAACCAAAAGAAAAATGGCTTTCTAGGTTGGAGGCAAGGAAAAAAGAAAAGGTTGAAAAGGGTAATATGGTACCAGGAAACACAGAATCCCATTGTGTTGAGAAGAGAGAAAGTAGGGAGGATGGTGGTTTTATGACACCAACTGTTCAGAAAGTGGCTCGTAAAAGGAAAGCACCTAGAAACTCAGATGTCAGTCTAGATACATCATCTACCATGTTTGATAACTTTACCTGGGACAGTCCAATACAGGTTTCTACACCCTTACAGTCAACAACAAGAAATTTAAGATCGAGGACAAACTCTGGTGATAAGAAAACAATAAAGGAGTACTCTATCAACAAGGAAAACAAGCCCAACAAAACACTGAAAAAAGAATCTCCGAAGCAAAAATCAAAACCACCTAGTTTGAGTACTTGTAGTAAAACTATAGTTGAGCAAAAGTCTAAATCTCCTGATGCGGTAAAAAGGTCAGATTCAACCCATAACAAACCATCTAATACCTTTTTTCAGTCTTTAATGCTAGACAATGACAGTATGGATGTTTCTACAGATCACAATAGTCTAGATCAGGCTAACCCATCTTCTGACCCAGTGGATAATGATAAAATACAGAGTCATCAAGGGAAGAAGCAGTTAGGAAGCCAGGACGGAGAAACTGCATCAGTTAAGAAAAATAAAACCAAAGATAAAAATTTAGATGGAGCAAAGCCTTCCACAACTAAAGAGAAAGCAATTGTTGGTCAAAAGACAATTAATGAGATCACTTCTAAAGCAGCTAAAGATGGTAAAGGAATGTTGAATAATAAATATGAAACAGAATCAAATATGATTGGATCTAGAGATGATGACGTGCCAATGAATGTGGAGAAAATATTAGATGGAGCAGCTACAGGTAATTTGAATGAAAAATAACTGCCATTTAAACCTTTCCTTGTAACTCCTGGTTTTATACCTCATCCCCTGTGGCGGCACATATTCTTTCCGACATTTGTCTCTCACCAATTGGTGGATAATCGTAAACCTAAGTGAGATAGCAGCTGGAGGCTAGAAAAGGATGTAGTTTTAGTACTGGTGTGAGAAATACCAGAAATCCATTGTTAGGTGCTCCAGCCACTGTGATATGACTTAAAGATACTGTTAAAGTGGTGTTAAACCCCAATTGATCAGTTTTTACGTCTCTGTGATTTGTGGGAAAAGAAGCAATTGCTTGTTACAAGCAATTTCTTCTTTTCTCATAATATCTTCTACCCTGTGGATAGGTTAATTTTCAAATTGCACTCATTTTATTTGTCATCTTTACTTCTTTCAATTTGGCCAAGAACAAAGTTTTGAAGAACATAAAAGGGTTAAGGTTAAAACCATTTTGAAAAAAGAAATTTCCACTTGCTACAAGCAATTTCTTCTTTTCAAACAAGATTTTCATAAAGCATGTCATCCAGTGCTTCAAAATACTGGATCAAATGATAATTGGAAGATTTCTTTTTTGACTCCTTACTTAATGACATTATCCGAGACTGCAATCAATTTAGACTGGAAAAATAAAATCAGTTTACCATATCAGGACTTTACTTATTGTGTTCTGCATAAAGAAAAACAAATAGATGAAAAAAATAAAGGCTGCCGTCATATTGCAGTTGGTAGCGCATCAGACTCTCAATTTTCAATCAAAGATGTGTAATGGGTTCGATCCCTGGAGGCTGCACATATCCTTTCCGACATTAGTCTCTCACCAATGGGTGGACAGTCGTAAACCTAAGTGGGATAGCTTTAGGCTAGGAAAGGATGTAGTGGTAGTACTGGTGTGAGAAATACCAGGAATCCATTGTTAGGCACTCAAGCCGCAGCGATATGACTGAAATAGTACTAAGAATGGCATTAAATGCCATGCAATCAATTATTCAATACAGAAAGAAGGAAACTTGTATATAGCTCTTTTTGGTCAGTATCTAAAGATATACAATGTCAAGCAATTAGTTAAAAAGATATCAAGGTATGAGTAAAATTGTCTTTTCTTTTTATGGCTTACCACTGTCAAACAATTTTTGAAAAATTCAATCTATTTGCTGTTGTTTCTAATACAAATATAGTGATATTATGAATTTCAAGCAGTGCAGACCAAAATCAGATCATTTAACTTAATTTGTTAGTTAACATTTCAGTTTTAAAATCAGATCAGCTGGCCCTCTCATCTTGGGGTTTGCCGGAACCTGTCCTTAAACAGTATACACAGAGGAGTATAACACACATGTTCAAATGGCAGGCTGAATGTTTACTCACTGGAAATGTTTTAGGTATAGTATCATGCCTCACAGTAGATTGGTGTATATCTTCTTTCTATCCCTGATTCATTCATTCATTCTTCTACCTGATTAATCCATTACCAGACTGTAAATTTTAGACTGGTCAAAATTGACAGAAGTTGCAACCAAAATTAAAGTTTATGAAATTAGATTTTTAACTGTCTGGGTAGAAAGGTCATTGTGTTGGAACGGGTTAACCAAAATTCTTATATGTCATGTAAACCAACAGTAACAACCTGTAATATTAAAACTATTTAACCAAAAACAAGATGGCAAATTTTAAACTAGTCCCAATTGAAAAAAGTTGCAGATAACAATTACAAGCTGCTGAGATTTTAAAGTGGCTCTTGCACGGATTATGAACGAACAATTTTGGCTCTAACTTTTCAAATTTCTAACTATAATGCTTTTGAGCATTTGTAAGAAGCTGATTTTGTAATGAAAATGACTATTCATAATGTTTAAAGAGAGAGAAAAGAAGCAAAAATATTTCGCATTGTGAGACACCAAATAAGTTAAAGAAGTACAACCTGAATTGAACCAAAATTCATTGGGTTAAATGGTGATTGTGCCAAAATTTGCCTTATTGGTGGTTTCTATGACATGTTAATTGTGTCATTGGCTACCGCTAGCAATACAGTTGTTATTGAAATCACCTGAAAACTAATGACATCACCCAATAAAATACGATGTTTCAAAGGAATATCTCATATTAAACTAGATTTAAAGGGAATTTAGTGGATTTAACACAAATAAAGAATATCTATTGTGAAAATGATATTTATAACTTTTGGAAAAGCAGATAATTTTACTATATCAAATTTTAATGAAAATATTTACAAGTACTGCTTCAAAATACAGTCTATCTGGGGAGAAACATATTCGGAAACGAAGAAATTGCACATAGATTAGTTGAACCACCTTGTGAATGTTACAGGTTAGAATTCTAGCTATAGCTTTACAGTCATACAGGTTTATCCTTCGCAACTGGTAAATAATTACAGACTTTGCTAGATACTACCGACATTCTCGGACTATTTGATTGAGAAAGCAACATTGCTTATGATATAAGTGAATACTAGATCACTGCAATTCCGCTTTAACGCTGTTGGTGGGGTCCAAGAAATGAAACAGCGGAAGAAATGGAATTATTATGCTATAACGCTCCCCTGCCCCCAGGTGGTAACGGAAAATTTCAACCGTCAGAATTGGAACCAATCCGATAATTCGTGATAACACTCCTGTAACAAATTTAAATTGATACATGTTTCTAGCTGGGAAATGAAAAACAACAACTGTAGTTACGAGGTTTAGCAGAAACCAACAAAATTCAGCGTGTGGAGAATTATAAAATTCTACCCTTACCTTCCTGGTCTATCAGAATTTGAACAATCCGAAAATTTCTACAGGTCTACAAATTGTAGTTCCCTTGGACACCGATGAGTTGTTGAACGCCTGGGGTTACTAAAGCGCTGAGAAGATGTCATGTGGATCGACCTTCCAACCTCGCGGTTATGGACTTGGTCTAATTTCTTCACAATTGTTAAGAATACGGTAGCAATAAATCAACAAAAATCTCTGTCTGAACCTAGTCATTTACGAATTTGAGATTTACACTGACCAGCTGCACGTGCACAAAACTGGATTAAACTTTGTAGCGGGTAATTTTTAATCGTAAAAATGAAGGTCATAATAATTGGAAAAAAATCTGAGACGGCGGAATGCCTAGTTTCATGACGACAAGAGTAAAAAAATTTGGTCACTAAGAATTATCACGAGGTACATGTCTGGCACGAGTCAATTCCAGAAACACTCCCATAATAGCTGAACATCTGGCAAGCTTTTTGCCATGTGTTTGATCAAACAGAATGGGAATGAATTTTCGGATTATTGAAAGAATTTCGGAAAATTAACAGTATTTTATTTTTAATCTACCAATATTATCTATCCTGTTTTGGATGAGAAGTTTATGATTTTGTGACATGTACAATTAAATTCACTCATTTTCTGTATTCAGCAAAATCGTTGCAACTACGAATGATTGTTTTCAAAGCATATTGTCGCGTTTTTATCTTGAAGCCACTATCCTCTATGAGCTCTGGATACACTCAGACTATGAATTGAAATCAAAAGTAGGCTCAAGTCAATTTGACTAATTTCACTGTCGCACAATACTTTCAGAACAGTTCCTGTTGGGACTGAAGAAAATTAAGAACACCAAGAGAGAAACAAAGTGTGATATTTAAATTGCATCATCTTCAAGGTTATGAACTGAAGCATACCGATGTGCGTGCCTATTCTCTATTGATTTAAAAAATTTATCAGTGACCTAACTCATAAATCATCTCAATGTCAAACAGTTTTACCAAACAGTCAAACCGATTTATAAATTGAAACACTATGCATGTCATCAATTAAACAAAGCAATTATCTCTGATCAAATGCATTAATTGCCACGACCCTCCACTGTTAGGTGTTAAAACTTACCTGGCTTCCAGTAATTATCGATTTTCATGTGCAAAGCTTTTCTTTGAGGGGACCTAAGATGGTATAAAATAATTGTGGTCAAATTAGCGTTAACATCGTATCTCAGCATCAGTAGCCCAAAATGCCCCCCCCCCAAGGAGGCCCCGCATTATAATGGAGTCAGAGTTATAAAGGAGTTGCAGTGTATATTTTGAAAATATCACAATATTCCAAACATCAGATCAATTCTTTGTTTAAATACCTACAACAGATTTTCAGGCCCCTCTGTAATTGACCAATTATTGGCCCCGCCTGCTGACTCCATTTGGCCCAACTGCCTATGGTTCTGACAAGAGATTCTGCTTCGATTTTACACAGAGTAATTATACCCCCTTAACTTTGTTAGGGGGATTATAGGAGTCAGCTTGTCAGTCCGTCGGTCGGTTCAGCCGTCTGTCTGTAGCTTTTGTGTCCGCTCAATTTCTGGGCAACCATTTGACGGATTTGATTTAAACTTCACTGATATAATCAGTATCAAGCAGAGATGTGCATATTCTATTTTGGTTACGGTCCATCTAATTTTGACGGAGTTATGGCCCTTTGGTGAAAAATCGTGTCCACTCAATTTCTCAGCAACCATTGGACGGATTTGATTCAAATTTTACAGAAACACTCAGTATAAGTCAGACATGTGCATATCCTATTTTGGTTATGGTCCATTGATTTTTGATGGATTTATGGCCCTTTAATTAAAAAGTCCATTTTTTTATGGCCCTTTTGCAAATAGCACTTGTATATGGACAAGCGCTGTTGGGGGTATTAGTCCGCTTTGCGACAATGTATAGTTTTGCAAAATTTATGACCAGTAGCATGTTACAAAATATAGAATGGTTGGTTTGTGACATAACCATCTTAACTACAGCTTGAAAAAGCTGTTGTTACGACTTTTCAGTCACCAAACCAACAAAATGCCTAGCTTAAAATATCGGCAAATATCAGAGTTCAAAGTTAACTTCCAGTCTAAATGATTGGTCGTGAAATCTCCACAATGTTTTATAGATGGAGGAAACTTGGTCTACTCTGCCCCAACTAGTGCTGGTAAAACTATGGTGGCTGAGTTACTGGTGTTGAAGAGAGTAATGGAAACCAGAAAGAAAGCCATCATCATTCTACCATTTGTGTCTGTCACCAGGGAGAAAATGTTCTATCTACAAGTAAGATTGGTTTAACTATCGTGTGGAAAAAAAACACAAGTAGGTTGTTAAAAGCCAGATAATTTTGTTTAAAAAACTTGGTATGTCTATTTGGTAGTCATTGTGTATATCAGTTGATCTGTCTGTGGGTCGCTACCATTAACCCATTCCAACTCAAGCCCTCCTTTTTACGCCCTTCAAGAAAAATACTTTGGAAAACATTGTGGAAAATGAAGAAATTGCTTGTATCAAGCAATTTCTTCATTATCCACAATGTTTTCTATCCAAAAAGACGAAAAAATTCAAAATTCCATCAACTTGAAATTGTCGTCTGCAGCTCCTTTCAATTTGGACCGGTCTAAAATTCCACTGTGTTGGAATGGGTTAAGCAGTTGGTAGCATGTCAGACTCTGAATCATGAGGTCCAGGGTTTGAGGAAAATATCCTTTCTGACATTTGTCCCCCACAATATGGTGGAAAATCATAAACATTGGACGAGTAGCTAGAGGCTTAGAAAGGAAGTAGTGTTAGTACTGGCGTGAGAAATACTACGAATTTAGGTGAAAAACTATTAAAAGTATCAAAATTTTTTTCGTAAGTTTTAGCAAACTTTGTGTAATTGTGCACATAACCAATACAAAGGATGATAAAGTAAGTCATACATCTGAAAGTTCAATGTTGAGTTTAAATTTATGTATCAGAAATGTTATTACCAAAATAATCCTAGTCATAGCATATACCAGTACATAGAAACAAGCCTTGATTTTGAGCCATTAATTACCTTTGTATCGTGAAATCCTCTTTTCATTGTCATATTAAGTTATTTGAGTTCTTCATTTTGTTCTCTTCAGATAGAAATTTTTGTTGTTTTAATCACTTTGATGACATTATTTTACCCTTTCCCGTACAATTCCTGATTTTTACATTCCTGTGATATTGTACTTGAAAAAACATTATTGAAAAGAAAAATATTGATTATTTTGTTTTTTTCCACAATATTTCTAGCATATAGAATGTTTATTTTCTTAATTGTACTTACTTTACAATGTGGTCTGCTACCCCTTTGAATTGGACAAAAAATTTTAGACTGTTAAAATTAAAAGAAGTTGCCGCAAACTGTTCAAATCACGCCGAAATTGGAAAATAATGCCAAATAAGGTAAAAAAACATTGTGAGAAAAAGGAGAAATTGCTTGTTACAAGCAATTTCTCCTTTTCTCACAAAGTTTTCTTTGGTGATATTTCTTCAGGACATCAAAAAGTGACATTGTTCCAAAACTATGGCAGATCAATGCCTGATTTTTACATTCCAGTGATATTATACTTGAGAAAACATTGTGGAAAAGCAAGAAATTAGTTGCTTATAACAAGCAATTTCTTTTCTTTCCACAATATTTTCTTTCAAACAGGATGGCTACTTTTTGAACTGTACTTACTTTGTAATGTCGTCTGCTATCCTTTGAATTTGGACAAATCTAAAGTTTTGAAAAACAGTAAAGGGTTAACCCTTGTCATGATGTGTAAATACCTTACTGGATTGCTGTCAAATCAAAGAGCTGAGAGTACTGATAGAACTTGTTCAAAAATCAATATTTCTTTTAGAAATCAATTTCATTAACAACTCTGGCAGGAAAAGTACAAGCAGGAGGTGTAGACCAAGATCAGACTGAACTTATGTGCAGGCTGATCTTGGTCTACACCTCCTATCAAAACTGGAATATTCTGGGTTCAGCATGACAAGGGTCAATTGTAGGAGCTCTACCAAGATGCAGGTATCAGGGTGAGTGGTTTTATGGGTCATTATGCTCCAGCTGGTGGATTTTCTAGTGTAGATGTTGCTGTTTGTACCATAGAGAAGGGAAATGGGTTAATCAACAGGCTACTAGAGGAAAACAAGCTGGATAAATTAGGTGATTTCTTTATCTTATAAAACTTTGCCTTACATCATTATCAAATAATATAAGAGTACCTAATTTGAACAATAAGCCAAGCCACACCTTCAATACCATTGCATCCTATTCAGTATTGTCAATGGTTGAATGGTCCACTTCATGATCCAAATGTTGCAATTTGAAATGAAACCATCCTATGTGGTAAAATATTATGGGAAAAGAAGAAATTGCTTGTTACAAGCAATTTCTTTTTCCACAATGTTTTCTAAAGTATAAAATCACAGTGAGGTAAAATCCCGGGTTAGTACAGGAAAGGGCTATCTTGGTTCTTTCAATGGCCCACACATTTGGTATTTACTGGTTTATTCTCCTGGGGTGGAATTGACCAATCACTGGCTCCGCCCACTGACTCTGTTTGTGCAACCCATTGCCCAATTTACTGAAATCCCATCTACATTCTCAGGTATTGATTTGATTTTGGTGAGTCTTATTTCACAGTTATGAAATACAGGTTGAGTGGATTTCATTCCTGCTCATTGATTTCTTATGAAAAATAGATTTTGGACTTAATAATTTCATATTTCCCAGCTGATTTTGTATAGCCACCCAATACCTTAGAATACTTGTATCAATTCAACCCCTGCAGTCCTTTGATAGAGGTGTTGTTAATACCCATTTGTAACTTATGTGATCAACCAGTGTCCCCTTTCATTGTTTCAGGTATTATAGTAGTAGATGAGTTACATCTCCTTGGGGACCCACATAGAGGGTATCTGTTAGAACTTCTCCTCACCAAGATTTCATATATGACGAAAAAATCTGTAGATCAAAAAACACGGTCAGTAATGTCAACTATTCATTTCTAACTTCAAGGAGAAAAAATAATCTGATTTATTTAATTTTTTACAAAAGAGACCAAAATTTTCTGACTACCTCAAAGGTCAGGTCAAGGTAATTGACTGGTGATCTGGAGGGCCTGACTTAACCCTTTACTGTTTTGCTGAATTTTAGACCTGTCTAAACTATAAAGGATTGCAGACGATAGTTAAAACAACAAATTATGATCCAAATTTATCCTAAATATCATCAGTGTTTCCAGATGTTAGATTTTGTGGTAATAGGATAGTTATACTTGCTTCTTGACATTTACTGTACATTGTATATGGTTACATCAGGAATCAGACCATTATTTTTCTTCTACCAGATATACATATTCATTGGACTTCACATCATTGGGTGTCAAGTCCTCAAAACTACAGTCTAAAAATGTAGGAGGAAACTGCTGGGAGCACCCCCTGGTTCTTTAACCTGCTTGCTGTATAGACAATTATTGTAAATTGGGTCAGCCTGGGACACAAACCTACAATCTAGAGGTTTGAAGTTGAATGCTGTACCAATCAAGCTAATGTGGCTAACTGAAGTTGATAACCCCATACAATCTATTTTAACACAGGGACGCTGACCCTATTCAATCTATTTTAAACACAGGGATGCTGATGTTGGTAACCCCATACAGATTGTAGGTATGAGTGCAACATTACCCAACCTTGATCTACTGGCTAACTGGCTGAATGCTGATTTATACAGGACAGATTATAGACCTGTACCATTACAGGAGTGTATGAAGATTGGGACTGCAGTATATAACTCTAGAATGGAGATTATAAGAGATATAGATGTAACCTACAAAGTTAAGGTAATGTTTTTTAGGTTTTAAAGACAGGTCTAAATTTGAAGATTTTGAAATTTGAAAATTTGAAATTTCAAATAAACCAATAACTAGACAACAAATTTTGACTAATCAGAAGTCAAAGAAGTTGCAGATGATAATTTCAAGTTTAGTGTCTGCCGTGATAGAACATGATTTAGATCATGAAGAAATTACTTATAACAAGCAATTTCTTCATTATCAACATTGCTTTCCCAACTTTATTTTTTACACTTTTTTAAATCATGAAGAAATTACTTATAACAAGCAAATTCTTCATTATCAACATTGCTTTCCCAACTTTATTTTTTACACTTTTTTAAATCATGAAGAAATTACTTATAACAAGCAAATTCTTCATTATCAACATTGCTTTCCCAACTTTATTTTTTACACTTTTTTAAAAAAGTTGGATTATGTTGTAATGAATTAAAGGTTAGATTAAACCAATTCAAACAATTGAATAGCTTCATAAATAATTGTGTGGAGAAATGGACTTCTTCTCCTTGCTTAAAAACTTCTATCCTAATATATCTCAGGTCTGTGAAGATAAACAATATTTATCTTTTTGTAGGGTGATACAGAGCATGTGGTTCCATTATGTATCGAGACTCTAAGAGATGGCCACTCCATTCTCATATTTTGTCCAACCAAAAATTGGTGTGAAAAACTAGCTGAGACAATTGCAAGAGAGTTTTATAATCTGTTAAAGAATCCAGAGGTAGCAACAACAACTTCATCTGGTAATTGATTCATCAATTTTTAACTCTTCCTGCCTGAGCCCTTTAGAATATTATCCCTAATTGTTTTCAGTGTAACCAAAATGTTGTTTTTAAATAACGTTTTATAATCTGATTAAATTCTAGAAAATGAAACATTTTAAATGAAGAAAGCTGCAACCATAGCACAGTGTTGGCACATAGGACTCCTAGTTAAAGGGTTAGAGGTTATATACCTGGGTGCGGCAAATATCCTTTCAAACATTTGTCTAGATGAGCAGCTGAAGGTTCAGAAAGGATGTAACAGTAGTACTAGTGGATGAAATACAAGAATCCATTGTTAGATCCTCCAGCCGCTGCATGCCGCTGTCATAGCGCAGTTGGTAGCGCATCAGACTCCTTATCTTCTGTCATGGGATGTCATAGGTTTGATCCCCAGCGGTGGCACATATCCTTTCTGATATTTGTCTCTCACGAATGGATGGATAATCGTAAACCTAGGTGGGATAGCAGCTGGAGGCTAGGGAAGGATGTAATGGTAGTACTGGTGTGAGAAATAACCAGGAATCCATTGTTAGGTGCTCCAGATTTGACTGAAATACTGTTAAAAGTTATATTAAACCCCATTCAATTAATCAAATAAAAGAAGAAAATAAAAGTTTACTAACAAAAAAATTTCTTTAAAGAACATATAAAATGTGTGTAATTACATCCTTAATCCATTCCCAAACAAGCCCTCCTTTTTACACCCCTCAAAAAAGATTTGGAAAACAATGTTGAAAATGAAGAAATTGATTGTATCAAGCAATTTCTTCTTTATCTACAATCTTTTCTATCCAAAAAGTCAAAAAAAATATCAACTTAGATTGTCTTCTGCAGCTTCTTTCAATTAGGACCAGTCTTACTTTTGTTGTGTGGAAATTGGTTATTGGTTAATGGTGTCTTCAAATTATTGCCAAAGGAAAACTACGCAGCCTGATCTAGAGGTGAGATGCAGGTCTCCAAATAAGAGGGTCTCTTCTAGACCCATAGAATTATCCTTAGCAAAAAACTAGCTCCATGTTGCTCCTCAGTTTAAACGGGTACCATGCTCCTCAGTTTAAGAGCCGCTGTCATAGCGCAGTCGGTAGCGCGCCAGACTCCTAATCTTCAATCATAGGTGTCATGGGTTCGATCCCCGGCGGCGGCAAATATTCTTTCCGACAATTGTCTCTCACCAATGGGTTGATAATCGTAAACCTAAGTGGGATAGCAGCTGGAGGCTAGGAAAGGATGTAGTGGTAGTACTGGTGTGAGAAATACCAGGAATCCATTGTTAGGTGCTCCAGCCGCCGCGATATGACTGAAATACTGTTAAAAGCGGCGTTAAACCCCATTCAATCAATCAATCCTCAGTTTAAACGGATACCATTGAGAGTTGCCAGTCAATGTGCTTTGGCAGCTTGGTGTGCCATATGTGTTCCTATAACTTCTACTGTTGAAGGTCAGCAGCATATCTTGAGGAAAGCTGCAAAATTTACGGGAAATTGTTCACAATATTTATTGAATCATTTATGTAGTAAATCAGGTAATGATTTGCTTTGTTTCCTGGACTTAATTTTGCTTTCAGATACTTGCTTTGAATAAACCAGAGAGGGTAACAGCATTCTAAAATCCTTATTACTAAATGAAACCGTATGTTGTGGGTACTCATTTGTACTCAGTGAGACGATTCAAATAAGTGCCTACAACATAGGGTTTATGGCAGTAATGGTGAAATACTTTAGTCTAAAATATGTCTTACACACTCTTTCTGTAGCTCTGATATATACTGTTTAGGTTTGATTATGAATTATTGCTTTATGTAAATATGTTTACACAGAAGATACCAACAAGACGGATGTTCTACTGTTACCGTTGAATCGATCAACTTTACAAGATATTGTGGAGCAGCTTCGTCGTACGCCTGTTGGGATAGATCAGATACTTGGTCTTACAGTACCATTTGGGGTGGCTTATCACCATGCTGGTTAGTACAATATTTATGACCTACCATGTGTAAATGGCTCATTTCAGAATTATATTAACCCTTGTCATGCTGGATAAAACCTTTTTCAGAATTGAAATGAAATCAAAGGACTGAAAGCACTGGAGGCATTGGTTGTGGAACAGAATGGCTTTTGACAAAAATCTCACAAATAGTTCTGCTTTGCAAAAAGGAAGACAAGTGATGTAGACCAAGATCAGACTGCACTTATGTCTATACCTCCTGCCAAACAGGAATATTCCGGGTCCAGCATGACAAGGGTTAAACCAATACCAGATATCAAAAAGATAGACTGGTCCAAATTTAGAGATGTTGCACACGACAATCTTCTGTTGAGGAAATTTCCAAAGTCTTTGTCATTTGGGGTAGAAAACACTGTAGATATTGAAAAAATCGCATGTAAAAAGCAATTTCTTTATTGACCACAATGTTTTCCAAACCTTTTTTTCTCGGGGGGGGGGGGGGGGGCATCAAAAGCGTCATTGAATGAGTTAAACCATTACATATTTGAAACACAGATGGGACCCTACAAATCTCGTTCTAGAATGGTATTTCAAACATGGTTTTAAACGGGGAGTAGAACCATAATTCTAAATAGAACAATTTGCAAAAGATCTTTCCCTGGTCATTTTTGAAAAAAGTATTTTCCTCACTTGATCAGGAGATTTTTTTTCTCTTTCCAAGAAAATCTGAGATATTTCTAATTTTCTATAGTTTTTAGGGTTATATGAGATTTTTCATTGTGATGCCAAATTTTTATATTTTTTTATTTTTCGGTATTTACTTTAGTTATTTACTCAAACAGGGTTTACACATTGTTTAACAATTTTTATGCCTCAATATAGAGCCATCAGGGCATATGTCCATTTGTTTGTTTGTTTGCAAAAAAGTTTTAACATTGGCCATTACTTTTAAATTGTAGGTGATAAGGTCTTCATTATCAAATGTCACTTTCTAGTGATAAGACCTCTCTGTTGGTACTAAGGTCATTCAACTATTATTGTCAAGGTCTTGTATAATGGTATTAAAGCCATATTTCAAAAATTGGCTTTTGCCATGGCATTTATGTTTAAAAAGTCATGACAAAGTTCAATTACTCATTTTCTTTGTTTGAATGGGGTTTTACGCCGCTTTCAACAATCTTTCAGTTATATCGCGGCGGCTGGAGCACCTAACAATGGAATCCTGGTATTTCTCACACCAGTACTACCACTACATCCTTTCCTAGCCTCCAGCTGCTAACCCACATAAGTCTACGATTATCGACCCATTGGTGAGAGTCAATTACTCATGTGATTCCATTGTCCAAAATGCTTTGAGAATTTTGCTTTTTTTTAAAACAAAGATATTTTTATTAACAAGCCAAAAATACTTTCTGATATTTGTCTCCAGTAATGGATGGATAATCATAAATCTAAGTGGGATTAGCAGCTGGAGCCTCAGAAAGAGTATAGTGGTAGTACTGGTGTAAGAAGTAAAAGGAATTCATTTCTTAAATGTCAACAATGTTTTCTACACTACAAGGCAAAGATTTTCTAAAATTCACTTACTTGAAATTGCCGTCTGCAACTTCTTTCAATTTGATCCAGTCTAAGATTTTGTCATGTTGCAATGGGTTAATGTTTTACTTACAGGCCTGACATTTGATGAGAGAGATATTGTTGAAGGGGCATTTAGACAAGGTATCCTGAAGGTATTGGTTGCTACATCAACATTGTCATCTGGAGTTAATCTACCTGCTAGACGAGTTTTAATAAGAACTCCAGTGTTTCATGGAGGAAAAGTCATAGATTTCCTGACATATAAACAGATGATTGGTCGAGCAGGAAGAAAAGGAGTGGATACTGCTGGTATTGTGACATTGTTAGATTTCTATCTAGACAGTAAAATTTCTCCTATTACAAAAAATGAATTCAAACCCATCATTAGACAACGACAAAAAGTATAACACAATAAATTCAAAACATTAGAACAAAGACTCAATTTATGACATACTAAAAAAGAACAAATTTGATAGATCTGCCATTTCAGGACAATATAACAACTTCAAAATAAAAGAACTGGCAGAGGTTTTAAAAATAAATCTTCAAATCATATGATAAGTTGTCTGAACAGGTATGCATTCTATTTCAGAAAAAGAGCATGCTTTCTTTGTTCAAATTTATAGTTTGGCTATTTTTGTACACTGTATTATATTACTTGACCTACATATCCATTAAAACAGAGCTACAAATAAAAGGGAGTAATTATGATGTCAGTTTAGAAATCTTTAATTATCTCGCAAGAGTTCTGCTGATTAGAATTGACTCATATGTAGGATTAACATTTATGTACAAATTTGATGAAATTTTCTCAGAATTTTCCTGGTCACCTGACCTTGCACATGTTGTCAACGTTTTCCCATCTTAGGCTGTGTCACAGTAAAGGGGGCTTACTGCAGAATTTTCCTTGTCTCCTGACCTTATTGTGGTGGTGTATATTATGACCATGGCACTCTTTTTCATAAGGGTCTTTAAAAAAGGGTTTAAACCAATTACAGTTAAACCCCTCCTTACGACCACCCCGGAAATACGGGCACCCCTCTATTACGACTGAATTTTTTCAGAACGGAATTTTTTGTTCTTTATTTCAATGGTCGCGAACCCCTCTAAAACGGGCACCCCTCTATTCCGAATTACGACCACTAAATTCAGTACCAACCATAGCTGATACACTATTTTGAACCCCACTAAAACGACCAGTTTTCACACATTGAGACCGATCACCCGAATTTCACACTTGATAAGAGCGACACTAATTGGGTACAAATACATTGTAAATACATTATCGGATTTTTGATTATGTGATATCGAACCCTTATTAGAATAGGTGTTATGATTAAAGTGGCCGATCACTTTTAGAAATTATAGTTTGTATTATTTCTAATTGATATTTGAATGTTTCACGGGTTTTGACTCGAGAAATAAATTCGAAAGTGAAAACGTATCCGAGAAGTTACGATTAGTTTGTTTACGGCGTTCCGAACAGCAATTAAATTTTGATTTCAATGTAATTGATGCTTGGTATTCGCATTATAGAAGATATGATATCGACAGTTTGACATTTGAACCTGTACTTACGAATAAATAATCTGAGTTCGGAATCAAATGGAGAATAGCGAAAGTAGAACTTATCAAAGATTGTAAATTTGAAAATGACATTAGATTCCGCTGTAATACATGTTCTTATAGTTTCATTTTTGTATGTATAGTATTAATATATTCAAATAACGAAAATAAGATAAACATGCATTACTTGACAATAACCCACGACCCTCACAAACCTATGAACGTGGAAAATAAAGCTTTAAAAAAAAAAAAAAAAGTTACTTGACAACAAACGACCAAACCTCAGTAATACGACCACCCCACTATTACGACCACTTTCTGAAAGTACCGCAAGTGGTCGTATTAGATGGGTTTTACTGTACCAAATTTTAGACTGATCCAAATTGTAATTAGTTGCAGACAACAATTTAAACTTTCTGGATAAATCATTGTGGAAAATGAAGAAATTGCTTGTTACAAGCAGTTTCATTTTACACGTTTTCCCAATTGTTTTTCTTGTGTCTCTATCAGGGAATGTTATAGCCCCTTTTATATTGAAATGATATCATGTGACTATGTTTTGGTGTTCATTAAAATTAGGTGAGAGTATCTTACTGTGTAAACCCAACGAGAAATCTAAAGCTATAGAACTTGTGACAGGACAGCTGCCCCCTGTGAGGAGTACACTCATTAAAAATGAAGGTAAAAAAGGAGTTTTTGTTGACAACATTGTTGTAAAACCAATCACTAGTATTATTGTGAATATACTTTGATAGCGTAGTGATAGCACATATGACTCTATGTTAGTCCCCGGCCGCAGCAAATATCTTTTCTCCCACCAATGGGATGATCGTAAACCTAAATGGGATTAGACTCGAGACTAGAAGTGAAGTAGTGCAAGTACTTTCCATGTATTTTGTAAACAAGGAGGGTTATGTTAGAACTAATGCCTTCAATCTTGTTCAGTTTGTAATATTTTGATGTTCAAGAAATAATTTTGAAGTCACTGCTAATGAAGAAACCTTCATGAAATGATGTGTTGTTTGCAAATCTCAGATCTTTGGCTAAAAGTTTCACAGTTGTTGTTTTTTCAAAGATACAAGCTTCCTTTCTTTTAAAGTATTTGAATGTGAAGTCTGGGTGATGGAAAAATAAAGATTTTTAAAGATAACTATATCTTGAAGGTAATAGACATTTCTCTAATCCAGTGGATTATTTCTTTAATGTTTTCAGTTTGATTTTTTGAGATTTCTAGGTAGTTTATTACTTGATGTGATGATTAACCCTTTCCTGTTTTGCAAAATTTTAGACCTGTCCAAATTCAAGGATTTTGCTGACGAAAATTTAAAGGGGATCTTGTTACAAGCAAATTCTTCTCTTTCCACAAGTTTTTCTCAAGTATAAAAGCATAGGATCCTAAAAAACAGGGATTAAACAGGAAAGGGTTAAAATGAATTCTTGCAACATAGGGTGTCATGGAGGAATATTGATTTTAGTGTGTCATTACCTGTCCTAAGTACCCATTCCTGCTCAATCCCACTTTTTATGCATCTTAAGTAAATTTCTACATTAACCACATTGCTTTCTATAAAAAAGAACCCTGAAAAGATTGAAAATTCCATCAACTTGAAATTATCGTCTGCAGCTTTTTTCAAATTGGACCAGTCTAAAACTTTGTTGTGTGGGAATGTGTTAAGATCTCTATTTATGACAGGTGAGGAGTTGAGTTCTAGTATGAAGAGAGCGATATTGGAGGTAGTGGTCAGTGGTGTGGCCATGGATGTTAAAGATGTTGCTTCCTACGCTGGATGTACACTGTTGGCAGCGTCTTTACCTGCAGACAGTGGCCAGACTAGCTCGCTGATTAAACAGTGCATTGGCTTCTTACAGGAGAATGAGTTTGTCTGTAAACAGATGGTCACCAACGAGGATGGTAGGTAGAAACTTTAAAGAAAATATAAACAGTGGAAAATGAGGGCCACCGGCAGGGCCTTCCCTGTGCTGAATTTTCTTTTCCCCATCTCTTTCACCAAATTGAAAAAGCTGGAGCCAAATCTGTCTCCAAGAAGCCAAATGAGAAGCCAATATTTTCTGTCGAGTTTTATGCCACTGAAATCTGCCGAGCTAGACTATTGACTGCAATAAACATGCAACATACACACTCACACAAAAATAAAAACCTTAATAACTGAATGTGTGATCTAATTCATTGAATTCAATCAGACAAGCCATAGTTTTTCAAGCAATTTCGGGATATTTCACTAAAAATTCGTATCCCATCCCCATTACCCCACCCACCCATAGAGTATTGCAAACAAGTTTTTTTTTATTCTTTTTTTTTTTTTAAAACCCTATCAATTGTTGAATCGATCAATTTTATTAGGTGAAATGGGGATCAAATGACGTTAGTTTTTGTTGTAAATTCCTTTTCCTAAAATTTTTATCCAAAGTTGTTTTTTTTAAGACCGGTGATTTACTTTAGCAGAGATCAAAGTCATTGCGTTTTTCTGTCAACCAGTTACATCATATATTCCTCTGTTGATTCAAAAACACGGCTGACGTCATAAAAATGTTGGGTCTGACCATTCTTCCCTAAGGGAGCATAGGATTGTGACGTATATCAAAGAGACCGACGAGACAGCCTTGAGAGGTTTGCCCGCGTTGCACAATTTTCCCAGAGTAGAATTTAGACTCTGATTTGTATACGAGAATCAGTCATTTGAATATTTTAGTCAATTTACAATTTTTTGTCAGACATGAATTCTGGATTTACTTTAAACTCAAGTAAGATTTTCCAATTTTGGTTGGTCCAATTTAATTTATGTAACATTCACTATCAATTTAGAAGTCTTTACGACCGTGGTCAGAAACTGTCACCTGTATCATAGGTCATATATTGGATTTGTGTTTGTCAATGCATGTTTATTGAAATTTGACACAATTGTCACCTTTTAACACCAAGACTATGATAATCTGCCTTGATTACAGTCTTGTACAAACTTCTGGTACACGGATGGTATTTATATGAAAATCAATATTGCTTCAAGGGACTTTTTTTACGCCAGTGTTTTCGCCAGATTGGAATTTTTATTGCCACTTAGTTTTAATTTTCGCATTTGGCGACAATGGCATTCGTCAGCAAAGGCCCTGGCCAGCGGTATTTTCTGTTCGATGAAGAAAGCAAGTGGAGATGAAAATGAAATAATTCAAATATCTCAATCTTAAACGAAAATATTGGCTGAGTGCAGCAGTTTTCAGTGGGTAACTGAAACCTTTTGATTGATTACTTTTTACCCTCATGTGTGTGTGTATTTCTGTTGATTTATCGTCACTACCATAGCACATGCCCATATGAGTCCTCCAGAAGACTTTTAGATGTTGAGGAGGATAGTGCAAGGATTCAGGACAAAACTTTGAGAGCTCCAACTGATTCTTGAAGATGCTCAATGGATAGCTCCTTCACACTGGGGCCTTGGTTTAACGTCTCATCCAAAAGAAAATTAGTTTGTTAGTTGATATGGTCAGCCCAGGGCTCAAACCCATGATCTTGAGGTTTGAAGTCAAGTGCTCATCTAACTGCTAATCAGGCTGATACAATCATGCTAAACGCTTATACTGGTACTCTTTGCAGAACGATATTTCCTCTCAGGCCAATCATGATAGTCGTTCCTTTTGGAAATCGTTGGGAAAATTAGGAATCAGAAAGGAAAGGAAAAATACATTTCCTATGGAAGTAAAGCTTAATGATGGAACCGTTTCGAATGATGTTGATATAGTCTTAGAAAGATGGAAATCAGACTTTGGCGCTCTTTTTAATCGCGACTCGCAAAATCCTCGCGTACGTAATACAAACAGTAGTTCAAACGACGATAATCTTCCTTACAACGAAAATATATCGATTTTCGAAGTGAAAAAAGCCGTTGATATCGCAAAGACTGGTAAAGCGGTCGGGGCGGATAATATACACGCAGAAGCTTTGAAAAATGACGCTGCGGTAATGTTTATGCATTCGCTCTTTAATATATGTTTCCAATCCAGTTCTATACCGAGCATATGGACTAAATGTATAATAAACCCAATTCCAAAGTCGTCCTCCCTTGATCCAAGAGACCCTTTGTCTTATCAAGGAATTAGTTTAGCTTCCTCTGTCTATAAGATTTACTGCACTGTGTTAAACGAGCGTATTCCCAAGTGGGCTGAGGACCACAATATATTAGACGATGAGCAAGGTGGTTTTCGCAAAGGTAGAAGTACGCTAGACCAGATTTCGAATTTGACAAGTATTATAGAAACTAGAAAAAAGCATAAACTTCCAACTTTTGCCGCAATTATTGACTTCCGGAAGGCATATGATTCAACAAATCGGTCCAAATTATGGTCAAGACTATATGATAAAGGCATACGAGGTAAACTCCTAAATGCCGTAAAATCATTATATACATCGGTTAGTTACAGTATACGGATCAATTCTCAATTTACAGATTGGTTCCAGGCACAGGCGGGACTCCGGCAAGGCTGTGGTTTATCGCCCCTGCTATTTAATCTATACATTGATGACTTAGCAAAGTTTCTTAAGTCAGCACACATAGGTATTAACGTCAACAATGACTTAATTTGCATATTGCTTTACACTGACATTATAGTATTGTTAGCTGACAATAAAAACGATTTACAAACTTTGCTTAATGCACTTAATGATTGGTGCATCGGTAATGATATGTCCATCAATTGTTCTAAAAGCAACGTTGTACATTTTCGCAACGAATCTGTAGAACGCACGTCAAATACTTTCACTTGTGGAAGCGGCAAGTTAAACGTTATTGATAGGTATACATATCTGGGAATGATTCTTACTGAACATCTTAATTATGAGATAACGGCAAAAGCGGTTGCCCAAAGCGCGAGTCTAGCTTTGGGCCTACAAATTGCTAAGTGCAAAAGCGTCGGCGGTGTTCCGTATGATGTTTTCAGTAAATTATACGACACGTTAGTATGGCCAGTCATTAGTTACAGCGCACCGATATGGGGTATAAAACAATACTCGTGTATTAATGCCGTACAAAATAGAGCCATGCGATTTTTTCTCGGGCTTGGTAAATATGCACCGAATAATGCCCTTATAGGAGAAATGGCTTGGGAACCAGTTACAGTTCGCCAATGGAAATCAGTACTTTCTTATTGGTGTAGAATTTGTAATTTAACCAACTCGCGTCTAAATAAGCGCGTAGCTGTATGGTCTAACAACAAGGCCAATACATCATGCCGGACGTGGTTTTATCATGTTACACAAAAACTGTCCTCATTAGACATAGTAAATACTAGTTTGAATACCGCTAGAGGTACGAAAGCATTTCTCAGCTCTTTAAGCGAAAAACTGATGTCTAACTTTACTCGAAAGTGGCAAGATAGTGTAAATAAGATTGACAGTAGAGTAAGCGGTAGAGGAAGAAACAAATTAAGAAATTATAGTAAAATGAAAACTGCATTCGGCGTAGAGAAGTATTGTAAAATGATTCTTCCTCCCCGACACAGATCAGCCCTGTGTAAATTTCGGTGCGGAGTGGCACCTATCCGGATAGAAACCGGAAGGTACGAAAATTTACCGGAAAGCGAACGTCTGTGCCCGTTTTGTGACGAAATTGAAAATGAAGCACACGTGCTTCTAAAATGTAGCAAATATGATTCTATTCGTGCGCAACTTTTCGAAAAAGCGTTGTCATTTAATCCTCGTTTCTCCACCATGAGTAATTTTGAAAAATTAACGTTCATTTTATCCGAAAACAAAATGATTAGAATAAGTGCCAAAACCTGTTTTCAAATATTAAATTCAAGGTCATTTTTACTCTGTAAATAAGCATCGATTTTTTTTCTGTTAGATTTATGATCTGCGTATGTGTGTGTGTGTGTGTGTGTGTGTGTGTGTGTGTGCGTGCGTGCGTGTGTGTGTGTGTGAGTGTGTACATGTGTGCGTGTGTGTTTGAACGTAGCCAAAATGAGTGCATTTAATGTATTTTATTGAATCTAGTTGTTTTACTCTGTCTCTTATAACTCTATTTTAGAGTGGCTTTGATCACCTTTTACTCGTTTTTTAAATGTATGTGTTTGTATTGTAAATAAAAGATGAGACGTAAATAAACTATATATATCATGTGTACATAACAGTTCCCAATTAAAGGTATTTGATAGCCAAATAGTGCCATTCAGCAAGTGTGAAAATAATGGTAAGAGGTGATTTGTAATGCCTCTTGACCGTAAATTTCACACCTAAAAGTTAGTGTTAATGGTAAATTCTGCACACAACAAACTTGGCTAACTACTAATAATTCATTAAGTATTAAAATTGCAGGGGTGAACACTAACATTAGTCCACAGGGTCGCGGCCTGTGATTTAACATGGACTAACAGTACCTACATTTGCAGGTCCTTTCGGAATGTAGTATTTCCCATTTGTTGACATCAAATCATTGCAATCACATTTTTCATGGCATATAGATATGTTCCGCCCTTTTTAGCTCACAATATTTTCTACCCATATGAATTATTATTTTTCAGATTCAATCCACTTTAAATTTTCGTCTGCAAAACTTTGAATTTGGACAGGTCCAAAATTTTGCAAAACAGGAAAGGGCAAACACAAAGATTTAAAGAAATACAATAAGGCATGTTAAATCTCAGCTGTGAAGGCACCTTTAACCCCCATTCCATATAGTAAGGTGCATCTGTAATTAATTTGTTATTGATAGTTCAATATTTCAGGCAGTAAGACTGAAAGGTTTGTACCCACTCAGTTAGGTGCAGCTGTACTTGACTTCTTATTGATAGTTCAATATTTCAGGCAGTAAGACTGAAAGATTTATACCCACACAGTTAGGTGCAGCTGTACTTGCCTCCTCCCTGTCCCCAGATGAAGGATTGGCTGTCTTCTCTGAGTTACAGAGAGCAAGACAGTGTTTTGTGTTGGAAAACGAACTTCACATCATTTATCAGGTTAGTTTTATGGTTTTCGCAGACCAACAACATATATCTATAGAGACAAATTTTGGCCAAATTCCACTTTAAATGACCAAAATATATTGAAAAGAGCAATTTCTTCCTTTCTAAAGATATTTTCTACCCTTTATGATTGTTATGTTATTTATAAAGATCCTCTGCAACCAATGTTAATTTGGATCAGTCCATACTGTTATCTAGTTATAGATTAATTGATTTGATTGTGAAATGGTTTATTTACATAGTTATGTGCACTATATATATAAATGATAAAAGAATCTGTAACATTAACCTTTATAGTTATAGTAACATTTTTTCTTCAATAGAATAATTTGAAAAGTTGCAGGCCCTAGAAATTTTATGTTTATGCCCCCGTTTTGATAAGATCGGGGGCATATTGTTTTACTGGTGTCCGTCTGTCTGTCCGTCTGTCTGTTTGTCTGCAAAACTTAACCTGCCAACTAAACATTTTCCTATCAACCCTGATTAAGTTACAATGCTAATATTTGGTATGTAGATAGGTCTCAACAAGGTGCAACTGGGGAAGGTCATTTCATCAAGGTCAAGGTCAAAATTTTAACCCTTTACTCGTTTCTAAAGAATTTCCGTTTCGGGGGCATAGTGTTTCACAAACACATCTTGTTTTGGTTCACAAAGTGCTCAAGGTGTAGTATTGTGATGGTTTAATATCCACCGTCCATCCATCAACAATTTCTATGAACATCTCCTAAAACACCAAACAAGCAAATTTCTCTTTTTCCACAACGTTCCCAGAGCTTTTTTTTGGGGGGGGGCCTTCAAAAAGCATGATTGTGTGAGAATAGGTTAAAAACTAAAACTATTTTCTATATTCAGGTTACACCAATATACTCTGGAATTGGTGACTATATTGATTGGTACCAGTTTTTCTGTATCTGGGAAAACTTGTCTCCTGGGATGAGAAAAGTGGCAGAGATAATTGGTGTACAGGAGTCTTATCTTGCCAAGTCTGTAAGGGGCCGTGTCCCAGTGAAAACTGTCGCACAACAGATTTCTTATGCCATACACAAGAGGTTTTATACAGCCCTGGTTCTTCATGATCTTGTACAGGAAGTCCCTCTCAGTGCTGTGGCCAAGAAGTATAACTGTAACAAAGGACAACTACAGTCTCTACAACAATCTGCTGCTACATTTGCTGGTTAGTGTGATAATGTGTTTAATTGATCAATTAACCCTTTCCCATACAATCCCTCCTTATTACGCCCATCAAGAGAAAAGCTTTAGAAAGCAAAGTAGAAATGACGAAATTGCTTGAAACAAGCAATTTCTTCATTGTCCATAATGTTTTCAACTCTAAAAGACAAATATTTTTCGAATTCCATCAACTGTAAAATATTGTCTGCAACTTCTTTCAATTTGGATCTGTCTAAAATTTTGTTGTGTGTGAATGAGTTTATACTTGTCATGGATCAGTTTCAATTGCTAATCAGTTGGCAGTTCATGTCTGTCAATCAAAGTGTTCATCTAGACTGGAAGTGAACTTTCAACTCTGATGTTGGCCAACATTTTTGCAATTTAAACCTTAACCCTTTTTCTGTTCAATCCCTGGTTTTTACATCCCTGTGATTTTATGCTTGAGAAAACATTGTGGGAAAAGAAGAAATTGCTACAATATTTTCTACCCTGTAGTTTGGTTACTCGCTTTTAGTTGTCTTCTACAATTTCTTTCAAATTGGACAAGTCTTAAATTTTGGAAAACAGGAAAGGGTTAATCAAAGCTGCAGTTATGCTGTTTAGAACAAGCAAACATTTTACTATTTTGTTACATGTCACCAGCCATAGATTTTCAAAATATCTCAGTGGAATTTTATTTCATAGCTCAGTGGGTGGAGTCAGCGATCTGTCAGCTGTCAAGGTCAAGGTCAGATATTGAAAACTTAATTTCAAACTTAGCTCAAAGCCTTTTGAAATAACAAAAAGCAAGAATTTTAATGTTTATTAAGCTGATGTTTGTCTTTAATTATATTTATTTTGTATTAATCCATTCCCAAAAAACAGAAATTTAGACTAGTCCAAATTGAATGAAGTTGCAGACAACAACTTCAAGTTGATGTAATTTTAATTTGACTTATATTTTGGGGTTGAAAACATTAAGGATAATGAAGAAATTGCTTGTTACATTCTCTGCATTTTCCACAATGATTTCTCAAGCTCTTGTCTTGAGGGACTTAAAAAATTGGGTTTGTGTGTGAACGCGTTAAACTCTCCCAAGATATCTTGTGTCATTTGTTTGAGAGAAGGAACGCTGGTATACAGCTTCTTTCTCTATTTGGTCATGTCTTTATTGTGTTGTTTCGAATTAGCTTTTTGTAGTTCATTTACTTAATTTTTTTCCACTATAACCTGATAAAATGTTTCTATATGTTTAACTCATTTCCACATGGAAACATTTTAGATTGGTGCAAAATTGACAGAAGTCGCAGATGACAATTTTTTATCAATTTTCAAAAAGCTTTGACTTTCTTGGTAGAAGAAATTGTGGGAAATGAAGAAATTGCTTGTAATAAGCAATTTCTTCATTTTCCATAATGTTTTCCCAACTTTATTGAGGAAAAAAATCTGGATTGTGTGGGAATGAGGTTACTTTTCCATAAAAACCTGATAAAATGTTTTTATTTGTTTCAGGTATGGTAACAGTATTTTGTGCCAGACTTGGCTGGTCTAATCTAGAACTCATTCTGTCTCAGTTCCAGAATAGACTCACGTTTGGTGTACAGCGAGAGCTGTGTGATCTCGTCCGAATCTCCACACTGAATGGGCAGAGAGCTAGAGTGTTGTATAATGGTGGTTACCAGACAGTTGCGTCCCTTGCTAGTGCCAACCCTGCAGATATTGAAGCTCTCCTGAAAAACTCTGCCCCATTTCAGAGGTAAGTTGCATCAAACATTGACCCATTACCACACAAGAAAAATTTTGACTGGTCCAAATGGAAAGGAATTGTCGAAAAGTAATTCTTTTCTCAAATTTTCCTCTTTATATTGCATTTGCTTTTCATTCTTGATACTGGGTGGATAATGGTAAACCTAAAAGGGATGAGCAGCTGGAGGCTCATAAAGGATGAAGTGGCAGTACTGGTGTGAGAAATACTAAGAATCCATGGTTAGGTGCTACAGCTGTCGTGATATAACTGAAATACTGTTAAAATTGTGTTAAACCTCATTCAATCAATTAATCAATCATCTTTAATACATTTGTTAACTTCTTTTTGATTTGAATTGTTCAAAATTTTCCATTTTTACTGGTTTGACCCATTTTCACACATTCAGCATTTTGGCAGATCTAATAAAAAATACTTTGGGAGAAATATTTTGGGAAAAAAGAGAATTTTCTCAAAAGTTTTACTGTCTTAGATATCTCTTACTTTTCAATTCAAATACAATTTGATTTGCCATCTGTGATTTCCCTTGACCAGTCTGAAATGCTGTTATCTGTTGATGGATTAAGACACTTTGTAAAACAAGTTTGAGATAAAATGTTAGTTGACCAATCGTGGCTGTCAATAAAGAAATCAACTGACCAATCAAATAATTTACTTAGCAGGACCTGAGCTTTCAACTCCGATATTAGCCACCATTTTTGTCGAACCCACTCGTGGTGAGCGAAACATAGTTGTCACTATGACAAGTCAGTGAATGTGCATTCGTCCGTCTGTCAGAATTTGTCTGGACAATTACTCCTACATTTATGCATGGATTTAAAAATTACTTGGCACAATCATTCTCCGTCATGAGTAGATGTTTCATTTGAAAGAATTTTTGGGATAGTTCTAATGTCAAGGTTTCAGCTCACTAAAATTGTGATTGACAAGAGCATTTCTCCTGCAATTATGGATGGAATCCAAAATAGATTGGCACAATTATTCTCCAGTATGAGTAGATGGGCCATCTGAAAGAAATTTTGGATAGCGTCAAGCTCAATGTCAAAGCTCAAGGTCAAACACTAAAATTTATGGTCAAGTTGATGGTCAAAACTTTGCGGGCTCGACAGCAGTTCTAGTTGTTAATGATTTTTGTTGGTTTTGCGACTTAACATCATAACTACAGCTTATTCAAGATGTAGTTACAATGTTTAGGTAGCTAACCAACCATTTTACATTTTAAATACATGCTACTGACCATAAAGTTAGCAAAAAAAAATCAAAGCAGAACTTCCTTTTGAAGTTAATGGGCAGGGCCTAGAGAGTCTATGGGGGCCAGCAATCGATCAATTGAACTTATTTCCCAAGCTTTTCTGAATTTTAATTGTATAGTTAACAGTTTAAATGGTACTTGTTTACAGTACTAAAAGGCAAGGGACTGAGACAGAGTGGGAGGCAGAAGAGAGACGGAAATCTCGGTGTATATTTCTGACAGGTCGTAAAGGAGTCACGGAATATGAAGCAGCTGTAATAATAATTGACGAGGCTAAAGCTATGATTCAAGATGAACTGGGTGGTCTAGGTATAAATTGGAATGGTGGAAGTAACAAATCAGATCTCAGTGTTTTGAAATCACCAATAGTAACTAGTCCTATACCTAGTAAGTAGGGTTTTTGTTCAATAAAGTTTTTTTTATACTCCTTTCAAACTGAATTGAATTTTATAAAAAGCCCTTTATTCCTTCAGTTATTATGGAAAGGTACAATCTACCCATAGAAATTTGCAAAAAGGATTCATTTTCTTAGTTCAGAAATTACCTTAATTAAAAAAAAAACCTATCCCAACAAGTTATACTTTGTTGGACAAAGGAAACTACAAGTTATATACGAGAATTAGAAATCTAGTTCTCTGAATCACCACTTATTCATGAAAAAATATTGTTGATTCTCCTTGTTGTACCTGTGGTGCCAGCATAGCACAGTTGGTAGCGCATCAGACTCCAAGTCTTTAATCATGGTATGTCATTGGTTCGACTTCCGGTCGGCGGCACATAACCTTTCCGACATTTGTCTCTCACTGATGGACGGATAATTGTAAACCTAAGTGGGATAGCAGCTGGAGGCTAGGAAAGACTGTAATGGTAGCACTGGTGTGAGAAATACCAGGAGTCCATTGTTAGGTGCTCTAGCTGCTGTGATATGACTGAAGTACTGTTAAAAGTGGCATTAAACCCCATTCTTTTAATCAATCAATTGTAACTGTGGTGAAATAGAGACAAGCTAATGTTTCTTTGAATGTAATCTAAACAATGCCGTAAATAGGTCTGTCTGTCTGTCTCTCTCTCTCTCTCTCTATCTTTCTATCTATCTATCTCCCCCTCTCTCTCTATCTCTCCCCCCCTCTCCCCCCCCCTCTCTCTCTCTCTCTCTTTCTCTCTCTTTTTCACTTTTGTCTATGAAATAGAGGACACCAGTACTGTGCTTTTATTTAAAATTACCACAACATATCATTTCTTATCAAAAGATAGTCTTGTATTTGTCTTTATCCACCAAACAAGAGACTTTGCTTTTGTTCCAAACCTTTTGCTAGTAGCTGTTGTTGAATGGATAATTGATGTATACTTTTTGAGGATTCAAACATCAATAGTTCGATTCCTGGCCTTCCTTTTAATCATTAGGTTTTGTCCTTGAACAAGAGTTTTAGACCTGAAATCTAGTGTTAGAATACTAAGTAAGCACATGAATCATTGAATTTATCTGTTTATAAAAGAAGCATTGTCAGCATAACACTTAATTACTTCAAACCCATGTCTTCATTGGGTTCCATATGTCTTAGATATTGTATTGTGAAAATTATTTCCAATTAAAGAAAAGTTTACTTTTGAAGAGTATTTTTCTGTTATTGCTATTTCCAAATATTATTAGAACTGATGCTAATTTTGAAATTACTGGTAGACCCCGATTTTGTATAAGGCTTTAACAAATTATCAAACCTCACTTTAATATGCATCTTATTGATTTTCCATCAAGAAAATAGTACATCAAATATCAAAATTATATCAGATTTTATATGTTTCTATAGAAATGATAAGCAGTCTACTCAATCTGTGTTTCAGCGCAGCAAAGAAAACAATTATCTAGTAGGAAATCTTCACTGAAAAAAAGGAAAAGTCATGAAAACAGCACTGATCTTCAAGGTAGTACAGGTTCACCTTCTCTGCCTAAAAGAAAGCTAACTGATCCTGAGGACTTCCGGACATTTGTAACATGTAGAAAGGTTATTTCACCACCAAATGTATTAAGTACAAAAACATCAAATTCCACTTCAGTGGCAGATATAAATTCACCTGAAAATGTAAATGATCCAAAATCAAGTGACCCTGAACCAAATGGTATCCTTGTGCCCAACAATAACTTTGAGACATCAAGAACTGCAAACCATCCTGATGCCTTGAGAGATGGTGAAAAAATATCTGACTCCTCTGAGATAAACATAGTGGAACAAAATAATGTACAGCCATGTTGTAAAGTTAGCTCCGACAAAAATGAATCAATTCCTAAAGCAAGTACTACTGTTAAAGACAGTGTTGGTAATGATAATCTATCTCAAATAAATTTACTTTCCTGTAATGATTCAAAACCAAAGTCAGTGTCTGATTCAAAGAGGGAAGAAAATAGCCCAGAAAGAAGGAAAGTGTCTGATGATACAGATAAACATAGTCTTGATACAAGACAGGATGTGTCTAATGTTGGCATTAAAGCTGTTGAAGATCAACCTGTTGTGACTCCAACATGTGATGTTATTGATGATGATTTCTTTGACACTTTTGTTTTGGATACTCAAACTGCAAATTCGATAATAAAAGGTCTGAAGAAAAACTCTCCCACTGATAATAATAGCCCCACCAGTTGTTTACAGAAGAAAAAAATAAAAGAAATCCCTGAAGATGATATGAACTCAGAACCTTTGTTTTCTGGGAATATTGATGGTGACCTAACACAAAATAATCAAAATGATTTACATTGGGACAATGAAAATATTGTTATGAATGGAGAAGAAAGTATTGAAGAAGATTTGAATTTGAAGTTGTCTGAAAGTTTGGCTAGTGACAAATCTGACAATGATTTAAACAAGAATGTTTTCCAAGCTTCGGCAGATGAAATGTTTAACAATTCAGATGAAATGATTGCAGCTAGTAATTATGAGAGAGTGGGTCTATCTGGAGAAACAAGTGCTAATGTTGATAGACTGAATTCCTCCTATGAAGATCTACATATACCATATCAGAGTGGACAGGAAGTGTGCTTTGACCATGCTGATAAAGAGGCTCCAGTGGGTTGTCCATCTAGTACAAATATGTTTGTGTCTACTGATAACAAAGGTGAAGCAAATAGATTTGGTTTATTTTCTAGTCCAGAGCCAGAAAAGGATAAGTTAAACACTCAGATAGAATATGATCATTCATTCTCCAGTACTTTCAATGTTTCAGATATTAATATTGAAGCTCTAAATAATCATAGCAAAAGTAAGCAAGATACAGAAAGTAGTGTTAAAGAAGGAGTGAATATTGTTACAGAAAATAGGATTTCAAAACCAAAAGCGTCTCCAAAAGATAAAGAACCATTTGGTGATTCTTTAACAATGTCAATGATTGATCAAGTTTTAGAAGGAAGCAACTGTGATAAACCAACTAGTTATGAATTGAAAAGTGTTAATCATAAATCCGCGTCAAAGCAAAGCTGTGATATTGTTACCATTACTTCTAAGATAACATGTAGGAATGAGGAGTTTGCTGGACATGATAGGGACACTTCAAGAGATATAAAATCAGATAATAACTTGGAATCACAGAACAAAGATTTTGCTACACCTAAAGGAAGAGCTATCAAAAGATCAAGGCAAACACCCATAGACAGAAACCCTAAAGTACCAAAGAAAAGTGATCCAAAATATTCAACACCAGATGCTCAGATAAAAGATGGAATGAGACAAAACAAAACCAAATATATACCGAAAGATTCCTCTCGGAGTTCTAATTCAACCAGGACTAAAGAAAGTGATATAATGATAACTAACGATACAGGCACACCAAAAGGTACAGATCATGAGTCCCCATTAGCACATAACACAAGTACAGGTAGTGATTGTGTTCCTCCAACACCGCCTGACTCGGAACAATCTGGTACTACAATTACACCTAAACGAACACCTCTCAGATCTCTAGGCACTCTAGGATTTAGTCCCAGGTTGCAAACAACAAAAACTGTTGAAAACACTAACTCTAACAAAGATAAAACAGAAAATGCTGTTTTGGGTGGAAAGAATAAACATAAAGCCCAGAATGATAAAGTGAAAGATAGATTTCCAGACAAAAAATCTGCAACTCATAAAAGTAGAAATAAGGAGAAGCAACAGATAGATGTAAAAGAAATAGAAGAAGATGAAGAAGAAAGTGCACAAGGTATTCCTCTTTATAACTGACACAATCTTGAACTTTAACCCTTGTCATGCTGAACCCGGAATATTCCTGCTTTGACATGAGGTATAGACAAAGATCAGCCTACATATATGAGCAGTCTGAGCTTTGTCTACACCACCTACTTGATTCTTTAGAGCCAGAGTTGTTCTTAGGTAAATTTTCAAAATGAGTATAAACCCAAAAAATGTCAAATCCAATACTTTCAGCCCTTTGATCTAAATGTAGTTATGTAGAGGAATTTATTCAGCTTGACAAGGGTTCAAGTGCAGATATTATATATTTATATGTGAAAATTAAAAACAAGTATCACAAAGGATTAGAAATACCATTTCTCCGCTGCAACTCCACAGGTCACATTTTTTGTCAATCTTTTTCTAACTTTCAATGATTTAGATTGATCATTAACAGAGTGCATGAGTTATGCACTTTGTTATTTATCATTGTTCATCTGTCAATAACTAAAAACTAGAGGACCAAGACTGTCCTAGAAAGCTCACCTGAGTTCTTCATTGAATAGAGATAATATAAACCTGAAACTTCAAATCCTGTATCATTTGTGAAGAGACACACAGAACACAAGACACATCCCTAACACTAACTGATGATGATCAAAGCTTTAATCTAGTGACCTGCTTTTTTTTTCAATTTCCAATGGTAAGGTCACATTTTCAATAGGGTTTATCCTTAAGACTTCACAAACATTCTGACCAAGTATCATAGAGATTAAGCAAGAATGTGTGTGTAAAAGAAATAATCATTAAGGCCCCTTTTCCAGTGTTTTTCAACAAAACCTTCCTGTTTTCAATAGAGTTGACCTGACAAAAATTCAGGGGGTTTTATCCAATTTTTGCCCACAGAAATAGTCACTAAGGCCCCTTTTCCTGTATTTTTTAAACAAATGATTTAATTTTGAGAAGCAATTATCCTTAAAATGTGAAAAACATTCTGACCTGGTTTCAAAAGGATTGAGCTTTAATTGTGGCTTCTAGAGTGTAAATTCTTATATTGATGATGTCATATGACAGACAACATACATTCAAGGACCACAAAAGCTCATCATGAGCACATTGTTTAGCTAAAAGAGAAGAAAAAACATTGTTCATTCTCAATTTAAGTTTTTAAGCACATTTTTCTTTCCTTTTCTTTTTCTTTTTTTGATAAACAAGAAGGATGATTCAGTAGAGTGAGAAACAGTCAGTCATATTCCCTAATATCTGTCGTCAAAATTAGCAGTGATTAAGTTTTTACAGTTATTTAACCCATTCCCTCACATTCCCCCCTTTTTGACACCCCTTAAGAAAAGACCACCAATGATTGGATAATCATAAACTTAAGTGTGTCAGCTCGATTAGCTCAGTTGGTAGAGCACCTGACTTTAAACCTCAAGATCACGGGTTCAAGCCCTAGGCTGACCATATTTACTAACTCAACTAATTGTCTTTTGGACAAGACTTTAAACCGAGGCCCCATGTGAAGGTGCTATCCATCGAGCACGTAAAAGAACCAGGCGGGTCTCTTAGTAGTTTCGTCCTGTATCCTTGCACTATCCCCCGTAACAACTAACCGTCTTCTGGGGGCGTCGCTCATATGGGCATGTGCTATGGTAGCGACGATAAATAAACGGAAATACACACTTAAATGTAATGACCAGCAGGAGACTAGGAAAGGATATAGTGAAGGCTCTGGTGTGAGACATACCAGGAATCCATGGTAAGGTGCTCCAGCCACCGCAATATGACTGAAATATTGTTAAAGTGGCATTGAATCCCATTCAATCAATCAACCTAATGAAAAGTCTGAAGTAAAACAAGGTTGAAATGGAGAAATTGCTAGTTACAAGAGACAGAGCTATTCCAAGATCTCTTAGATTGAAATTGTTGTCAGGTACTTCTTAGAATTTGGACTAGTCTAAAATTTGGCAGTGTAGTAATGAGTTAAATTTTAAAATTACTTAAATGGAGTTACAGCAGTTATGTCAATATTTTTAGGTGATATTGAAGACAAAGATGACAAACTCTCTCCGTCGTTTATTGACTTCGAGGAATCTGGTATACCCCTGACACAGGCTTCCTTCACAATTATTGACGTGTGTGCAGATAAAAGGTTGTTTAAAACGTTTATAATGGAGTGGAGAAACAAGACCAGATATGCAGTATCACTAGCCTGTGAAAAGAAACCTCCACAACAGGCTAACGGAAATGGAATTGGTGCAAGGTATAGAAAAGGTATGAGCGGCTTTTCAAGTCTGGAAATTAAAATCAGCCCCACTGATTTAAGTTCTGGATACAAGAAAACCTCTGATAAATCTGTGAATATTGTTATTTTTATGCCGCAGCATCAAAAGATCTGTCTGTAAAACTTAACCAAAATACTTACCATTTACATTTCCTTTAAGCTTACTCAAGATACAATGCTCATATTCTGCATGATGATAAGTCTCATCAATACACATCTGCAGATACTAAGGCCTGGCTCATGTGTCGGTGTCATTCGTCAAGGTCGAGGAAAAAAAGCTGTTATGGGGGCATAGCGTTTCACAAACACATCTTGTTCTTTTTTAAGTTCTCCCGAGTCTTTGGATTATATGATAAAAGTTGCTCAAGAGATCAGTGTTTCACAGCTTATTCTACACTATTTTCTACTATACAGAGGCCTCACCTTATAAACCATTAACAGCTAACAATGAAGGGATACACATAGAAGGTTATGATCTGATGATAGTAGGGATGGCCGTGTCTTGGGAGAATAGAGACGCTTACTATGTCTCCTTTACTCATTCACAACAGCAAGGTAAATCTATTCCAATATTTCAGTACTAAAGGAGAACTTTTTGGTTCAGTCTAGAAGGATTTTCAGACTACAACAGAAAAATAATGAACAAAATTAGTATTATGAAAGCTACCACACATACTCCCCCTCTTGCACAGTTTTAAGCACAATAATTTTAGGTTGACATTGAGAAATGATATATATCATAACCATCATAATTTTTGTTATAATTTGATGTGTAGACAATTCATAAGTTACTTTCAGGGTCCTGTTGATTAGTTGCTAGAGAAGTAGACTTTTGATTCGAGAAGTGTCTTAGGCAATGGATTCAAATCTTGGCTTAGGAATTCCAGGAATCCATGGTAAAGTGCTCCTGCTGCTGTGATGTGACTGGAATAAAGTTAAAAGTGGCCTTTAACCCCATTCAAAAAGATGAATTAAATTTAAGCTAGAAAACGGATCACATCATTTTGACCGTGGGAAAGTCCTCTCCTACAAGTAATACCCAGAATAAGACTGGGGCTATGGTTGTCTTACTTAACCCTTTCCTGGTTAATCCCTGGTTTTTACATCCCTGTGAATTTATGATTGAGAAAACATTGTGGAAAAAGAAGAAATTGCTTGTGGCAAGCAATTTCATCTTTTTCCACAATGTTTTCTACCCTACTAAATGGGTTTTTTTTTCAAATAAAATCAACTTTAAATTTTCATCTGAAAAACCTTTGAATTTGGACTGGTCTAAAATTTTGAAAAAACAGGAAAGGGTTAAGGTCATACAAACATTGCTATCGGATTGATTGGATTGGTTGTATTGGTTTTCACCCATCCCTACATAATGACACTTTTTGACACCCCTAAGATCAGAAACTTTTTTACAAGCAGTTTCTTCATTATCCATAATGTTTTCTACCCTAAGACAGAGACTTTGAAATTTCATCAACAAAATTGTTGTCCATAATATCTTTGAATTTGAACCAGCATAAAATTTTGCCGTCTGGTAATGGGTTAATGCCACTTAAACAGTATTTCAGTAACTCAGAGGTGCAGCTAACCATAGATTCATGTCATTTCCCACACCAGTACACTCATGATATTCAATCTGAGTCACCAACTTCTCATCCGAGTTCAGCCTATTGTTTATAATTAGCAAAGAATTGTGATAGAAATGATCTATGTCCCTTTGACTTAATTTTTTGTCCAAAAATATTGGCTGAAATGGAGTTCAAACACATGACCAAAGGATTGTATGCACAGTGCATTATTGAGCTAACCGAGCTAGACAACGTACCCAGCAGCATGATCAGGGTTTCAAACCTAAGTAATTCCATCAACTCATTGATTGACCACAAAAGGGCCTTCGTTTGACTAAAAATTCATTTGCTTGTAAGGGATTTAATGCTGGTTTAAACAAGCTTTCAGTTATATCAAAACTAAGATTTTATTCAATCATGTGCTTTTTGGTGATACTCAGTAAGAACATGAATAAAAGCACAAAAAATGACTGAAGGATTTTCATTATTCAAATTTAATTAACCCATTACCAGATAGCAAAATTCTAGACTGGTCCAAATTGAAATGAGTTGCAGACGACAATTTAAAGCTTATGAAAATTTGGATTTTTCTACTTTTGAGGTAGAAAACATTGTTGATAAGCAATTTCTTCATTTTCCACAGTGTTTTCCCAAGCTTGTTTTCTTGGGGGCATGTAAAAGCGTCATTGAGTGGGAATGGATTAGGGTTAGGGGTAGATTCCACAGTGTTTTCCCAAGCTTGTTTTCTTGGGGGCATGTAAAAGCGTCATTGAGTGGGAATGGATTAGGGTTAGGGGTAGATTTAATTGACAGATGTTTTATAGAATACTTTACTTACGGAAAAAAAAATGTTGAAAGTGGACATTTCTTTACTAAATGACCTAAGTTTTTATTTTGCAGTTTCAAGATTGTTCATTTTTGTTACTTCATTCCCACACAATCCAACATCTTTGCATCGTTCAAGAAAATAGCTCTGGAAAATATTGGGGAAAATGAAGAAATTGCTTATTGCAAACATTTTCTTCATTATCAACAATGTTCTCTACCCCAAAAGACAAAGAGTTTAGAAAATTATCAACTATGATTGGTCATCTGTAACTTCTTTGAATTTGGATCAGTCTAAGATTTTGTTGTACGTCTTATTTACATGTTTCTGGTGATATTCTATATTTTAGGTGACCTAAATGAAAGTCTTGCACCCCCTCCTTCGGATACGGACATCAGTATTGGAATACGAATTAAAGCTGTCAAATCAGTCCTCCAACAAGCTGTGTGTAAACAAGATAAAGTTACGATTGTTATGTTTGATGTTAAAGCTCAATACAGGTGGGTACATTTTATATGCCGCCCAAGATAGATGTATATTTGTATCGTCTTCTACATCTGTACCAACTTACGTCTGTTCATGTGTCTGCATCTTATTAACAAATCTCCTATATTCATAGACAAATTTGAAAGAAATTTTCACTGAATTGACCTAGTCACTTAAACTTGGGTAAATTGTTAGGGTATTGCTGTTTTAGGCTGCATCACAGAAAGAGGGGATGTTGTGCAAAATTCCTTGTTAATATAGCTCCTCCTCCATTTCTAAAGAGATTTGCATAAACTTTTAACAGAATTTTCCTTGTCACCTGACTTTGTGCATATTGTCAGGTTTTTACCATTCTAGGCTGCGTCACAGAAAAAGGAACCTTAACATGGTGGCTTATATTGTGACTATGGTACTTTTGTTGAACATTAACCCTTGTCATGCTGAACCCGGAATATTCCGGTTTTGGCAGGAGGTGTAGACTAAGATCAGACTGCACTTATGTGCAGGCTGATCTTAGTCTACACCTCCTGCTTGTATTTTTCCTTCCCGAGTTGTTTATGAGGTTGATTTCTAAAAGAAATATTGATTTTTGAACAACAAGTTCTATCAGTGCTTTCAGTTCTTTGATTTGACTGCAATTCAGTTAGGTAATTTATACAGCATGACAAGGGTTAAACTACAAACAGGCTTGCATGATCTGAGATTGACCCCTGAACAGACAACATAATTTTAGACTGATCCTGAATCAGAGACATTGTAGGTAACATTTCAAATTTGAGTAAATTTGAAAAAACAACCCAGATAGAGTTGAACACATTGTCGGAATAGGGAAAATTCCTTGTAACAAGCCATTTCTTCTTTTCCAAAATTTGTTTTCAAAATCTTAAAAAAACTTTACAGGGTGTTTAACTCATTAATTGTCAACAAAATATTAGACTACTCAAAAATGAAAGATGTTGAAGACCATATTTCAAAGTGAAATGAATTGAAAAACAAATATCAATAGGATAGAAAGAGAAAAAGAAAAAAATGTGTTAGAAGAGAATTCCCTTTTAATTTAAGGTTTTCTCTCAGCTACAGTCTGCGGAAAGGGTCCAAATTAAGGTTGTGTGGAAAAGGACTTAAGATTTAGATGTGCATTGTTGAACCACAAAATTATTTGATTAACCCTTTACATTTCTCCTGAATTTTGGACTTGTCTAAATTTAAAGGGGTTGCAGACTCAGTACAAATCAAAAAGAATTCATCCTATATGATAGAAATATTGTGGGAAAAGAAGAAATTGCTTGTTACAATGTTTTCGGCAATTAAGTCGAGGGTCCAGTGCTCTTGCTCATAAGCCATTTTGCTAACCTAGGATCTTTAACCCATTCCCACAGTGACGCTTTTGGAGGCCCCTCAATAAAAGCAATTGGGAAACATTGTGAAAAATGAAGAAATTGCTTGTAACAATATTCTATATCCAGAAAATTGAAAAAATCTCAAACTTCATCACTTCAAGTTGTTGTCTGCAACTCATTTCAATTTGGACCAATCTAAAATTTTCTCGTTTGGTAATAGGTTAAACTTTATACAAATGTTATCTATGACTAAAGGAGGTGCATTGTAATTGTGTAGTGTAGGTCAAAGGTCAACTGCTATTTGAGTGACAAAGTGCTTGTGGGAGGTATAAGTCTCCTTGCGACAATTTTAGTTAATGTCAATGTGGTCATATTTATTATAATGAAAGCTTGAATTTCCAGATGTTTGGCTGAGGGTTGTGGGTTTGTTCCTAAGGGAATGTTTGAAGACCCAAAAATTGCCTGTTGGATGTTGGACCCTGGCGCCAGAGAGAGGACTCTACATGGAATGATAACAAATCTGTTGCCATCAGAGGTCCATCTACTTCAGGGTAATTTACTCTTAACCCATTACTAAATGACAAATTTAGATTTGTCCAAACTGAAAGAAGTTGCATACGACAATTTTAAGTTGATACAATCAATAGAAACAAATGCAATAGAAAATCTTTATCTTTTCTGGTAAAAAAACATTGTGGACATTGAAGAAATTGCTTCTTACAAGAAATTCATCCATTGTCCAGAATATTTTTCAAACCTTTTTTCTTGAGGGGGCGGCAAAAATTGTTATTGTGTGGGAATGGGTTAACCAATTACTGAACAACAAATTTTAGATTGGTCTTAATTCAAAGAAGTTGCAGACAAAATTTTAAGTGCTTGAAATACTGAAATCTTTTGTCATTTGGGGTAGAAAACATTAAGGGAAATAAAGAAATTGCTTGATACAAGCTGTTTCTTCATTCTCAAAAATATTTCCTTAGCTGTTTTCTTTAGGGGCGTGAAAAAACGGGATTGTATTAGAATGGGATAAATGCTCCAGATCAAAGTGACTTGGACTTTTGTTTACATTAGTCCAACTGTCTGTGTTTCTAAACTTTTATCTGATTTTACCTGTCTGTCTTTATCTAAACAGAGCAGCTGGTGGTTATAATCAAGTACTGTGCTTGTACTAGAGAGAGAAATGACAGGAAACGATGTTTAAGAGCACTAGCAGCCATTTTATAACTGAAATACTGTTGAAAGTAGAGTTTAACCCCATGCAACCAAACTGAACTTAATTCATAACTTGGAATTATTTTTTACATCCAAACTATAAGTTTCACTGCTAAATAAATCATTCTCTGTTAACCCCTTCTCACACAAGTCCACTCTTAGACACCCTTCAAGAAAAAACCTTGGAAACATTGTGGACGACAAAGAAAATGCTTATAATAAACAATTTCTTCATTATGCACAACAATAACTACCCTATAAGACAAAGATTTTTTAAAATTTCACAAACCTGAAATTGTCATCGGCAACTTCTCTCAATTTGTACCAGTTTCAAATTCTGTTGTCTGGTAATGGATTAATGCTTATTATTTCTTGATTTGCAATAGCTGCCGTTATGACTAAAGTTACTTACTTGATACTACAGTCATGGCGAAGACCGTCGGACCTTCGGACCTGTCCGATGAAATTTCACAATGTCCGACATGTTTTTGCTTTCCGTCAGTCCCACTGTCCGATAATAATTTCGATGATTGTCTGTATAAAAAAGATCGGCAAATCTACCTAACAAGAATTGAAAACTTACCCAAGTAAAATTTGAGACTGTCGCCGGAAATTACTTTTATTTTGGTTATGCCTACTTGATTGGTAGCAAGAAATACTATCGAAAATATTAATCGAACAAAGTACATCTAGGCTGTAAAAGCATGCAACGTGTATAATCGAGTTTGACCCGGTTCAGTTTCTAGAACATTGCTCGCGATAGTTTTTATGATAATGTGTTTCTCACGCTGTTCGTTTTTTGAGCACCGTTCGCCACTTATTCTTTTGCTCTTCGCCAGCTGATTCAGACAGAAAGTATTTTTACACATTTATAATGTGTCTTTTTATTCTGATCTTTCGGTCTGACAGAATTGCATTCGGTCTGACAGATTATCTAGCACTGTCAGACCGAGTGTCTGACAGAACTTTCCAGATCTTCGCCATGTCTGATACTAGGAATGGTAAGATAAAAAGAGCCTTCAGTTCTATAGAAAAGTAAATGTAGATGCACTTTTGTATGAATTATTACCCCCTTGGTGCCCTCACATCAATAAGACCAAGGGCATGTTGATTGACCCATGAACATCTGTCTGTCTGCCTGTTGCCCTGTGAGTTGAAAATTTAATGCAAAAACTTAAAATGGTTTAAGATACATGGCTGGTGTTTAGGTCTAGGTTACTTATCAAGGTCATGATTTTAGAAATTTAGGGCGAAAACTATCATTTAGCTGTAGCAGACACTGTTGAAGATACACAACTCATATTTGGGCAAAGTTGTTTGCATTGATAGGCTTCAATTTGGTGTAAGGTCAAGGCCATCTGACAACTCAGGTTACTTATTAAAGTCATAATTTTGGAAACTTTATGTAAAAAGTTAATTTTTTGCTCTTATTCAAACACACTTGAGGATACATAGCTCAAATTTGAGATAAAGGTTCCTGTTTTTGTCCAATAATAGAATGACAATATTACAACATAATTCAGGTCTTGGTGGAGGTATAGGAGTTGGAAGTCTAGGTTTAAGCCCGGAGAACCCAGGCTCGGGTCGATATAGAGCCACAACAGAATGTGTGTTAGTGCGCCACCTGGCGGAATATTTCCGAGCATGTCTAGTAAAGGAAGATCTCATTCATGTTTACATGGACATTGAAATGCCGTCTGCTATTTGTTTATGTCGAATGGAACTCAATGGGTTTGGTAAGTTTTATAAACCCGGTTTTGTAGCCAACTGATGTTAATGTATTGATCTGTCTGAGTATTTCAAATTTTGTGAATTAAAAAAGATGCTTTCTTTATTCCAATAATTTTGTCCACCCTGAAGGACAAATGATGTTTAGATTATATCAACTTAAGAATATTGTCTGCAACTACTGCCAAATTGGACCAGCCTTAAATTTTGTAACAGGTGAATACCTGTAAGCTGAATATTGTTTTGTGGTACAACAGTACTTTTAACCCTTTCCTGTTCAATCCCTGTTTTTTACGTCTCTGTGATTTTCATAATTAAGAAAACATTGCAGAAAAAGAAAAAATTGCTTCTTAACAAGCAATTTCTTCTTTTTTTCACAATATTTTCTAACCTGCTGAATGGTAATTTTTCAAATTGAATCCATTATAAATGTTCGTCTGAAAACCTTTGAATTTCGACAGGTCTACAATTTTGCAAAACAGGAAAGGTTTTCTAACCTGCTGAATGGTAATTTTTCAAATTGAATCCATTATAAATGTTCGTCTGAAAACCTTTGAATTTGGACAGGTCTACAATTTTGCAAAACAGGAAAGGTTTAACCTGGATAAGAGATTATTTTCAATAAGCAAAAAAAAAGCTGTAGTTGAAATATTTAGATTGCTGACCATCGAATAATAATTTCACACGATACTGTCTATAAATACTGCAAAATAACACCATATGATATCTGAATCCAACCTGTCCCAGCTTAGTGGGTGGGCCTAGCTATCTGTCAATTGAAAATTGTTTGAAAACATGAATATGTCCTAACTAATTACCAGACGGCAAAAGTTTAGACCGGCCCAAATTGAAAGAAGTTTCAGACAATTTCTGGTTTATTAAATTTAGATTTTTTTAACTTTCTGGGTAGACAACATTGTGTAAGATGAAGAAATTGCTTGTTTCAAGCAATTTCTTCATTTTACACAATGTTTTCTCAATTGCTTTTCTTGAGGGGCGTCAAAAAGTGTCACTGTGTGGCAATGAGTTAAGCCAATTTTTTGCAGGTTTTAGTCAAGAAGAAAGCGAGAGTCAAAAGAGTGTTATGATTGCAAAACTATCAGCTCTTGAAGATCAGGCCTATTTTGTAGCCGGACATCCCTTCTCTCTGTCAGCTCCAGACGATATTTCTCAGGTGAAAAGAAAAACTTTTTCTTTGTAATTATGAAAAAAAGATTGAGTTTGAAGAATTTTCCAATTCTGCATTAGCAGTAAGTAAAGACTGAGATCAGCCTGTGCATCCACACATTCAGATTAGAGCCTTCACTATTTGATCTATAGATAAATGCTGTCTCAAATCATCTCTACCCATCACTCATCTTCACACAATACAGCTTTTTTTTCTTACAACAATCAAGAAAGAAGTTTAGGAAACAATGTAGTAAATGAAAAATTTGCTTGTTATAAGCAGTTTCTTCAATTTCTACCCTGTTTTCTATCAAGAAAGAGATATGGAAATTATATCAAGTTGAATTCCTTTTATGGTAATTATAATGTGTTTAACATTCAGAGAATATTCTAAATAACAGAGTGGGGCTCTGTGGTCTAGTAATAGGACACAGAACTTGGGATCAGAGGGTTCCGGGTTCTAATCCTGCCAGGATCATGCGAATTTTTCTGAGCAAAAGACTTACTCCACATTGCTCCTCTCCACTCAGGTGTATAAATGGGTACCTGTGAGGGTTGTAAACCAATGCGCTGTGGCTGCCATGGGTGCTGTATGTTTACGCAAGATGTAGAAAAAGACTATAAACCTAAAACTTTTTAATTTTAAGAGTGGCTGTCTAAGCTGATTTATGTTTGTTCTTCATGTACTTGTGAAATTGTTTGAAATATCATGCTCCTATAGGATCATAAGTCTGATTCTTCAAATAGTTAAATTAGCCATAAACACTTCCTACAAAATAGAAGGAGTATATTGGTTTGCTTGTTTTCTGTCCATTCATCCATTGAATCTGTCTGTTTTCTGTTTGTAGTCTGTTTGTTTCATTCCTCTAACTCAAGTACCATTTGACCTACAACCATGAAACTGCATACAGTTGTTGCCAATGATCCAAGGAAGTGCCCTTTTGTTTTAGGGTTATGTTGGTCAAGGGCAAGGTCACAAATGAATAAATTGAAACTGTTTCTGTGCTCTAACTCATGGGCCATTTGACCTGGGACCTTGAAACCTTGTACAAATGTTTTCCATGACCAAAGGAGGTGCCCTCTTGTTTTGGGGCAACATAGGTTAAAGGTCAACTGTGCTACTTAAGTGACAAAATACTGGTGGGTAGGTATAAGTCTGCCACAATTCTAGTTGTCTATTCTTTTACCAAGCAAAATCATAAAAAGTAAATGACAAAAAAATATTCCAAAAATTGAGATGTTATAGTTTTGTGTCTATTCGAGAAAAACAGATGTTAGAATTCTATCAACTTGAAACAGTCGATTGCAACTTCTTTGGTTTTGGACCAGTCCAACTTTTTCTCATCTGGTAAGGAGTTAAATGATAAAAGAAAATAATCATTTCAGGTGCTTTATTTTGAGCTACAGCTCCCTCCAAGTGGAGATCCGACCTCAGCACCAGTGAAATCCCTTGCCCCACGTGGTGTTGCTGCAAGACGGGGTAAGCTTAAAGCACAGTACAGTACATCTAAAGATGTTCTAGAGAAACTCAAGAAGCTTCACCCTTTACCTGGAGTGATTCTAGAATGGAGAAGGATTACTAACGCTCTCACTAAAGTTGTGTTTCCCCTTCAGAAGGAAAAGGTATGGATGTAATACAGAACTTTGGACTGAGGGACCTCATTCAATTTTGAAATGTAAAGTATGTCCATTAACCCTTTCCAGTACAAATCTGGGATTTTATGTCACTCTGATTTTTATACTTCAGAAAACATCGATGGAAAAAGAAAAATTGCTTGTAACAAGCAATTTCTACTTTTCCATCAATATTTTCTACTACATAGGATGGTTCCATTTCAAATTGCATCTAATTTTCATGGTCATCTGTAACCTCGTTCAATTTGGACTAGTCTGAAATTTCTAAAAACAGGAAAGGCTTAATCCTTATGATATGGGTTTTCATCCGAATCATCGCACAAAGAGGATTTAAATGAGTATCCATGACATAGGGTTTGGAAGAGAAATCACGATTTAGATGCTTCTACACATATTTGCGCCCAACAAAAAATCTCTGAAACCAGAAAGCCTAGAGCATTGATAATTGATGTTTAGCATTTTCTATTGGACTTTTTCCAAATATGTTCATTTAATGGCCCTTGGATCCTATTTGAGCTAGCCTGGATGCAACCTATTGTACACAAAAAACAAGGAAATCTTTATAGATTGGTGTCCCTAAAACCAGACCGCCTACAGCATTAATATTTGATATGTAGAATCTCCTAATGTACCTTTGAAAAGGTTGTTCATGGGATGCCCTTTGGATCATAGGGTGGATAGTTGTAAACCTAAGCAGGATGAGCAACTTGAGGCTCCGAAAGGATGTGGTAATACTGGTAAGAGAAATACCAGGAATCCATGGTTAGCTGTAGTTAAAACATTTAAGTCGCCAAACCAACAAAAAAGCTTCCTTAAATATCAGCCAATGTCGGAACTCAATGTCCACTTCCAGTCTAAATGATTGATTTAATTGATTCCTTGATTGATAGTTGTAATACTTCAACTTCTAGTAGGATAAAATGTTTATATTTCATGCTGATGGAAACTGGAAATGGTTAAATCCTTTCCCTCACAGTAAAACTTTATACAAGGCCAAATTCAAAGAAGTTGCAGAAGACAATTTTAAGTCTATGAAATCTTTAAAATCTTTGTTATATGGGGTAGAAAAAATTGTGGATAATGAAGAAATTGCTTGTGACAAGTCATTTCTTCATTTTCAACAATGTTTTCCAAAGCTGTCATATTGAGGGATGTTTGAAAGCGTCACTGTTTGGTAATGTGTTAATACATCAAATACTTGGATTTGTTTTAATACATACATACATACGTTTTAAAACACTTGGAAATTTATAAAACATGAAATACTGGGAATGGTATAATATACTAAATACTTGGATTGATATAATACATAAAAAACAGGGAATGTTGATCGTTAATTCTATGTCTGCTTGAGTGTAGCATTCAAGTTAATATGTTTCTTGTTTCAGATAAAATGTGAGAACCTGTCTATGAATCGCATTTACAGTGAATGTCAGTTACATTCAGCCACTGGACGGGTCAGTTTATCAGAACCAAATTTACAAAACGTACCAAAGGATTTTGAAATCGTTATGCCAGGTTGGTCTATATGACTCATTTTCAATGTTGAGAGTTCTATTTAGTATTTCACCAATAGGGATGTATTTTAGGTCATCAAAAATACTTTATGACTTTTTCGATGAAACACCATGAAAAAGTTTCCTTGGTAAGCTCCCACACATTGACACTCTTGGACGCCCCTCAAAGATAACAACTTGCAAAACAATGAAGAGATTGCTTGCATCAAGCAATTTCTTCATTTTACACAACGTTTATATCCAGAAAGTTGAAAAAATCTAGATATTCATAAACCTTATACTGTCACATTCAACTCATTTCAATTTGGACAAGTCTTAAATGTTGCCATTTGGTAATTGGTTAAACATCTTCTTTGGAAAAAACTTGGCAGAATTAACCAAATTCACGACCCTTTTGATATATTCTCTTGGATTTCTTCATGAAATTCTGATTGGGCAAAAAGTTTGGGTTATACATACAGGCAGTCTAGTCAAATCTTCTTATTTGAAACTACTAATTGGATATGAATAAATTATGGCTGGAAAGTTCTCCTGATGGACCTCATTCTGACTTGCTTCAAGAAGTTTTGATTGAGCTAAAACATGAGTGTTATGAGTGGGGCTATTTCGAACTTACAGAATAATATTAAAAATCTCCTTTGTATGTTTCATATAGTGCAGATAAGCCCCATCATAACACCGTTAGCACCAATGTTTTCGCCCAATCAAAATTTCTTGGATATAATTATTTTGTGCAGCTTTCATATCTCACTTCTCTATGGTTTCGAATTGTGCATGAGACCATAACTATTTCTATCCTTTGAATGATTTCAAATTAAGTACCTTCGATTTTTCGATATAATTATAGATAATCATGTTTTTTGATATGGCCATTTCCTCCTACAGTTGAAATCAGTATCAATTGAAACTTGCTACAACTGTTTTCTATGGTGTAAAACAATGTGCATGAGATCTTAAACCTTTGAGCTGCCCAACAGTTAACAAATTATCTGCTCCTTGTGCCGGGAAACTAGTTAATAATGATGTTGTCAAGTTGTGTATGAGAACTTCAACATTTGGATTTGTTCAGTGGATCAGTAATTATTTGGTGTAAACATTGATTTTGGGCAATTAATTTCACAGCTGTTTAGGTGTCATTTGTCGGATAAACTTGACTATACAAAGATGGTTAGTGTTCCCACGACATTTAAAGAAGGAGTATTGAAAAAATTTTAGCTGTATATATTTATTTCCCAACTTGATAGTGTTTAATATAATATAAGGTACAAAAAATGTGTGTGTTTTTTTTTGTTTTTTTTTTACTTTTCTAAAGATTTTTCAACACACCTTAGCAAAAAGACATGAAATATTGAAAGATATATGCTTCACTGACAAGCCCCTTCAGATGTATAAGCGAAGCTCTGTGAAGCTCTTGTTGACCCTGAAAACACAATATGATAGATTCTTCACTATATACTGTATAAATAGTTAGTGACTCCGAGTTTCTCTAAACAATCAGTTGGATTTCAAAATGCATAGTGTGGATGTCACAGTTTGCTTGACGTATTTGCTAAATTTTAAATAATGTGCACTTGTACATATCAGATTTGACAGGTGACAACAATTATCTTGTCATGCAAATGCTATATAGTTTAACCCATTACTAAAAAATGCTTTTGCAGCTTCATGCATTTTGATTAGGTTTTCTGTTTCATGATTTAGTAAAAACAAAATATTTACTCCACTCGTAATTAAGTTTTATTAAAAGTTCTGCCATATTTTCAGACATTATTGGTGAAAGTCCAACAGCAACCACTTCATCCAGCAACAGTTCACGGCGAAAGACTAGAGCTGGATCTAAATTACAGCAGATGATTGGTTTAAAACAGTCCGCCAAAGTGTCTGAGGCAAATAGTGATGTTAAATTCTCCATCAGTATGAGACATGCGTTCGTCCCTTTTGAAGGTAAAACTGGTCTGTTCATAACCAGCATATTTTTACTGAGATTCTATGGAATCAAAATTTTCTAACATCATTAGCGATGTGTTTGTCCTATTTAACCCTTTCCTGTTCAATCCCTGGTATTTACATCCCTTGGATTTTATCATTGAAAAAAATTAATATAGAACCGATGAAATTTCTTTGAAACAAGCAATTTCTTCTTTTTCCACAATATTTCCAGACTACCAAATGGTTATTTTTATGCCCCTGCATCGATAAGATCGGGGGCATATTGTTTTACCGGTGTCCGCCTGTCTGTCTGTCTGTCCGTCTGTCTGTCTGTCTGTCTGTCTGTCTGCAAAACTTAACCTGCCAACTAAACATTTTCCTATAACTTCAACCCTGATTAAGTTACAATGCTAATATTTGGTATGTAGATAGGTCTCAACAAGGCGCAACTGGGGAAGGTAATTTCATCAAGGTCAAGGTTAAAATTTTAACCCTTTACCCGTTTCTAAAGAATTCCCGTTTCGGGGGCATAGTGTTTCACAAACACATCTTGTTCAAATTAAATCCACTTTAAATTTTTGTCTGCAAAATCTTTGAATTTGGACAGGTCTAATATTTTGCAAACAGGAAAGGGTTAAAGATAAGTGATAGATTGAGGCTCTTTAAGGTAAATGACTTATCATGGCTGTCAAGGAAAGACTCAATCTACAAATCAAATCATTCAATTAGATGAGAAGTGAACTTTGAACTCCGACTTTGACTGACATTTATGTGAAGCATTTTCGTAAGTTTGGCTATTTAAACGGTGCAAAAGAACCACAACTCTTGCTTGCACATTTTTTGAGTTAATGCCCTTTGTTATTATAAAGACTTAAATTTTGTCCGTGGCATATCTCTGAAAGTAAAGTAGCTATCAACTTGAAAACTTCAAAGGTTGATAGATCTTATTGTTGAAATGTGCAATGCACAAGAACAACAACTCTTGCTTGTATAGTTTTTTAGTTATTGCCCTTTGTTGTTTTAAAGAATAATGTTTTTCTGGAGCATATCTCTGAAAGTATAATACCTATTAACTTGAAACTTCATAGGTGCATAGATCTTATTGTTGAGAAGTGCAGTGCACAAGAACCACAACTCTTGCTTTCATACTTTTAGCTCTACTGGCCGAAAGCCACTAGAGCTATAGCCATGGCTTTTTATGTCCGGCGTCCGTTCCATCTGTCCCTCTGTCTGTCCGTCCGTCCGTCGTGCGTACGTTAAACTTTTCCTTGTTTACGCAATAGAGTCAACAATTTTCATTGGATTCTCTTCAAACTTTCACAGAGTGGTTGTACCATCATAAGGATCATTCCTTTCAAAATTGGGTCAGATCCGTCAAGAAACATGGGGAAAGGGGCCTAATTCAAACTTAAGTAAAAAATCCTTGTTTACGCGATAGAGTCCACAGTTTTCATCAGATTCAATTCAAACTTTCACAGAGTGGTTGTACCATCATAAGGATCGTTCCTTTCAAAATTGGGTCAGATCCAGCAAGATACATGGGGAAAGGGGCCTTATTCAAACTTAATTAAAAAATCCTTGTTTACGTGATAGAGTCCACAGTTTTCATCAGATTCAATTCAAACTTTCACAGAATGATTGTTCCAACATAAGGATCATTCCTTTCGAAATTTGGTATGATCCGTCAAGAAACATGGGAAAAGGGTCCTTATGAAAATTTAATTAAAAAATCCTGATTAACACTCTAGTGTCCACAGTTTTCATCAGATTCAATTCAAACTTTCACAGAATGATTGTTCCAACATAAGGATCGTTCCTTTCGAAATTTTGGTATGATCCATCAAGAAACATGGGAAAATGGTCCTTATGAAAATTTAATTAAAAATTTCATTAAAAATCCTCATTTACGGGATAGAGTCCACAGTTTTCATCGGATTCTCTTCAAACTTTCTCAGAATGATTGTACCATCATAAGGATCGTTCCTTTCGAAAACGGGTATGATCCGTCAAGAAACACGGGAAAAGGGGCCTTATGAAAATTTAATTTAAAGTTCCATTAAAAATCCTCATTTACGCGATAGAGTCCATAGGTTTTCATCGGATTCTCTTCAAACTTTCCCAAAATGATTGTTCCATCATAAGGATCGTTTCTTTTAAAAATTGGAATGATCCGTCAAGAAACATGGGAAAAGGGGCCTTATTAAAATTTAATTAAAAATCCTCATTAACTCTCTAGAGTCCACAGTTTTCATCAGATTGTATTTAAACTTTCACAGAATGATTGTACCATCATAAGGATTGTTCCTTTGGGAATTGGGTCAGATCCATCAGGCAACACGGGAAAAGGGACCTTATGAAAATTTAATCGAAAAATCTTTTAAGAAATCCTTGTTAACACTGTGGAGTAAACAGTTTTCATTGGATTCCCTTAAAACTTTCACAGAATGATTGTACTATCATAAGGATTGTTCTTTTCGAAATTGGGAATGATCTGTCAAGAAACACAGGAAAAAGGGGCCTTATTAAATTTTAATAAAAAATCCTCATTAATAATCTAGAGCCAACAATTTTCAAGGGATTATCTTCAAACTTTCACAGAATGATTGTACCATCATAAGGATTGTTCCTTTCGGAATCGGATATGATTCCTCAAGAAACATAGGAAAAGGGGCCGTATTAAAATTTAATTCAAAGATCTTTGTTAACACTCTAGAGTCCACAGTTTTCATCTGATTGACTTCAAACTTTCACAGAATGATTGTACCATCATAAGAATTGTTCCTTTCAAAATTTGGTATGATCAGTCAAGGACCACGCGAAAAAGTGGCCCGATAAAAACTGGATTGAAAAAGTCCTCGTAAACACAATAGAGTCCATATTTTTCAACAAATTCTCTTCAAACATTCACAGAATGATTATTACATTAAACGGATTGTTCCTTTCGGAAGTAGGTTTGATCCATCAAGTTCCATGGGAAAATGGGCCCTATGAAAATTTAATAATAAAAAATCTTAGTTAACACATCATGGCCCTAGATTTCACCTGATTGACTTCAAACTTTCACATAATGATTGTACCATCATAAGGATTGTTCCTTTCAAATTGGGTCTGATCCATTGAGAAACATAGAAAAAAGGGCCTTAGGAAAATTCAATTTAAAAAAATCTTAATTAATGCTTGTAAGTCGACAGATGAGATGGGGGTTGTGTTTTTACTCAAACAGAATAATTATACTTTTGTAAGAAGAGTTCCCTGTGGAACTGGTTCAGATCCATCAAGTAACATGGGAAAAGGGGCTATATGAAAATTCAATTAATAAAACCCTGTTAGCACAATGAAGCCCACAGCTTTGAACACATTTTGTTAAAACTTTCACAGAATGATTGAAGGTCATAACTATCATTCTTTTCATAACAGGGTTTGAACTGTCAAGAAACACAGGAAAAGGGGCCTTATGAAAATTTCATTTGTAAATCCTTGTTACCAAGTCCAGAGCTTTCATTGGATTTTCTTCAAACCTTCACAGAATCATTGTACAATAATCACGATTGTTGATGTTTGCATTAGACCTGATCCTTCAAGTATCATAGGAAAAGGAGCCTTATGAAAATTTTATTTTAAAATCATTACACCAAGATAAAGTCTGCAGTTTTCATCGGATTCTGTTCAAACTTTCACAGAATGTTTGTACCATCATTAGGATTGTTTCTTTCCAAATTGGGCCTGATCTGTCTAGTATCATAGGAAAAGGGGCTGTATGAAAAATTATAACCAATTCCTCATAAACACAACAATGTCCTCAGTCTTTATCAGAATCTCTCCAAACTTAAATAGAATGATTGTACCATCATTTGGATTGTTCCTTTGTGAATTAGGTCTGATTGGTTAAGTGACACAAGAAAAGGGACCTTATAAAAATTACAAAACATCATTATTACAATAAAGTCCTCAGTCTTTATCATTTTCTTCAAACTATCATTAGGATTGTTCCTTTGTACATTGGGTCTGATTTGTTAAGTTTCATGGAAAAAGGGGCCTTATGAAAATTTTGTTACAAAAATTCTTGACACAATTCAGTCAACTGTTTTCATTGATTCTCTTTAACTTTTAAAGAATGATTGTACCTTCATTAGAATTATTCCTTTTGAAATTTGGTTTGTTCTGTAAAGTATCATGAGAAAAGGGGTCCTCTGAAGATTTCACTATAAACTCATCAACACAATAAATTCCACAGATTAAACAGATTGATTGTACCATCATTCCAATTGTTGATTTTGACAGTGGATCTGACTATGCAAGGGTCACATAAAAAGGGGCCTTATGAAAAACTTTCTTAAATATTCTGGTTAACACAATGATAACCCTTGATTTCTCCGGATTCATTAAAATTTCACAGAATGATTGTACAATCACTTAAATGGTTCTTTTCAGAACTGGGTACAACCCATCAAGTATCATGTAAAAAGGGGCCATATGATTTTTTTTTTTATATATATTCTAGTAAACATAATGAAGTCCCAATATCTCATCGGATTCTTTTTTAACTTTCACAGAATGATAAAACCAACAGTAAAATATCACGGGAAAAGGGGCCCTATGAGAACTTGATTTTAATATCTTTGTTAACACAATAAAGTCAACAGTTTTATCGGATTCTCTTCAAAGATGCATGGAATAACTGTGGCATTCGAAACACAGGAAAAGGGGCCTTACAGATTATCATTCAAAACATTCTTGTGTATGTGATGAAGATCACAATCATTATCAAATTGTCTTTTAAATTTCACAGGACAATTGTAGGGTTGTAAGGAAAGTTCCTTTTGGAATGAAATTGATCCATCAGAAAACACAGGAAAAGGGGCCTTATTGATTTTCATTCAAAACAATCCTGTTTATGTGATTAAGTCCACAATTATTGTCAGATTCTGATGAAATATTCACAGAATGATTGTAGGGTCATAAGGTAACTTTCTTTTGGAAATGGAGTGGATCCGTCATGAAACGCGGGAAAAGGGGCCTTGAGGATTGTTGCTTAAAATAATAAAGTGGATAAAGCCCTTTTTTTTCTTTATGCATTTTTCTTTGAGTAATTAACTTCCTTAAATATCAGATTTCTTTAACGAAAAACTTGATAACCTGTAGAGCGTCTCAGGCCCTCATGGGCCTCTTGTTTAGTTATTGCCCTTTGTTGTTTTAAAGAATAAGATTTGTCTGGAGCATATCTCTGAAAGTATAATACCTATTAACTTGAAACTTCATAGGTGAATAGATCTTGTTGAGGAGAAGTGCAGTGCACAAGAACCACAACTCTTGCTTGCATAATTTTGGAGTTATTGCCCTTTGTTGTTTTAAAACTTAGATTTTGTCAAGAGCATATCTCTGAAAGTATGATGGCTATTATCGAACTCATTTACAACAAATACAGTGCTCAAGAAGCCTAAATCTAACTAGCTTCAGTTTACTATCAAGCTATAAAGTTTTCATACTAGCCTTGTATTTGTAATAGTAAGCAATGTTTTTTAACCCTTTCCTGTTTTGCAAAATTTAAGACCTGTCCAAATTCAGAGGTTTTGCAGATGTAAATTAAAAGCGGATTTGATTTTGAAAAATTACCATTTAGTAGATTAAAAAATGTTGTGGAAATAGAAAAAAATTGCCTGTTAAAGGAAATTTCTTCTTTTTCTAAAATGTTTTCTCAATTGAAAAAATCACAGGGAGATAAAAGCCAGGGGCTGGGGTAATGGTAAAAAACTTAATCAACTTGGATGTTTTTCTGTGACTAATTGAGTATTTACGATGGATTGTTGGTTGGATGGAGTTTGACGTCCCACTCTACAACAGAGGTAATATGAAATCATGGCCTTGGTTTTAAGACTCAAATGAAGGATTGAAGAAGCAAGTTTGCAAGCTATATTTTCACTTGTGGGGTGTCAAGTTGTTGAAATAAAGCTTTTTGCTGGTTACTCATTTAAAGATCAATCAGTCAGACACTGACAAACAAATGACAGATTGCTGACAGATTGCTGGCTCCCCTCCACTGACTCCTCTACCCAAACCAACTGACTGCATCAGTAAGTTTCACTTCAATATTAACCCTTTCCTGTTTTACAAAATTTTAGCTTGACTATTAGAAGAATGGGGGGGGGTCCAGTAACCCGGGTATCAGTTTCGTAATAATGGCTTGGTTAAACTTACATGCAAGTGTCATATCTCATGTTTTTGTGACAATAATATCAGCCTCTAGACAAGTTTCATTCATTTTAGTGGAATTTTTACCCTTTATGCACATAGAAATTCTTGGTTTAATCTTACATGCAACTGTCATATGCCTTTACTAGCTCTCTTTCTACTAATGCTATTGCTTTGAAACTTTGCACTTGTTTTTGTGACCATCATATCATCTACTAGACAAAGATTTGTTACAATTACATTTATTATAGTGGAGTTTCAACCCATTTTGGACTTAAAAATTCTTGGTTAAACCATGCAAGCAACTGCCATATATCTTAAATAACTCTTTTTCTACCAATGCTATTGCTTTGAAACTTTGCACATGTTTTTATGTCAATAATATCAGCCTCTAGACACAGTTTTATTACTCTGACATTTATTTTGGTGGAATTTTAACCCTTTTTGGACTTGGTCATTCTGCATTTAAGTGTCATATATCTTTAATAACTCTCTTTCTACTAATTATATGGCTTTGAAACTTTGCATGTGCTTTTGTGATCATCATATCATCTTCTAGGCAAAGATTCATTACAAATATATATTTTTATAGTGGAGTTTTAACCCTTTTCAGAGTTAGAATTTGTGGTTTACATTAAAATTTTAATTGAAAGATTATTCATCTCTATTAATACTTAGGTATTATGCCTTGTGTCGACATTCAGTTGCTGTTACTATCCAGTACTCAGAATAGTTGAGCGATGTTGTCCTCTGAAAGCTCATGTTTCTCTCCCGAAATATTTTCTCAAGTTTAAGATGATCTGAACATAAAAATCAGGGATTGTAGGGGGGAAAGGGTTAAAAGGCGTAATTTTCAATATTTATGACCAGTAATGTGCATCATAAAAAAATGGTTGGTTGATGACCTTAACATCTTAACTAAGCTGTAGTTACAGTGATTAAGTCACCAACCCAACTAAAATGATTCACAACTATGTCAGGCAAGTTCAAAGTTTGCACCCCTCTAAATGAATGATTTGATTGGTTGATTCTTTGATTGACAGCCATGATCTGTCAATTGTATATTTATTTTATTAGGTGGATTATTGCTAGCTGCAGATTATTCCCAGCTTGAGCTAAGGATGATAGCACATCTATCAAAGGATGAGAAGTTGATAAATATTCTCAATGAAGATGCTGATGTGTTTAAATTAATTACGGCCCAGTGGAAAAATATCTCTCCTGAAGAAGTGACCCCTGACCAGAGGTCCCAGGCTAAACAGGTTAGATCCAGAATTTTTGTCAGTCTTAGAGCATACTAGTACCAGTAGTAAAGTAAACTTTGCACTTTCTTTTATAACTTAAATCACTGCATTTAAATTCACTGTGCTTCCCTTGTTACTGTAAACTTGTGATAGATATGTTCACAGTATGAAGAAAAAAGGCATAATCATCCCCCCCCCCAATTCTAATGGCAACAGGCGCATTGAGTCACCTCTATAGTGAGTGTTTGTATGGCTGTGTGGGTTGGTAATTGTGTTTGTGTTTTACTGTGTGTCCAATTTTGTTCTAAATTGATTGACGGATTTCAAAATACACAGCACACATGCTCCACTTAAGAGTACTAGTGTTATCCATTAATTTGTTTTGGTACCAATTTCACAACTAAAGGTTATGTAAGAAGCATTTATGCTGTGTTAAGCCATTTTCACACAATGAGGCTTTTTTAGACCCTTCGAGTATAACAGTTTGGCAAACATTGTAGTTAATGAAGAAATTCCTTGTAACAAGCAATTTCTTCATTATCCAATATGTTTTCTTCCCTCCCCCAAAAAAAGATCCTTAAAATTTTATCAACTGGAAATTGTTGCCTGCAACGTCTTTCTCTTTGGACCAGTCCAAAATTTTCTTGTGTGGTAATGGGTTTAATAATGAGCAAATATAAGGATTACCAGAAATGTATCACAATAAGCTCCTGTCATAATGATACTCAGGAGACTGCAGAACATTTATTTGAAAATTGTTATAACATGACTATTCTTATAAAATTGGAACTTTAGATCAAAGTTTTTGTTCGAAATATATTTTATTAAGTGATAAATTGTTATACACAGTACTTACTGTATTAGTTTTGTTTCTTTAATGCAGCACTTTTTTGGGGGGTTTAAGACTCGAATAAAACCTGCGTGCTTTTTTAACCGGTTCCAACAGGATCTTGTCCCTCAAAGAAAAAAATGGAAAAGATTGCTTTTTACTAGGGATTTCTTCCTTATTCTCAAAATTAAATTTCTAGTAGTCAGAAATTGTTGTCTGAAACTTGTTTGAAAATTTTGTCATCTGTAAATGTGTTAAGGCATGGTTTATGTTGTCTGGACTCTATCATAATCTATTGGTGTATATTGTAGGTATGTTATGGTATGATTTATGGTATTGGACCAAAAGCTCTTGGAGAACAGCTGGATGTAGATGAAAATGATGCTGCTGCTTTTATAGAAACTTTCAAGGCAAAATACCCAGGTACATTTTAACACCCAATTTACTTATCAAACCACATATTTACACTCTAGATTAATATTGTTGTTGAAAACATAGTTAGAAAAGGGAAATGCTTGTAACAATTAATTTGATTTCTTCTTTTCTCACTATGTTTTATACCTTCAATGTCACTTATTATACCCTCCCCCGTTAAATAAGTGGGGGATTTTGGATTCACCATGTCTGTCCGTCCCTCCATTGATAGACTTTTCATTTTCATGGATCTGACTCTAGAACCAATTGACTATAACCATGAAACTTCTTATAATTGTAGCCTATGATCCAAGGAAGCGCTGCATTGTTTCCAAGCCAAGTAGCACAAGGGCACAATTGAAAACTGTGATTAAAAACTTTTCCGTACTCTAGCTGTAATCATGAAACTTCATACAATTAGTTACCGATAGTCCAAGGAAGTGCCCTATTTTTTTTTTTTTTTTTTTTAGATTTATAGGTTAAAGATCAAGGTCACAAAGGAAGACCTAGGACCTTGAAACTGAAGAATCATGGATGATATTTGAGACAGAAGTTCCTTGTATTTATAGGCATCAGTTAAAAGTAAGATGAGGGTCATCCAACAAGATCAAAGTCATTAATCAAGGTCATTTATTTTGTAAACTTAAACCATTCCCACTCTGTGACGCTTTTAGATGCCTCCAAGAAAAAATCTTTGGAAAACAATGTTGATTATCAAGAAGTTGCTCGTCTGGTAATGGGTTAAAGTAAAAACTAAGATTTTGCTTTTATTTCAACAAAATTCAAAATACATAGCTCAGGTTCGGAGAATAGATTCCTTGCATTAATAAGCATCAGTTGGATTTGAGGTCAAGATCATCCATCAAGGTCAAGGTCACTTTTGAAGGTTAACTTTATGCAATATTTTTACATTTTCTGTTATTCATACAAAATTCAATATACATGACTCATATTTGGGACAAAGATGCCTTGCATTGATAGGTGTCAGTAGGTTCCAAGGTCAAGGTCATCCATAAAGGAGTTTTATGAAGGTCAGCTCAACGCAAATAATTACAGTTTTACTGTTTTATAAATACCTTTCAAGATACACAGTTCATATGTCAGACATAGGTGCCTTGCATTGATAGGCATCAGTAAGTTGTAAGATCATCCATCATAGGCACTTATCAATGTCACATTTCGAAAGAAAGGCTGCTATGGGGAATGGTTTCCTGTTCAGTAAAGAACAAATCAAAGAAAATTGATCCAGTATTGTTTAAACATCCTTTGTGCCTGCTGACCAGATGAAACAATTGGAGGTATATTATTTTACTATTGTCTACCTGTCTAAGGTCAGTTATCTAGGTCATATTCCAGAAAATTGGTTACTTTCTTTTTGCACCTCATATAAGAGCAAATGTATTGGTCTGTTTCTATGCTCAAGTATATTAAGCCATTTACTCTAATCATAGATAAGCAAGTCAACTGTTAACGTATGGCGTGCCGAACAGCTTCAGGACATTGGCCTGAAGCCCTCATAGGTACCCATTAACCATTTCCTGTAAAATTCCTGGTTTTACATCCCTGTGATTTTATTATAGAGGAATCATTGTAGAAAAAAAAGGAATTGCTTGTAACAAGCAAATTCTTCTTTTTCCATGATATTTCTACCCTACTCAATGGTTATTTTTCAAATTAGATCAACTCTGAATTTTTGTCTGCAAAACCTTTGAATTTGGACAGGTCTTAAATTTTGCAAAACAGGAAAGGGTTAATGCACATAAATACCAACAGTCAAGAAGTGGTTCCTTGCCATATAAGCTGTGTACATCATGGAAATTCTAGATAAAGTATATTGTTTACTTTTGTTAAATAAAGAGTGTGTTGTCTTTGGATGAAATGTGAAATCTCTAAGGATAGTTGAATTTTTATTTTTAAAGGTTCTTTGGATAGGCATCAGTTGGTTTTAAGGTCAACGTTATCTGTCAAGGTCACTTGTCAAGGTCACATTTCTGAAAAAAAAGCTATTACAGCGGCATCAAGTTTCACAAACATGCTTTCTACTTCTAAATAATCTTTGTCATGAAAATATTGTCATCTGTAGGGTCTACATTTTACATCATTTGTTCTTAGTCATTTCTCTGATAAGCCTCTAGTAGGTGAATATGCGCTGTTCAGTGGAGGTCTTGTTTTAATTACATACAGGGATGAGAAGTTACTTGAGAAAGACAGTAGAAGTTTGTCGTGAGAAGGGATTCGTTCAGACCATGATGGGTCGTAAGAGATATTTACAGTCTATAACAAGTACAAATCCACATGCCCGGGCTCAGGCGGAGAGGCAGGCTGTCAACACAACTGTACAGGGGTCAGCAGCAGATCTTGTGAAACAAGCCATGACTAAAATTGATGACCAGTTACAGGACAGATATCCCCTATGTCAGTATACACATAAACAAAAGTTGCCAGGTATGTTGACAGTAAGTTTGTAAACTGTCTATCCTGTCTTGACATTTCTAATAGAACACACAATTCTAGACTTGTCCAAATTGATAGAGGATACATCCTTTCAAAACTTATTCTTTTAAAAAAAAATAGTTCAATATCTCAGAACAAAATTTTAACCCTTGTCATGCTGAGTAAAATCCTGTTTATATGAGGAATTGGCTGACGGGTTGCAAAAGACAAGCTCGTTGTTTGACTCGACTGTAGGGAAGGCACTCTATCGCAAGGAGGCAAGACTCCAGAAGGAGCCAAGCTTGGAGCCTTGCTGGTGTGTGCCGTGTCTGGTGTGGAGCACGTCTTCTTGGACATGCTTCCCGATGACATGTCTTCGGTGGCACTGTTGGCTGTTGAAGACTTCCCCTGGAGCAAGTCTTCCAGAGACTTGCTTCTGTCTGTCGACGTCTTCTGAGAGTTGCTTGAACTCTTCTGCATACTATCCCTGACCGGTTTCGTTCTCGCTTTAGAACTCTTCAGAGGTTTGATGTGAAGCATAAGTTGCTTCGTGAAGATTGGTGGATACTAGGGAGTTGCAGCTATATATATACTGTGTGGTGCCAGTTGGTGCCGGTGTTATTATTTATAGCTCAATTTGGACAGTGGTGTCAGTTGGTGCCGGTTCCGGGATCTAGCTGGTTGCTATGGTGGGTGGTGCCGGCTGGTGCCGGTTTGGAGCTATTTTTAGCTTTGATAAAGTGGTGCCGGTTGGAGCCGGTTTTGTGCTCGGCAGTTGTGGACTATGGTGCCGGTCGGTGCCGGTTCTGTGCTATTTTTAGGAATAAGTCGGATGTGGTATCGGTTGGTGCCAGTTTGGGGCTGTTGACGGCACGGGGTTCAGGTGGCTAGGTTGCCGGTGATGTTTGATCTTGAGAGCTAGTCACCTATCCAAATTGAACTATAATCCAGGCTTGGGGGCAGTGTAGTCTGCCCGTCACAAGAAAAACAGACAAATAAATATAGATTTAAAGTTATTTAATATACTTATATTTACCTAAGGCAATACAAGCCACCGAAGACATGTCATCGGGAAGCATGTCCGGGAAGACGTGCTCCACACCAGACACGGCACACACCAGCAAGACTCCAAGCTTGGCTCCTTCTGGAGTCTTGCCTCCTTGAGATAGAGTGCCTTCCCTACAATCGAGTCAAACAACGAGCTTGTCTTTTGCAACCTGTCAGCCAATTCCTCATATCTATACGTCTACGATTCGTAGGGACCAAGGGGCAAGCAGTGAATCCAACTATTACCGGCAGCTCTACAAGCATCAGCTCAAATCTGAGCAGCCTAACACTTGCTTCATACCCCAGCAGCACAAACACTGTGCTAGAAACAAGCAAGAAAAGGCGGCGTCTGGATCCTGATACTGAAGATGCTCCAGCAAAAATCAGACGCACACTGGAGATTAATGCGACAGCATTACCCATATACAGAGAAGTCTGCAAGATCCTCTATAAATACACCAAATCCCAACATTTGGTGGAGTATTTCCTAGCGTGCAAAGAGAGCCAAATTATACCGAGAGGTATCCAAATCAAGCTCCGCACCAGAATCCAAGACAAAGATTTCCAAACCATTTGGAAAAATGTCTTGAACAACTCGGCGCTACACCTAGTAGATCTCCTACTAGAATACTACACGAACAGGACCAACAACCTAGAACAGTCCTACTTTGGGAAGAAGAATGACCTCCTGAAAGCTTGCTCCAAACTAGAGCAAGAAAACGCAACCAAAGCCATTAATACCATGCAGGAGAGGTTGTCCAACAACTTCCACCTTAAATTCAATGACTTGAATTAGCTACATCCAACAAGGACACTCGGGGTCCGAACACCAAAACAAAAGGACACAGAAACAGCAAAAACCTACATGACAAACACCAGACTAACAGACCGGCCAACAACCAATACAGAGACAGAGGGCGGTCATGTGGCAGAGGTAGAGATAACAGACCCACAAGGACAAACTCCTTTGTCAAAAAACAACAGAAAAATACTGACTTTCTTAAAGCTATGCAATTCTTTGCTAACTTCTTGAACGGCAATAACAATGCCAACAACACAAATGATAAAAACTATTCTGATTTTGTCATTAATTTGTCATCTATCCCACTCTCGTCAGCTCAGTTGTCCCTATTAGACAAGGGCCTAAATTTCAGCCCAGAACCAAAGGAAGTAAACATGTCCACTATAAACAGCAGTCTAGAAAGGTTCACACGATCCTTAAGACTACTCTACTACTTCCATGACCAAAATGTCGAAATAGATACCCCTTCTTTCGAGGAGCATCTAGCTAAACGCTTTAAAAACAAAAGCACGTGGCAACCCCGATCAGCAGTGATTGCATTGAGAGCTTCAACAAGCTAGTCAAACTCAGTCTGGTCCATCACATCCAAAAACGCAGGAATAAGACGAACCTGACCACAGATGAACAAAAAGCTCTGCTGGAACTGGGAAACAATAAAAATATTATTATCAAAAGAGCTGACAAAGGCTCGGCCATTGTCATTCTCGATCGCGATCATTACTATCGGGAAGCCATGAATCAACTCAACAACACTCACTTTTACGTCAAAACCAACAGGGATCTCACGGAGAGAAACTGTAAACAAGTTCACAATCTCTTAGCACAACTATGACAAAGGAGAAATTAGCAAAAAACTCCACAACGGCCTAACATCCGGCCCATATAGAACAGCACGCTTCTATCACCTACGTAAAATCCACAAGAGCCTAACACCAGGCAAAGTACCCGGAAGGCCAATAATAAGCGGCAACAACAGTCCCACCGAAAAAATAAGCAGTCTAGTTGATGAACATATTAAACCGTTTGTCAAATTGATACCATCCTACATTAAGGAAACCACAGACTTCATAAACAAAATTGAAAATTTGAATGATCTGCCGAACCACTTCTACATGGTAACTATGGACGTGACGTCCCTATATACAAACATACCTAATCATGAAGGACTAACCGCAGTTGCAAGGTCATTAACTAGAAATAACCCACAATACAGGCTTTCTAATCAAGGTCTCCTGGCACTCCTCAAACTAGTACTTCATTGTAACAATTTTACATTCAATAATGAACATTACCTACAAATAGGAGGAACAGCTATGGGAACGAAAGTAGCCCCATCCTTTGCTAACATCTTCATGTGTGACCTAGAAGAGAAAATGCTACGATCAGCACCACATAGACCCTTTACATACTTCAGATACATCGATGATATCTACATGATATGGACTAAAAGTATTCAAGAACTAAACATGTTCTTCAAACACTGCAACAATTTCCACAAAACCATCAAATTCACGATGGAATACTCAGACGAACACATATCGTTCTTAGACACTACAACCATCAGAACGAGTAATGGTAAAATTAGATTCGACCTCTATTGCAAACCAACAGACAAACATTGCTACCTCCATTACAGCTCTAACCACCCTAACCATATCAAACGGTCAACACCATACAGCCAGTTCCTACGCATACATAGAATCTGCACCCTACACACTGACTTCGTTAAACATGCAGACAATGTCCTACAATACTTCAAAAATAGAGGTTATCCTGAGAACATTCTCAGATCAGGCTACAACAAAGCCCTAAAAACGGACAGAAAACTCCTTCTTTCACCCCGCCAGAATAGACCAAATGAAAACCGCCTACCAGTAGTATTAACATTTGACAGAGAAAATGCCTTTATAAAAAACGCCATCATCAAACTTTGGCCTATAATTGGTATCACACTCCCCGAGATTTTTCCAAACTCTCCTATATTCGCTAATAGAATCGGACTTAAAGTTCAAGATACAATCACCTGTGCAAGATTCAGTTACCACAACCCAGCCATTTCCGGCTCCCCCGCTAGAAACTTTGTGGAAGACTGCACAACACCTAACTGCACATTCTGTAACAAAATGCAGAAGAGCAAAAAATTCAAAAGCTCCTACACAGGGCTTCAATATTTCTGCAAACTGAGAGGACACTGCACAACCAAAAATGTTGTCTACCTTCTCACTTGTAAAAAATGTCGCAAACAATATGTAGGTGAAACCAAACGCGAATTTCAAATAAGAATCAAGGAACACCTTAGGGACATACGCCTAAATAAGGAAACACTAGTAGCCAATCACTTTAATCACGATTCTCACAACTTTGAGGATGTTACATATCAAATTATCGAAATCCTCCGTTCGGACCCAGAATCCACAATAAGCACCGTCAACAGACGCAACAGAGAATCATACTGGATCTATCAACTCCATACCCTCCATCCGGTAGGGATCAACATTTCTGGGTAGTCAGAAAATTCTTTTCAGCCAAAATCTTGTCTATAAAATCCTGTTTTTATTTGCACTAAAATCAAAACATCAAAATCTTCAGAGGTACTAGTTGCAGGTCAGTATTTCTTTTGAAAACTGATTTTATAAACAATTCTGGCTTCAAAGGGGCAAGCAGGTGGTGTAGACTAAGATCAGACTGCACACATGTGCAGGCTGATCTTTGTCTATACCTCCTGCTCAAATAGGAATATTCTAAGGTCAGTATGACAAGGGTTAAGTAAAGGAGAACTTCTTTTTACAAGCTATTCTTCTTTTCTCAACATTTTTCCTATAGCTTATTTTCTTGAGACACAATGGGGTATTGATATGCAATGGCCATGAAATTTCAGAAGGGAATATATAAAGTCACCTTTGTATTAGGATGGTTAGATGTTTGTGTGTCTATTTCCTGTTCAGGGCATACCTGTTACCTTGATTGATTGATATCAACATAAGTTGATGATTAGTTGCTCTTTATTGGTCCTAGTGTCATGCTAAATTGTTAGGATACCTTTTAAGGTCAATATCACAGTCAAAAGTTAATAAATAAAACTGACCTTGTCAGGAGCAAATTTCCAACATTTAATGAAGGATTTCTTAACCTTAACCAGAGCATAGTACTAGTACATGCTGGTCCATCCACCTATTACCATACGACAAAATTTTAGAATGGCCCAAATTGAAAGAAGTTGCAGACAACAATTTAAAGTCAAAGTCAATTCAAAGTCAATGAAATTTTGGACTTTTTCAACTTCCTGGGTAGAAAACATTGTGGAAAATGAAGAAATTGCTTGTAACAAGCAATATTTTCAGTTTCCACATTGTTTTCAAAAGCTTTTTTCTTTTGGGGCTTCTAAAGGTGTCACTGTGTAGGAATGGGTTAACACATTCTCCCTATATTAATGAACTAATTTGGATGAAATTTTCACAGAATGATCCTTGTCACCTGATCTTGCACTTATTGTTGGGGGTTTGCCATTTCTTTTATTCAGAAATAGATCTTGCATTTGGCGAAATTAAAAGAATTGAACCGAGTATAAATAGATGGTTTTGACACTTCCATGAAGATAATCATAAACTATGAGCTGTGTAGGAATTTCTGAGACTGAACTGTGAAAGAGCATAAGATCATTAACATACATTGTGCACTTTCTTAGTATAACAGTCTTTTTTGATAATTTTATGAATTTTATTTAAAATTGGGAATTCCATTGGACTTGATTTTTTTGCATTTACTAAAATTAACCCAGTCCCTCACAATCCTGCCTATTTTATTTACTTCAAGATGAAAACTTTAAAAAAACAATATGGAAAATAAAGCAATTTCTTGTCAAAAGCAATTTCTTGATATCCACAATCATTTCTTCCATGAAAAGGCAAATATTTTTTTAATTTCATCAAGTTAAAATTGTTTTCTGCAACTTCTTTGAATTTGGACCGGTCTAAAAATTTGTTATATAGCAATGAGCTATTGTAAAAAAGTCAACAAAAACCTGTATTTGTTGTGTAAAGGTAAGCATCCAGCCAGACAGAAGTACCCACCTGATGGAGCGTACCTTGTCTTACAGCTACATGATGAACTCATATATGAGGTCAACAGGTCACAAGTTACAGAGGTCGCAGAGATTGTGAAGAATTGTATGGAACATGCTATGGACCTTCCGGTCAGGATGCCTGTCAAAATTAAAGTTGGGGAGAGCTGGGGGAGACTAGAAGATATAGAGATTTGAAACAAATGAAAAATATCAGTACTAGCTTTAAGATGGCCTAGGATTGTACTTTTAAAAAATTTACCCAATGAAGAGCTTCAATGATTTGATATTAACCCATTACCAGATGACAAAACTTTAAACTTATTTGAATTCAAGGAAGTTGCAGACAACAATTCAAAATTTTGGAATTTAAGAAATCTTTGTTTATTTCACTAGAAAACATTGTGTGAAATGAAGAAATTGCTTGTTATGAGTATTTTTTCTTCTTCTATGATGTCTTCCTAATCTTTTTTCTTGAGGAGCAAATAAAAGCAGTAGTCAGAGGGAATGAGTTAAGTTGAACTTATACATACCTCTCAATATCTCAAATATCAAATTCCTCTAACTATGTATTTCTAAGATGACTACAAAAGGGCCCTAATTACCGTAATTCTTTGACACAGGATAACATCTTTATTTTGTAAGGGGTTTTCTAAAAGTTTTGTATTTGGATATTTCAGTCAAAATGTCAGACAGTTGAGTATTAAAAAATATCTTGTCACTCCTTTCAAAGATAGGCAACAAAAATTGTTACAAATAGAAAAAATCATTAGGAGAGCAAGTGAGCAGGTTTTATTTAACCCTTGTCATGCTGTATAAATAACATTACTGAATTGCTGTAAAATCAAAGGGCTGAAAGCACTGACAGAACTTGTTGTTCAAAAATCAATATTTCTTATAGAAATCAATTTCATAAATAGCTCTGGCAGGAAAAGTACATTCAGGAGGTGTAGACCGAGATCAGACTGCACTTATGTGCAGGCTGATCTTGGTCTACACCTCCTGCCAAAACCGGAATATTCCGGGTTCAGCATGACAAGAGTTAATATTTTGTGTATGCATAACTCTTATCAATAAGTGTAAATTTGAAATTTCTCTGGTTGCTAATTTCCAAGATGGCTTTCAAAATCGGAGCCATATAACACACAACAAAAATTCTCTCAGATTTAGTTTATGGTTGCCTTGAATTATTGCTTTAACCTATTCCCACTTTATGACACTTTTTGATACCCCTCAAGAAAAAGAATTGGGAAAACATTATCAAAAGTGAGAAATTCCTTGCTTGTACAATGTTTAATACCAGGAATGTTGAAGAAATCTTAATTTCATAAACTTTGAATTGTTGTCTTTAACTTCATTCAATTTGGAAAAGTCTAAAATTTTGCCATTTGGTATTAGTTTTATACCCTTGGCATCTTCATTTTGTTGTTGCTGTCATACAAAACTGTTGACAGTTTTAGGTTGTTTTTTTCAAGGGAAAATCAATGGTTTTTCTAAAGCCAGGTCATCATCTGCATAAGAATCATTGACCGAAAACTTTGATATTTCAAAATATCTTTTTATATTACTGAACGCATTCACTTAAACTTGGAATATATGTGCAATATTAAAAAAGCAATCTATACCAACAAGAGGGGTAACTATAAATGCATTTTTTAATGAATTATTCCCTTTCTTATCTTAGTAGCTTTACCCACTACAGCAGAGTGTTGGCATCCACATGTGGTGCCGTTGTTCGATAGCTTTTGTTAAAGCATATTTGAGAATTAGTAGGTATCTATGTGAATGGTGCAACTCTACACAGTTTTTAATCACAATAATTCCCCTCTCCCGACTTTACTTGAATATCCAGGGCCCTTTATATGGAATCAGCATTTGAATAAGGGGCTTAACAGATGGCATAATTCTGTGATTAAATTTTGCTTTTTTCTTCACTCTCGATTGGATCTCAAAATTTATTGTTACCAATAATTGTAATTAAATTGAACAATTAGTTGACATTTTACAAGATTATGGATATCATTTTAATGTTTATGTATTTTTCTATAATAATGCAATTGTTAAAATTTCTGTTTTCTATAAATGAAATTGAATGATTCGTTTAGATGATGTTGAAAAGGGTGGCTGATCAGAACCACTAACTTCTGGTAATGCACTTGACTGAAAAATCAACCCCAAAAGTTAGCAAAATAAACGGTCAGGGACCTAAAAAGGAAAGCTATCCATTAGATGGCAACCTAAAACAGTTTGAATTGGCCGTAGTTTGGACATTTAAGTCACCAAACTAACAAAAAATGCTTAACTTCCAGAATCAATAAACACTTTGATTGGTTGATAAATTGTTTTTATATATAGCTTTGATCTTTCAACTGATGCATACATGTATACATGTATATCATATCTGTGGAATATTAAGTTATAGTATTGTTTGGACACTTTTTGATGAAGCTGTGAAGGAATATTTCATGAGACTAAAGATTGAGTTCTTGAATATTTGTAAGCACCAACAGGCTTCAATACTAACTAAAGTTTTTCAACAGGCCTGTAGGACCAGTTTGATGGTTCAGCGCAAAACAGTTGTAACTGCCTATATGTTTTTTAGCAATTACAACTGTTTCACATTCAAACATCAAGATTGTGTTTGAAGGTCCCAAAAATCCATGCTTTTTTTTCCTTTTCAGAAGAACATGTATAATTAAGTTAATAGTGTGTAGTGCATATGATTGAAAGTAAAATATTGATTGGAAAAAAGGCTGGAAAAGAAGAAGAAATATATGGTTCATAAAAACATGTAATTGACTTAGTTAGGGCTAAAAAGGAAAGATTTGTATTAATAGACTTTGAATAACAAAAGCTTCAGACCCAAAGGCCCAAAAGCTTAGGAATCCTGCCACTCCTCCCTATAATTACAGGATCAGGCCCGAGGACTGGTGTTCAATCCCTGATCAAGGTCTGGATCCATAACTTGACAAAATATTCCATTTATTGTGCACCTACATATTTTAGCTCACCTGAACATGGTTGAGCTATTGTGATCGGTCATTTGCACAGACAGATTCCGCTAAATGACCTATCACAATAGCTAACCCGTGTTCAGGTGAGCTATTGTGATTGTTCATTTGTTGGAATCCAATAATTCAATAAGCTGTAGTTAGGACGTTTAAGTCACCAAAACAAAAAAGTGCTTTACAAAAATGGTGGTCTATATCAATTTCACTTCCAATCTGAATGAATGATTTGATTGATTGATTGATTATTTGATTGACAACTACAATCTGTCAATTTGTTGATGTATATTAACCCATTACCAGACGGCAAAATTTTAGACTGATCAAAATTGAAAGGAGGTTCTGACAACAGTTTAAAGTTTATAGAATATTAAATTTCTTCATCTTTCTCGATTTTGTAAAATGATATCATTGCTTGTTACAAGCAATGCCTTCATTTTTACTATGTTTTCCGGATGGATCATTTCTTGAGGGGCGTTCAAAAGCTTCACTGTGTAGGAATAAGTTAAACAATGATAACACATCTGTATATGCTATTTTTGTATATTTATACATTTATTTGTTGTATAGTATTACATTTTAAAATGCCCTTTGAATGAAAAATATTGTTTATTAACTGAATTTGTCAGTTTGTTTTTTTTAACTTTGCAATTTGTAAAGATGAAAGTATTTTTTCTTGTCGGCACTATTTCTCAACCACTACTGGGTGAACTTCATTCAATCATTTTCCACCACAATGTCGCATTTTGACGTCCCCAAGAAAAAATCTTTGGAAAACACTGTTGAAAATGAAGAAATTGCTTGCTTTTCTACCTAAAAACACAGCACAAGTTAAAATTTCACCAGCTATAAAATTGTTGTCTGCAATATCTTTGAATTTGGACCAGTCTAGAATTTTGTGGTGTGTTAATGAGTTAACAGAAGCTTTCGGTAACAATAAGAGACGTCCATACTGGATTTTGATATGGTTCATCGATGCCTCAACACAGTTACGGCTCTTCAATTAAACTCCTTATTCCCTTGTTTTACTCCCTACAGTGGCCCCTTCATTTACTCCCTACATTGGCCCCTTCTTGATAAACCACTGCAGTTACAAGGCCAGTTTTCATCTAGCAGGTGTGCAAGGTTATTTCTGTCAATTGATGTATCGAAAACACAAAAATTAAAAGTGGGTGATAACACATTCGAAAATCCAACTATCAACAACAAGGATAGACAATAAGGTCACTAACAGTTGAGTCACCAAGTCAATGAGGTCGTGGTGAGTAGAGATAAATAAAGCTTTTGTATTGGTAATGTGAAATTTCTTTTCCCCCTTTGTAAGCTTTCCTGAGCACTAGCTGGAGCTTAGCTAATGTGATCGGTCATGCTCCTAAACCACTTAGCTGATCAAGCCGAAATTTGACAAAAATTGTTAAATAAGAGGCCCATGAGGGCCTGAGACACTCTACTGGTTATCAAGTTTTCCGTTAAAGAAATCTGATATTTAAGGAAGTTAATTGCTCAAAGAAGAATGCATAAAGAAAAAAAAAGGGCTTTATCCCCTTTATCATTTTAAGCAACAATCCTCAAGGCCCCTTTTCCCATGTTTCATGACAGATCCACTCCATTTCCAAAATAAAGTTACCTTATGACCCTACAATCATTATGTGAATATTTCATCAGAATCTGACAATAATTGTGGACTTTATCACATAAACAGGATTGTTTTGAATGAAAATTAATAAGGCCCCTTTTCCTGTGTTTTCTGATGGATCAATTTCATTCCAAAAGGAACTTTCCTTACAACCCTACAATTGTCCTGTGAAATTCAAAAGACAATCTGATGATGATTGTGATATTCATCACATACACAAGAATGTTTTGAATGATAATCTGTAAGGCCCCTTTTCCTGTGTTTCTAATGCCACAATTATTCCATACATCTTTGAAGAGAATCCAATAAAACTGTTGACTTTATTGTGTTAACAAAGATATTAAATTCAAATTCTCATAAGGCCCCTTTTCCCGTGATATTTTACTGTTGGTTTTATCATTCTGTGAAAGTTAAAAGTGATTCAGATGAAATATTGGGAATTCATTATATTTACTAGAATATTTAAAAAAAAAATCATATGTCCCCTTTTTACATGATACTTGATGGATTGTACCCAGTTCTGAAAAGAACCATTTAAGTATTTGTAAAATCATACTGTGAAATTTTGAAGTGATTCCGGTGAAATCAAGGGTCATCATTGTGTTAACCAGAATATTTAAGAGAGTTTTTCATAAGGCCCCTTTTTATGTGACCCTTGCCATAGTCAGATCCACTGTCAAAATCAACAATTGGAATGATGGTACAATCAATCTGTTTAATCTGTGGAATTTATTGTGTTAATGAGTTTATAGTGAAATCTTCAGAGGGCCCCTTTTCTCATGATACTTTACAGAACAAACCAAATTTCAAAAGGAACAATTCTAATGAAGGTACAATCATTCTTTAAAAGTTAAAGAGAATCAATGAAAATAGTTGACTGAATTGTGTCAAGAATTTTTGTAACTAAATTTTCATAAGGCCCCTTTTTCCATGAAACTTAACAAATCAGACCCAATGTACAAAGGAACAATCCTAATGATAGTTTGAAGAAAATGATAAAGACTGAGGACTTTATTGTAATAATGATGTTTTGTAATAAAATTTTTATAAGGTCCCTTTTCTTGTGTCACTTAAGCAATCAGACCTAATTTACAAAGGAACAATCCAAATGATGGTACAATCATTCTATTAAAGTTTGAAGAGATTCTGATAAAGACTGAGGGCATTGTTGTGTTTATGAGGATTTGGTAATAATTTTTCATACAGCCCCTTTTCCTATGATACTAGACAGATCAGGCCCAATTTGGAAAGAAAGAATCCTTATGATGGTACAAACATTCTGTGAAAGTTTGAACAGAATTTGATGAAAACTGCAGACTTAATCTTGGTGTAAATTTTTTAGAATAAAATTTTCATAAGGCTCCTTTTCCTGTGATACTTGAAGGATCAGGTCTCATGTCAGCATCAACAATCGTGATTATTGTACAATGATTCTGTGAAGGTTTGAATAAAATCCAATGAAAGCTCTGGACTTGGTTACAAGGATTATAGATGAAATTCTCAAAAGGCCCATTTTCCCATGATATTAGACAGATCACGCCTTATTTGAAAAGAAAGGATCCTCATGATGAAATAATCATTCTGTGAAAGTTTTAACAGAATCTGATGAAAACTGTTGACTTTATTGTGGTACAATGATTTTAAAATTAAATTTCATAATGCTCCCTTTCCTGTGATACTTGACGGATCAGGTCTAATGCAAACATCAACAATCATTATTATTGTACAATGATTCTGTGAATGTTTGAAGAAAATCCGCTGAAAGCTCAGGACTTGGTAACAAGGATTTATAAATGAAATTTTCATAAGGCCCCTTTTCCTGTGTTTCTTGACAGTTCAAACCCTGTTATGAAAAGAATGATAGTTATGACCTTCCAATCATTCTGTGAAAGTTTCAACAAAATCTGATCAAAGCTGTGGGCTTCATTGTGTTAACAGGGTTTCATTAATTGAATTTTCATATAGCCCCTTTTCCCATGTTACTTGATGGATCTGAACCAATTCCAAAGGGAACTCTTCTTACAAAAGTATAATTATTCTGTTGAGTATAAAGACAACCCCATTTCATCTGTGGACTTACAAGCATTAATTAAGATTTTTTTTAATTGAATTTTCCTAAGGCCCCTTTTCCTATGTTTCTCAATGGATCAGACCCAATTTGAAAGGACTAATCCTTATGATGGTACAATCATTTTGTGAAAGTTTGAAGTCAATCAGGTGAAATCTAGGGCCATTATGTGTTAACTAAGATTTTTTTATTAAATTTTCATAGGGCCCCTTTTCCCATGAAACTTGATGGATCAAACCTACTTCCGAAAGGAACATTCCATTTAATGTAATAATCATTCTGGGAATGTTTGAAGAGAATTTGTTGAAAACTATGGACTCTATTGTGTTGACGAGGACTTTTTCAATCCAGTTTTTATCGGGCCCCTTTTTCCCGTGGTCCTTGACTGATCATACCAAATATTGAAAGGAACAATTCTTATGATGGTACAATCATTCTGTGAAAGTTTGAAGTCAATCCGATGAAAACTGTGGACTCTAGAGTGTTAACAAAGATCTTTGAATTAAATTTTAATAAGGCCCCTTTTCCTGTTCCTTGAGGAATCATATCCGATTCCGAAATGAACAATCCTTATGATGGTACAACCATTCTGTGAAAGTTTGAGGAGAATCCGTTTAATTGTTGGCTCTAGATTATTAATGAGAATTTTTTTATTTTTTTAATTTTCATAAGGCCCTTTTTCCCGTGTTTCTTGACGGATCATACCAAGTTTCGAAAGGAACAATCCTTATGATAGTACAATCATTCTGTGAAAGTTTGAAGGGAATCCGATGAAAACTAAGGACTCCAGAGTGTTAAAGAGTATTTCTTAAAAGATTTTTCGATTAAATTTTCATAAGGCCCCTTTTCCCATGTTTCCTGATGGATCTGACCAAAATTCCCAAAGGAACAATCCTTATGATGGTACAATCAATCTGTGAAAGTTTAAATACAATCTGATGAAAACTGTGTACTCAAGAGTGTTAGCGAGGATTTTTTAATTAAATTTTCATAAGGTCCCTTTTCCGGTGTTTCTTGACGGATCATACCCATTTTCGAAAGGAATGATTCTTGTGATGGTACAATAATTCTGAGAAAGTTTGAAGAGAATCCGATAAAAACTGTGGACTCTATCGCGTAAACGAGGATTTTTAATGGAGTTTTTAATAGAATTTTCATAAGGCCCCTTTTCCTATGTTTCTTGACGGATCATGCCCAATTTCGAAAGGAACGATCCTTATGATGGTACAATCATTCTGTGAAAGTTTGAAGAGAATCTAATGAAAACTGTGGACTCTATCGCGTAAACGAGGATTTTTAATTGAATTTTTAATTAAATTTACATAAGGCCCCTTTTCCCGTGTTTCTTGACGGATCATACCCGTTTTCGAAAGGAACGATCTGTATGATGGTACAATCATTCTGTGAAAGTTTGAAGAGAATCCGATGAAAACTGTGGACTTTATCGCGTAATCGAAGGTTTTTTAATTAAGTTTTAATTAAGCCCCTTTTCCCGTGTTTCTTGACGGATCATACCCAATTTCGAAAGGAACGATCCTTATGATGGTATAATCATTCTGTGAAAGTTTGAAGGGAATCTGATGAAAACTGTGGACTCTATCGCGTAAACAAGGAAAAGTTTGCCGGACGGGAAAAAGCCATCGCTATAGCTTTAGTGGCCTTCGGCCAGTAGAGCTAAAAATGGGTCGATTTGTTTTGCGCATAATATAATTGAACGAAAAGATGAAAAGAGTATAAACGAAGAAAGAAATCAATACAAAAATAAGTTAAAGTTTCCATAAACTTGGACAATTTTATATTAAAGTAAATGTAAGTGGTTATTTTTAATGACTCGAGTATTTAATACATTTTCTTAGACGAATAACTATATAAGCTCACCAGAGCACAAAGTGCTAAAGATGCTGTGCTTTGATCGTCATCCATCCGTTACAAAAAGTGAGAATTTCAGAATATAATATTTTTATCTGATCATTTGATCTGAATCGTTCAGAGGTTGATTGATAAGGCTTCGAATTCATGTTGTTATTTATAGAAGTTTACAGTACTTTTATTCGGGAATATCAACTTTAGTAAATCTCGAATGTAATTTGGATCCCAGTTTTAGCTCTACTGGCTAAATGTCAGAAGAGCTATAGCGATTTCGTATTTCCCGTCCGTCCATTAGCTTTTCCTTGTTAATACTCTACAGTCAAGAGTTTTCAATATGTTGTCTTTAAACGTGCATAGAAAGGATCGTCCTTTCTAAATTGGGTCTGTCGCCGTCATAACGCAGTCGGTAGCGCACCAGACTCCTTATATTCAATAATGGGATGTCATGGGTTCGATCCCGGCGGCGGCACTTATCCTTTCCGGCATTTGTCTCTCACCAATGGGCAGATAATTGTAAACCTAAGTGAGATAGCAGCTGGGGGCTAGGAAAGGATGTAGTGGTAGTTCTTGTGTGAGAAATACCAAGAATCCATTGTTAGGCGCTCCAGCCCCCGCGATATGACTAAAAAACTGTTAAAAGTGGTGTTAAACCCATTCAATCAATCAACCTAATCTTGGTCTGATTCATCAAGTGTCATAAGAAAAGTTCCTTACAAAAGTTCCACTAATAAAGCTTCGTTAACACAATACAGCCCGCAGTTTTCATGGGCTTCTCTTCAAACTTTCACAGCATGATTGTAACATCACTAAGATCATTTCTTTCGAAATATTGTTAGTACAAACCTGTTTCACGGGGAAAGGAACCTTACGCAAGCTTTTCTTAAAATCCTCGTAGAATAAATTTTGACGTCACTGGAAGCATAAACTTTGACATCACTCGCGGTAATTTAGATAAACTTTAAATTCCTTCATTGATGAACATCAATAAAATGACTTATCCAACTTTTGTTCGAATTAGCAACTGGTTTTATGATGAACACAAACTCTTAACGGAACGCTGGCCACGCCGACTCAGCTATTATACAGGAAGTTCCACTTAGATATTCAACGTCGGTATTTTGACAAATGATTGATTAACAACATGAAATAGTCTAGTAAATTATTGGTTGGGCAACCTTTACGTGCTTGATAAAGCTTAGGTTGTGGAATTTAAGTCGCAAAACCAACAAAAACTCCACATAGATGTTGTAGTTAAAAGTTCACTTCCGATGTAAATGAATTTTGGATCGGTGAATTGTTTGACAGGCACGATCGATCAATTGAAGTACTTTTCCTCTTGAGCCCGACTAATTCCATCGATTGTTAGTTCAGTAAATTATGTGTTTATTCTACACTTTTCTCGTGTCCTTTGCCCAAAATAGTTCCAATCTTGCAATTCATATACTCGGAAGTTGTTATATCTTCCCATTTACTGGAACCATCCAGACATTTAATGATGACGTCATCATCCGGGACCATGAAGAAAGCGACAGACTGTCGAGGGGAACGCCGTTTTAGTTCATCTTCAGGTAAGCTCACTCTGTGTCTCGTGGCGATCAGTTTGTCACCGGACCATCTTTGCATCAAATCGCCGATATTCACAACTACAGTATCTTGTATTGGGGTTGCGGGCATGAAACCTTGTCCTGGCACCTCTACCTCTAGACCGCCCTGGTCATCTTGGAACAGTATTGTGATACTACCGTAATCAGAGTGTTCACCGATTCGTATCTGGTTTGGTTTGATCAAAGAATCATCCGAGATGGGTGGGTAATACAGGGATTTCAGGCACGTGAAGCTATTGCCGTTTTGTCCGACTTTGGCATGGGCGTCGACCAGAAAGCCGGTTTCGAGCCCTAGACCAGAAGATAGGGCAGTTAAAACCCGTCTTGCCAATTCCATACATTGTTGGACCATTAGTTCACTACTATCTATTAGATCGTTAACCGCCGGATCCCAGTTACTGCGATCGGTGGATGGAAAATAGTTAAACGATTCTCTCAAACCGGCTGGTCTTTCGGGGACCACTTGTTCTGTTTCTTGTGCAATCCATCCCATAAAGGACTTCCGGGTATCAACTGAGTATCGAAATTTTTCCTCGACGGATCTGGTAACAAAGGTCCGGACTAATTCAAAATGTTTGTCAATCAGATGTCGATCGATGCCATGGTTTGTTAGATAGCAGAATCCGGTAGTTTCAAAAGCGCCCGTTAACTCTGTACCAAGTTTAACCAAAATTTCCTCACAAGCCTCACCATGCTTCTGATAATCCACAAAATCAATAACGGGTATGTTCGACATATTTAATAACAGAATATAAGCTATATAGAGCGACGTCGATGTATAACTTGATAAAGACGATTGCGTCCTTGCTCATATAAAGTCGGTAAAAAGATGGTTTCAAATTATGCAGTAATACACTGATTCGTTACGACACCCTGGTTACTTGTTATTATACTTAGTTTTTTGGGCAGGTTTCATGTTTACGAACTAGAGATATTTACCGTGGGTTAGGTTTTACCCAGCTTTAAATCAAGTAATATAACAAACTTCTAACGCAACAAAATGGGTTTCATGTTGTGTTTGATCTGTTTGTCAATATTTTAGTTTTGATTTAGGTATGAACCTAAAATCTTTGCTGCAGAACGGGGCCATACATTAGTGTGATTAAGATTATATGTTCCTCAATGCAAATAAAAAATATTCTCTTCATTTCTTATAATGTAATCAAGCAAAACAAAGTATATACTTTACTAGTTATGACTGAAGTTTGATAGATCTACTTTATATGTAAGCAGCACACAAAATAGCTGCGTGCTCAAAATTCTGTTCATGGAGGACGAAAACAATCTTCAAAACATTTTAATCTTGATAGAGGAAACTTAAATCAAACCATACCAACTTGAAATGTATTTAACCCATTCCAACTCAACAAACTTTTAGACTGGTCCAAATTCAAAGAAGCTGCAGACGATATTTTGAGGTTGGTGGAATTTAAATTTTCTTTGTCTTTTTGGATAGAGAACATTGTGGATAATGAAGAAATTGCTTGATACAAGCAATTTCTTCATTTTCCACAATGTTTTCCAAAGCTTTTTTCTTGAGGGGCGTAAAAAGGAGGGCTTGTGTGTGAATGGGTTAAGTAATATAATGGCGGAGTTTCCTTATCTAAGTATTCCCTGGGAATCGCAAGTACCCGATTAGGCCCAGTGTGCCTTTTAAAGGATAAACTAACATTGATCAAAGGTCCATTGAGTTAATGCAGACGGCAATTTGATGTTGCTTAAATTATATTTCTTTTCATCCTTTTAGATAGAAAACGTGGATAAAAAGCATTTCTTCAATTTACACAATGATTTTCAAATTTTTCCATCTTTAAATGCGTAAAAAGGGGGAATTGGTAAAAGGTAGAATCGTTTTTATACATGTTATTACTATACTTTGCCATATTTTTATGCATCTTCATGTGACGTTACCTCTCTGTGTTGGGGAGATGAGTTATTGGGGGTGTCAATTTATTGTCCAGAGCAAATCTTCATTATTAATTGATGTTTTCAAAATAACATGGCACAGTTATGCCTCTTGAAGAAACTCGTGTCAGTTGTTTCAGTTGAATAGGATAGTCCAAAGTCCAACGTCACAATTTAAGGTTATGTCTCAGATAATAATCCGGAGGCACCCGTCTCAGTGACACATTTCTTTCCTAATCATTGTTAAAATAATATCACCTATTTACCAAGAAAGTTAACAATGTGGCATGATTAGAAAATTCTTATGATCTGCATCATGTTTGCATTTTAGATATAATTATAGTATTACGAGAAAATATTGAGTTTATGGCTTTATGGTAATATTTGTTCGCTCTCATGAAGGTATGAAACGAAAAAAATAAGCACACTGTGTGAATAGGCGAAGAGGCAACACAACGTCCATTATCAGCTACTATCAGCTACATTTTATTTACATATTTACACCCGACCAAGTAACCTGTCTAACTAACTCTCTCTACTACAGTCTCCAGTCTGCAGTCTCCAGTCTCCAGTCTCCAGTCTCCAGTCTGCGGCTGCGGCGGTTAACAGCATCTTTTATACTCAGTCACTGGTTATACAACACTCTCAGGGCACGCCCCCTGGAACGTGGCCAAGTCACGTTTCACGACGCGTGATATTTACCGAGAATACTGTATAACTACAGTGCTGGCACCCATCATGTTACATCCGCCCTTTTCTTTTTAAAATTTGTAAAACCTGGTTTACAAATTTAACATAATTTTTTTTAATCAAAATTACGTCATGATACAAGAAAAAGAAATAAACAAAGCTGTATGGCATTCCTGTTGTAACCCACATCACTTGCTAAATTAACTAGAATCTTGACTATACTATATCAACAGAGGAGTGATGTCCATACTTGAAAGTTTAAATAGAAGCCTAACACCTTACATGGATAATCAATAGAAGTAACATTATTAAAGGACAATAACAATTAATTGACACCTAACTTAATTAAAAAGAACATTAACAATGGCAATTGAACATTTATTTTTAACCTTAACTAGCAAAGTAAAACTTAACTCAACCCCTACCTTGAAATAGAAATATTGTCCTTATTTATTGCACATAATTGCTTTAACACTACACTTTGTCCACGACTAATTATTCTTGCATTTCGGTGTATTTACAATGTTCACAATGTTCGTCCGTCTCGTCCTCCTCATCATAAGTCTCGTCCTCCTCATGATAATCGTTTTCGTCCTCACAATCGTCGTTCACGGTCTCGTGTCCATCATCGTCTCCGAGATGTAGACAGCTCCCACAGTCACTGGCATGTGGTTGCTCTACACGAACGACCACGCAGTCATCGTCGTCCTCATCGGTTTCCGTGTTGACGAGGACGCAATCGTCGTCGTCATCGTCACCGGTAAAATTCTCCAATTTAAAGTGGTCTAACACAGCGGCAGTTACTTGCACGGACAGGTGTCCAATATATCTGTCCGGCATCTGGTTATAATTATTGTCACGTATTACACGCTCAATTATTTCTGATACTTTGTGAAAGTGTTCCATGTTTTCGTAAGCCATCTTTAAAGTTTCCAATTTTCGGTGTTCGTCTAAATAGGATGAAGATTAAAGCACAAGTGAGAGATATTCTAATTTTCTGGATATATAGGTAAGTTATCAAAGTTTATCAAGGCAATTATTTTTTATAGTTCTCCCAATTATTCTTATTAACTTGCTTGTGCCAAATTTAATTGTTTCCACATAATTACCACGATTTACTACGACATTCTTATCAGCCATCTATCTACAGTTCTGTATGTTAATTAACCCTTTCATGGGCGGTCAACAGGTATGGATACAGTGTAGGTATCCTTTGGTCGGTGCTCGACACTGCCTCAGTGGATGGTTCTTTCCCATCGATCTCCATGGTTTGGAGTTCAACTCCCGTCGAATCCTCGGCCTGTCGTTGTCGCTTCACACACCTTTTACATAAGCAATCTGGCAGAAATTTTCTAATTCTAGGCATAATACAATAGCGAACTACAACAGCAAAGGCAGCCACCAGAGTTAGCACAAGACTAGCAATATACCAGAAACTAAACCTTGCATGTCCGTCTACATAGTGCACATTATGTAGTTGACGTAGTAACAAGTCCAAGGGCATGTCATTTATAGTCGTCAGTTGTTCTGGTATGTCAATGTTCGAGACATTAGGAAATTGTTCTTTAAAAGGTTTCCAAACCACGTCATCGGTAAAATTTGCAATTTTTAACTGCGTGTATTGTTCATGAGTCATATTTGTTTTACCCACAACGTAGGGTTGTGATAAAGTAAAGAATTTATTGGAAGCAATACAACCACTGTCTATCTTAATTACGTCAACAGGCGACCTAGTATGAACCTCAGTATGTAGGCCATTACATACCAATGCAAAACTTAAGTTCGTCCGCGAAATAATCAACCATGTGGTATCAAGTAAGTATTTAGCTATAGGCAATCTCTCTTGAGATACTTGCGGTGTACAGTAGTCTGTTTTCCTTGCGTCCATGAATAAATTAATCAAACAGGTATGGTCTACATTTACCGGGAATTCAGGACTTATTAAAGTACAAAATTTCGTGCGATGGTGACTACAAGTCTGAACTTCTGTGTCAGAAAGTAAACGATAGCTTGTTCGTGCTTTATCTATCAGGAACGCGTTACTTTCTAATCTGTAATTAGCCAATAAATCAGTACGTTTTGTTCTCCCTCGGTGTTTGACACCAACAGGTGGTGGTACTGGGATTGAGATAGCCTCAAAAACTTCATAGCTGTTATCTAGCCTTATCACTGGGATTGATAAAATAATAATTATTTTGCCATTAACGAAGGCTGTTTCTGTTCGCATGTACTTATAAAACTCCCATATCTCAGTTTTGGGGTCGTTAATTAGTGACATTAAATCAGGCAACGCCTTCTGAATTTCAACTAACAAGCTTTGTAATCTCGGTGGACTAATTATCGTTACAGGAAGTTTTCCAAGCGCCAAATAATCTAAATCAGCTCTCAGCTGCGTGAGATATGTTTTTGCATTTTGTGTGAGAATAGTTATTTCACTAATTAGAAGATTCAGGTAACTGTATATTTCAAGAAATCGACGGTTTTCATTGATTTGCTTGGTAAGTTCTTGAGCCATGGAATTAATTTTTATATCCATTGCGTAAAGACTTCTGATTATTTTCGACATTGTTCTTCGGTTTTCGCGAATGAGTGTTCTTGACTCATTTATAATTGTCAGACTTTGCTCAACAATATGAACTATCTGCTTTTGATTGGATTCCAGAGATGATACCTGATTGCGAATATTCTTTAAGTCAGATTCACTGACTACTCCAAATAACCATGACATTGCATCTCCTACAAATGGTAATAGACTCCTACGATTTCGAGTCTTTTTCGCAAGTGACATGAGAGGAAACAATTCACTCTTAATCTCTTTTTCAACCTCTTGCAAGTACTTAACTTTTTGCCTTAGCCCTTGAAAAGTACGTTGGAAATTTTCTGTCCCTTTCAAGTGACTTGATTCTACGACATTAAATGCCTGATTAACTCGTCTAAGATCTTCAGCTAACCTTGTCAGAAGATCCTGGATATTTTCAAAATCAATTACAATTGTTGCTAGCCATTTTGCCCTAGTGGTGCTTACTTCATTTGTCTTATAATATATAACATTGTTCCGAATGACTATCGCTTCAGCAACGAACGCGGCCGACGAACGCTGTCTGACATTTATGTATAACATTGCTGCCAAAATGCTTAATGTAAATGTGAAGTTAACCATTGTTCTTTCCTATAATGAAAACAAGAACAATTAACGCACAACAAAGTTAAACAACAACAGTTTAACAAAGTTCAAACAAAGCGAAGGTACCTTTTCGCATGCCTCAGTTTTAACTATAACTGAAGGAAGCCTCGTCTTTTACAGATTACAAACTGAAAGGCTATTACTTCTTATCATTTTCTCATTATTATCCTAATTGGATTCTGAATCACGTTTGTTTCGTGACCTTATTCTCTGCCTCAATTCGGCTAGGGGTATATCTGATTCATCAGAACTTTGTGAACGCTGACGTTTCAGCCTACGCACTAATTTACTCTTATCGTAAATTATCGTGTCAGTTGATGATTCACTATCTGAACTATCGCTTTCAGACGAAAAAGGCGGAACAACGTAATTACTTGGTCTTAATTGGCGGCCTGACTTATCTACAGGTACGTGCCATTCCTCTAAATTAGCTAAACGCAGGTGTTCAGCATGAGCTTTGGTCGTGCTTCCATCTAATTGATGCTTGATAATAAAAGTAACAGGTGATGTTTGTTCAATTATCCGATAATAAGGACGCCATTTAATGTCCAATTTATTTTTACGAGTGTGGTTTTTGAGATAAACGGGGTCACCAACCTGAAGTTTGACGTCATCAATTTTTCGGTTTTTGTACTCATTTCGTTTTTGTTTGGCTTTTTTCCTATTTCGATGAACTAAGAGAAATGCTTTATGTTGTTGTTCTAACGAAATTTTATGAGGGTCTTCTCCTTGGTATTTTCGACGCGGCCTCAGAATTGTGTCGATTGGTAATACACATTCTCTATTAAACAAAAGGTAGAAAGGCGAACATTTTGTTGATTCATTTACACCGAACCGGATAGCTGAAAGTACGTGAGGTAGAAATGCATCCCACTGAGCATTTTCAATCTGCATTTTCTTTGACATAACATCAACTAGTGTTCTGTGATATCGTTCTATCAGACCATTACTTTGAGGATGGTAAAAGGACGTTGTTACATGGTGTATATTTAATTCAGCCAAGGTCTCTTTAATGACCTGATTAACGATCTCAGAACCGTTATCAGACAATATTTCAAGAGGACAGGAATAACGAGGTACAATTTCATCTATAATGAGGTGAGCCATCGTTTGCGCACTTTTGTCAGGACACGCAAACGCCTCGGGATAACCAGAAAATAGGTCAATGAAACTGATTATGTATTTGTTTCCGGACAATGTAATAGGATACGGCCCGCTTACGTCGACAGCACATTTTGCCCACGCAAAAGGAGGCGTGTCAGTTTCTTGAACAGCTGGTTTAGTCTTTTTATTACTCCTTGTTTGACAAACTAAACAGGACGTAACATATTGAACAACGTCTTTGAATAGATTAATCCAGAAGTATTTTGCTCGAATTGCATCATATGTTTTATCTATCCCCATATGTCCTAAAGATCTATGATATTCAGACAAAACATCAGTTTGAAGATGTTGAGGAATGTAAAGACGAAGAGTTGGATCGGAGTCAGTAAATGAAATGTAATACAAAATTCCATCGAGAACTAGATGTTTTTTAGCAAGAGAGGGGGATAACGTATCGTTTTGTAATCCTTGTTTAATTTGTTTCAGATTTTCATCTTTGTCTTGTTCAACAATCATATCAAGTGGCTCATAGAAAAGGGGCTTTTCAACCTCGTCTTCAAGATTCGGTTGACATCTTGCGAAACGTTTTGGCTGGAACTCGTTAGAGTTCAGAACATTAATTTGGTACATTTGACCACTCACATCTGGGTCATTTAGAAGCGAATCATCTGTCTGGTTCTTAAGTGAGTTTGGCGGTACACGCGAAAGCAGGTCAGCTACTGAATTCATCGTGCCTGGCAGATACTCAATCTGACAGTCGTAACCGGCAATACTTAAGGACCATAGCGAAACTTTCTTATTCTGGATCGGAGACTCCAATAAATATCTTAAAGGTTTATGGTCACAGTACACCGTAAACTTAGCATTATGGAGGTAATGATCCAGTTTTTGCAAACTGTAATAGATTGCATATGCTTCTTTCTCTATGACAGCCCATCTAGTCTGGGTGTCACTCAGTCGGTGTGATAAATAGTATATAGGACGCTCAATTTCTTGTCCTTGTTCAATAACAGTCTGGGTAAGACATGCACCAATGCATTTGTCGCTAGCGTCAGTGTACAATTTATATGGTAAACTGACGTCGGGGAAACATAATAAGGGCAATTCTGACAATTTGTCCTTCAATTTATCAAAAGCTAATTGGCAACTAGAGTCCCATTTGAACTTGGCGTATTTCCGAGTTAGAGAAATAATAGGTTCAGCTACGCTAGAAAATTGAGGTATGAATCTTCGATAGTAACTACACATACCTATAAAACTTCTAACCTCGCGCACATTAGTTGGAGGTGAAAGAGATCTAATTACATCAACTTTTTTCTCTTCTGGCTGAATGCCATTAGCATTGATAACAAATCCTAAGTAATTTGTTTCTTTCTTCAGGAAACTACATTTCTTGAGTTTCAGACGAAGACCATGTTCACGAAGACGTTGAAACACTTGTTGTATGTGCTTTAAGTGCTCTTCTAAAGTTCTTGAATATATCAAAATATCATCTAAGTAAGCGGTTGTAAAATCACTTAAGCCCTCCAAAACTCTATTCATCAGTTCTTGGAAGATAGCTGGCGCATTTGTAAGCCCGAACGGCATAACGTTAAATTCAAATAGACCTCGGTGACAAGCAAATGCTGTCTTTTCTTTGTCGGAGTCAGACATCTTAACTTGCCAATACCCTGATTTCAGATCAAGAGAGGAGAAGTACCTAGCCTTGCCTAACAGAGCTAATATGTCATCTATTACTGGGAGAGGGTAAGAATTTGTCTTTGTAATTTTGTTCAATTGTCGAAAATCAACGCAAAACCTTTTTGTTCCATCTTTCTTATCGACGATTACAACTGGAAATGACCATGCTGATCTACTTCGTTGTATGATCTTAGATTCTAACATTTCATCAACTGCCTGATCGATAATTTTTCTATTATTCAGTTGAGTACGATAAGGCCTAAGTTTAATTGGTTCATGTGTTCCAGTATCTATTCTCATCTTAACTGTGTCCGTGTGACTCAAATCAGCATCAGTTTTTGCAAACAAGTCAGAGTTTTTGTTCAGCACTGTGATTATTTTTGGCTTGAATTCAAGAGGAACATCTAGTTTATCTAACTCATTAGTGTCAATTTTCTTATTAGTGTTTCCGTGACTTTTCTCACTAATTGGCACGCCCGAAGATTGCTTATCTATGCTCATTATTTCTGTAGATTTAATTTGCCTGATACGTGCTACAGGTGTTCCAGCTTTAAAAGATAACGTCTTATTAGTGGTGTTGACGAGCATAACAGGTAATCTCCTGTTATCAGAAAGCTTAGAGATTGAATTCATCATTAACAAGCCTGGCTCACTGCCAATTTGACCTACTTCGAAGGGAGAAATCTCATACTCATAACCTGATGGAAGATCCACGTGCCTTCTCACCTGACATTGACAAATATGGGCAGACTGTGGAGGAATCTTGGTTTTATGTTTCATCCTTGCAACGGAAGATATATGTATATCATCTACAAGCGGAACATATGACTCATCGACCCGGATACATCCCAAATCATGATACACACGAACCCCTCGTGATTGAAGCCAATCAAGTCCTATTATAATATTTCGGTTAAGGTCTCGTACTACATAAAATTTATGGGTCATTTTTAGCCCTCCTAACATAAACTCAATTTCTGCTATACCATCGATGTGAAGTGGAGTATTTCCAGCAGTTGTTAAGTCTAATTTATGTTTTTGTAACCTAGGTTTAATTTTTAATGCATTATAAACACGACTATGAATCAAAGATACCTCAGCGCCCGAATCCAAAAGAGCTCTATATTTTTGTTTTTGTAATTTGAGAAGAAGAGAATTAGGTCCTTTGTTAACTGAATTAATTTGAATACATTTCCTTTTAGTATGTTTATTCTTTTTCGCAAATTTTGCCTTCAGTTTGTCTTCTGATTTTCTTCCCACACCGGCTTCTACATGTGGGAAGCATTTGAGTTTAAAGAGTTATTTTGTGTTTGCTTCTCTGGACAATTTCTAGCAATGTGTCCAAATTTCCCACACGCATAACATTTAACGTTTTCCATATTATTTTGATATTTTGGCTTTTCGGAAGTAGCATTTATACTGGCTTTTCGCAGTCGACAGTCTTTTATGACGTGCCCTAATTTCTTACAATAATGGCATTTCAACAACTTAGATCGTGAGTGACCTATTTCCATAGGTGTCTCTTCTCTAGCTTGCGCATTTTGTTGTCCTAACCTAAGGGTAAATCTTTTTCGCAAATTTTGTTCACCTGTGGCGATTCTCACAGCCTCATTAAACGTCGGCGGATTATCACGCATGACTTTCATTTTCATGTAGTCCTGTGCTAGTCCATCAATAAAATATCCCACCAGATGTCGTTGCATCTGATCAGGTCCATCGAATGCGTCCTCAGCGAGAGTTAACAATCTCTCAGCATAAACTTGAATTGATTCTCCCGATTTTTGCTTAACCCGTCGTAAAAGTAACAATGCATGTTGCTGGTCAACAACCTCCCCAAACCTAAGTCGTAATTCTGTCTTTGCTTGATCCCAATTATGTCCTATATTCTGCTCGTAATAACGTTTTAAAAAGTCACTGACAGGGCCACTGCATGCCTGATATGCAATGTACTTAACAGAGTCTTCTGTTACTCCTGTAAGTGTTGCATATTTTTCTATGCTTTTGATCCATTGTTTAAATTGCTTCGGATCAGAACCATCGAAAATATTTACTATCTTCGCCACCCCCTGGGCCCCCACTGCCGTTGTTAAGTTCTTGATCTGTCCCTCAACAGATCTTGCGATCTCTAATAATTCTGCCATGCCTACGCAAAAGAATATGCAAAATTGACAACTTACGGTTCTCGAATTCCACCAATCACAATTCAGCACAGCAAAACTACAGCAGGAACAGTTCAGTTCAATTCAACCCAGATCCTGGTCACGGCACCACAAAAGCGTCATGTAGTACAGCGACGGCGAGAGCGAAGGAGGTGGTACAGGTAGAATAATTAAAGAGGCAACACAACGTCCATTATCAGCTACTATCAGCTACATTTTATTTACATATTTACACCCGACCAAGTAACCTGTCTAACTAACTCTCTCTACTACAGTCTCCAGTCTGCAGTCTCCAGTCTCCAGTCTCCAGTCTCCAGTCTGCGGCTGCGGCGGTTAACAGCATCTTTTATACTCAGTCACTGGTTATACAACACTCTCAGGGCACGCCCCCTGGAACGTGGCCAAGTCACGTTTCACGACGCGTGATATTTACCGAGAATACTGTATAACTACAGTGCTGGCACCCATCATGTTACAAAGACTTTTAAAATTCCATCTATAAATTGTCGTCAGCAACTCCTTTGAATATTAGCAAATCTAAAACTTAATCGTGTGGTGATGGGATATGAGTTTAGTTAAGCCATTACCAGACGACAATATTTTAGACTGGTCCAAATTTAGAGGAGTAGCAGACGAAAATTTAGTAATTATGAATTTTTAGATTTTTCATCGTTCTGGATAGAAAACATAATGGAAAATGAAAACATTGCTTGTTATAAGCAATTTCTTCATTTACACAATGCTTTCTAAAATGTTTTTCTCGGCGGACGTCAAGTAGCGTCATTGATTGGAATATGTTTAGAAAGAATCAAGACATTGCGGATGTAGATATGTGACAGTGAAGCGTGAACAAAATTATCTTGTTTATTACTCGATCTGCATCCACATGAACGCATGCTTTGAAATTACAAATTATAAAATTTGTGCACGCAACAAAATCAACCCACACATTTAATGTAATCTTAATTCGAATCAAAGTTATTTATAATCAAAAATTGTAATACTGACTTTGGTGTACTACGAGGGTTGATAGGAAAATGTGTAGATACTGTCTTAAAAAAATGACTACATTGTCGATGTATTTCTAAAATTAGATTTAAAGCTGTAGTTACGAGATTTTAGAATTACGCGAACGACATCTATCCTCTCGTAAATATTCAAGCAGCAAAAATGCTAAAAATTGAAATCAATCCTCCTATCAACAGTAAAGTTATAGTGTTTTTTAGGATGGTGTTAGGAACACAACATAACATTTCAACATATACAATACATTGCTCCTTAAACGTGGACGTCCAGCTTTCGTTCATTTCCAGATGTTTGCTTTAGTCTCAACCAAATATCCATTACATATAAAGAAGTAATAGACTTGAATATTGTTTAAAGAATGCAAGATTGTTATGATATTATGTCATTTTAACACAAACCTTTTTCATTCGTGGCGTACAACAACAACGACAAAAACATTAAATAATGAAATTAGGGCGAAAAAACACGTTATACGGCCATAATAAACCCCTAATAGACCTGTATTGAATGCGAGGTTGCAATCTTTATCCCATCATTTGAATGAACATGGTTAAACTCTTTCCCAATAACGCACAGCCACCTTCCTTAGTATAATAATTTAGTTATCTGATTTAAACAATAAGTTTAGCGTCATTAGATTGAATTACGAACACTTCCCACGAAATACCACCGATACAATTTATTTGAATTTACAGGGGAAATTTTAATAACCATTATTCTTTTTTAATTATTTTTTCCCCTTTTATTTTCAAGTTCTCTCTTACATTTTCGTTAATTACTTCCCCTACTAAACTCAAACTTTTGAATGAGATCACGTATGGCGCCCGGGTGGGCGGCGTCCAGTTTCTTGCCGGTGGCATAGCTCTGGAACCTTATATCTGATTGACTTGAAACTTGGTATTGTATGATAACGGATTGCTGTACATAAGAACCATAACTCTTTTGTTCTAATTTTTTTGAGTTATTATCTTTTATGTTTTCAGGCTTGAGTTTTCTCCGTGCCATATCTCTGAAAGTATAAGGCAAGATCCTGAAACTTAATGTCTGGATAGATCTCACTCAAGGACAAGTGCAGAACTCAGGAACCATAACTCTACCATACTTATTTTTGAGCTGTTGCACTCAGTTTGTTTTGGGGTTGTTGTTGTTGTTGTTGTTGTTGTTGTTTTCAGACTCGATTTTTTTCCAAACTCGATTTTTGTCCATATCATATGACTGAAATTATAAAAGGGATGATCATGAAATTTTATGTGTGGATATATCTCGCAAAAGGGAAGCGCAGTGCTAAAAAAAAACATAACTCTACCATACTTATTTTGGGAGGGTCTGTTGTGGTTCAGACTTGGATTTTGTCAGTAGCATACCTCTGAAAGTATAATAGCTTTTATCAAGAATCTTCATGATCACAATAACATGCAAAAAAATCATAACACTACCTTGTGAGTTATTGTCCTTTGTTGCTTTTCAGATTTTTACTTAAATCCCCTACCCTAATCGACATCAAGCAGTGTGACGGGCGTATCGTCTGACGATTTGGTACCTTGTTATTAGTTTGCTATATTTAAACCCGATCATCAAAGTATAAATCTTAACTTTTAGTTTAAAGACACCACTTCGAGTTGAAATGAAGGATTAGTATTGGCGTTTTAAAGGATCACTGGTTTACTCTCACGGTGTGAGAGCAGAAGTGTGCTCATTAGAATTTTCACTCGTAGTTGTGTACAGTTGTAGTTTTGTCACTTGAAGCAAAAGCCTATAGGAGCAATGTAGTTGTTAATCTATTTTTTGCATTTTGTGTCATATTAAATGATATAATACCGATTTATATCTTTGTTGCAAACAGATTTTACTGAAAGACCTTCTAAGCGGCTTATTCTCTTATAAGGCCACTACACGTATTGGATCAGCTTGAGTGCAAAATCTTGAAAAATAATATCGACCACTAAAAGGCTTTTTCATTACAAATATTTAGACAAAGGAATGATTTTTACTGACACGAGGGTAAAATCATCTTCAGTCTTTGTCTTCTTCTCAAGAAAGCGTTACAAATTGCCTTAAAAGGGACGATATATTGGATTTTTTGTCGCTTCTTCTGTACTGTGATTTGAAAAAGAAAACTTGAATTCTACGCCTGTGGTAAATTTTCGTTACTGCCAAAATGACGTCGTAACGATGTCATTTTTTTAGAAAAAAAATATTCGGTACCATGACCACTCATTCAATAGCCTCTATTTCTGTGTACCAGTTTTTCTCACTTCCGGTAAATCTTCGGGACGGTGACTTATTTTAAACGTGTACTTATTTAGAGAATGCGTATAACGAACTTGTATTTGCGTTGATTTGGATTTTTAAACAAGCATGTTATCACTTGTTATACTAGGTTTCGATATTAATTGTTGTATAGTATATATAAGCGCAGTCATAGCACGGATATCTACGTTATTAATTGGTCAAAGATCAATAAATATAACCATAAACTGAAGATTGCGTGTGTCCCAATTTCTCCAAACTGCCTTTAGCCTTGGCGCATATAATCAAGACAAATCTATAAACAAACTATTTCGATTATTGCTACTATCTGAACATCTTCGATGATTTAGTCTAAGTTTAAACTTCAGTGTATTCGTTTATGGTGAACAGTCGATGCTGAAGGTAAACAGCAAATATCATTGCATATTACATGTTAAGAAATATCAAAAGAGAGTAATGAAAAACAGTCGCATGATTTAAACATGCTACTTGCAATTAATCAAACTTTTCAACCATTCGGCAATCCTCGGTCCGATCAATGTTAGATCTAAGTAGGGAATCGGTCGACTTGTGACGTTATATGACCAACTCATTCGCCGAATAATATCACAAGGAGAGAACAATTCTGGATGATGCATAATTATTTTCCGGTAACATACCATCGTTGGATAAAAGATTATTCAAGAATAGACCACCCTGTCCTATTCTATCAATATATCGAATGGTAGCGTAGATGTATGGGATATATCTAGAGTAATGTAAAACAAACGAAGAGATCTCGAACGCATTACAAATAAAGGTTATATCTTTCTCGAAAATCGATTATGTGCTTTTGTTTTTCGTTATATGCTATTGTTGTTTATTTTGTACTTTGATTTGAAAAAAAATATATTTAGTATCGTACTGCCAGGCGCAAAGGCGCTGTACTGTGTAATGACTTTGTATTATTTTATGTCTCGTAGATGCGACAAGTTGTTTGATTTTATAAACTAAAGACCAGGTTATTCGTCTATCTCGATTCAAATGTTAAAACGCTTTATCGGCTGTTTTTTTTTTTTTTTTTTTTTTGGTTGTTGTTGTTGTTGTTGTTTGTTTTGTTGGTTTTTTTTTTTCTTTTTTTTCTTTTTTATTTTTTTTGTTAGTTTTGTTTGTTTGTTTGTTTTATTGTTTTTGTTTATATTGTTTTTTTTTTTCTTTGAAGAACAGAATTTTGAGGACGCGACTATTTTGTATTTGCACACAACGATCCATAAAAGTTTTCTCAGACTAGTACAATATTTTCTTTGTTTTGCTTGATTTCGTTAAGTTATAAGAAATCAAGAGAATATTTCTTTTGTTGTCATTGAGGCTGGCAGCTCAAACTGAATCACATTTTGTATTGAAAAGCTTCGCGTATTTTTAGGTCCATATCTCGACGAAACAAAGAAAATGTTCTTTTCATTTCTTAAATACATTATTTATATGCTTCTTATATGTTATGAAGCTCGGAAACTACCAAACTTAGTAACAATGTAATTTATATCATACCTATACGTTACATTTACGTGTTTACGCCAAGGTTCTGTATCTTGATAAGTAATGTGATGCCGTGGTAGTTTCAACTTTTTCGGTGCTTTGTAACATTCGCTCTTACGGCATAAGTGAGTAGGAAGCAAGGCATATCTCAAACTATTTAAGAAACGAAGAGAATATTTTTTTATTTTCATGGAGGTATGAACCGAAAAAACTAATCACATTGTATGATTACGCGAAGCGGATTCATACATAAGTGTGGTTAGGTTATTTGGTTCATACCTCTATGAAAACAAAAAATATTCTCTCCATTTCTTATAATTTAATATCATCGAGCGAAAAATGCAACGACTTTAGAAATTTTGATACCGTTTTTTGTAGTGAACTATTTTGTGCGTAAGCATACAAAATGGCTGCGTGCTCAAAATATTGTTCATTGAGGTAAGAATTAAATTTTTCTACCAATCAGATCGCTCGTTTTTGATAGAGGAAACTAACAATTACATTTTTACGTATTACGTATCATTTTGGCTTTAAAGGCGTTCATGATCTGTACTAAAGGGAATAAACATAATCATATTTTAGTTAGGCTGTTTTATACTGATCGACCTCAACACCAATACATACATCTGCAATTTTGTACAAATCCATTAACAGACGACGAGATTATAAACGGGGCCGAATCGAAAATGCCGCAGTCGATAATTTAAAGTTAATGAAATGTTTTGTCTGTTTAGGTATAGACAAAATAGAAAATGAAGTCAATACCAATCACTGGCCCCGCCCATTAACTCCGACAGGAAGTCTCGCTTCGATTTCATATATAGCGTTATTTTGCTAAATTTATAGACGGTAACTTGGTTGGTTGGCTACCTAAACGTCGTTACTACAGATCGAATAAGCTGTAGTTACGACGTTTAGATTGCCAAATCAACGATAATGATTCACAAAAATTTTGGAGTTGAAATGTCAATACCGGACAGAATAAATTATTTGATTGGTCGATTGATTCTTTGATTGACTGCCGCGAATGGTCAATTTCCTCATTTTGCGCAGCGAGATACAAAGCTTTTTCTTAAGGTGCATCAGAACTTGATTGAATAGAAACAGGTTAAAGAAACAGATTTGTCAGTAAAACATGACTGTTTCCAGGATGGCCATTTAATTTTTTGTGTGAACCTAAATAATGACAATATCAGTTGACCTAGACCTTTATTATATGGTCCTCATAAGATATCGGTTTATGGATTTTACTTAAAATAGATAAACAAATAATTGAGTATACAAATAAATAAATAGACATAAGCAAACAAAAACGACAACATAAATCCAAGAGCGATGTATTTTTAAACGAAATTAGTGCTGACTTTGTGGCCCAATTTTTATTTATCACCTCTAACTATGACGATGACCTCCGAAGCAATGCACCGATGTTTGCTCACGACACATCACCTTTTGCTGATAAGGAATATTATCGATTTTTGAATCCATGATGGAGTGACATGAATGTAACACATACCAAAGTTATGAACCTTAACCTCTCAACATGACTTTCCACATGTGGTACAGACTCGGGACTCGAATAAAACATTGTTTTCATACTAATAAACAGTTCAGCATAGTAATTTAGAATTTATCATGTATTAAGGCGTTACGGAGTGGACAAACTATGTAATCTATACCATTGAGACACATTCCAGTGGCTAACGTAATTGAAACCATTCTGTGAATGCAATAGATATGAATTGGACACAAATATTTAGCCGAATTTTTATCTTTGACCTCTAAATATGACCTTGACCTAAAAGTTATCGAGTTATGGTTTGCACAAAGTAATTCGTCTCATCTCGAGGATCACTTCTATAAAGTTATTTGAATATCCATCCTTGTGTTAAAGAGTTATGAATCAGAAAAGAATATTTTATCCAAAGTATGACATCTAACAGTGCCGACAATGACTTTAGAGATTCAGATCAAGGTTTGCACAAAACTAAGGCTTTTACCCTGATGTGTAATTCTGCCAGTTTATTTGAAAATTAATAGAAGAGTTGCGAAGCGAATTCTGATAATATATCCCAAACTTGACACTGAACTCAGGGGAAAAGATGTGATCTAAGCTATGTCTCTATTATCATCAAAATTTTTACCCCAAAATACAGATTTTGAAAAATTCAGCATCTCAAAATTGTCGTATATAACTTCTTTTCATCGGAATCAGTCTATTATTGTGTCGTGTGGAAATGGGCTAATGTACAGAAACATTCATAACTTTCTAAGGTTTTAAGATATTGACATTTTCAGTGCTGTGACTCGAAAATAAACATTTTTTTTTTAAATTTGAAAATTTAGAGAAAAAAAATTATTAATTGACGCAGGCTTTTTACTGGATAGCGAATCTTTTTTACCCTTTCCTTTTTTGCAAAATTTAAGACACGTCCAAATTCAAAGGTATTGAAGGCGAAAATTTAAAGTAGATTTAATTTGGAAAATAACCATTCAGTAGGGAAAAAATATTGTGGAAAAAGAATAAATTGCTTGTTACAAGCAATTTTTTTTTTTTCTACAATGTTTTCTTAAGTATAAAATCACATTGTCGTGAAATCCCGGGTTTGTACTGGAAAGGGTTAAATGAACTATCATAATACTGTCCGATGATTACTTAACATTTTTTTGTATCTCTATTCATATATTTGTCTAGAAATCTTAATGATATGTTAAATGTACATGTCTATAAAGTCAAGCCAGACCATTATTATGTTGATTTAGGATATTTCCTTTGTAAATCGTACTTTATTGGTAACTTAGTGTTTTAATTGACATATTCGTGTCCTTATTAAGATAATGTGACTAGTCCTGTGTATAATATATATACCTTTCAACTCATATTGTAAAATGCGTAATACATCCGTTCTATTTAGTTTCAGCAAGGAAGTAGATATCTGTGTGTGAGTGCAAATGCCTATACACGTAGCTATCTAGCTGCGATATCGTAGCCCTCTTTCTGATAATCTGCTGGCGAGGCGCCAGCAGATTATCAGAAAGAGGGCTACGATATCGCAGCTAGTAGCTATCCCTTTAGAAAGCTTGTTAATGACTCGAGAGCGACTTTCAATAAATTATTAAACTGTTTCTTGCGAGGAGTATATGGCGATTCATTCCCGGCTTGAGAAAATGATTTCACCCGAGCCGCAGTCGAGGGTTGATGTAGTATTCTCCAGCCGGGAATAAATCGTCATATAACCGTGTAACGAGTTTATAAAACTACAACGTTTGAACTAATTTTTCGTCGCGTTACTGATATAGGGCTTCCATAGGTATCAGTTTAAATCAAAATACCCATTCACTCTAAGGCACCTCTTAATAAAGTTTGTGACGTCATGTATTGCACGAAAAAGCTTGACAGTTTCGGGAATGGAGAAAGCATGGACCAACATAAAAGGTAATCAATTGCCTTTATGAGATTAATGGCGCTGTGTAGTCACATTTGAGAAAATCACTCCCTGAGATTCATGGGTGAGCACTCACTGCACTAGTGATAGGCCTGGGTTAAAATCATAAAAGAGATGGTCTTTCAAGTGTTACGATCAGCTTGATTTGTATTGTAAAGATAAATTTATTTAAACAGTTCAAGAGATTTTGACAGCTATAATCTGTAATATGCAAATTCTGTTTGTAACAAAAATCTGATCCTTATGACATTGAACCCGTATGCTACATTCATGTAGGAAAAATACAACACAAATGTGTCCCTTCTTTAAAATCAAAGGACTGAAAGTACTGGGTGTTGGAATGCGCTGAAAGGGTCATAACTGTGGAATTCGGTTCAAATTTATTTATTACTTTCCGAGTAGGCCTGCCTCCTTTAAACTTAAACCAGCATTCCCTATCGTGTACATATGTGCGTGAATAACGCACAAAAACATAAATCTACATACAGAAATCAAAACTAGCATTTTGTTCAAACTATTCCCAAACATTGACGCTTTTAAATGACCCTCATTATGAAAGCTTTGGAAAAGATTGTGGAAAATGAAGAAATTGCTTGTTACCAGCACTTTCTTCATTATCCACAATGTTTTCTGTCCAAATGACCAGGATTTTAAAGATTTCACCAACTTACAATTGTCGTCTGCTACTTCTTTGAATTTGGACTGGTCTAAAATTTCATCGTGTTGGAATGGGTTATAAGCTGGTGTAACGCACAGCAAAATTAGAATTTTCAGGCATTACATTCTACTTTTGATCAACTGTAATACGTGAACTCCTTTTAGAATCTTGTAAACAGAGAATAACAGCTTCTACAGTAAGAAATCAATGACCTCGATGATTATGTGACCATCAACTCAACGATCATACTAAACTCACGTAGATTTTCACTTCAAGTTTATGAGTATACGTGGAAATTTGCGGAAATGCGATGAAACTTGTTTCAGGGTGATCGATTTGAAATACCGGTTTAGACTAAGGAAAAAAGAATATTTAAAGCGTTGTGAGTAAAATTCAAAAGAAAAAAATGGACGTTAACGTTATTGTTACGTTATTGTTCGCACATGGTAGTTTTGCCATTTTCCTAAAAAAAATCCTATAATATGATGAAGATATCATCAAATTATCTGCGGCGCAATGTAGTCGCGCGATTTCCTTATTCGTTGTTCGGCTTAAGAACCGTAAAAAAATCTTAAGTAAAAAGGATCAAGCTCATATTATTGATTTAAACTTGTAAATAACGACATAATAAAGCGTAAATATTTGGTAAATAAGTTGAAACCGGAAGTTGATATATTTACATTCTAATTTTAAAAATTTTCTACTTTTGTTTTACATCTATTTGATTTTTATTGAGTAAAAGCTGTAAATCCCACAACAATGGCGTTTGCTTGATGCCTACGACCCCCCTTAATCGCTCTAGGATTTTTTAAAGCACTGGACGGCGTGATTATTGTAAAAATGCATTTGCGACCTGAGCCTTATTTGTAAACATTGCCTATCTGTGGTCACATGACTACCACATGTCACTTGAGATCACGGGACGGCGAATAACAAAAACAATTTACTGTGCTGGTTATTACCTTAGTTTTCAATAACTTAAAGCAAACTAAAGCATGCTTAGAAGTCTGTAAACGATTTTCTATATCATCCTTTACATGTGCCATATTATTGTCTTCGGCTACAACTAACTGATTGTCCGTGGTAAGTTGAGATGAGAAGTAACCCGAGGTTTGTTCATATCTAAGAGATCACGTGAAATGTGTTATCAAAAAACCCGAAATTAAATTGTCTTGTGTTCATTTTGCGGTTTTGTTAAATCTTAGTTGGAATTGCTCCGCATTCCAACTAAAAACTTATTGTTTTAAAAAGTTCAATGTACTCGCTTTGCAGTGTGTAAAGTTAGTATGCGAGAGTCGAAAACTTTGTTTATATCGCCGGCGATGCTTCATAGGGAAAGTAGTGTATTTGGCTTTGAGTAAGGTGTTTAATAAGCAATCATATTGTGACAATTTTCTATATAATGTCAGGGAAATAAAATAAAAGCAAATCACTGTAAGGCGAAATAAACGTTATAGCTTACAGCACGAATAAGCTATGGCAACGACGTTTTATTTGCCAAACCAACAAAGTGAAAAACCTTGATTTCGTACTCAAAGTTTACTTCCGGTCTAAATGAATGATTTGATTGGCCAATCGATTATTAGTTTACAGTTGCGATTTGTAAATTAAAATCGCAAGCCTAAATGATCTTCATCCCGTAAATGACACGGGAATATTGTGATGTAATAGTTATACTCAACGTTGCAATTGACTCTTGCTTCAAAGAATTTTTACATTTAAGAGATGAAGAGAACATTTTTTGTTTTCATGGAGGTTTGAACCGAAAAACCTAATCACACTGTATGAATACGCGAAGCAGATTCATACATTGTGTGTTTAGGTTTTTCGGTTCATACCTCCATGAAAACAAACAATATTCTCTTCATTTCTTATAATTTAATAGCATCAAGCGAAAAACCAAAAGCTTTACAAATTTTGATACCTTTTTGTATGGGACTATTTTGTGCGGAGTCATACAAAATTGCTACGTGCTCAAAATTTTGTTCATGGAGATATGAATATTTTTTTTTTCGACCAATCAGAACGCCCGTTTTTGATAGTCGAAACTAAAGATTAAATTATATATATATATCAAAACTTTTCGCGAATCCAATACAAAGCTATATATAAAGAGAAAGGTGTGTGTGTGTATTTCCGTTTATTTATTGTCGCTACCGTAACACATGCCCATATGAGCGACGCCCCCAGAAGACGGTTAGTTGTTAAGGGGGATAGTGCAAGGATACAGGACGAAACTGCTTAGAGCTCCGCCTGGTTCCTTAACTTGCTCGATGGATAGCATCGTCACACGGGGTCTCGGTTTAACTTCTCATCCATTAGACAATTAGTTTGTTAGTAGATATGGTCTGCCCAGGGCTCGAACCCGTGATCTTGAAGTTTGAAATCAAGTGCTTTTGTAGCTGAGCTAATCGGGCTTACCAAGGAGCAAGGTTAAAACATTTTACATATCTATATCAATTTTTTTCTCGAATCCAATACAACCTTTTGAATACAACTTTAATCAAGCTGTAATTACCACCTTTTGTTCACCCACTGTCAATTTGAATCTCCATATTTTCAATTAACGCAAATCCCTTTTCCCCTAAGTGAGCCTGTAGTTTAATAGTCGGTTACGTAATACATTAGTATTTGATATAATGACGAGTTCAAACATCAAGACCGGCGACGATACATCAATTCTCGGGAGGTAAATCTCTGATCTCAATGAAGACACGGGTCTCGTAATGATGAATATCTGTAGATTCTCCTACATTCCTTAAGATTAAAGAATGTACTTTGGATAATTTATGTTGTTCGCTTCATCAAGAAATACCACATGACTTAATATCTGCGTTAGAAATGCATTTAACTGCTGTCAAGGATAAAAATGGATTTGGTAATAAAATCATTCGGTCTAGAGTTCCAATCTCTATCTCTGACACTTTTGTAACCTCATTTAACCCCTTTCCTGTTTAATCCCTGGTTTATACGTTCCTCTGATTTTATAATTGAGAAAACATTGTAGAAAAAGAAGAAATGGCATGCAACAAGCAATTTCTTCCTTTTCCACAATATTTTCTTCCCTACTAGATGGTTATTCTTAAAAAGAAAGACCGATTAAAAAGTTCGTCTGCAAAGCCTTTGACTTTGGACAGGTCTAATATCTTGCAAAACGGGAAAGGGTTAAAAATCGAGCGTCTTAAAAACTCATTTCATTTGTCTGTATGGCGTGTTGTGATGAACCCTTTTCTATTTGACGATATGGGTCCTGCGGGTCTAGGGCTCGGTTATTGATTGGTATCCTGCGGGTCTAGTGCTCGGTTGACGAGAGGGTATCCTGCGGATCTAGTGCTCGGTTAACGAGAGGGTATCCTGCGGGTCTAGTGCTCGGTTGATGAGAAGGTTTCCTGTGGGTCTAGTGCTCTGTTAACGAGAGGGTTTCGTGCAGGTCTAGTGCTCGGTTGACGAGAGGGTATCCTGCGGGTCTAGTGCTAGGTTAACGAGAGGGTTTCGTGCAGGTCTAGTGCTCGGTTAACGAGAGGGTATCCTGCGGGTCTAGTGCTCGGTTGACGAGAGGGTTTCGTGCAGGTCTAGTGCTCGGTTAACGAGAGGGTTTCGTGCAGGTCTAGTGCTCTGTTAACGAGAGGGTTTCGTGCAGGTCTAGTGCTCTGTTAACGAGAGGGTTTCCTGCAGGTCTAGTGCTCGGTTAACGAGAGGGTTTCCTGCGGGTCTAGTGCTCGGTTAACGAGAGGGTTTCCTGCGGGTCTAGTGCTAGGTTAACGAGAGGGTATCCTGCGGGTCTAGTGCTCTGTTAACGAGAGGGTTTCGTGCAGGTCTAGTGCTCGGTTAACGAGAGGGTTTCGTGCAGGTCTAGTGCTCGGTTGACGAGAGGGTTTCGTGCAGGACTAGTGCTCGGTTGACGAGAGGGTATCCTGCGGGTCTAGTGCTCGGTTAACGAGAGGGTATCCTGCAGGTCTAGTGCTCGGTTAACGAGAGGGTTTCGTGCAGGTCTAGTGCTCTGTTAACGAGAGGGTTTCCTGCGGGTCTAGTGCTCGGTTGACGAGAGTGTTTCCTGCGGGTCTAGTGCTCGGTTAACGAGAGGGTTTCCTGCGGGTCTAGTGCTCGGTTAAAGAGAGGGTATCCTGCGGGTCTAGTGCTCGGTTAACGAGAGGGTATCCTGCGGGTCTAGTGCTCGGTTAACGAGAGGGTTTCCTGCGGGTCTAGTGCTCGGTTAACGAGAGGGTATCCTGCGGGTCTAGTGCTCGGTTAACGAGAGGGTTTCCTGCGGGTCTAGTGCTCGGTTAACGAGAGGGTATCCTGCGGGTCTAGTGCTCGGTTAACGAGAGGGTTTCGTGCGGGTCTAGTGCTCGGTTAACGAGAGGGTTTCGTGCAGGTCTAGTGCTCGGTTAACGAGAGGGTATCCTGTGGGTCCAGTGCTCTGTTAACGAGAGGGTTTCGTGCAGGTCTAGTGCTCGGTTGACGAGAGGGTTTCCTGCGGGTCTAGTGCTCGGTTAACGAGAGGGTTTCGTGCAGGTCTAGTGCTCTGTTGACGAGAGGGTTTCGTGCAGGTCTAGTGCTCGGTTGACGAGAGGGTTTCGTGCAGGTCTAGTGCACGGTTGACGAGAGGGTTTCGTGCAGGTCTAGTGCTCGGTTGACGAGAGGGTTTCGTGCAGGTCTAGTGCTCTGTTAACGAGAGGGTTTCGTGCAGGTCTAGTGCTCGGTTAACGAGAGGGTATCCTGCGGGTCTAGTGCTCGGTTAACGAGAGGGTTTCCTGCGGGTCTAGTGCTCGGTTAACGAGAAGGTTTCCTGTGGGTCTAGTGCTCTGTTAACGAGAGGGTGTCGTGCAGGTCTAGTGCTCGGTTAACGAGAGGGTATCCTGCGGGTCTAGTGCTCGGTTAACGAGAGGGTTTCCTGCGGGTCTAGTGCTCTGTTAACGAGAGGGTTTCGTGCAGGTCTAGTGCTCGGTTAACGAGAGGGTATCCTGCAGGTCTAGTGCTCGGTTAACGAGAGGGTATCCTGCGGGTCTAGTGCTCGGTTAACGAGAGGTTATCCTGCTTGTCTAGTGCTCGGTTGACGAGAGGGTTTCGTGCTGGTCTAGTGCTCGGTTGACGAGAGGGGACTTATTGGTCCAGTGCTCGGTTGACGAGAGGGGTCCTGTGGGTCCAGTGCTTGGGGAGGGGGGCGGACTCATAATTTGTAATAAAGTCAGGGTTTTGGATTTGACCTTCTGTGTTTTACCTTTGGCAGGTATAAGGAGCCCCGGATCATAAGTGATGATACCTCAGACAGACATGAGTAGATGAACCTCGCCATGATATATTTGAAAGATAGCTCAAATAGGCGACATTCAACTAGTCATGCAGTCTAGTAGACATAATCTAAGGCTTGTCCAATATCTACAAGTTCTCACTAGAATAAGTTGTAGTTACGCTGTTTTGGCCAATACTGTCGATATGCTTATAACAAGAGCCTTTAGAGATAAGTGCTTGTCACTAAAATGTGATTTAACTTGACCCAGGAAATAAGTATGAAACAAGTTATCTCTTGTCATGCTGAACACGGAATATTCCTGCTTTGGCAAGAGATATAGACAAAGATCAGCCTGCACATAAGTGCAGTCAGATCTTTTTCTACACCCACTGTTTGTCTCCTTTCAGCCAGAGTTGTTTAAATAATCAATTTTGAAAAGAAATAATGACTCTCAATAAGATCATTCACTGCTGCAAGTCCTTTGATTCTACATTTTCAATTAGCAATACAACGGTTAAAATAAGTTGAAGGAGATTATACTTCTGTTATACCTCTTTTATACAGTACTTTTCCTCACAGAGCTCTTTTCACTTCTTAAGCTACAAATTGAGAGCTAACAAAGGGATATAGCAAAAAAGTTGTCAGAATTTCATCTGTTTAAAATATGAAAATCGTATTGTGTAGGGCTTTAGAATAAACAATGTCAATGAGGCCTTACAAAGAATTTTAGAGATCAGATGAAGGGTCTATCTGGGAGAGTGGAAATGTTATCAGAAATGCCCTAAGGTAAAAATACATTACACAATAGTGTGTGTGTGAAAATGAACAATTTAACTCTAATAGTTTTAATTAGAAGTCCAAAATGCACAAATTAAAGAGTTATAAGACACTTACCCCCTTTCAGTGTAACATGGCTTCATTGGTTAAACAAGAGACAAAATTGTCGCAAAAACCGAAACAAGACAATCACATGCAAAGAATGTTGTGAGAAGACGAGACGTTATTTGTATCAGCATTTTCTTATATTTTTAACCAACATCAACTGTCTTTACAAAATAAGTGAATTGAGCTTTAGACAACAAAGCTTGCAAATTTTCTAGTAATTTCGTGTACTAATGGAAGTAAACAGTAATCGTTTAATTCTTTAAATTAAAGGCCTTCGGCATAAGTTTTCTCTGCAATTTTAGATAAAATGATTGAGTCCGCGGCTAATTAGTATTGTAAAGATAGCACCAACAAAGTAATAACATTGAAAAGAACGAGAAATCCATTTACCGGTCTCGTTATTTTCAGTTCTTTGTATCACTGCCATTCAACAATAATACGCTATTTAATTCTATAGTTAGGCATTAAAGTGATATAATATGCTCGTATCTAGGAGTTCAGTGCTTTCAAGACAAAATGCACGGATCTTTATCATCTTAAATGAGAAATAATCCTTTCGGGAAAAGCTTGCAAGGTATGTTAAAAACAGTTATATGAACATCTGATTTTATTGTAATTGTGTTGAAACATATATTTTAGTGTGGGTTTAATGCACATCAACATGTTTTCAATATTATAAAGATGATGTTTGTTATGTCCATTACGGGAATGAACAGCATGCTATCTTTTACAAGCACATTCCAACTTGGCATATGTCATATTACTACAAGATATAATTTTAGAATGGCCCAAATTGGAAGAGGTTGAAGACGATAAAACTCTGTTAGTTTGAATCGAAAAATATGAGAGTGAAAACATTGTGAGAAAAGATGAAATTGTTTTATTGTTAATTGTTTTCTTTTCTCACAATGTTTTCTATAGCATTATTTTTGGTGCGTAAAGAGCGGGATCGTATAGAAGTGGTTACGGCCTCTCTTAACAAAACTAAGACTGTCATCCCAATCTCTCCGCATTGAAAAGGGAGATAGTGTCGAAAGGTCTCATATAGTCTGAACGACTATGCAATTCACAGGAAGTAGAGGATGAATTTCACACACACACACACATATATATATATATGTGTGTGTGTGTTATACGGATTTTAGTAGAGGACGAACCAAAATTAATTTCGTGGACCCCGATTTGACAGCTTATACGTATGTATTAACCATCCAACCAGTGTCCAAACCAGCCAACTCAAAACAGAGCACCGATTGTACATAGCAGGTACTAATTACCTCAATAGACGGTTTATTGCATTGAATGCTTCTTTCTGAAAGAGTGAACGTTTATAAAGGATATTCTTGTCTGTTTCACATAATAAATTTACAAATTTAAACTCGCTTGGATTTCTTAATTAGTACAATGGATTTTTTTTCTTATCTCATTATAGGGCATTTGATGATAAAATTGTAATCATCTTCTAAGTCGCGAGAATTGCACAATAAATAAAACCTTTCTTCTCTCTCTATTCTATTTCTGGTGTAGAGACCTTAAATCATGTGAAGAAATTCTTATTTTTGTCAAATGACAGCGCGATGATTTGGGAATTTTACTAAAATAATCTTTAAGCCATTGGGAGAGAAGTGATAAAAATAGGGTCGTCCCATACGTAATTAAATCCATGTTCACAAAATAATGTTTTGATGTTTGAAATCCAGTTGACGAGGCCTTTATTCGCATCGTTACAAGCGCTACGATAAATATGTTGTATAATGTTGTTTGATTTTATAATTTTGAACCAATATTTAACTATTTTTATGAATCTCATCACGTATAAAGGATATCTGCCCAACTCTCGATACACTGCAAATGAACTAGACGAGTTCCGCACATTGTTATTTTTTTTTCAAAGCTTTTATTGAATTCTCTTTAGAACTTTGATTTTTAGTAAACATACAGATCACGATCCTATCTAAAAAGTATCAGCTTTAGATATACTTGTACATAAACAATTATTCTAATTCGCAGGAAATAAAATAGAAAATTGACTTAGAACTCCTTTCCTCGATAATAAAAACATTTAATTGTTAAAGAATATCAATTTAATAAATAAATTAAATTAACGATATAAGGATATATGGACTGTTTTCACACGTGCACACATACGCACACGCATCCACACTCATACACACACTCATACACACACAAGCACACACACACACAAACACACACAACTGTACGAGAGCGCAATTCTGTGAGAGCTTAACAAATCTATTATATTGTTAAATTATTATTTTGTACGATCAAAAAACTTTTGTAGTTTAAGTCAATAAAATTCTTCTTCTTCTTCTTCTTCTTTGATATATCGAGTGGTTTGATTGGCCAAAAAATATCATACCCCCATGAACAAAGTTTTGAGCACTCAGCTATTTTGTATACTTGGGCATAAAAAAGTTCCATAAAAAACATCAAAATTTGTAAAATATTTGCTTTTTTCGTGTATTCATACAGTGTGATTAGGTTTTTTCGTTTCATACCTCCACGAAAACAACAAAAAATATTCTATTTAACCCTTATATTTCAAATTTCAAATAGTAACAGCAGTTAATAAGATAAATTGCAAACGTGCAAAGTTTATGGGGTGATAACTCTTCATAGGAGCGTCGTGAAACTCAACATGTTATGTTTCTTTTGTTTATTTGAGGTGAATATCATGTTCATAATATAACTTTTGTGAAAGCTTAATTAATCAGTAGTTAATCAGTTATTAATCCAAATCTTGTGTTGCTACATATATTTTTCAACGACAAACTAGAGATTGTACAAAAAATAGTAATCTTAGTTTTGAGAATACCCTTTCGCGCAACATCTTTGCTTCTCTTTTGTTACAAATTATGTTCAAACTGTTTGAACTATTTTTCATACAGATTATCACCGTTGATAGTTAGCCGATCATTCGTCTGAATTAAAATCTGAAGACAGGAGTCAAATGTTTATGAAGTTATAAAGCTCTAAAGGTTCATGTTTTGGTATAAATCATCTTGTCACGTAACAAATTAACCCTAAGTCCTAACCCTTTCCTGTTTTATAAACCTGTTTAAATTGAAATGTTAGAAAACGAAAATTTTAAGTGACTTTAATTTAAGAAATAACCGTTCAGTAGGGTAGAACATATTTCAGGAAAAAGGAGAAAATACTTGTTTATAAGAATACCTTTTTTACTACAACATTTTCTCAATAACAAAATCACAGGGACGTAAAAACCCGAGATTTAACAGGAAAGGGTTAAATCAACAAGATAGGACTAGTATGTCTTGTATTTTCTTGTCTTTACTTGCAGAAGTAAACGTAGAACTAGCGGAGAAAAAGAATTACTAGAAACGAAAATGGATAACTGGTCTAACGATTCATCTAGAAGCGAAAATATGACAGCCCCGACATCAAGTCTTGTAGATGGTTCCAAGCTCGACATACCGTCTCTGTCTGCGATTGTTCCAGTATGGAGTAAAATATGTCTGATTGTTTTCATGACTGTAGCTCTGCTACTCGGGGTACCAGGAAATAGCCTCGTTATAGCGATATTATTGAGACTTCAGAAGAAAACATCTACTGACTGGTTTGTGATCTTCATTGCCCTGCTCGATGTCATATCACTACTGTTTAGCGGTCCTGCTCAAATAATCATCATCCTCCCAGGTCTCTGGACCATCGTATCCTCGACAGCCTTATGTCAGTTCCATGCATTTATTGTCAATTTCGTGTTTTTACAATCAGCTTTTCTTATAGCATGTGTTGGTATTGACAGGTACTATAAGACATGTAAGCCTTACAAGGTGTTGTTCACTGCGCATTCGGCACTTCGATGTAGCGTGGTGCTAGCTTTGTTCTCAGCTCTTTTTAATGTGACAAATTTGTTTATTACGACGCTAAATTCTCAAAGGGACTGTACATTAGATCCATCACAAATGACTTTGAGTTTGGTTACATACGGAATATTACTTACAATGATTTTCGGTTCTTGTGTGGTTATGTTCATTTTGTACAGCAAAATTGCAATTCAGATTCGAAGGAGGGTAAGAATTCTACCAATGCCTAGTACAGAAGTGGGCATTCGCGAAAATAAAGTCCGTGGAATTGGTCACTGCCCACAAAACATGGTAGCACTCAACACGCACAAACCAATGGGAAATTTCAGGCGAGCTGTGCCACCCGTTTCGAAACAAACAACACAACAGGCCACCATACCGGAATGTTCAAGGTCGATTAGAAATGTGAAAGAGGACACTGCTGACGAAACACAAAAAATGTCAAATCTGACTAAAAGAAGGATTCTGGTTAAAGAACAGTTTCAGAGGAGACAGAATCAAATGAGTCGGAAATCAAAACAAGTCAACAAAACAACAAAAATAATGGCGGCTATAACACTGGTGTTCATAGCTTCCACATCTATTCCTGTGATAGCGGTTGCTATTTTAACTGCTAACGGACCGGAGAGTTTTACAGAAAGTGGACGGGTTCTCATATTTCTCATGATGAGGTTATATTTTATAAACAACTTTGTCAACCCAATTTTCTACATTTGGCTTAGCTCTGCCTTTCGTAAAAACGTTGTGGACGCAATGTCAGCGTGTAAGAGAAAGTTAATAACCTAGATTACATAAAATCTTGTATGACAATGGCTAACATGCCCTGTTGACAAATAATTATTTAGATGTCGTCATTGGACGACAACACTATCAAATGAGCACGTGAGAGTGTCCCAGAAATTTAACAAACTTTTAATTGATGTTATGTTAGACTATTATACCAAGTAATAATAGGATCAAGGCTGGAGTGATGAAACTCGATTGATGATCCAGAATTCACAATCTATTCAAGAAACGAAAAGAAATTGTTTTCATTTAGCATCAGTGTGATAAAGTTTTTATGTTCAAAATTCAATGGGGACAAAAAATGTTCGCTTCATTTCATATAGTTCAATGCAATCAAGCAAACCAAAGCAAGGTTTATACTGGTGTTGAGTAAAATTTTATGGATCTACTTTGTACGCAAGCATACAAAATAGTCCCGTTCTCAAAATTTTGTTCATGGAAGCTTTGGAATAAGAGACCAATCAAATTGCTTGAATCTCGATAGACGAAACTGAAATTAAATTAATGAGCTATATCTGAGTCAATTACCTTATTTGTTATCGACCAGGTTCTTATTTTTATTGTAAGAGATAAAGGCGGTTCTTGTTTAAATTTTATACGCCACTGAAGGTGACTTTTAGCTCACCTGAGCACAACGTGCTCATGGTGTGCATTTGTGATCGTTGAATGTCTGTCGTCCGTCGTGAGTCGTGCGTCGTGAAGCGTCAACAATTGTAGTGTTACACTCTAGAGGCCACAGTTTTGACCCAATCTTCATGAAACTGGATCAGAATAATTGTAAGGTCATGAGGATGAAGCCTATTGATTATGGGAGGGTTCTATTTGAAAACACAGGAAAAGGGGCCTTAATGACAATTTCTTTGTTTCCACTCTAGAGGCCAAAAAATGTCTCTATCTTCATGAAACTTTGCCAGAATAATTATTAGGTCATAAAGATGAACCCTATTGATTATTAGAAGGATCTTTTCGAAAACAGAGGAATAGGGGCCTTATAATGACAATTTCTTTGTTTACACTCTTGAGGCCACAATTTTGGACCAATCTTCATAAAACTTGGTCAGAATAATTGTTCGGTCATGAGGATGAAGCCTATCGATTATTGGAGGATTTTATTGGAAAAAACAGGAAAAGGGGCCTGAATGACAATTTCTTTGTTTACACTCTAGAGGCCAAAAATGGCTCTATCTTCATGAAAATTTGCTAGAATAATTATTAGGTCATAGAGATGACCCTATCGATTATTAGAAGGGTTTTCCGAAAACAGAGGTAAAGGGGCCTTAATGACAATTTCTTTGTTTACACTCTAGAGGCCATAATTTTGGCCAAATCTTCATGAAACTTGGTCAGAATAAATGTTTGAACATAAGGATGGAGCCTATTGATTATTGGGGGATTATATTGGAAAACACAGGAAAAGGGGCCTGAATGACAATTTCTTTGTTTACACTCTAGAGTCCACAATTTTGGCTCTATCTTCATGAAACTTTGCCAGAAAAAAAATAAGATCATAGAGATGAACCCTATCGATTATTAGAAGGATCTTTTCGAAAATAGGGGAGAAAGGGCCTTAATGACAATTTCTTTGTTTACACTCTAGAGGCCACAATTTTGGCCCAAACTTCATGAAACTCGGTCAGAATAATTGTTTGATCATGAGGTTGAAGCCTATTAATTATTGGTGGATTCTATTGGAAAACACAGGAAAAGGGACCTTAATGACAATTTCTTTGTTTACACTCTAGAGGCCAAAAATGGCTCAATCTTCATAAAACTTGGATAGAATAAGTGTTAGGTCATAAAGATTAACCCTATTGATTATTGAAAGGTTCTATCGGAAATCTCAGGAAAAGTGGCCTTAATGATAACTTCTTCGTTTACACTCTAAAGACCACAATTTTGGCTCAATTTTCATGAAAATTGGCCAGAATAATTGTTTAGTCACAAGGATGAACCCTATTTATTATAGGAAGGTACTTTTGGAAAACACAGGAAAAGGGGCCTTAATTACAGTATCTTTGTTAATGCTCTAAAGGTCATCATTTTGGCTCAATTGTCATGTTACTCGGTCAGGATACTTGTAAGGTCATAAGGATGAACCTTATAGATTATGGGAAGGTACTATAGGATAACACAGGAAAGAGGCCATAATGAAAATTTCTTTGTTTACAATATAGAAGTCATAGTTTTGCCTCTATCATGAAACTGATTATAGTTATTTGTCTCTAATTGCGTTTTTTTAACAGCAGACAGTTCAGGTGAGCGATCTAGGACTATCATTGTCCTCTTGTTTATTATCATCTTCTCCGTTTGCCCGTCCGTCTTTCCCGACGTCCAACCGTCTGAACGTCCATTTTTTTTAACACATCTCCTCTTACAGTTATGAACGAATTTGTTTTCACAGATCCTTCCTAGTCACCTGACCTTGAGCATATTATCGGAGTGTTGCCGTTTTAGGCTGCGACACAGAAGAATGGAGGTTACTGGAAAATATCTAGTTAAAACATCTCCTCCTACATTTATGATCGGATATGAATGACATTTTCACAGAGTGTTCCTCGTCAACTGCACTTGCGCATATTGTCGGGCTGTCTCCATTTGAGGCTGTGTCACAGAAAAGGGAGACTTAATGCAAAAGAATGTCTTGGCGTGTTGGCGGCGTATACAAATTCTTAAAATAAATCTGATGTAATGTTATTTTAAGGAGCTTGGGACCGATTTATTCTTTGGAGGAAATCGTTGTTTTAAGATATCCGGTAACCTTTTTAATTAACAGGTGTAAAAACACTTTATTCTTGTTTGATTGAATTCAATAAAAGAAAAATAAAGTGGGCTTATTCCTACATCTTTATGTATCTTCTACATTTTTTCTAACGTTAGTTCAGCGATGCCTATTTATATCATATGATTTCATGTTATACCTTTTTTCTGTATTTCTTCTTCTTATTTAAGGCTACGAGGGCAACAACGCAGATCAAAAAGCTGTCAACACAGTCGTCATAGAATGACCGAGAAATGCTGCAGTTGTTCTGGATGAAATTTGATGCTGATATAATTTTGATGAATTAGCCAAAATATTGTTCAGAGATGAAGAAAATATTTTGTTGTTTTCATGGAGGTATGAAACGAAAAAACTAATTACACTGTATGAACCTGCGAAGCGAATTCATACATGAGTGTCATTAGGATTTTCGTTTCATACCTCCATGAAAACAAAAGTTATTCTCTTCATTTCTTATTATTGAATGACATCGGGCGAAAAAAGGAAAATTTGACAAATTTTGATACAAACTTTATGGAACTACTTTGTGCGCAAGCACACAAAATGGCTACGCGCTCAAAATTTTGTTCATCGAAGTATGAATATTTTTTCCGACCGATCAGAATGCTCGATTTTGATAGACGAAACTAAATATTAAATTATTTCACTTTGGATACCTCTTTTTAGGGCCCCTTGTATTTTTTTACAAATCATTCACATAAATATTTGACATGTTTCTGTGTTGTCGCATTAAACCTTTAATCTAGATTTTATAATCCTCTATTTTCAGTACCTTTTAAGAATTTATTTGGGGTATATATTATTGACAAAATTGTTTCTGAAGCACCTATGCTCCCCATTAAGGCCGAATTTCGGTAGGCTTACACGATAAGACTTTGGAATTGTTTTAGGCAAGTACCTAAACACTAAATATGAGCGTTATATTCTCGTAGTCCATGCAAGTTCATAAGGGTTGTTTTTTAACAGAAAGAGAGCCCATAAACCATTAAAGAAAACACCGATCATTTTGGGGGAGAGATTGAAAATTTAAATTCTTGAATGTCATGTTTCTCAAAAGCCTTTTTTGATCATTCATTCAAACAATTGAGAAGAAAAATAATTTCCTTTCAAAACACACACACACGCACGCACAAGCATACGCACACAATCGTTCTCTCTCTCTCTCTCTCTCTCTCTCTCTCTCTCTCTCTCTCTCTCTCTCTCTCTCTCTCTCTCTCTCTCTCTCTCTCTCTCTCTCTCTCTCTCTCTCTCCCTCCCTCTCTCTCTCTCTCTCTCTCTCTCTCAATATTTCATTTGAATTTATTCGGCAGACAAAAACCGGCACTCGTAATTCAATTTTACAACAGACGATGATAAACGCCTCCGCCACTTATGCATCCAAGGTTTGTACCAAGTTTACGGGTATGGCTTATCGATGTCTGAAATGAATGTGGAATAATTGAATAGTAGAGAAGTGGAATGAATGTATGGTATTTCACACTAGACTGAAGTTAGCCTCCCGATTTTATTCATTTTATTTGCGGGCCGAATGAACATTGTCGAATGACTTGAGACATCATAGAAGCATCACACGTCGCTGCAAGCTGTAATTCAAGTAAACAAACCGTAAGAAACGGGATACGACGTGAGATACCCTTGGTGTTACAACATATTAGTAAAACAATTACGGCTTGTCGGGCTGAGCACTTGCTTCCCATTGCACTACGAATCGCTCACAAGTTTCGCTAAGGACTATAACGTGGTCTCACCGTTTGTTGCATTCATCCCGTTTTATTTATAACGGCTTACTGTGATTGCCATGATTAGCTTTTTGGCAACTGACCAATCGCTTACCCCGCCCATTTACTCCGTTGTCTCCGCCCATAGACTCCAACAGGAAGTTTCGCTTCGATATAAAATGGCGTTATTTTGCAAAATTCTATACCAGTAGCATATAACAGAAAATTAGAACAGATGGTTGGTGACTTAAACGTCGTAACTACAGCTTGAATAAGCTGTAGTTACGACGTTTAAGTCGCCAAACCAAAGAAAACTGCTTCACAATGGCGGCTAATGTCGTAGTTCAACGTAAACTTCCATTCTAAATGAAAGATTACATTGTTCGACTGATTATTTTATAGAAAGCTGCGATTGGTCGATTGTCAGCCTAGTTCTGTTACGTTTGCTTAACCCTTTACGCTTCTATACTCAACATATAATCCCGTTTTGGCTGGGATCGTCTGAAATAGATTTACAATGACCTCCGGTAAAAATAGTGTAATAAGAGAATTACAAAATCAATTACGGGCACAATCCTTTAACAGTTGATGATTGTATTGGGATATTTTTCTTGCCTGATATTGTTGCACTTTTTTTATTTATTCATTATTTTTTGAAGGGGGGGATTAGTCTTACTCGTTTTACTCTATTTTGATTTGAAGAATCTATAAACATAAAGCTCATAAGTGTTTTCAAAATCCTGATTATCTTCCCTTTAGGTGGTCAAATATGGTGGTAAAGTTTGGATACAATGTGAAAAGTAACAGCTTACTTCATTTCATATGAGTTATACAGTTGCATTTCTTTATATTTGATGTAGCACTCTTATGACTGTATGTCATGTTATCTTCTTTAATGTATAACCTCGCTGTTTTTTATTGATTGAATGGGACTTAACGCCACTTTTAACAGTATTTGAGTCATGTTTCAGCTTCCGGAGCACTATATTACATATCCCTTGTATTTCTCACGCCAGTACTACAACTACATCCTTTCCAAGCCCCCAGATGCTCATCCCACTTAGATTTACGATTATCTACCCATTGCTGGGAGACAAATGTCAGAAAGGATATTTTCGGCGACCGTGGATCGCTTAAAAAACCTGGTTAAAAAGAAGGTTCCTAAATTGTCCGGCTCTCCGCTGTTGTTACTTAATTTGTATTTTTTTCTTTTTCCATAATATTTTCTACTCAATAAATGGTTATTTTTCGAATTAAATCCGATTTTAATTGTCGTCTTCAAAACCTTTGAATTTGGACAGGTCTAAACTTTTGCAAAATAGGAAAGGGTTAAGATACATGAGCATTTAGAGTTATCTCCCTTGTAAGATTGCTCTTATGACATCGAACATATATTTCGAGTTTCAAGTCAATGTGCTCAGTTATAATAGAGACAATACGAAATGTCAAAGTTTTTTGACGACGACGACGCTGACGCGAGATCAAACGTTAATATTGCAATACATTGGGTTTACTCTCTAAACAATCAAGCTTAAGATAAATAAAAAAATTAGAAACCAAGCAAAAACAAAAAAGACGCGCATCAGTTTTGTCATTAATCCGTGTCTTGCTGAATATGTATCTTCTTTTCACTATATTATAAAACTTTTACATAATTAGATCAATTCTGAATTAAAAAGATTTTTCTCCACACATTTAGAACACGCATGCAGGTAGTGTACCCAAAGATCAGACTGCACGTCTGTGCAGGCTGATCTTAGTCTATACACCTACCAAAGTCATTGTCAAAAAACGAATATTTCGGATTCAGCATGACAAAGGTTAATAATACATCGAATTTTATAAGTTTTACGAATGCCGACTAGACATTAGGTAAACAACCCCTACACATATACCAAAGAGCGGAGATAATTTAAGTATACTTCGCCGGGAGAGAATGTCAATTGTTAACAAACAAAAACCTTTAAAATCACAACATTGGAGGCTGTGCTGTTTGGCGTCTTTCGGTCTCTGATAGAGTGTTCTCGGTTTCCTTGCTATAAAACTTGAACCCTTTCGTGTTTTTAGAAATTTTAGACTGGTCCATATTGACAGATGTTGCAGATGACAATGAAAATTGGATGCAATATAAAATGAAACCATCCAATGTAGTAGAAAATATTGTGGAAAAAGGAGAAATTGCTTGTTACAAGCAATTTCTCTCTTTTCCAATATGTTTTCTCGAGTATAAAATCATAGGTTTGAACAGGAAAGGGCTAACTGAGCGAAGTAGAAATTCGGTATTGGTCAGATGACGCATTATTGCCGTTGAATTATACCTGCGCAAAACCGCCCGTGCACGCATCATTTCGTAAACAACTATTTAACGACCATGGAAATATTAAAGAAAGCGTAAATGAAGATTTACTGGTTAATTTACCTGGACAGTGTTTTAAAAGGTGAATCAAATCCTTTTAATAGTTGATGAGAAATTAAACGGACAGGGATTATCTATGAGTACATACAAACCGACTTTCTGACGAGCTGGCTGCTAAATACCATAAAAAAGAATATTAAGGGTAAAATTAATATTACACCTGAAATAAGATTTCGACTTTCCTATAAAGTCAACTTAATTAGAAGCTTAGTGTTTTTCTTTCCTTTTTTTTTTTTTTTTTTTTTTTTTTACTTATTTTGCTGGGTTTTCTTTCTTTGTTTGTTTGTTTTTTGTTTTTTAATTTTTTTATTGACATGATAGGTATAAAACCAGCTTCAAACCAAGTTTTTAAAGAAAGTCTATTTAAACCCTTATCCTTAGCCAAAATGCAATCTAGGATTGTGAAGTACAATTATAAAATCGAATATATCAACGTGATTTTACATGAAATTAAATATGACAACATCAAAATAATTTCCCCGCAATATGACGGAAATCCCAGTAGAATAAGTAGAATTTACATTCCGTGTTATAACAAATCATCTTAACGATGAAGGATTTTCTATAAAGAGAAAGTATGTCGTGATGAGAAGTTATTAAAAAAGTCAGAGTTAGTACAAATTTACCGCAAAGCTTGATGGTTGTTCTTTTATGATATTCAAAAGAAGTAATGAATCGGACTGATTTTGTGATGCTGGGATCTGCGTGCATTTTGTGGTATAGTTTTATTTCATTGTTAACAATGCATTTAATTTTTTGCTTCCTTTAGATGAATGACTCGCTACAGAAATTAATTTTTCAGGTATATGAAAGCTTAATGATAATAATAATAATGGTTATATAAAACTCGCTACGCGGAAAGCAAGGCTAATAAGGATCGAAAGTTTTCACTTAAAGGTTTTCTGAAAGTAGATTAGGCTTCTCACCTTGCTAAACAACTAGTTGACCAATCGCGGCTTTCAATGACAGAAAAATCAACCAATCAAATAATTTATTAAGACCGACAGTGAAGTTTCAAACCCAACATTGGCCGCCATTTATCTGGAACAGTTTTGTTGGTTCATCGACTTAATGTCGGCATATTCAAGCTATAGTTACGACAGTTTAGTCACCAAAAAGCCAATCTATTTTTTTTTCTCTCTCTCTCTCTCTTGCTATTGGCCATAAATTTTGCAAAATAACGCGGTTGAAAATGGAAGTGGAACTTCCCTAGGAGTCACTGGGATGTCGGACAAATGCAGTCAGTGGGCGGGGCCAGAGATGTATCAATTTTCGTCTTGAATCCAATTTTATCAACTGTCTGAGTAGTTTCTTTCGAGTGGCCTACTGTATACAATCAATGTGCCAGTGCGTGACATTTCCAACAATTGACCTATCGCTGGTGCCGTCGACTAACTCAGTTAGCTCATGGACTCCAAGAGGAGGTTCCACTTCGATTTTAATGAGGTAATTTCGATATTTTTTGGTTGGCGACTTAAACGTCGTAACTACAGCTTATTCAAGCTGTATTTACTACGTTAAAGTCGTCAACCAACCATTCTATTTTCGTAAAATGCTACTGGCCATAAATTTTGCCAAAATAACACAGTTTAAAATCGAAGTGGAACTTCTTTACTGAATAAATTGGCGGGGCCAACAGATCAAGTTGGCGGGGTCAGCGATTGGTCAGTTCTCTTCTCTAAGCGACATTTGAGTGAGCTCCGTACACATTTAACTAATACACTTTTAGCCCAAGCCGTACGGGCACGTAGGCCGCACCGTATAGTAGAGATATATATGGACATCTTCTTTAATATGTTCACCTTAAACTTGACATTGACGTTGAATCCTGTAAGGCACCCGATTTATCCATAGTTTACAGCTAAAATTGTTTTCATCCTTGTTTAGATCTTACATCCTCATCACGCATTTATATAGACAATACTTTTCGAAAATGTTTCGCCAATTTTTATTTGCAACCTTGAAAACATTCCGAATTGCATTTATTCCTTCGACGGAACACGCAGTTCGTTAACGCATTACGACGCCATTTTCTTTCTTTACTTAATGTCATTATATTATAATTCATTCGTTGAACAGTTACATCCTTGCAAAGCAAAATGAAAAATTACATATTCAAAAAAAGAGAGATCAAAATATATCTTTTGAAATATAAATGATGTTTTAAATCGTAATTTTAACACTTTAATTATATCAAGATTTTATAATATTTCAAATATGGATTCTATAACAATTTAAGAATAAATTATTCACTATTAGAACATCGGTCGTTAATAGAGCGCCTGTCCACACAAGGGAACTTTGTGCACTATAATATATCAATACAGCTGTATATAAGCTACAATATGAGACATGGTAGCCCTATGAAAGTGGTAGCATTATTGAGTAACATAAAGTTGCAAACGTTAACATCAATCTCTTGGTGATACAATTGTGTTTTTTTTTTGGGGGGGGGGGTTCTTTGTAGCCATTTTAGTAAAAGGTGGGTTTGTTTATGTTGTGATACAAGATGTTACACTATGTTACACTCTTGATCAGGTACATGAAATAGAGAAGTGCAAACCTATTTTTGAGACCCTTTTCTCATCACAAAATCTACACCATTCTATCACCATCTTGAAAATTCAGCCCTAAAATTAGAAAGCCATTTTGACCATTTTGGTAACAACATGTATAAATTACAGTAAACAGAAATACAAAATCGTCAACTGCTCTTTATTGTTCATTAAAAATAACCACCAAATAATTGATTTCATTTCTTTGTTTTTCTTTTTTCTTTGTAACAAGCAATTTCTTCTTTCCTCACATTTTTTTATACCACACAGAGTGGTTTCATTTCAAATTGCACTCACCTTTTATTGTTGTTTGCAACTTCTTTTAAATTGGACCAGTCAAAATTTTCGATAAACGGGAAAGGTCCAAAAATACGACTCTTACATACGTTACTTGACATTTGAACATGACCAATAGTATGTTGGTTGAAAGCTATTTGGAAAGAAAATATTGATAAGATAGGTAATGTCAGGTTTAATACAATCACCACCCTATTGTCTATTCACCATGTGTATTTAGAATGAAGATATGTAATGACAAAAGTATTGTGACCAAGTAAATAATTTGACCAATTAATAATTTGAGCTTCTGTTCTGTAAGTAGATAAATGACATGGCCGTCTGTGATGAAAGTTGAAAAATATCCAATAATACTGACTAAATTTGTTGCTGAATTTGCTTTGTTTTACTTAACTAGAATTTGTCAAGAATATGTTAGATATGTTTCCAAGTATGCCCCCTGTTCTTGTAATATATCATTATGTTCCCAAGCGCACAATGAATGAACAGAGACAACGATTTCTGTTTAACCAGTGAGATTGTTTTCTTGTAATTTCTAGTAATAAAAAGAAGTACGAATTTGTTCAATTCCAGAAAGATCCGGCGCAATGTCGAACTTCTATCTTTGCCGGACGAATCAAAATCTTGTATAGGTCATTTTCTTGCTTTAGAATTGTCCTACAGAACAGCTTTTTAGATTGATCGTGTGAATAGGTTTTAACAAGATCGTCTTTTTTTAAAACATTTACATGTCATGTACAAAGAGTTGATAAATGGTGTGTGTAACAAGGTTGTAACAAGAGAGATCTACCAATATTAGACGCCTTAACACTCAAAATACTTACACGACTTCGGAGGGTATGACAATTATGGCCTGCAGCCTCCTTTGTAGGAGGTATACAGCATTTACGTCCATCAAAAACAAATTCTTGTTGTTTTGCTTACCAAGAATTATGTTCCCGAAATAATTGAAAAAATCATCAAAGACAACTATTACTGTTTTCTTTGTACGTTCAATAAGTTTATGAAGTTCTGTAATTTGAATTAAGAAATACAATAAGGTTAAGGAAGTACTTATTCAAATAAATAACTTATCTAAATACTTTATATCGCTAAACAGTTTTTTTTTATCACCTACTCATTGTACGGGGCAGTTTATTATAAACGTTTACCTTATACGTTTTTAATTATAATGAACTGTCCCGCTTAATGAGAAGTAAATAAAAAAAACTTTTTTACGGTATAAAGTAAAACCACTCTCATAATACGTTCTAAAATGCTCGCAGGCCATTAGGCTTTATATTATCATTATCCTAAAAATCCTCCTGGGGGGGGGGGCGAAAATATTTCTGGCTCATGGCCTATATTTTTCTACATAGCTTAAAAGATCAATTATATGGAATGTTACCGCCACGAGTTACAATAGTTGAGTATAAGTATATCTTGATACCATCTCAAATCTTCAAAACATTTTTTTCATGCTTGCTTCAAGTAGTATTACGTTATCGTTTTCATCTATTAATTATTGTTCACACATTCTAGATCGTCTTAGATCTTACACATTCAGCTCTTGTAGAATTATTTGTGAATAATCCGTTTAGGTGAGATGCGTTTGATACAATGTATTGTTAGGTAGAGACTTTGGACGTTCTTCGTGGTAAAGGGTTTATTAAGAATGGAACAATTAGGGTACGTCCGATTTCAAATTGACCTGAGAAAATATTTTCGTAACTACTAAACAGACTTTCAAAACTCTATGTTGCAGCTTCTCTTGGGGTTGAGATCTATATAAATGTGAAAAATCATCCTTAACATATGACACAAGAGCCATTTATTTTCATGAGAGGTTGTCTGAGGGCAAGGTTTTGAAAGCACTCGAGTTGGGGGTCGAAAAAGCCAAAATGTGGGAGGGATCTGCTTACCTTGATATTCAGCTAGATTAGAAAACTCGCCATTTCACGAAACTACAGAAAGCGATGTTTCTTTCAAAATCATACTGACTACAGCTTCAACTGAATCAATAGACCAATGAAAATAAGCTTCTTGACGCCAAATTCCTTCAAAAGGCATTTTGTATTGCGTCTGATATCCAAATTGAATACGATGTCCCTGAAAATGAATATTGAATCTACCGGCACGACATAATCATACATGTACATATTCGTGCGTTTTGAAAGTCGTGTAACGTTCGGTCTAAATAGTTCAACGTTTTACGTGCCGAAATGAAGACAATAGAGTATTTGGGATAATTGTAAGAAAGGGGGGATAAGTAATAAACTAAATCAGATTATTACCGACGGCTTCATGTTTAAGCGAATAATACCAGGAATGTAAAGCATCCGACAAATGTATCCGGGTACTCGAACACTTATTAAACTAGTTGTTTCTTGACAAAGAAGAAATTTGTATCAATGTTGGCTTAACGCTTAAAACATGATATATATCTTTTCGATCAAATCTGCGTTTGCATCACCGAATATAATATACTATCTGTTTAAAGTAGGTTTTTGAATTCGATTCGTGACTGGAAGTAAAGAATATTGACGGGTTCTTGAAAACAGAGAATAACAGCTTCTACAGAAAGAAAAAAATGACCTCGATTATTGTTTGACCCTCAACTCGGCCAATTCTGTAACGATCATACTAAACTCACGTAGATTTTCACTTCAAGTTTATGAGTATACGTGATCGATTTGAAATACCGGTAGACACTTAGGAAAAAAGAATATTTAAAGCGTTACTAGTAAAAGAAAATAAAAGACGTAAACGTTATTGTAGCGTTATTGTTTGAACATGGTAGTTTTGCCCTTTCCTAAAAATTCCTATAATATGATGAAGATAGTATCAAACTATATTCGGCGCCCTGTAGTCGCGCGATTTCCTTATTCATTATTCGGCTTTAGAACCGTGAAAAATCTAAAGTAAAAAGGACCAAGCCGAAAGCTAGATGACACTTGTTAAAGGTTTTATGTGTTATTATTGATTAAGTCTGAATAATATTCATGTCACTCTTGGTCGTCCAAAATTTGCTGTATTCCATGTGCACCCTGACAGCAAATTTTAATATATCTCCAACTTTGTGCAGAAACTACTGGTGATAACAATTGGGAAAATACCGGACACCGGTAGCCAAAAACAACTTCTTAACCTTCGGATTTTTTCATCAGATTGACACCGGTAAAAAGTTTGACCGGCTGAAAATCGTTCTGTTCTTTAAGTCGGAAATAAATCGTCATGTACCCTGGAAAAACGTGTTCATATTACTAAGAAAGACGATGCCAGCCCAGTTTAAAAGTGTACGTTGATTGTGTTAAAGACAAATATCATTTTCTCACGGAAATGTGTAATTTTTATGTATTGACTTAATCATGAGTCCATAGCTCTTGGAACAGTATACTAAATAAGGCACCGAAAAAAAATCCGGTTTATAGTTAAATTTTGCCCAGTACATAGTATCTAGTGATAGATATTATAAACCAATCGAAATTTCGTTATTTATTTTCTAGAATGATTAGGTAAGGGGTTGAATAATAAACAGACAAAGCCTTCCTAGTCCAATAGGCTTTTCACGCGATAAATAGTGCAATTAAAGCCGTTTCATTCTATTTCTTTACAGAGAATTCTTTTCAATACAAGAATTATCATCAAATAACTCAAGAAAGTGCATTTTTAAATCCGGGAACAATGGAGAACCTCAATAAAACGGTTGCATTAAACAATCTGACAACCGCCACACTAACAGAAGAGGGAAGCACAGTCAAAAAAATAAACACCCTTGCTTCGATGGTTCCTGATTGGTGTAAGATATGCCTGACTGTATTTATACTTCTAGCTATAGCAATCGGGGTACCAGGAAACAGTCTTATAATAGTGATATTACTGAAAATACGACGGAAAATTTCTACTGACTGGTTTATGATATTCATTGCGCTCTTTGATATAATTTCACTGTTGATAAGTGGACCATTAAACATAATAGTACTATTTCCAGATATTTGGCGCTTCGTGTCATCCAAGGGTCTCTGTCGCTTCAATGTTTATGCGGGGCATTTTCTGTTACTGTTGTCATCCTGTCTGATACTATGTGTTGGCATTGATAGATATTTTAAAACATGTAAGCCTCACAGTGTGTTGTTCACAGCAAGGTCGGCACTTTACTGTTGCGTGATGATCACGATAGGCTCAGGACTTTTCAGCATGTCACATTTCTTCACCTCGACAATCAATTATTATGGGAACTGTTCTGTCGACTCCTCGAAAACAAAATTAAGATTGATCATGTATTGTGTCTTGATTGTAACTTTAGGTATTTCGGCAGTTGCTTTGTGCTTTTTATACAGTAACATTGCAATTAGAATTCGAAAAAGAATGAATGTATCTTCACTCACATCAACATCAAAAGACAAACAAAGATATATTTCGCGCAGGAGGAAAAACAAGGTAGGTGATGAAAACGGTCTCTATCAACCAGAGAGTGATTTGAATAAATCAAAGAATAAAAGTGCGACTGCCTTGTTTATTTCCGCGAAAGGTCCGGACATTAACAGGCCGGGAACTTCAGACGAAAATGAGCAATCTGGTTGTAGAACGGTGATGAATACGAAAGTACCTAATGACGATGAAGGAGGATCGAATGTTATCACGAATAGAAGAACCCGAGTACAGAAACTTCAGCAGATATACCAGAGTCAAGTGAGCCGTAAGTCAAGACAAATGAACAGAACTACAAGAATAATGGCAGCAATAACATTTGTGTATATTTTATCAACATCTGTCCCAGTCATTTCGGTAACCATTCTTACAGCTTTCGGTAAAACGAATCTCAATAATGTTGGGCGAATAACACTTTTTCTCATGATGAGATTGAACTTTATCAACAATTTTGTTAATCCCATTTTCTACATTTGGATGAGCTCAGCTTTTAGACAAAGCGTGGTTGACATTTTGAAGATCAATCGAAGATAGAAATCTATCAATCAACAAGTTCATATGAAACACGTGGTTAGAGAAGTTCCAATGACTACCATATTTTATCAATAGTTATTTCGAAGTAAACATTTTAAACTTTTACACTCTGAAAAATTTATTTCAGAAAAATGTCATTGTTTTCTCATTTATGTAAGCCGCCGCAAGTGGACGTAATATATTAGAATTATCTTCTCCGTCTATCGGATAGTCCAACGTCCGTCAGTCAACATCGGTAAACATCACCTCCAGTATTTGTGGGCGAATTAGACATAATATTCCTAGTCACCTGACTCTACGCAAACTTTCTTGTGAACATATCTCCTCCTTCATTATGGACGGATTTGTATGAAATTGTCACAGAATGTTTCTAGTGATCTGACCTTACGCATAGATGGGGTTTTGCCATTATAGGATGCGTCACAGAAAAATGGGGCTTAATTGAAAATTGTCTTGTTAATACTTCGCCTCCATTTATGGGAGACACTAAACGAAATGATCACAGAATAGTCCTAGTCACCTGGCCTTGAACATATTGCCGGGATTTTGGCATTTTAGGCCTTACCACAGAAAAGGAGGTCTTAATTCAAAACGATGGTAGCGTACATTGTGACTATGGCTCTCTTATAATACATCTTCGTGTATTTGAATTCCGAAATCGTTTTATTTTCAACCCCCTCCCTTTTTTTGAAAATACGATTCTTATTACAGACATAACTTCAAATATTAACCATTCTTCTGATGGTTAATCTAAGAGAGAACTGCCGACGAATATTTTTACGTATTTGTGTACCCTGGGTATTTGTGACAACCTGTAGCTTGTAGCAATTTTTTAGCCTGAGATTGCGTAAGCAATCTGAGGCTAAAGTTTCAATGATAAAAATTCAAACCCATGCAGAGTTTAATGTGAAAACATAATGTAAAAACATCTATCGTAATCAATGTGATCTTCTGTCGCTTGAAAAGTAGATCGGATCTGAACATAAATTAATATGCCCGATCGAGGCGAGAATAAAGCTGTCGGCTCGATGTACAGTACTTTCGTGTGAGTGTTCTGAATTTGGCAAAGAAAGAAAGGAAAGATATATAATACATTGGAAATTATTAAACATATATAATCATATAATGTTGTTAAGAAAAAATAAGGTGTTTGTTTCATACCAAAATAATATTACTTATTCTAGAGCAACAATGTAAAAACGGTCCGGTTAGACGAAGTTGTCGTATAAAGCTGATAAGCGAAGCTGTCGGTTTTACGCCCGATTGGAATGTTTTGTTTAACAAATTAATTGGTCATTCATAGGATCATTTCGCACTGTCTGAAAACAGTTTCCTCAATATTTCCTCATTATTATGGATGCTTGGATGGGGCGGAGCTTTCTCACCCACCCGGCATAGAACTTTTATCGTGAATAAAGTTCTATGTAATTTTCTCTTGTTTATATATGCGTTTTACGATATCGTGTTATAATTTTGATTTTTCTGATATATTTTATGTTTTAAAATAAGATTAAAGTAGGCTGCAGCACGAAAAAGACAACATATTTTGATAAAAGGTTCAGATATGATAATAATAATGATAAAATGTTTGTTTTTGTTATCAGTAACGTAAGTAGTTCAGAAGTTTAAATATCGATTCGCGGGACAGGAGCTTTTTTTGATGGAATCCATAGGCGTCCATCAGTGTTACCCAGTTTGTTACCCAGTAGGATGTTACTATGTTAGGAGAGGAGTCGTGTCCAGTTAAGTTCGATTAATTATTTTTCAAGACCTGACTCCCCCAAACAGCTGTACATTTAAAAATGGCGTAATACGATGAATCTATATCATTTGTAAAACGCATACAGTCTTCTCTTAAATACGAAAACACCTACCAATAACCTGCTTAGCGTAGATGCTGTCACGGATTCAAAAAACGTTGAGTCTTTCAATCGTATAGTGAGTAATTTGCCTATCTCAGCATACCAGCTGTATGCCAGTAGAGTGATAAGCTATACAGTTACATATATTTAAAGATGTTTACTATTATTTTGAATTAACCCTTTCAATCCATTACCGAACGGCAAAATTTTCGACTAGTTACAGACGACAATTCAAATCGCGTTGAGATTGAAAACTAAGGCCCAGATAGGTTTGAAAACATTGTGAAACGAACAGTTTCTCCTTTTCTCACAATGTTTTCATTAATGAAATTCTGTGGGGGCCTAAAAAACGTGATTGCGTGGGTATGGGTTATGCTTCTACGGAAGGTTTAAAAGATTTACAAAGATTCTCGTTTGTTTCTTACATGTAATAATTCTCAATGGATATTGCTTATCTAAAGTTGTCCCAGTTTCTTAAATGATATCTTAATCATTTGTGGAATGTCATCTGAAAAGGATGATCTCGGGAAAGTTAAAAAAAAAATATTGATCTTGAAAGCTATTTAGACTGCGATCAAGTGATTTGGTTTATTTTTATGGTCATTTTCACACCAATATCATGTACAACTGCAACAATGAATTTGGGTCTTTACATGTGTAGTTGCTCTGCCAACTTAACAGACAAATTACCTATCTTTTTCCCATCGGTGAGAGACAAATGACGTGTGAAACAATTGCATCTTTTCCCCCTAACCCTATGGTCGTGCCCAGGACTCTAGAAAAGAAACATCCTGTATTGCACATACCAGGCTAGAAGAGAGATTATGATTAAAATAGATTGCCCATATGAAAATTGCCATTTTGTTCATCATTCTACTATGCCAACACGAACGTCCATCATCAGTACTTTCAGTGCTTTGATTCTGGATCCTCTTCAGGTCGGCCGAAACTCCTACAGATTACTTTCAATGGCATTCAAACAAAAACGAGAAATTGGCAACATATACCGAATTTGTCACACTAGCTCGTGATTCTTATTTTTAACACACCCAAAGAAAATCAGAGTTACATCGGGTATATCCGGGGATTGAGCGAACACACTCAAGGTGGATAGCTACAGTTTATTTCGACGATTTGGCTTTTTTTTTTTTCAACTCCATTGAGTATTTAAGATTCAGATTATTCAACTTCTTTTAAAATCAACTATATCAGCATGGCTTTTTAAAAGATTCTAGATGTATACGTCATGTAAGGTTTCTTTTATAAAAACTTAATCACATTCATTCATATAGTTCACAACATACAAACTTAAATCCTTTTGTTGACGAACAAGCCTTGTAACATATTCATTTTCAAACTTTCTTGTTAAAACGAAGAAATTGAGAAAATCTGAATGTTTATTGACTTAAAACGAGTATTAAAATGAATTTGATTTAACAGCTTCTTGGAAAAAGTGCCCCATCTGATAAACACAAATCATTTCACATTAGAAAGAGTGAATGTTTGCTGCTTTAGATTTCCAAGGCCTTATTTCATTTGGACTGGTATTAAAGTATGTTGTACTTGAAAACATATCATTATTTGATATACCAACAAACTAATTTAACCCGTTCTAACTCAATCCCTCCTTTTTACGCCCCTAAGAAAAAAGCTTCGGAAAAAATTGTGGAAAATGAAGAAATTGCTTGTATCGAGCAATTTCTTCATTATTCTAATTGTTTACTATCCAAAATGATAAAAACAAAAAATAAAATTCTACTCACTTGAACATGTCGTCTGCAGATTCTTTCAATTTGGACCTGTCTAAAATTGTGTTGTGTGGGAATGGGTTAATAAAGTTGTAATGCACCTATCCGTGTCTAATAACCGAAATCTCTTATAACCGAAATTACGTCCTAATTCTATGTCCAGGGATTGGAATTACCAAAATATAAGAGGAATCATTTCATAGTGCCCCCGTAGTTCTTTGATAAATAAAGTCTCGTTAATCAGTATTTTGAAAGATGAGATAGACGAAAAGATATTATTTATCCCTCGACAGTACTCACAACGCTTTGATTCTGAAATCTAAGCCCTTTATAACCCCGAGGACAATTAAATCAAACCCGTATATATAAATGACCAATCGCAGCTGTCAATCAAATAATCAGTCGACCAATGAAATACTTCATTTAGACTTGAAGTTCTTTTTTAACTCAAAATTGGCAGCCATTTTGAGTGAAAGATTTTTGATGTTTGGCGACTTAAACGTCATAACTACGATCAATTTAAACTTCAGTTACGAAGTTTAGATAGTCAACCAACGATTCTATTGTTTTTTTACACGACAATGACCATATTTTTGCAAAATAACGCCGTTTAAAATTGAAGCGCGACTTCTTGTTGGGGTCAATGGGCGTAGCCAAAGGAGTAAGTGGACGGGGCCAGCGATTGGTCAATTTCCCTCTTTAAAGACGATGCCTTGGCGATATGTATTTTCCGATCAAAGGATTTATCAACACGCTGAGAGCTACACAACATCTATATATTTAACTTCACAATCATCTTGTCGTACCAAGGGCGGCGAACGTTCTGCTTGTCTTACTTAGAGAAAAAGATTGATTGGTTGACCGAATGGAGTTTAACGCCACTTTTAACAGTATATCAGTCATATCGCGACGGCTGGAGCACCTAATAATGGTTTCCTGGTATTTCTAACACCAGTACTATCACTACATCCTTTCCTAGCCTCTAGCTGCTATCCCAATTAGGTTTCGATTATCCAGCAATTGGTGAGAGAAATGTCGGAAAGAATACGTGCAGCCGCCGGGGATGACATCCCATGATTGGAGATTGGGAGTCTGACGCGCTACCGACTGCGCTATGACGACGGCTCTTAGAGAAAAAGCTGATCTCGATATCCCTTCACTCGTGAGCATGAATCACAATAAGTTCCGTGCCTAACTTAATAAAAAAGTGAAACAGTCTCTAAATCTGTAAAGAACTAACAGATAGACATACGACGTCACTGTAACACTATTTGTTCACGTATCAAAGATACGTTGCGTTCAAATATTCAATTGACCAATCGCTGGCCCCGCCCACTTACTTCGTTGGGCTAGTCCACCGACTCCAACAGGAAGTCACGCTTCGATTTTAATGGCGTTGTTTTGAACAATTTATGGCCAGCAGTATGTAACAAAAAAGTAGAATAGTTGCTTGTCTTGAATGAGCTGTAGTTACGACGATTAGTCGTCAAACAAATAATAAAGGTAAACAAGATGGCTGCAAATAACGGAGTCGATAAGCTCAGGTCTGGGCTTAATAAATTATTTGATTGGTCGGTTGATTCCTTGATTGACGGCTGCGATTGGTCAATTCTCGTTTAATTGATGTAATGGACCGGTCGCGCATGTCAATCAAAGAGACCGTCGACCAATCAAATCAATAATTTTGGCCGGGGTTAAAGATTGGTCTCTAGCATAAGCCGCCCTTTTGTTTGGCATTATTGTTGGTTTGGTCCCTTAAATGTCGTAACTACGGCTAACTTAAGCTGAAATTACGACGTTTAGGTCGCCTACAAACTATTCTTCTATTTTATTACATCCCACTGGACACAATTTTTGCAAAATTACGCCCTTTTTAATCGAAGCGGGACACCCTGTTGGAGGCCGAAGGAGTCAGTGGGCAGGGCAAGTGATAGGTATATTGACAAATACATCTCAATTGTGATTCAAAAATTGCAAAGAACAAAAAGGTAAGTGGGAAATTGCTTGAACTAGAAGACAAAGATCGCCACAGATCGCTTATCTGAGTTTTTAATTGAACCTAGAAAGATGAGCCGATAGTTTCAAATTGATTAATATTTTATAAAGAAGGAAGTAGTTTACACGCATAATTCAAATGTTGTTATGTTTATCTTTACGTAAAATCATAATTCGTTTTTAAACTGATTATTCAAAATAATTCTATAGATTACAACAAGATATTTCTACATTCAAAATTTGAAAGCTATATTTAATGGTTTTGGAATAAGAAATTAAAAGTGATTTCCTAAAATTCTATTTATCTTGGAGCCACATCAAAAGCCCATTCTATTCTTGTGGTAATAGTTATTTCATATTGGAAAGGGATCAAATGAGTAATTCCACCTGTGCTTATGGCGTGATATAACTCGAATATTGTTCAAAGCGGACTTAAACTCTATTCAAGCCAATTACCTTTAAAGGTAGGTATCGATGTTTTTTTCATGTCACAGATTTTAATCATTTTTATTTCCTCTCATAAATTATTTGAATTCAGTATGCCGCAAAGTAGTTTTGCAAAAATCTGAGGTCGCTTATCAGAAAAAAAGCAGGGTATTTCCCTAATAGCCTATGCAGGCTATTAATCTATTTTTAGATTAATCCGAGACAGTTGCGAAGATCATAGGGCACTCACGTGGCGCGAATAACCGTTGGAACCTTGCAATTAGTTTAAATTACATCAAACCAACGTCATCGTTACGTCATCTTGAGTTATGTTCGCTAGCCAGTCTGTAAAGATAAGTCCTAAACTGTCGTAAGCGTTATTACGAATATAAACACTTACCGTAGTTTTGCGCTTAGCCTTTCATGTGACATGATTTAGGACGTTGGCTGTTTCGCTAGTAAATTTGTTGCCTTCATTTGACTTATGGTCATATGCAAATGAGGTCAATCGATGTCGACAGCCGAATTCCGTGTTATCTAAAAATAACCTTGAATTCCGCTGAACCTTTCCGACATAACCACAAAAAGCCACTTTAGTTCTATTAGATTACCCCCGAGACAATACCTGACCTAACTTAAAGTATACTTAAAGTATTAAATGTCCGTTTGAGTCTATTTTTTGGCACTTGGTAATTTTTTCTTATGTAGGTTTCAGAATCATTGATACCTCCCTTTAAAATTTGAACGTTCTGAAGAAGATTTCGCAAACTTTGAAAGCTCAAGGCCTTCGGATGAGACATTTTGTAAGTTTTTTTTTCTGGTGGTTAATGGTGTTTTTATATCAATCAGACTTCTCCTACTCCAATTTTTGAATATTTTTGAAAGAGAGTGATCTATGGATTCTTTCTTGTGAATTTTCATGTTTTTTTTTTTTTTTTTTCATCAGCTGATCTAAAGGGATCATTTGTAATTTTGAACGGATGGACAGAAAAACAGACAGACAGGCGTTTAAGAGACATCTACAATAGCTCTCCCCGAGCGTTTAAGGTTAAGGCAAGCTGTTAAAAGAATATTTGCCCTGGATAAAAAATGCCTTACAAAACTAATATGATTACAAATATTATTCTTCGTAATGAGTAGGAGTAATTAAAGTATAATTGCTGAAAATGTGTCAAAGGCACGGATTCTTGTCACAAATTTATCTATCTATTTAAGTCGCATTCATATATAATTTAATTTTTAGTTTCGTCTATCAAAAACGAGCGTTCTGATTGGTCGAGGAAAATGATTCATAACTCCATGAACAAAATTTTGAACACGCAGCGATTTTGTATGCTTCCGCACAAAAAGGTCCCATACAAAAAGGTATCAAATTTGTAAAGCTTTTGTTTTTTTTTTTTTTTTTTTTTTTTTTTTTTTGGGGGGGGGGGGGGGTTCGCTCGATGCTATTAAATTGTAAGAAATGAAGAGAATAATTTTGTTTTCATGGAGGTATGAACCGAAAAACCTAATCACACAATGTATGAATCCGCTTCGCTATATGTATAACCATAGAAGGAATTAAAAGATATATATGACCATTCATTATATGAATTATAAGAGACAAATAAAAGACCATTCACAACCTTGAAATTTTATACTAGTTACTACTCTACAGGAATGTCCACACATATACACACGAACTCACGCAAATACTCGTGTACAAGTCCACCTAGTCCACCTTAGACTATCAGAGACAGAAACAGCGCACCGAGAAAGATCGGCCTGTTCAAAGAGAGTGTTTGCAGGAACTATGGTTGAACCAAACACATTTTGGGTAGAGGCTCCTTAACCCATCCCACTCATTTTCTCCTTTTTACGCCCCTCAAGAAAAAAAGCTTTGTGGGAAATCAAGAAATTTCTTGTCTCAATCAACTTCTTCTATCCAAAAAGGCGAAAACAGTTTGTAAAATTCTATCAAGTGTAAATTGTCGTCTGCAGCTTCAGTTTCAATATGGACAAGTCTAAATTTTGTTGTGTGGGAATGGGTTACTCGGTAACGAATCAAAAGTAAAAAACCAGGTGAAAAGAATGATGTCTTCAAAACATTTTGAAGAAAAGTAGAATTAAATTTAGCTTAAAATACGACCTTTGATCAACAAGTTTCACTAATGGTCACATTTGATCATCATTATTTTTCCACCGACGCCACATCAACAGATTTACGACAATATTATTTAGTTTAATCAATATACATACAAGCTATAGGCACTGTCGTGGCTGACTGATGTATACTACAGGGGAGATGAGTTAGTGTCATTTGGATACAGAGAAATAAATCAGTGCCAGTAAGGTGATTATCTTCTTTTTTTTCAATTTATAAGTTATTTTTCTGTTTTGTACTAAAGTTCCCCTATATAAGTAAACAAAGCATCGCCTAATGCCTTCTTTCTGTAATTGTGATATTTGATATATGCTTCAGCACTTCATTGGCGCTAGCTAAATATCAAAGAGCCCATTTACTCAGCAAATTGTACGCAGCTTTTCTCATTTTTATTCAAAATTATTGTATTGTTATTGTTATTTAAAAAACCTTTTCGAGTGATTTTTGTGTAATCACTTTTTTGTAAGGAAATGTCAAATACAATACAATACAATACAAACATTTTAATTGCAATTAAATGTGCTATTTGCACACATAGCAATATACAAGTTACAAACAATACGAACTTCAACATGATGTAGGAGAAAAGTGAGTGAAGAAACTATATTTATTACCTATTACTTGTTATAATTTCTATTTGTCTTAAATTATTAGCCTCAAATATAAATTTTGCCAAGTTAAAAATGATTTTCTTGTTTTTAGAAGACATAAGGTTTGCAAACTTATTGAGATTAGGCCATCTACAAAAATAAGGCTTTATATACTGATTGCGGATGTTGTGGTAAAAAGGACAAACTAGTAAAAAGTGAAATTCACTTTCAACAGAATTCTGATTACATAATTTACAAATTCTATCTTTATAAGGTACATTTTGATATCTTCCTTTTACAATTTCTAAATCGTGGGATGCTATTCTAAAACGAGAAAGGGCAGTTTTTAATTTTTTATCAGATATGAAGCTTAAATAGGATTCTTGTACGAATGAGTGCTTGAACATACTGTAATATTTTAGACGAGATGAGTTATTAATGTCAGAGTACCATGATTGATAATATTGGTCAAATATTCGCTGTTTAATGAGACTGAAATTTATTGTTTCTTGTCTTTGATTGATCCACATATCGTGAAAACCTAGTGATTCCAGGAGCTTTTTGAGATGAAACGCCCAATTTAGATTATTATAGGTGTGATTTTTATTTGCGTCATCTTTTTGCATATTAAAAACTTGTTTAACAACACTCTTTTCTGGAAGATGTAGGATTTTAATCCAGTAGCGAATCATATTACATTTGCGAATAACATTTAAGGGAACTCTTCCTACTTCGCCATAGATGCTGGACAAATTTGTAGATTTTCTGACCATTAAAATTTTACGAATGAATTTTGAATGTATTTGCTCTATGTCTAGGCCTGCACTATAAGACCATATTTCTGAAGCATAATGCATTACTGGAAGAACCAAAGAATCAAATAAAAAGCATTTTTTCCCAATACTAAAGTCAACTGAATTAAATATAGACAATAGACCATATAAGGATTTAGTGGCATTTTCCGCTAACCGTTTCTGCGACCTTAACCAATTACCGTTTTTGTATAAATAAACCCCTAGATATTTGAAACATTGTACGATCTCGAGCTTTTTGTTGTTCAGGTAAAAGTCGTAAGAAGTATGGTTTCTGCTCTTTTCAAAGATCATTACCTTAGTCTTATCAGTATTTATCTTAAGTTGCCACTTTTTACAATACATTTCAATATCTTTTAACATTAGTTGTAGCTTAACGGGTGATGTCGAAAACAAAGCTTGGTCATCGGCGAATAAAAGAAGAAACAGCCGTAATTGACCAATTGTAAAAATACCGTCTAAACTACTATCGACGTTAACGTTTTGTATGACGTCATTTACAAACATGATGAAAAGTAAACTGGAATTCGAGTCTCCCTGTTTTACACCACGGAATGAGTCTAGTATAGGTGATATTTGATCATTAAATTTGACGCAAGATTTTACTTCGGAGTACATGGCTTTGAGAGCATTCACAAACTTTGAGCTTATACCTAGGTTTAGCAGCTTTTGCCACAATAAGGAGCGATTTATTTTATCGAAACACTTTTCGTAGTCAATAAACACTGTGTACAGTTTTTTACCAGAACTCAAGACTTTTGCTATTATTGAATGCAATATGAAGATACAATCAACTGTACTTTTGTTCTTTTGATACCCGAATTGATTATTTGATATAATGTCGTTTGTTTCACTCCATTTGATCAATCGACTGTATAGTAAATGAGAATACACTTTTGAAAGAATGCTGTTCAATGTAATTCCTCGGTAGTTTTTTGGATCAGATGAGTTACCTCCCTTGAAAATTGGTTTAATATAACATAAGGCCCAACTCTCGGGATATTGTGAGTTTTCATATAGTGAATTAAAGATATCTAAAAAAATAGATTTAAGACTGTTATATGATGCTTTGATTATTTCTGCAGATATGTTGTCTGGGCCACATGCTTTTCCGTTATTTTGACTGAAGATAGCTGAATATATCTCATCTTGTGTAAAAGGTCTATCTAAAAATGTATCAAGAATAAAGGGAGGGTTAGTTTTATAATCTCCATCTGAGCTTTCAGTGCTCTGCTCTAATAGATTTTTGAAGTGTTCATAGAATATTTCAATATTGATATCATCTGTGGTAGTTTGTGAAGGGTGCTTTTGGGCATTTTTTACGTTTTTCCAAAAGTGACGAGGTTCAGTTCTTGCCATTTGTTCTAGATTTATTGCTTCTTTTTTATAATATTTTCTTTTCTCGCGCTTTTTTACGTTATTCAATCTGTTTTTCGTTTTTACATACGCTTTTCTATTATTTTCATTATTATGATTTTTTAATTCAATTTTAGCAATTTTAAATTTTTCATTCTCTACTTTACATGCATCATTGAACCATTTTGGGCGTCGATATAAATGCTGTGTATTACTATTTATTGGTACCCTTTTATTGAAAATTGATCTTGCGTTATTTAGCAAGAATTCTGTAAGAATTGTTATTCGATTATGAATATCATCAGAATCTGATATACTATGTATATGTTGTTCAACATTGTTTTGGATGCGATTTTGAAAACTTTGTACTTTATTTTCATCGAAAACAATTTTATTGATAAATCTTGTTGGTTTTCTTGATTTCTTGTCTTTACTTGTATTTTTTGTTAAGGCAAAGTATAAACCTCGATGATCTGAGAATTCACTCCATTCTAAAATACTGAAGCTATCTAGATATTGAACGTCTTCTAAATCAAGTAAAAGATAATCAACTACACTCATGCCACGGTCACAACAGTATGTATATTTACCATCTACGTCATCATGGTATCTACCATTTGCAATAATGTGATTGGTCGCTTTAAATTACTTCTTTATGCTTGTGATTGGTAGCATGAATTCTATTCGACTGTCTTCAAAATGGTTAGGCGTAAAGTGACTAATTTCTTAATGAACCTCCCCCCCCCCGCCAATAAAAAAAACGAAAAAAAAAAAAAAACAAAACAAAAAAAAAACAGAAATCAGTTCAAATAAATCTTCAGGGAGTTTTATTTCTTGTAGGTTCGTTTCAATTGAAAAAGATCAAGTGCAAGTATTTTTGACTGTTTGGTCGTCTAACCATATGATCTATTTATCATGATTGAAAGATTCTAACCTAGCTCGGTCAGTCGGCTTAAATCTTTGCTTTCATTCTTATTGTCTGCTTGCAAACTTTTCAAGAGCATATGGCTTAAAGCGTCATCTGTCTCTCGCCTATTCTTAGTGTGCATAAAGTAGTAGACCAGCCGGTAGCCCGGGTTGAATACTTTTTGTATTTTTGGTGGTAGAAATGAAAGAAAGCCTTAGTAAGAATACAGAGGAGAGGGAAAAAACTGAAAAACATTTTGCGTCGCCATGACGTGGGTTTTATTGTCCAAGTTCATTGTTTACCGCTAGCAATTCACAAATTTATGTGTCTTTACTCAAAATGCTCTGAAAGCATGCGTACTGGAAAGCAAGAATACAATGACGAAATAAAGAGGGTACGATGGCAATTAAACGAGATTACGATGGTGATAGTGCGATAGTAAGATTGTGATATTACAAGAATAACGATCAGTTTATTACAAAGCCCTATGCCGAAGTTCAGCAAAAGTGTGCACAATCTTTTCTGCCCAGATGGTTGACAAAATCTAAAATATACCTATTCCTGCTCTCACAGCGCATGCATCAAATTAAAGCTCAGTAAATGCGATGTGACTAATCATGTGAATTACGAAGAGTCGATAAATTATCCCTGTATAATCCTATATAAAATGGCTATTTTGAACAAGCAAAAAAAAGGTTAAAATCAAAATTTGGTTGAAAAAAGAGATCCAACCTGTGAGCAGATATAATTATGCAGATTAGTTGTAGCGAGTAAAATTTGTGATATAATCGTGTATAAGTAACCGAAATGAGTTTAAACGGCCTGGTATCTAGGCCATATGATATATAACGTACCTCGAATTCGGCGATAACAATACTATTTCCAATGTAACAAGATTTTTTGAAAATATTTTTACCCATCCCCCCCACACACACACACACACGCGAGCATACAAAAAAGGCAAAAATATAGAGTTACAGTTAATCTCTCAATGACCACTTTGATGAATTATGATTTACAACAAATTACTTTAAGTTATTTGTGCCGGAAATTAATGGGTTTTTTTTCATATTTACAACTATGGACACTTCACAAAAGACATAAGCAATCCGAATTTATCGATCACATTGAATGTTTAAATTCACGAATATGTGTCAATCACCGGCACGTCATTCATTGCAAATCCCGGCCTTAACACGGTAGGCCTGATCACAAGTAGCAATAATCCTGATTGACATGATTGACTAAATGTATATGCTTATTTTTAAAGCATTTGAATACTATTGACCACATTTTGGACGATAAAGATAAAATGTTGCTTTAGATATGCTATGTTGATAAAAATCTCCTAAAGTCTTCAACAAAGTGCATAAAAATTAGTATTTGGTGCATAAAAATTAGTAATTTATTTCGTAATTGTATTCTTGCTTTAAAAGTTTCCTTGTTACAAAGTTTAAGTGTTTAAACTGAAACATTATTGAAATAAATAGGAACAAAAAAGGCGTGTTTCTGTTTGTGTGTCCACCAAACTAGATCTTTCTCTCCCCCTCTCTCTCTCTCTTCTTTTCATTTCTTAATATCAAACATGCCGGCACTACAGCATATCAGTTGGTGGGGTTTTTTTGGTGTTTTTTTTTTTGTTTTTTTTTTTGTTGTTGTTGTTGTTGTTGTTGTTGTAAACATTCGCATCATTTTAACAATAGAAATGTTGGAGAAAAGGAGGAAACATTTTCTTTATATGAATAATCCATCTTACGTAAAAATGCCATACAATGAATTAAAAAGGATGTACATGTACTATAACGCGAAAACATGGAGCGTTACTTCGGCGATGATTTACATAAATCGCATTTATGATAAAGATGTCAATAGCGCGAAGAAAAGTATGAAAAATAAAAATGATTTAATGTAAAGATAATGATAAGAGAGATCTGATCAGAAGGATGATGTGTTAACAGCCTTGATGTAAAAGGTTCCCTTCAAAAAATCATGATACATATGGGGTTATTATGTAACCGGCAACATGTCACAAAGAATCCGATAAACACTCTTACATTTAATTGGTCAAATTTATGATTTGATAAGACAAAATTTACCTTTTTATGTTTCAACCGATATGCCGCCAAATACTAATTCCTTGATTGACCAAAGGATGCGACCGGGCGTCGTTTCGATCGGCACGGTTGTATATATTAATATCTTTATTATAGCCTCATTCATGTACAACATTGCAAACAAACAATATTACAAACATTAAAAGTACATGACCGTTCACATATAGAATTATAAGAAACTTACATGATTATAACAGTTCAAAACTTAAAACACTTACTACATATAAAAAGACAGGATAAGAACCAGTTTCTAGTGGTGCAGTTTTTTTCCCCGTCTAACTTTAATACGCGGAGAAGATAAATTACTGATTTTTGGAGTGGTCTTCTTCTCTTTTTTTGCGTAAGGGGGAATTTATGATTTGTTAAAATTACTATGAAAACGAAAAAGACAATTAACCCTTTCACAGTGTACATAATTAGCATCTAGTTCTTGGTAATATGCGTTAGAACATTTATAACATGTGAACTTGTTAAATATAAAAGTTATTTACACATAAGCAAAGAACTTTTAATTAAAATTGAAAAGAAGGTTTAAGCAGTTACCACTTTCCAATTTATGGTTGGTAAATAGTATTTTAATTTACTCTATATCGTTCGAATTTTTGAAATTATTGTATTATGATATTCAAAAGATGAATTATTGTAAAGATCATGACGGAATTCTTCATAATTTATACAATGAAACAACACATGACATTCATCTTCCAAAATGCTACAAAACGGACACTTCCGGTCTATCAACTCAAGATTCCATATCTTCCGGTTTCTATTCTTAAAGGAGCCACACCACATCTCAAGTTACTCATAGCTGAACGATGTTTAAAAGGTAAAATTACTCTACAATATTCTTCAGTTTTGATATCAGTTTTGAAAAGTGCATAGGTTCTTAATTTATTTCTACCAGCATTATTCCTGCCAGTTTGTCTTGTAAGAGATAAGTTTCATTCTGAAATATTTTTTTGTTTCAGTTGATCATACATCTTTGTTTTGTTATGAACAATACCTATTGACTGAAATTCTACGCAATCTTAATCTAAAACAAGTTTCCTTACAACATAAAACCAATTTCTACATGTTTTAATAGCCAAAGGGCAATACGCTTATTTATACGGGTATTAAGGATACTGGAAAGACGACACCATATTTTGCTAACTGCTTTCCATTGTCGGATATAGGTGGGGGTTTTATGAGACGGTGTTTATCGTTTATTTTTCCACAAACAAATAAAATGAATACGCTTATTTTTCCTTGAATGGATTTAAAATTCTTCTTTCGCTAGAGGATATATTGCGAGGTAGGCTGTTCTTTCAAAATATCTTGCTTAATATTTGAAAAATCTAGCCTTCCTTGTAGATCAAGGGGCTAATATGTATATTTTAACCAGAATATCATCAAAGGGCTAACAAAAGGTCGTAAAACAATTCGAGATAATATGCAGTACGACATTTTATTCAACCAACGACGATACAACGTCTTAACTATATTGATCTTTAATTTCACCTTTCCTCGCACAAACTATCGTAACTTCAATATTTCCGGGGGTAAAGAGTGATTCTGGGATTGCCGGATATAAAAAAGCGTTAATGACCTTTCCATGGTGTTTCAGCTTCATACATTAGAGGTATTTGTTTCAACGTATACAACATATCGGGTTATCAAAAATTTATTGTACATGGTGAAAATAGACCATGAAACAAACGAACCGTCATTTTTCGTTAAGGCCGATAAAATAGGGCACTTTTAATGCTTCTGAAGAACATAATTGGGACAACGGAGAGAAAGATATTGTAACAAACATATGTTATAGTTCCAACATTATTATCTACATCATTGCCAAATAATTTTCATTGTAAAATCGCCAAAAAAAAAGTAAAAATGACTGGACGAAATTTTAATGCTTTCCAAAGGCTAAACCGGAAGTAAATCCTCCCGGCAGTGGAAATTGTTGTTGTTCTTCTTCTTAGAAAGCGTCTAACGGATACAGACTTTTTAGTAATCTGACGCTTTTCGGACAAAGGTCTATTTCATAAATTTGAAACTTGTCATCTGCAAATCCTGTAAATTTTGACAAGTCCAAAGTTTTGCCGTCTAGTAATTGGGTTAAGTCATTGTAAATGTTGAATTTTGGGAAACCAACGTTATCGTTCCAAAACGCTTGTTAGTTGTTAAGAAGAAGTAAAACACAGTATTCATCTATCTGTTCATCTTTTTGTCGGCAACAGTATAACCCTTTACCGTGTCACAATAGATTATGACAATCAACTAAACAAAGTAACTAACAACCAAAGAGAACAATGTGGGAAGTATACAAAGTCAACGTAATAAACAACTAATCCATTCTTGTTGAACCTCCAAAATCTCTTCACAACAACTTAACCTATCTGTATTTTGGAGTCTCGACAAAGCAAGTAAATCAGTTTAGTGATTGGACTCGTTATTTTTAAACCTCCCAAACCGTCTTAATCACAACTTATTTTTGCTGCGACTACCTGAGACAAACTTTATTTTTCGCAGAAATGTGTTACTTTTTATGTATTGACTTAATCATAAGCCCCATAGCCGTTGGTACAGTATATTAAAAAGGTACCGCCAAAAAATCCGGTTTACAATTTAATTTTGTCAAATATGTAATTAATGATAGCAAAATAACCGAAATTTCGTAAAAACTTTCTAGATAAGGGATTGAATAATAAAGCGTCAAAGCGATCCTAGTCCGACAGGCTTTTAACACGATAGATAGTACAATTAAAACCATTTTATTTTATCTCTTTACAGAGAATTCTTTTCAAAACCAGAAATATCATCAAATGACTCAAGAAAGTGCATTTTTAAATCCGGGAACAATGGAGAACCTCAATAAAACGGTTGCATTTAACAATCTGACCACCGCAACACCAACCGAAGAAGGAAACACAGTTCAGAAGATAAACACACTTGCATCGATGGTTCCTGATTGGTGTAGGATATGCCTGACTGTATTTATACTTCTAGCTATAGCAATCGGGGTACCAGGAAACAGTCTTATAATAGTGATATTACTGAAAATACGACGGAAAACTTCTACTGACTGGTTTGTGATATTCATTGCGCTCTTTGATATGATTTCACTGTTGATAAGTGGACCATTAAACATAACAGTACTATTTCCAGATATTTGGCGCCTCGTGTCCTCAAAAGGTCTCTGTCGGTTCAATGTTTATACGGGACATTATCTGTTACTGTTGTCATCCTGTCTGATACTATGTGTTGGCATTGATAGATATTTTAAAACATGTAAACCTCACAGTGTGTTGTTCACAGCAAGATCGGCATTTTACTGTTGCGTGATGATTACGATAGGGTCAGGACTTTTCAGCATGTCACATTTCTTCACCTCGACCATCAATTATTATGGGAACTGTTCTGTCGACTCCTCGAAAACAAAATTAAGATTGATTATGTATTTTTTCTTGATAGTAATTCTATGTATTTCGGTAGTTGCTTTGTGTGTTTTATACAGCAAAATTGCCATTAAAATTCGAAAAAGAATGAATGTATCTTCACTCAAATCATCAACATCAAACGACAAACAAAAATGTACTTCGCGTAGAAGGAAAAACAAGGTCGGTGATGTCAACAGTCTCCATCAACCAGACAGTAAATTGAATAAGTCAAAAAATAAGAGTGCGACTTCCTTGTTTATTTCTTCGAAAGGTCCGGATATTAATAGGCCGGGAACTTCAGACGAAAATGAGCCATCTGGTTGTAGAACAATAATGGATACGGAAGTACCTAATGACGATGAAGGAGGTTCGAATGCTATCAAGGATAGAAGAACCCGAGTACAGGAACTACATCAGATACACCGGATTCAAGTGAGCCGTAAGTCAAGACAAATGAACAGAACTACTAGAATAATGGCAGCAATAACATTTGTTTACATTGTATCAACATCTGTCCCAGTCGTTTCGATAACCATTCTCACGGCTTTTGATAAAACGAAACTGAGTAATGTTGGACGAATAACTCTTTTTCTGATGACGAGATTTAACTTTATCAACAATTTTGTTAACCCCATTTTCTACATTTGGATGAGCTCAGCTTTTAGACAAACCGTGGTTGACATTTTCAAGCGCTACCGAAGATAGAAATCTGTCAGTCAACAAGTTATTTGAAACACGTGGTCAGAAAAGTTCCTATGACTACAAAGTTTACTAGTAGTTATTTCAATAGTAGATATTTTAAACTTTGACATCCTAAAAAAATATATCAGAACATCGCCATTATTTTCTCATTTATATACGCCGCCGAAAATGGACGTATATTTGGATCATTTTCCCTGTTACTCTGCCAGTCCATCCTAACGTCCGTCAGTCTATACCTCGGTAAACATCCCTTCCTGCATGTACAGAGGAATTACATTTGAAATTGGTGTGTTGTTACTGTAGGCTGCATCACAGAAAATGGGGGCTTATTACAAAATTTCTAGTGAACATACCTATTCCTACATTATGGACGAATTTGAATAAAATTTTCATAGACTGTTCTTAGTGACCTGACCTTGCGCTTCGTGTCGTGGTTTTGCCGTTGAAGGATACGTCACAGGAAAGGGGGTCTTAATTCAAAACGGCGGCGGCGCATATTGTGACTGGCTATCTTCTTATAAATTTTTGTGTATTTGACGTCTTAATAGTTTTTACTTTTTAAAACCTTTTTTGTGGGGAAAAACGAACCTAATAATAGGCTTGATTTTGAATCTTTACCATTCTCATGATGGTTAATCTCATGATGCTTGATTTAAGAGAAAAATAGTCTTTCGTTTTTGTTTACCTTAGGCATTTGTTACAACCTGTAAATTGTGGAAAACAATTATGACCGATTTTATTCAATACCTATTGCCCAATTGATAGTTATTCATACATCAACAACAGGCGAAATGCTCAGTGACCAAGAACGATTTTCAAACAAACAGTGTATGAAGAAAGGAAAATAAAGAAAGTCAATATTCGACCAAAGGGGCCCCTTCCGATATACGGAGTTCCATTGAATTCTAGATAGATCCGTACTATATTTGTACTCTTAACATATGGAGATGCAAGACTGCATTTGAATTCCCTGAAATTATTTCAGCTTTTTGTACATAGTCGTAAAATTGTTAAAGTTCGGTGGTCAATTTATTTGAAAGCAAAGGTACATCATAGAAAAAATAGTCAGACGTCAGTGACATTATTAGATGTGAATGCTTGATGTCAACTCGTTATTGAAATAAGCGTTCCCCTTTCCAAAGTGTTAAACTTGTAGATGAGGTTGTTTTAAAGTTCTGAGGAATTTAAAAAGTCTGTAGCGTAAATTATGTATTAGTTTGCTTGTATATTTGCTTGTTCTGTAAATGAATAAATATTTACACGGAACTGGTTAGTACATGTCAATCTATTTTTAAATTTTTAAATGTATTTTCTATAATGTATTTTTAAATGTTTTTTATATTTACGATTATAACACTTCTATTACTAGAAATCTTATTAATTTGAAATTGTGCTGCCATGAGACTTATGTACCGCCGCCTACTTTATCGGCGCCTGATGGGCGACCAAAATCCGTAGCTTATAGCTACAGCTTAGACGCTTATGTCGCCCGCTACGAAATACTTGATCAAGCCTTCAAATCATTTTGAATATCAGAATTTATCTATTTCTAGAATGTGCTCGAGAAAATAAGAGAAACAAAAAAGTTAAAATTATTCGCATAAGAAAAACAACACGGTCAAACTTTAGTTTTGTAAATAAAGCAATCGTTTCTCAACTGGCCAAAGTCCACTGGAGCTATTGCGATGGATTTTCTCGTCCGGCCTCAGTGCGTCCGTTAACTTTTCCTTGTTAACACTCCAGAGTCTACAGTCTCCATCAGATTCTCTTCAAACTTTCTCGGAATGATTGTACCATCATAAGGATCGTTCCTTTCGAAATTGGGTCAGATCCGTCAAGAAACACGGGAAAGGGGGCCTGATTAAAATTCAATTAAAAAAACCTCGTTAACACTCTAGAGTCTACACTTGTTTCATCGGATTCTCTTCAAACTTTCACCGAATGATTGTACCATCATAAGGATCGTTCCTTTCGAAAGAGGGAATGATCCGTCAAGAATCAGGGAATAGGGGCCTTATGAAAATTGAACTTAAAAATAATTTAAAAATCCTCATGAACACTCTAGAGTCCACAGTATCTATCGGATTCTTATGATTGAACCATCATAAGGATCGTTCCTTTCGAGTGTCAGATCCGTCAGGAAACACGGGAAAAGGGGAATTATGAAAATTAAATAAAAAATATCCTCGTTAACACTCTAGAGTCCACATGGAAGCACAGGGCTATTGTGATGGATTTTTCCTGTCCGGCGTCCTTGCGTCCGTTCGTCCGTCCGTTAACTTTTCTTTGTTAACACTCTAGAGTCCACAGTTTTTATTTGATTCTCTTCAAATTTTCACATAATTATTGTACCATAATAAGGATCGTTCCTTTCGAAAGAGAGTATGATCTGTCAAGGACCACGGGGAAAAGGGCCTTATGAAAAATTTAAAAAAAAACTTAGTTAACACATTATGGCCCAATTTTTCACCTGATTGACTTCAAACTTTCACAGAATGATTGTACCATTATAAGGATTGTTCCTTTCAAATCGGGTCTGATCAATCAAGAATCATACGATAATGGGCCTATTGAAAATTTCATATAAAAATTCTTGTTACCAAATCCAGAGAATTCATCGGATTTTCTTCAAACATTCACAGAATAATTGTACAATAATAATGAATGTTGATGTTGACATTAGACCTGATCCCTCAAGTATCACAGAAAAAGGAGCCTTATGAAAAAATTAATTTTAAAATCCTTGTACTTCAATACAGATTTTCATTGGATTCTGTTTAAACGTTCACATCATGATTGTCTTTATCATTTTCTTCAAACTATCTATCATTAGGATTGTTCCTTTGTACGTTTGGTCTGATTTGTTAAGATTCAGGAGAAAATGGGCCTTATAAAAATTTTATTACCAAAAATTCTTGACACAATTCAGTCCACTGTTTTCATTGATTCCCTTTAACTTTTACAGAATGATTGTACCTTCATTAGAATTGTTTCTTTTGAAATTTGGTTTGTTCTTTCAGTATCAAAGGAAAAGAGGCCAAACGAAGATTTCACTATGAACTCATTAACACAATAAATTAGACAGATTAAACAGATTGATTGTACCATCAGTACAATTGATGATTTTGACAGTGGATCTGATTATGGCAAGCGTCATATAAAAGGGGCCTTATGAAAAACTTTCTTAGAAATTCTAGTTAACACATTGATGTCCCTTGATTTCACCGCATCCACTTCAAAAAATCACAGAATGATTGTAAAAATACTTAAATGGTTCTTTTTAGAACTGGGTACAATTCATCAAGTAACATGTAAAATGGGGCCATATGAATTATATATATATATATATTCTAGTAAACATAATGACGTCCCCATATTTCATGGGATTCACTTTAAACTTTCACAGAATGATAAAACCAACAGTAAAATATCACGGGAAAGGGGGCCTTATGAGAAATTGATTTTATTATCTTTTTTAACACAATAAAGTCAACAGTTTTATCGGATACTCTTCAAAGATGCATGAAATAATTGGGGCATTAGAACACAGGAAAAGGTGCCTTATAGATTATCATTGAAAACATTCTTGTGTATGTGATGAAGTTCACAATCATTATCAGATTGTCTTTTAAATCTCACAGGACAATTGTAGGGTTGTAAGGAAATTTTCTTTTGGAATGAAATTTACCCATCAAAAAACACAAGAAAAGGGGCCTTGTGGATTTTCATTCAAACAATCCTGTTGATGTGATAAAGTCAACAATTATTGTCAGATTCTGATGAAAATTTCACAGGGTGATTGTAGGGTCATACGAAAACGGAGTATATCCGTCATGAGACACGGGAAAGGGGCCTTGAGGATTGTTGCTCAAAATAATAAGGATCTTTAAGCAATTAACTGTTAAATATCAGATTTCTTAAGCGGAAAACTTGATAACCAGTAGAGCGTCTCAGGCCCTCGTGGGCCTCTTGTTTAATATATTAACACAATTGAGTGTTCAATATATTTGTTAAAATACTAATTGATTATATTGTAAAAAAGAAATTGTATTCGAGAATTTTAAATTAGATGCAGATTATTCAATTACTGTCAAAATGAACTTAATCAACTGGGTAGTCATGGCTTTTTAAAAGATTCAAGATTTATCCTGTCACTCTCCATAAATACTGCCTAATAAAGAGCGGTATGATAAACTTGTTGATATTATGTCACATGCTCACGTGATTAACTGTATCATCAATCGGAACACACACGGCCATACAGACCAAATTTCGTTTTGGAGTCATCCTGGCAGCCATACTTCATTTCAGAATTATTTTAAGCTTTTTTGTTTGGTCATACAACGGGAGTTAAATGTCAAAACAACAGGTCAAAAGCAAAACATAAATCTTTAAGCTTTAACAATGTCGAAATAACGATTTTTGTAGATTTGGCTGCCATCTTGGCTGCCATCTTGAATATTTCAAAATGCTCAATGATGACAAGCTGCCATCAGTCAGATTCTTGAAGAGCAAGGTTCGGGCTATAAGAATTAATCCAGAAAAAAGTTTAAACCGTACCTCCTGGTCCAACTAGAATATGGCATGATTCAGCCGGACTATTATAATGATCTCACTATTGAAGCCGTAAAATAAACTATATCCATCAAAGTCACGTGACATTAAATACGGAAGATTGAAAATTTTTAAAACAGAATTTATTCCATGGTTCCTGAACATTTAACACTGTAAATAGATAACCCATCACAAATAAGTTAAGACAAGGTAGTATGATAAAGTGGACTTTTCGAGTTTTTTAAATACGGTAAATATCAGAACATATGATATTCCGAAATGTTTTCCGAAATCACTTCTGGAACCAATTCTAGCATCCAGCTGCTATCCCACTTAGGTTTACGATTATCGACCAATGGGTGGATAATCGTAAACCTAAGTGGGATAGCGGGTGGAGGTAATGTGGTACCGGTGCGAGAATTATCAGGAATCCATTGTTAGGTGCTCTAGCCGCCGCGATATGACTGAAAAGCGCTAAAAGCGGCGTTAAACAAGAACGAAAACAAATCACAAGATAAACATTAAGATCGACGGAAAAAAGTATAAAAGGGGGAATTTCGAATACATACAATTTTTGTAATGACGAAAGCATTTATGTAATGACAAAAAATCTTCGACATCATCGCAAGATCAAAATGAAACATCATATAAGATATATATTGCATTTTTTCTTTGTCTAAACAGCAGCTGTTTTGAAGATAACATAAGTTTATTCAGTTGACAGCATTCCAAAGACCCAAATCAATAAAAGAACGGAATAAACTATTGTTCTGAAGTCTTTTAACTAGAGGGTACATTGTAAAATAATTAACCCATTCCCACACAATAAAATTTTAGACCTGTCCAAATTCAAAGAAGTTTTAGGTCACAAATTCAAGTCGATGAAATCTTTAAACTTCTTGTCTTCTGGGATAGAAAACATTGTGGATAATGAAGAAGTTGTTTGTGACAAGAAATTTCTTCATTTTCCACAAAGTTTTCCAAAGCGGTTTGTTTAAGAGCGTCATCGCGTGTTAGTTAACTGTGTTTATTAAAAAACTGTTAAAAATTAAATTTAAGCTAACCAGAGCTTTGCTATTATTATATAGTTTATTTATGTCTCATCTTTGATTTACAATACAAACACATACATATAAACAACGAGTAAAGGGTGATCAAAGCCACTCTGAAATAGAGTTATAAGAGACGGAGTAAAACAACTAGATTCCATAAAAATACATTAAATGCACTCATTTTGGCTACGTTCAAACACACACACGCACACATGTACACACACACACACTCACTCACACACACGCACGCACGCACGCACACACACACACACTCATACGCATATCATAAATTTAACAAAAAATCGATGCTTATTTACAGAGTAAAAAAGGCATTCATTTAATATTTGAAAACAGGTTTTGGCACTTACATTAATCATTTTGTTTTCGGATAAAATGAACGTTAATTTTTCAAAATTACTAATGGTGGAGAAACGATGATTAAATGACGACGCCTTTTCGAAAAGTTGCGCGCGAATAGAATCATATTTGCTACATTTTAGAAGCACGTGTGTTTCATTTTCAATTTCATCACAAAACGGGCACAGACTTTCGCTTTCCGGTAAATTTTCGTACCTTCCGGTTTCTATCTGGAAAGGTGCCACTCCGCACCGAAATTTACACAGGGCTGATCTGTATTGGGGAGGAAGAATCATTTTACAATACTTCTCTACGCCGAATACAGTTTTCATTTTACTATAATTTCTTAGTTTGCTTCTTCCTCTACCACTAACTCCACTGTCAATCTTATTTACACTATTTTGCCATTTTCGAGTACAGTTTGACATCATCTTTTCGCTTAAAGAGCGGAGAAATGCTTTCGTACCTCTAGCGGTATTCAAACTAGTATTTACTATGTCTAATGAGGACAGTTTTTTTGTAAAATGATAAAACCACGTCCTGCAAGATGTATTGGCCTTGTTGTTAGACCACACAGCTACGCGCTTATTTAGACGCGAGTTGGTTAAATTACAAATTCTACACCAATAAGAAAATACTGATTTCCATTGGCGAACTGTAACTGGTTCCCAAGCCATTTCTCCTATAAGGGCATTATTCGATGCATATTTACCAAGTCCGAGAAAAAATCGCATGGCTCTTTTTTTTTGTACGGCATTAATACACGAGTATTGTTTTATACCCCATATCGGTGCGCTGTAACTGATGACTGGCCATACTAACGTGTCGTATAAATTGCTGAAAACATCATACGGAACACCGCCGACCATTTTGCACTTAGCAATAAGTAGGCCCAAAGCTCGACTCGCGCTTTGGGCAACTGCTTTTGCCGTTATCTCATAATTAAGATGTTCAGTAAGAATCATTCCCAGATTCCCTATGTGTGCTGACTTAAGAAACTTTGCTAAGTCATCAATGTATAGATTAAATAGCAGGGGCGATAACCCACAGCCTTTCCGGAGTCCCGCCTGTGCCTGGAACCAATCTGTTAATTGAGAATTGAGCCGTATACTGTAACTAACCGATGTATATAATGATTTTACGGCATTTAGTAGTATACCTCGTATGCATTTATCATACAGTCTTGACCATAATTTGGACCGATTTATTGAATCATATGCCTTCCGATAGTCAATAAATGCGGCGAAAGTAGGAAGTTTATGCTTTTTTCTAGTTTCTATAATACTTGTCAAACTCGAAACCTGGTCTAGCGTACTTCTACCCTTGCGAAAACCACCTTGCTCATCTTCTAATATATTGTGGTCCTCAGCCCACTTGGAAATACGCTCGTTTATTACAGTGCAGTAAATCTTATAGACAGAGGAAGCTAAACTAATTCCTCGATAAGACAAAGGGTCTCTTGGATCAAGGGAGGACGACTTTGGAATTGGGTTTTATGATACATTTCGTCCATATGCTCGGTGTAGAACTGGATTAGAAAAATATATTAAAGAGCGAATGCATAAACATACCCGCAACGTCAATTTTCAAAACTTCTGCGTGAATATTATCCGCCCCGACCCCTTTACCAGTCTTTGCGATATCAACGGCTTTTTTCACTTCGAAAATCGATATATTTTCGTTGTAAGGGAGATTATCGTCGTTTGAACTACTGTTTGTATTACGTACGCGAGGATTTTGCGAGTCTCGATTAAAAAGAGCGCCAAAGTCTGATTTCCATCTTTCTAAGACTATATCAACATCATTTGAAACGGTTCCATTATTAAGCTTTACTTCCAAAGGAATTGTATTTTTCCTTTCGGTTCTGATTCCTAATTTTCCCAACGATTTTCAAAAGGAACGACTATCATGATTGGCCTGGGAGGAAATATCGTTCTGCAAAGAGTACCAGTATAAGCGTTTAGCTCGCTGGACCTCTCTGTCGACGGATTTTCTGGCTGTAACGTACTTTGACTTTTCTGACGACCTTGGATTGGTGCCCTTCGCTCTAGGCCATTGTTTCTCTGCGTCGCACATATATGACCAAAGAACTGATAGTTCATTGTTCCACCATGGTTTTCCAGACTTTCTCTTTCTCTTACAATAAACAGAACTGTTGACGATTTTAACCCTTTTGAATGGAATACTTTTATGCATCGAGTCTTTAACAAGCTCACACCATTCCCCATACAACAAGTCACTATCATTTTGCGTTTGTGAACATGCCTCATGTCTATCTATAATCGAATTCAACATCGGTATTACATCGTCACTACACATGAACTCACTTGACACTTCATTTAGTTCGAACTTTTCGAACTCTCTGCATCGAAAATCATCTTTAGCGAAGGTTTGTTGTAAATTGTCTTCGAAAGTTATTACACACCGAAGCATGGAATGGTCCGGCAGCCGCGCCATACTATCGACGCCACTTTCGATCTGAGAAAGTTTATCTATCATTTCTCTTACTGTTATAACAGAAAAATCAGTGAATTTGTCTATATACTCGTGTGGTATGATACAATAGTCTACTACTGAACGACCCCTTGTGGATACGGATGTAAAGCAATTTTTGGTGCCATTCCGCCCATTCAAAATACACATATTCGTATTCACAAGAAAATCAATCAGTAGTTCACCGTAAGCGTTTACCGTATAGTCTATAACGTTACGCTCACACAACGAATCTACTCCGACAATATGGTCCTCTCTATCGCCACACCTGCTGTTAAAATCGCCACAGAGGAAGACGAGTCCCTCATTCTTGAGTTTATAAATGTCAATTAGGAGCTGGTCAAAAAAGGAGTTCACGTCAAACTGTCTTGAAGAATTGGTAGCAAACGCACACCAGGAGAGTAACGTGCTCACGTTTGTGTGTAAGTCTAACCCATAGTATTCCTTCGTGTTCGGTTCGTTCTATAGAAGCTTTAAACATACAGACCAAATTACGTTTTGGAGTCATCCTGGCAGCCATACTTCATTTCAGAATCATTTTAAGCTTTTATGTTTGGTCATACAACTGGAGTTAAAGGTCAAAACAACAGGTAAAAAGCAAAACATAAATCTTTAAGCTGTAACAATGTCGAAATAACGATTTTTGTAGATTTGGCTGCCATCTTGGGTTAGCTAACCAGAGCTTTGCTAAGCATGAGCTTTCGTGACCATCGTCAAGCCTCTAGCAGCAACAATATTACCTGCTATCTCAAGCTTTGACTGGCGAGCCTGTCCTAATCTGACGATCAAATATCGGAGATTAGCGTAGATGGGACAGGTTCACCAGTCTATCTAAAGCTCAGTCTATAGGAGTTAATTACTCCTATACGGATAACATTTTTGGCAACATCTTTCATGGTGTAATGTATGGTACGATCAATGATCTAAAGTAGCTGAAACCCATGGCAGAGACATATAGATTAACATTTGTCTTGAAATTCTAGACGTAAAAGTAGTGAATTGGTCAGTTTCTTAGTACATATGAATTGCAGAACTAACATTATGCCTCTTAAGTAATGCGTAGCATTTTCCGTCATTCCGTAAAGTCATATCCCACTAGTACCGATTGGTAGAACACCAGGCACTAGACTAAAATAAATTTCAAATCAGACTTTTGCAATTTCACGGTTAATTTCTCATTTAAAAGACAGTTTCTTGGGAAATTTGAATTGTAGAAATAACACTATGCCTTTAAATACTTTCTTTTGTAATCCCTGGTTTTTACATCCCTGTGGTTTATAATTGAGAAAACATTACGTTTTCCCTAACTTTTCTACCCTACTGAATGTTCTTTTTTTTTTTCAATTCAAATCCTCTTTAAATTTTCGTCTGCAAAATCTTTGAATTTGGACAGGTCTAAAATTTTGAAAAATAGGAAAGAGTTAAGCAATACGTTGCTGATTAAATTCTCTGTCATTCCGGAAAAACTCTTGTGATGCCATTTCCTTGGCTGGAAATAAGCACACTACAAAAGTGACACAAAAATCGCGGAGGCTTTAAGTGATACAGTATGGATTAAATCAAAGTTCTGAAAGTACTGTGATCTAGCAAAGCATAGTTTTGTCAAGTTATCTTCTTTGCTAAATGTCATAGTAATAGAAAATCCTTCCCTTGTTGGGTAGAAAACATTGTGGACAATGAAGAAATTGATTTAACAAGCAATTTCTTCATCGTCCACAATGTTTTCCAAAGCTCTTTTCTTGAGATGCTTAAAAAGCGGAATTGAGTTGGAATGGGTAAAACAAAAGCTTTTAAAAGAGTTCTCTTCAATTTGAACAGTGTTTGCAATATTCCTTAAATACAAGAAAACTTCTTTTTATGGCGTAGGTATTCAATAGGTTTAGTGGTTAAGCCTCCATTGGAAGTTTGCACTTGGTGAACTTTGGGAAGACCTCAGAATTTTGTCTGTTAACTTATGCTATCAAAGCTGACGCTTTGCTAGCTAAAAGCATAATGATGAATTTGCTTCGTGCATTCATACAGTGTGATTAAGTTTTTAGGTTCATACCTCAATAAAAACAAATATCATCTTCATTTCTTGAATATATAAGGTTACTATCGGAACTATCAGTCCTTTGACTTGTTCATGCAAGATCTGTTAGTAGCTAAGCGCTTTAAATATTGGATTTATTTATAAATTGCAAATATCAACTAATGCCGTAAGTATATCTTGTTTTTGATAAAAAAAATTATTTAACTCTTTCTTTTGTCAAAAATTTAGACTTGTCCAAATTCAAAGACGTTGCAGATGGCAATTAAAAGTGAGTACAACATGAAAAGGAACAAACCTGCAGGGTAGAAAATATTGTTGAAAAAGAAGAAATTTCAAACAATGTTTTCTTCAGTGTAAAATGAAAGGGACGTAAAATCCGGGGATTTTTCAGGAAAGGGTTTATGACATTTGTCTAATAATGCGTCGTTTGACGACGATATATTTAGTAGCGCTGAAAAAAGATTCGGGAATTCTTCAATATTTTTTAATGATGACGTTATTTGTCTAATAATGCGTCTTTTGACAGAGCTAGCGTGTCAGACTCTATTCTTGAAACATGGGGTGTCATGGGTTCGATCCCCGGCGTCGGCACATATCCTTTCCGACATTTGTCTCTCACCAATGGGTGGATAATCGTAAACCTAAGTGGGATAGAAGCTGGAGGCTAGGAAAGGATGTAGTGGTAGTACTGGTGTGAGAAATACGAAGAATCCATTGTTGGGTGCTTCAGTCGCCCCAATATGACTGAAATACTGTTTAAAGTGGCGTTAAACCCAACTAAATCAAACAATCAATCAATCTTTTAGTGGAACTTTGAAAGGGTTCTGTAAATGCTTCAGTTTCGAGAAAAAATCAATGAAATATACCATCGACTTTTCACTTTAAAAGACCTGAATGTTGTAAATGATCACATCATATGGCGCTCTTATATCGTGCTTTAGAATACGAGCTTTTGAAACAGGGGTATACAATCAGATATTATCAAAATTCGAGACAATGAATATTTCCGGCATCTCTCGTCGCCACAAGGTTATAACCTAAAGACACATCGGTTCTATGACTTTCCCGATAATACTTTACCGCAAAATGCTCGCGAAATGTCACTGATTTTGATAATAGTTTACTGTATCTTTCATTGTTCTCGTTATTTTTAAGGTTAATATTTTTCAGATATGTTTTGATCAGACAATCGTTATAGAAATGGTTGTCATATAAATCGTTTCAAAAACTACGTTGGGTATGGGAGTAATTCGATCACAATTAATATATAAAGCCCGTAAAAGAAATTGACCAATCGCTGGCCAAACCCACGTATTCTGTTGCCCCCCCCCCCCTCATTGATTCCATACTGCGATTCCAAACGGCTTTTTGTTTTGTTCTCTTTTTTTTCAAAATTTATTGCAAGTCGCATGTAACAAAAATAGAATGGTTGATTGGCGACCTAAACGTCGTAACTGTAGCCTAAGTAATGACGTTTAAATCGCCTAATCGACAGAGATGTTTCACTTGAATGGCGGCTAATGTAGGAGTTTAAACTTCACTACCAATCTAAATGAATGATTTAATTGATCGTTTTTTTCTTCAATTTACCAATCGCTGCTGTCAATAAAGGAATCAACCGATCAATCAAATCAGTTATTCAGCACGGACCTGAGCTTTTCAACTCCAACATTTGCCGCCATTTGTGTTAACCTTTATTGTTGGTGAGGCGACTTAAACGTCGCAACTACAGCTTTTACAAGCTGTAGTTACCAAGTTAGGTCGCCAACCAACTACTCTACTTTTTCGTTACATGTTGCTGGCCATAATAATTTCAAAACAACGCCGTTAAAAATCGATACGGGACTTCCTGTCGGAGTCGATGGGCGTGGCCAACGAAGTAGGTATGCGGGACCAGCGATTGTTCAATTGGCAGTCGTGATTGGTCAATTTCATAAAGCCTGTAAAAGAAGTTAATTCCAAGCCAATAGAAGCAATTGAAAGCTAACTGGAGAATGATTTCAATACAACATAACTGTTAGAGATGATCTTTATCCACTACAAATAAAACATCTTGGCTAGCTAGGACATCATAGGATAGGAATAGATTAAGACACATTTTGGAAAAAGTTTTCAGCAATGCATGCTGACTTTAATAGAATTGGTACCGATAAAAATCTATAACGAGACCAAATATTATCGAGGCGACAATGGCATTCCATTTCAGCCGCACACAGAAACTACTCGAATAATTGATGGACATCATGGTTTCACAGAATATAAAACAACAATAACAAAAGGAAAATAAAAATAGTACATTTACACGTTCCGGATTTTCTTTCGCGATTGAATCGATACATACCTTAACAAAACCAGTTCGACAGATACCGTGTACATTTTGTAACCCCTTATATGCTTAATTGATATAAAAGTATAATAGTACGACGAGTGATTCTGTTTAAACAAAATCCATAATGTTATTACTAGCCGGGAACGCTTTCAATCTAGAGGTCCCGGGTTCGATCCCCGACGGCGGCACTCATCCTTTCCGACTATTTGTCACTCACCAATAGGTCGATAATCGTAGACCTATTTGGGTTAGCAGCTGGAGGCTAGGAAAGGGTGTAATGGTAGTACTGGTGTGAGAAATACCAGGATTCCATTGTTAAGTGCTCCAGCCGCCGCGATATAACTGAAAGATTGTTGAAAGCGGCGTAAAACCCCATTCAAACAAAAAAGTCAAAACAAAGATCTGTTGCGTTCAGACAATTCCTTATCATTTAATTAATGTGATTGAACAATCATGGCTGTCAATAGAAGAAACAGTCGACCAATCAAATCATTCTTTTAGTATGGCAGTGCAGTTTGGTCGCCCACATTAGCCGCAATTTTTGTTAAGCATGTGCGTTGATTTTGCGAATTACTACAGCTTATTAAAGCAAACCAACCATTCTACCTTTTTTGCTTGCTACTGGACATAGATTTTGCAAAATATCGCCGTATAAATTCGGGACTTCCTGTAGGAGTAAATGGGAGCGGCCAACGGAGTAAGTGGGCGGGGCCAGCGATTGGTCAATCAAATACAGATTAATTGTGATTTTAAATTTAAAGGAACTTAAAAGTCAGTAGGACATTGCTAAAAAATAGAAGACCAAGATAGCCCTAGATCGCTTACCTGAGTTTACCGGAGATGAGCTAATAGTTTCAAACTGAGTAAGATCTTAAAAAGAAACAAATAGTTTACACGCATTCTACAAATGTTGCTATGTTAATCTAAACATAAAATCATATTTTAGTATAACCCTGATAATTTTTAAAAAATACAGAGAGCCATAAGGTATTTCTACATTCAAAATTTGAAAGCTTTTTTTATTGTTGGGAATAAGAATGTAAATAGTGTTTTCCTAAAATTCAATTATCTTGGATCCCACTTGTTAAAAGCGGCGTTAAACCCCATTCAAACAAATAACCTGTAAAACTTGAACGTTCTACACCAAACAAATATAAAGAAGTTCACCCAAATTTGAAAGCCTTCGGATAAGACAATTGGTAAGGGCTTTTGTCTATTTCATTTTATTATGATTAATATTGATGTCATATCAACAAGAGTTCTCCTTGGATTCTAATTCTTTGAAGATTTTTGAAAGGACAAATCTAGGGACTATTTTCTGTGAATTTTCGTTTTTTCATCGGCTGGTTTAGGGGAATCGTTTTTAATTTTGAAAGAATGAACAGAAGACAGACAGACATTCGACGGACATCGATCGACCATATTAGCTCTGCCCGAGCCTTAGGTAAAGGCAAGCTGACAAAAGAATATTTGTCTAGAATAAAAAACGCCAAACAACACTGATATGATTACCTTAATTACCCTCTTGGATTTTCATTCGTAAGGAGTTGGAGTAATTGACCAATCACGGTTGTCAATCAAATTACTAGTCGACCAATGAAATCATTCATTTAGACCAGAAATGAGTTTGAGCTCCAACATTGCCTCCATTTTATGTTAACCTTTTTTGTTGAATTGGCGATTTTAGCGTTGTACCTACAACTTTTTCAAGCCAACTAACTACTCTACCTTTTAATTACATGCTACTTGTCATAATTTGTTCAAAATTTTGCCGTTCAAAATCGAAGCAGGACTTCTTGTCGGAGTGGTCGGGGCCAGCGATTGGTCAATTAAAATATAATTGCTGGATTTTTGATCAACTAAAATGTATCACAGGCACGGATGCCCCCGCTTAAATGCATATCACATGATCTACTTGAGAGTAATAAACGGTAGCGCATGACACTGGTACTCGTCAAGGGGAATAACTACGCAAAGTGAATTTGAAACCAATCAAATAGATTCACACACTAACATACGCACACATGTATACGTACTTACGCACGTAATAACTCACACACGCAGCGAGGTAACTCTAAATATCCGACGCAATAATAGGGCGGGTCACAAAAGGTACGCGTTGAAGCAGTGAATAAGATTTCGAAATGAGCATTGGTTTGTGCAACATGTGCTGTCAAAATCTGAGCCTGGAACTTTCCAGCCAAATGGAACGGTGACTTAGTCTTAAGGTACAAAACTCAGGACCAGCTTATCCTTTTTGTATTTGTATCTGAAAACATGTGAAATGAACCCAACCCTGTGGAAATATTACATTTAAGACCACCAGAGACAGAAACAACACATGGAGAAATTAGGCTTGTTGATAGAAAGTGTTTGCAGGAAGTGTGTCGGAATCAGTCAAATTTAAATAACAGGCGCCTTAATGGGTAATGAAGCAGAAGAAACAAAACCAGGGGGACAGGTTAATTTATCAAAAACACTTTTAACGAAAAATTGAATTTGCTTGAGCTTTACAGACAACGATGGATCAACAAGTATCACTTATGCTCATATTTGATCATAACTATTTTTCCGTTGACAACACTTCAATAGGTTAATGACAACATTATTTAGTTTAATCAATATACTTTCAAGCTACAGGGAATGACGTGGCTGGCTGATTTATACTACAAGGGAGACCTGCTAGTGTCATTTGGATACAGAGAAGTAAATCAGTACCAGTAAGGTTATTATCGTTTTTATTTGCATTTTTTTTTTGTTCTTATTCTTTGCTTTGCATTAAAGTTCTCTTAAATTAGTAAACAAAGCATCGCCTAAGACATTCTGTCTGTAATTAGGATATTGGTATTTGCCTCAGCACTTCATTAACGCTAGCTAAATATCAGAGAGCTTATTTATTCATCAAATTGTACGCAGTTTTTCTCATTTCAAATCTATTGTATTGTTATTTTTATAAGAAAAAAAATTAACTTGGCTGGTAAAGAAACGGTAATACATTACTTTCTTTATGTTTGTGATTGATTGCATGAATTCTATTTTTCTGCTTTCAAAATGGCTGAGAGCAAAATAACCTTTAATTTCTTAATGACCCCCCCCCCCCAAAAAAAAACAGAACCAGAAATCTTTTCAAAGAAATCTGTAGGGAGTGTTTTTTTTTTTTTTTCTTCGATTAAGTGCCAGTATTTTGAACAGTTTGATCGACTAACCCTATTCTCACATTTATCTGCTACACTAGCTCGACCCGTCGGTTCCAAGCTGTGCTTTCATTCTTATGGTCTGCTTACAAACTTATAAAATATTTTAAAGAGTTATAGTGATAAGCGTCATCTGTCTCTCGCCTATACCTAGTGTGCATAAAGAAGTAGAGTATTGGGTAGCTCTGGTTGAATACTGTGGTTGTACTGGTGATAGAAATGACAGTAAGCCTGGTGAAAAAACAGACCAGAGAGAAAAACTAAAAGACTGTTAAACATGTTGCGTTACCATTACGCGGGTTTTTATTGTCCAAGTTCATAGTTACCGCTAGCAATTCACAAACTTATCTGTCTTTACTCAAAGTGTTCTGAAAGCATGCGTACTGGAAAGCAAGAATACAATGACGAATAAAGAGGGTACGATGACAATTAAACGAGAGTACGATGGTGATAGTGCGCTAGTAAGGTTGTGATATCACGAGGATAGGTTGACGATAACGCGATGGCAAAAATACAGAACATACCTAACAGGACATAAATAAACAAAATTAATTGTACTATGTAAATTATAAGAGTATTCTAATGCAACGTGAACTGAACAAGTCATGGAACGTCGTTCCAGGGCCAGTAGAAACATTGCTAACAAAGATTATCTCTAGATGCTCATGCAACCCCTTAGCCGCCGAAATATAAATATATTTATCCCGACTCGAACGAGTAAAATAGTCTTCTCGTCTACGAGGCATTTAAATAAAAAGACGACAATTCTATTTTCTTTCTATTTTCAGTGTTACATAATATGGTAAATTTACGATGTTCTGTTTAAAAAATATAGATCTTAAATCATTTAAATAGGGACATATCAAAATTATATGAAATTTGTCTTCAATTCAAAGGGTATTCGATCATAGTCCGATGGTGAGACTACAATACTATACGGTGTTAACGTTATTTCCGTCACGTGGTACTGCCGGCACAATCTCGTATTATAAGCATCGTAATCTGGCGTTACTACCATCGTACTCTCGACACTCATATAAAACGGCAATAAATCACTCGACAGATTCTTTAACACCCTGGGTTTATAGCACTGTCTAACTGGGACTCTTTGTAATGTAAATAGTTAAGTCTTCGAGACCATGCACGAACCCAAATTTTCGATATCTAGTCGAGTGCTCTTATAGCTGAGCCAATGGGCCTATGTGATAGTCTTCACATTACGACAATATGATATAAAAACTGGTTATGTAATTCTGATAGGTCAATACGTATTTATGTAGTAGGATAAAATAAAGTTAGAACAAATAATGACTCGGCCTTAACTCTATTAAGCCCGAGTTGACTACAGTTTTCAAGAAAGGTACACGTCAAAGAAATTTTTCATGAACTATCCTTTTTTACCAAATCTTTAAAACATTTGAAAAAAATGATAAAGTTATAATATTTTGAAAAACGCTCTACATTTATTTGCAAAAGACTCTTTTCCATATTGTCCTTTTTACCAAATCTTTAAAACACTTGATGTAATTGATATCAACACATTATTTTGAATGACGTTGTACACCTATACTGGCAAAATAAACTTTTCCAAACAGCCTTTTTTTCCCATAAAGTGACATTATTTTTACATTCTTTTCCAAACTAACGGATCGCTGGCCACATCCACTACTCTAACATGAAGTTTCTTGACGGTATTATTTTTCAGAATTTATTTTAAGTATATTGTAAGGAAAGAAATAGAATGGTTGTTTGGCGACCAAAAGATCGTACTAAAATTTTGAATAAGCTGCTGTAACTTTGTCTTAGGCCAACCAAACAAAGTGCTTCTCATTCATGTCGACCAATAAAGGTTCACTTCCGATCTAAATGTATAATTTGATTGGTCTATTAATATTTAAGTTTGACAATGGCGATCCGTCTGACTACGAAGTAATGCTTATCACAAATGCACAATAGCGATCGAGAACTACGAACATAAACGGAGATCTTGAAGTTAGTCCTTAGAATTAATGACTTGACAATATCTGCACAAATAAGGGTTTGTAAACTCAATCTCACCCCCATATAATAGCAAGGAAAATGAAAAAATACAGCTTCATGATGGTATATGTACTTTACGTCCTTAATCATTGACTTTTGCGTTTGTTATAAGATAGCACCTAGGACTAAATCAGAAGGTCTTCGCGAAACAAGATTTATGAAACGGTCTAAACCGTCAACAAATGTCCCGACGACATATTAACACTTGTCAAAATGAAGATTCGAAAATAACGACTATGTAAAGCTTTGTCAGAAATCAAATTTCTTCCCCACTGGCCCTTATGGTCGAGAACATCGTCAATACATTCCCCTTTGACTTGACGTTCTGTTTTCTAAACATATAAATCAGAGAACACAAATCAGATGCTTTTTGAAACAAATGACATAAAACTGAGATCCCTTAGACTGACATTGTTTGCCTTGCCTTCAGCATTTCATTGAACAATAATTGAATAATAAGTTTCGTCTATCAAAAACGAGCGTTTTGATTGGCTGAAAAATATATCCATAGTTCCATGAACAAAATTTTGAGCAATCAGCTATTTTATATGCTTGCGTACAAATTAGTTCCATAAATAATGCATCAGGATGTGTAGAGATTTTATATATTTATGTTATTGTTTGTGAAATATCTGGGGTTTTGTTGTTGTTTTTTTTTTGTGTGGTTTTTTTTTTTTGTTTGTTTGTTTGTTTGTTTTTATTTTTTTTGCTTTGTTTTTTTGTCATTAGAATATTAAAAGTGAAGAGAACGGATTTTTATTTCATGGTTTAAAACGAAAAAACAGACCAAACTTAAGAAATCTTCCGTTTCGCGTATTCATAGGTGTTATTATCCTTTCGTTTCATACCTTCATGAAAACAAAAAAATATTCCTTTCATCTCTTATAGATTGATTTGAAATAGAAGGATAAAAATGACCTGTATAATGTCACAGAGAAAATGAAATCGTTAGTTGACGCCTTTGTCGTAACAACTGCTTTAACAAATTATGGTTACGATGTTTAAGTTGCCAAATTTTGGAGTTAAGAGATCTAAATCATTGATCTGATCGGTCGACTAATTCTTTTATTGCCAGTTGCGGTCAATCTTTTACAAAGCCATATGCCGAAATTGAGAAAAAGTTTAATCATTAAATTTGAAACTTGTTTTTTCGGTTTTTTTTTTTTTTTTTTTTTTTTTTTTTTTTTTTTTTGTTGTTTGTTTGTTTGTTTGTTTGTTTGTTTGTTTGTTTGTTTGTTTGTTTGTTGTTGTTTTCAGTCAATTTGATATATCTATCCCGTTTGTCCTGTTCGAAATATTGGACGCCATTATTCTTCGAGCGATGTCCATAACGACTGTATCACTGACGGAAGCCAATGACGTAAATGATACGTCATGGAAACCACAAATAAGGCAAATCTTCGGTGCAATCAACAGATAACATCTTCACACGATGAATTCCTGTTCCATTCGGATTGTACTTTGCCGACTTATTTTGCGTCTCCTATCTTTTTTAAGTTATGAACATTCGTTTTCAATACAAAATCAGCTGAAATACCTTCTTATAAATGGTTAAAAGCAATGCAAGAAGAAATCCGAAAATTTGGGACAAACAATTTTCTTTAATAATCTGTGCAAGATCCGCTTTAATGTATATATTACTTTGACAAAGAGTGCCAAATAAGTATTTTTTTATAAAATGTGTTTCATGTAGGATATCAGATTTAGACGATATCATGTGTCTTGCATGCACGAGAGAGGGTGTGGGGCGGGGGTCTGGGTGTGTGGTTGTTGGGGGGGGGGGACGTATGTGTGCCTGCGCGTTTGTGTTTGTGTGTATGTATGTTAACTCTGTATATACAAGATAGATAATAATCAAATAGTATTCTGAAAAATTGTTCAGTTCGACCTCAAACCCCATCCATTCAACCGTTCATTCGTAAACATTTTCAGAAACTTATTGGAAGATATAAACCAAATATTTCTGAAGTGACTTTTAGCCAGCTCATTTTCCTTACAGTGTGTGTGTAATAAATTAAGCGAACCTTTAATTTGAAATACGATGGCAACATTTAGATTAATACACATATATACAAAGTGTATCACTTGCCATACAGGGCTACAAGAAAGACGACGTTATAGGACCGGAAAATGCCAGTTACGTAATACAACCTGTGTTTGAACGGGGGTAACATAAGAACTTGGAAATATTTGAAGTAGTATTACGTTTAATAAAAGGTATCTAAAATCAAATAAACAAAACAAACCAAAGTTTCTTTAAATAGACTTACAAATTATAAGAGTCCTTCACTTTTCCATTTCCACACAATGAAGCTTTTTTACGCCCTTGTAGAAAAACAATAGGAGAAACATTGTAACAAGCAATTTCTTCATTTTCCACAATGTTTTCCTTCCAGAAAGTTGTAAAAATCTAAAATTCCATACACTTTAATTGTCGATTGATACTCCCTTCAATTTGGACCTGTCTAAAATTTTACCATCTTGTTATGGGTTAAACCATATGAATGATGTTCCTGGTCTTTCAAATTCACTCGTAATTTGTCTATACTGAAACACTCGGGTTGACCGAACTGTAAGTAATAAAAACCGAATACAATGGAATAAACATTAACCAATTACCTGGCAAAACAGTTTAAGAGTAGTCCAAAATGAAGTATGTTTCAGACGACAATTTCTAGTTAATGAAAAGAAATATGTCCTTTTTAAAGAAAACATTAGGAAAATGAATAGCTTGCTTCAAACAAACGAGTGCCTCATTTCCAACAATGTTATTTGAACTCTTTTTTTTTCTAGAGGGCGGTAAAAATGGAATTGAGTGGGAATGCGTTAAGAAAAAGGTCAAAAGTGAAGAGATAGTCCAAAAACTCAAAGTCTGAGACCTTAGTTCGAATGCGGGCTGCGCGATAGACCTTCCATAACTTTGATTACAGTAAGTGTTGCGGCCAACCTGGAGGAGCTTTGCTTGGGAAACTCAGAGTAGTGATACGCAAGTTTCAGCGATTTCTTCAGAATAGACCATCGCTGGCCCCGCCCACTTACACCTTTGGCCACGCCCATTGAATCTAACAGGAAGTCCCGCTTCGATTTTAAACTGCTTTAAATTTTTTTTAAAAAAAAATGTACGGTCAGTAGCATGTAACAGAAAAGTAGAATCGTTGGTTGGTGACTTTAACGTCGTAACTACAGATTAAATAAGCTTTGTTACGACGGCTATGTCGCCAAACCAACAAGAAAGTGTCAAACAAATGACGGCAAATATCGGAGCTCAAAGTTCAATTGCGGGCTGAATGATTGATTTGATCGGTCGATTGGTTCCTCAAAGTTTAATTCCGGGCTGAATGATTGATTTGATTGGTCGATTGGCTCCTTGATTTACAGTAGCGTTTGGTCAATTAAAGCTCTGGGACTCGTTTCGATAAAACCGTCATATCATGCGCACCACATACGGTGTCCTAAATTAATCAAAGTTCTGACAGTATTGAAGTCAGAAATATGGTCAAGAGATGAAGGGAATTTTTTTGTTTTCATGGAGGTATAAAACGAAAAAACTAATGAAGTGGATTCACACATAAGTGTGATAAGTTTCTTCGATTACTTACCTCCATGAAAACAAAACATATTACCTTCTTTTCTTATAATCTAATCACACCAAGCGAAAAATACAAATATTTTACAATTTTCATGGACCTGTTTCATGCGGAAGCGTACAAAAAAGCTGTTTGCTCAAAAATTTGTTTTGGGGTATGATTTTTTTGTGATCAAAAAGAACTCCCGTTTTAGATTTACGAAGCTAAAAATTAGATTAGTTTAGAATAAAGAGACCAAAAGTCTATTCGGAACTGACCTTAAATGATCACCAAGGTGGGTGGCAGTATACAGAGAGAATGTGAATGTACCGAAATTGATAAAAAGAAAATATAAAGAGAAATTGTGAGAAAAGAGGGAGAGACAAAGACAGAAAGAGAAAAAGAGAGAGAGAGAGAAGAGAGACAGATGAAACAAAATGTCATCAAAGAAGCTAGATTATGTAGACGACCCTTGCTTGACAGTATGCATGCAAGAAGATAATTTTTTGTAAAATAAGGCCAGACATTATATAATGCAAAACATATCTCTAATTTATTCTCATTTACGTAAGAAAATTATAACCTTACTCCTCATACTTTCGTTTGCAATTAGGAATCACACGGATGATCTGTATCATTAAGCCTGATATCATTAAAATAAATTCAACCATTTTTGACACAGTGAAAAGCGGAAACCTAGCCAATTTCTTGATATTTATATGAAGTTTTGACTCTGGAATTATTATCTGCAAGACAACACATTTATCTATCTATTATAGAGTTGACATGGACAATTATCTTTCCTTCCATATTCAAGTTTATAGAGAATGTTAACATGTAATTTTCCTTCCACAGAAATATATCCCTTTTGCTGATATCAAGGTTAAAGGTAGGTATCGATGTTTTTCTCATGTCACAGATTTTAATTATTTTTATTTCCTCTCGTATACTATTTGATTACAATATGCTGGAAAGTAGTTTTGCAAAAATCTGATGTCGCTTATCAGTAAAAAGCAGGCTATTTCCTCAATAGCCTACGTAGGCTATTAATCTATTTTTAGATTAATCCGAGACCGTTGCGAAGACTATATGATCAATCACGTGGTGCGAATAACTGTTGTAACATTGAATTTAGTTTGAATTACATCACACCGACGTCATCGTTACGTCATCAGAAGTAATGTTCGCTAGCCGGTCTTTAATTCTGTAAGGATCAGTGCAAAACTGTCGTAAGCCTTATTACGCATATAAACAGTTACCGTAGTTTTCTGCTAACCCTTTCATATGACATGAATTAGGACGTTGGCTGTTTGGCTAGTAAATTTGTTACCTCCAGTTGACTTTTGGTCATATGCAAATGAGGTCATTCGATGTCGACAGCCGAATTCCGTGATATCTAAAAATAACCTGTAATTCCGCTGAACCTTTCCGATATAGCCACAAAAAGCCACTTTAGGCCTATTAGATTACCACATAGAAAATACCTGAATCAACTTGAAATATTAAATATTCGTTTGAGTGTATTTTTGGGCAGTTTGTATTTTTTCCTTATCTAAGTTTGAGAAACATCGATACCTCCCTTTAACACGTTCTTGCCTCCTTAAAGCTAGGAAGACGAGAGACCGCGTGATTTTGTCGGGCAAAGTAAATTTTACGACTCCTGTTATTCAAAAAAACGTGAGAAAACATATATTTGATACCAATAATCGATGTTAAGCGTTTAAACCGATGAGAAATTCCAAACAGGATGTGGGACATTCTGGTTAGTGACGTCATATTGTTTTCAATGGCGTCGACATCATACGTGACGCCATTAATTCGTGTTTTAGGACCACGAAAGGAGATTAAGTTTTAAAACGAATCGAAAAATATATATGTACAAAAGTTTTTCAAAAAATTTACACCGTCTGGTAACATTACAAACGGAAGAAAAGGTTGCACATAATTATTTTGTTTTCAAAAAATCTCTTTCGCACCGCCCTTGGAAAGTTCACTGTTTGACGCACGTTATGCTCCATTAATGAAAGGCAATATAATATATATCATTTACACCATAGCATTTCTTTGTTTGAGAATTAAACCAATGGCATTAAACCCAACATTAATATGTTATAGTTAAATCAGAGCAATTCATTTCTAAAAGGGTGTTTTCAGACTAAAGAAATCAAATTGTTAATTATCGATGTCAATTGTAAATAGCATGTGACAATTCACTAAATTGACCAGATAATAGAATTTTTGGATTACGGCTCATTATCCGGATTTAAACCGGATTTGTGCTTTGTGATGACAGCTGATTGTCGACATTAAATCTTTTATTCTGATTTCTTTTTGGGATGAAGAGAATATGATTTGTTTTCATGGATGTAACTAACTGATAATGGGACTATTTTGGTCCTCAATATCACTAACCCGAGTAAAGAAGTTCAAGGCTTAACGAGTTTAAGAATGGCTTTATAATTTCAATCCTTATCACTTCGTACAATATTGATTAACAACAATTTCATTCTGATCTCCAAGAGTGATAGTTTTGTTTACTGTGATGGATCACTTTAAAACAATACTGGAAGAAAAAAATGCTTTGAAAGTACCACGTCGAATGTTTCCGAGAGAAGATTTTTATGTTTGTCTACTTATTTTTCTTGGAAAAAATGGGATACCACAACATAGGACCCATTCTAATGTCAGAGTAGCATTCAAGGTTATTAAACTTTGCAGCTTTAAATCAATACTATATAGAAAATGTTAACACTATATGTCTAATGGTCTTGAAGAAGAAGAATATTGAAGAATTTATTCTTCATCTCTTAAACAGTTGATCTCACGGTAGTAATTAGAGAAACATTAGGGAATAATACTCTCACAACCTGGTGGGGAAATATAGTTATGTATTTGGTATAGATTCACATGGCATTGCAACCTGTTAATTTTAAAAGTTCGATGCCTATTAGTTTTGAAGAAGAATTTTTGAAGGACTTCCTTCTATATTTCTTTGAACAATTTGTGACCCAACAACACGTGACTTGTTTGTGTTGTAGGGTAATTGACCAATCGCGCTTGTCAGTCATGTGACCAGTCGACCAATGAAATCGTTCTTTTAGAGCAGAAATGATTTTTGAACACTGAAGACTTTTTGTTGGTTTGGCGACTAAAAGTCGTAACTTCAGCTTAAATACACTGTAGCTACTACGTTTAAGTCGCCAACAAACTATTCTTTTTTTGTTACGTGATGCTAGCCATATATTTGCAAAACATCGCCGCTTAGATTCGAAGCGGAACTTCCTGTCGGGATCAATAGGCGTGGTCAACGCAGTTAGTGGTCGGGTCTAGCGATCGGTCAATTCTTTTAAACGTATCTAGAAAGGGTCATATTGTGATGAATTGTAACCCAAATATCAAAGCTCTAGGCTGTCAGGAAGATTTTAAGAAAATGCTTTCGTATGTAAGATCAAGGATCCAACAACATAGTGCTTTTTTTCAGAGTAGAGTAATGTGGTAGAGGGTCATCAGGTGATGACATGTGTCAAATATCAAAGCACTATTCTTTACGCTTTAGGAGAAGATTTTTTTTTTTTTTTTTTTTTTTTTTTTAAGTTTTTTCACTCTGTTGTCATTGAAACCAGAGTTCTTCATTGATACCCATTCTTTTGTAGAACATTACCTAATGATCATGTCTGTGAAGTTCTTTTGAAACCCTTATGTCATTTATAGAGACGGGTTATTTTCATGAACGCACAGACGGACAGATTGACGGAAGGGCTTCGAACGATGACCGATCACAATAGCTTGACACTATAACTTTATGCTCATTTGAGCTTAAAACGTTATCACAATTTAAAAAACGGAAATAGTTTTAGTTTTTGAAATATAATTGAAATTGCCAAAATAACCATAAGTTTTCCTTTTTCCACTTTAATATGCTAAAGGGCCGTAAATGACTCACAACTGATAATGGTATTTGTTTTTAGCTAGCAAAGCGTCAACTATGCATGATAACTTAAGTTAACAAGACAAACGCGTGCAAACTGCCACTGGAGGCTTAACCACTAAATCTATTGAATGCCTACGTCATAAAAAGTAGTTCTTATGTATTTCAGGAATATTGCAAACTCTGTCTGCATCTAAAAAACGCTTCGGAAAACACCTTGTTTTCTAACCTACAACAGATTCAATTTTTGAATTCCACCAACTTGAAATTGTCGCAGCTTCTTCCAATTGAATCAGTCTAAGATTTTGTCATGTTGTAAAGAGTTAACTCCTTGGTTACTTTATTTATCATGATAGCATTTTTGACAGAGATTTTTTAACAAAACTTTGCTTTGCTAGCTTACAGTACTTTCAGATCTTTGACGAATTAATGTGCATTGACACTTTTTGTAGTCTGTTTCTAAAAGCACGAATAGTATAGAAAATCGTAAATCTAATAGTATAATAGAATGTTTAGATAAATGGGCATTTCGAAATTAGAATAATAGCGTTTCTATAAAAATCATAACTACAATTTGAGATGTCCGTATATGTAGGTGACCCATCCTAAATATAACTCCTCCTCGGCAAGCATTGTTGAAGCACACATAACGCTAAAAATACGATTATATACATTATTTTACAATCAAGTCTAGAACATTTTCATCTGATTTTTCATCTGTAAAAATAATGAACAAAGTAAGGATTTTGACCTTTGATATCATGAATATTAATGGGATGTTGTTTTGGGAAATTCTGAATAACAATGTGGTGACCTTCACAAGAAGACATGTGGTTTTTTAAGACCCACCTCCCAGCATACTTTTTACACGGCATCTGGATTTCTATTTAGTTCAAACGGTAGCAAGTGAGAAGTTTTTCCCCTCGAATAAGAAGTAAAATGACACGAGTTTCTAAAAAACGCTTGAATGGCTAATGTTTTGGCTTAAACGGCTTAAAATCGTTGATTCCGACTTCAGTTAGGCTGGACTTGAACCCGGCATAATCCCGACTTCATATCCAATTGCTGTAGCGGTTTTAACCGATTCCCATACAATGAAGCTTTTAGACACCACCAAAAAAAGAAAGCTTTGGAAAAAATGGAAAATGAAGAAATTTGCTTGTAACAAACAATTTCTTCATTATCCACAATGTTTTCTACCCTAAAAGACAGATATTTTTGAAATTTCATCAACATTGTATTGTCGTCTGCAACTTCCTTGAGTTTGGACTTGTCTAAAACCTCGTCATCTGTTAATGGGTCAAACTAAGATTCACGCAAACCTAGGTTTGATCTGTATTGTTTTGAATTGTTTTCATTTTAATACCTCTTGGGAATCCGAAAAGTATACCTTTACGTCGAAAATAACGACACAAAAGGGCTATGTGATCTCACCTTCTATCAGTTATGTCATTTCAGGGTTTCCAAAAATTAGAACTGCCCACTGGGTTCACCACAGTCTACTATTTATGAAGACCCTCAGGTTCAAGTACAGATTCAACAGGGTTTATACTAAAAGTAAGAAGATAAAACTACGTAATAAAACTATTAAGATACTGAAATCGGTCTGTTTAAACAAAAATCCAAATCAGTCTGTGTGTTTTTGAAAGTATCTTCAGGATTTCCACATGTTGTATCACGGTATACAAGCATCGCCATTGTGTGTTCAAATCATCGAAGTTATAAAAGATCAATGATAATGGAATATACATGTATATCAGTTCTTTAAAAAGAACAAGCGCCGCCCGGGGAATACGTTAATCAAGATGACACGTGAATTTTCGCGCTCATCTCAATTAGCATTAAAATGTCAAAGATCGTCGAAACCACTTCCCCGGAATGGTCTGTAAAAGCAGTAAAGTGCGCCTCCACTATACCTGTTACAGGGATAGGTTGCACCTACATGAAAAGTATGGATGAAAGTATGAATGGCTTTAGCTTTGATATTGACGTCTTTCTTGCATATCTCTTAAACATTTGTAAGAAATAGTACTGGTTTCTTTGTAAATCGAAACCTCTCCACAAGTTCTTTGAACACCTAACCCTCTCTTTTCAGAAATGTCTGTCAGCGATATCCAAAGCTTCAAAACCTTGTACATGTCGATATCATCCACGTTAAGAAAGCTATATACAGCATATTTAAATGTCGGGCTTAATCAAACCGCTTTGGAAGTAGTTTTGCCTAAAATCAGTATTTTAAAAGTGTAGTTGTACAAAGCTATCCAGTATACAAGTCATCTGAAGCTACGGTAATAAATAGATATGACTTGGCGAAAATCTTGTAACAACAAGTAAATTGGACCGTTATAAACTGTACTTACGTAGCCTGCAAGTTGCCGCTAGACTGTCCAAACTCTTATCGTTGACATAGAAATTACTTTTTGTTTACTATAATAACAGTTGATTCTATTTATTAGCATTGCGTGCGTGACATTTCCAACCATTTCACACGTGCGCCAAGTAAAGATTAAGATCAGCCTGTGCATCCGCACAGTCAGATCAGATTCTTCACTCTGCGCTCTGTAGATAGATACTGACCCAAATCTCCTTTAAACATTCAGCAAACATTCTAATTGCCCCAATTGGCTGTCCAGGGTGCTAAATGTGTGCGAGTCACGCACATGCGAAATTGTTGGAAATGTCACGCACAGGCTCATTTGCATTTGCATCTATGACAATTAACGAGATCGAAGTTACATCTCGGGAAAATTTCGCCATCTATAGGTAATCTTTTCGGTGTGTTTTATCTCGATTATTTGAGGACATAAGTATTTAACCCTTTCTTGTACAAATTCGGGATTTTACGTGGAAATGATGTTTTCTTGTGAAAACATTGTGGAAAAAGAACAAATCGCTTGTAACTAGAAATGTCTCCTTTTTCCACAATATTTTCTAACACATAGGATTGTTTCATTTTAAAAATTATCCAATTGCATTGTCGCCTACAACCTCTTTGAAATTTGACCAGTCTTCAATTTCTAAAAATTGGAAAGGGTTATCATAGATTAATGGTGATTTAGTGATTTTCTTATTAAATGTCAAGGACCGAAGGGTGAGTTAATGATAGCGGTTATTTTACGGCCCATTCGAAAACTGGGTGACAATCATATATGAAGGTCAAGTAAGCATCGACAGGCTTTTAAAATCTTAATTGATTACATTTACCAATTGACAAATAAAAGCATATGAGCCTATGCGTGACATTTCCAACCATTTTGCATGTGCGTGACTCGCACACATTGAGCACCCTTCCCAGCCATCCGGGGCAATTGGAACATTCGCTGATTGTTTAAAGAAGTATCTATCTACAGAGCGCAGAGTGAAGACTCTGATCAGCCTGAGCGGATGCAAAGGCTGATCTGATTCTTTACTTGGCGCACATGTGTATTGGTTGGAAATGTCACGCAAGAGCTCATATATCATAATGACCCTCATTTGAAAGCTTATAACATTGCATTTGAAGAAAGAATGTAGACATATGTATTTTCTTATTGCCATGCATAATTGGAGAGGGGGAGGAGCTTTCTCTTTACATACGGTATAGACCGGTACCGCCATCGACTTTAACATAGCCGTCAGGTAGATCCCAAACAACTGCATCATGAGATTGGCTGATGGGCATTTAATGACGTATACCAAAACATTGAATCCGATTGGTTGATCAAATGTTTGTAAACAATATGGCGGAAGCGGGACGCGGAACTCCTCATATAATTTACATGAAAATGATGACGTTCCAAGGTTTTTTCTCACACACAATTTCGATTATTGATGTCAGAAATGTTTTAAAATCAAAACTTAGTACTTTCAAAATCAAGATTCGTGTTCTAAATCCAGGTACATAAACGGGTGTAAAATGACATTGTAATTAAGTGTTTGTTATGAACTATTTTCACGTTATGAATAATGCTTGGCGGGAAGAAGTTACATGAAAAGGTATTTTTTTTACTTTGCATATATCTCTCCCCCTATCAAGCGGTATTGTCGGTTTTGATGGCGTTATGTAAACTGAGTGACAAGCAAATATGCATTAATAGTCTTTTTAATTAGTTACAGTTACCAATTGAAAAATAAAAATATCTATATCATAACCTTGACCCCCAATTTAAACGCTTATTATATTAGAAGGCAGAACGTATACATGGGTATTTCCTCATTAATATGCATACTAAGAGAGGGGCGGTGCTTTCTAACCAAAATTTCTTTACATACGTCACAGAACTTTTATTTCGAATAAAGTTTTATTTGATTTTTTAAATTACAAATGCACCACTCAAATATTCTTCAACAAATAATTATTAAAAACCGTACTGAATTTATCGGCGGTTTAAGTCATTTAACGCGACTTTTAAAGCTCTAATTTGTTACATTGTGTCATATTTATATGTACCAACTAAATAACATGAACCGTTTTCTAAAAACGTTTCTGAGAAAAACCGGGAAATATTTACACAGTTCAGTAGTAATGTAAATTCTTTGTCAGATATAATACACGAAAAATATTATTATTAGATCTCAGGTTAACTGTTATTTGTCTTTTCAGGCAAATAACCTGGAACGGTCACTGTAGGAGAGTTCATCTTGAATCAAAGGGATGGAAAACATAACTTCAGAAAGTGGACTGGAACAGAGAACGGCTGTACTAGCATCAGTCGTTCCAATGTGGAGTAAAATGTGTCTCATATTTTTCATCATCATTGCGATAGTAATAGGAGTTCCAGGAAACAGTTTAGTTATGACTATTCTGATAAAGATACAAAGAAAAACATCAACTGACATTTTTGTAATCTTTATTGCACTTTTTGACATTATATCTCTTACAGTCTCCGGTCCCTCAACTGTAATAACAATTGTACCAGAGATCTGGAAAGCTATTTCGTCTACAGCCTTGTGTAGATTTCATGCCTGGATATCCCATTTTGTGTTGGTTCAGTCCTGTTTTCTCATAACTTTTGTTGGCATTGACAGATACTACAAAACTTGTAAGCCACACAGTATTTTGTTTACAGCTAAATCAGCTTTCGTATGTTGTGTGGTACTGTCATTTGTGTCTGCAATCTTTAATCTATTGCATTTTTATACATCAAAATTAGACTTCCAGGGAGACTGTGGCGTAGATTCGTCAACAGAACGTTTAAGACTTGTGATGTATGGTATTATTCTAATGATAAATCTATTCTCCTCTCTGACTGTGTGTGCTTTGTACAGCAAAATTGCAATTCAAATAAGAAAACGATTGAGGGTTAGTCCTTTAACATCCACAAGAGAAAACACTCTAAATCGTCCAAATGTCCTACGGAGTATAAGAAGCAGGAATGTGTTCAGTGGTACAAACAATGAAACGTGTGATTTAGATGCCGCAAAATTTCAGCTAGAAAGAATTAAAACACTAAAACTACCCTCTATTTCTGATCAAGTAAATCAAGACTTTTCGAAGTCTGGAACTTCAGGCAATAATGAACAAAACTGTGTACAATCAATATTGAAACAACGGACTGACAAAAAGGATGATAAGACCGGCCTAAGCCAGTATTCAAACATACAGAACCAACAAAAAATGAAGTCCAAACAAGTATTTAAGACAACAAAGATAATGGCTGCTATCACGATTGTTTTTATTCTGTCAACGTGTATTCCAATAATTTTAATTGCAATTATTTCATTCGGAAAACTTGCGCTAAATGAGGTAGCCATATTTCTAATGATAAGGTTGTATTTTCTCAACAACTTTGTCAATCCTATTTTTTACATATGGATGAGTTCTGTCTTCAGGAAAAATGTTGTAGAAACACTAAAAGCATGCAAAAAATAGTTGGCATATATAAGAACATTTTAACACGGTGTAATAAGTATTGTTTGTGTTATTGTGTTTATCTCATATGCTATAAAAGAAGAAATCCGTATAAAGTTAGACTTATCGCTTAGTTTTGTCCGCATTAAGTTCGTGACCAAATATGATGTCCATACTTAAGAATTCTCAAATAAACCGCCTTTCGGAAGCACGAAAACATCTGTTTATGAAAATCAGCGATGGCTCATATGGGATGCAAAAATGCTTGAACATATAGCAGAAAGTTTTGTCAATATTCAAATTATCAATTTATCAACAATATTTTTTGCTTGTAAATATGATCTTAATTTACGATTCGAAACACCTGATGTTCATTATTTTCTGTATTTAGATATGAAAAGTAATAAGAAGGAGTCTCATTGTTCTCTTCCTAAAGGACACAATACGCCATAAGGAATTGTTAATGAGATTTATTCAAAAGAGAAATATTTCGCCAAATAGAAATAAAGAAAATTATCCAGATTAGCGGTCTTCCCACATTCAACGCTACCCTAAAATAGGGTTTCATCATATTTTTTGACAAAGACCTTCCTTCTAAACAAAATATTGTATAGATAGAAAGGTGCTTAATACTAGAGGCAATCTATAATTCTATAAATCCGTCGAGCTACTACCTAATTATTTCCGCTTTAAAGTATTACGGTGAATTATGAATTTTTCCGTTTTCTTGCGTTTTGCGTTACTTTGTTGCCTTTTCCTTCTTTCTTTACGGAATTCAAAGTTTGTGGGGAAATATCGCCGTAACACCAGAAATTGTTCACGATAAACAATAACCTGTGTACTATTCTGCTAGATTATCTTTTCCTAAACTCCCTTCTTTTAACCTGCCGCCAGCAATTCTTTTAAGATATTATATTAGAACCCATCTTAAATCTTGTTTTCTGTTGGTTCGCGAATTCGTGATAGAATATATATTTATATATTTACCATGAATAAGACATGTACAAGACATGTTTGTAAAACCAATCCTCTACAAATAAAATATACTCTAACTCACAGATGACTCGTATTTTCCTTTTTAAGCTCGGAGTTAAACAGAGAACTTCAACGACAACTGCTTTAACATGAAAATTACCAATTCAAGATTTTTAATGTGGAGCCAACCTAAAATAGTATAGTTCATTCATTAAATAAGTAGTTAATATGACCCAACGGTGATAAGGTGTCACATGATGAAGACTGACTTGCGTCGTTCGGGCTAAAAAGTGGAAGTTTTTAAGCTTATTTATCGAGAATACTTAATAGATAATCGATAGACCCTTATTGATTATAACAAAATAGTCGCAAATGCTGGAATTTAAATATTTTTTTCTTTGTAAACAAGTGACATTTTATCCCCGGTGAAGTATACTTCACTGAAATATCATTTGCTTACAAACAAAAACCTTCCAAATAACAATATCTGCGACTGTGTTGGTGAAATAAGCGTCTATCTGTCAATCCTGTAGTGTTATCGGTTAATAAGTCATTGGTCGCCGGCGAGAACGTCGCAACTTATCTAAAACGGTTTAATTTGAAATGCGGCGGGGAGTTAACACATTACCTTTAAGAATGTTTCATGATGTTTGTCAGGTTTAGGTATGTGCTCACGAAGATGATACAATGTAATTGTTTCGATATGTTGTCTGCTTTACAATGATTTTGATAACACGAATTTAGATCCTTATGGTTGTGAATTAACTGCAGTTTCTTTATTGTGTTGTTTTGGGGGTCTTTTTTTTGTTGTTGTTGTTTTTCTCTCTTTTTTTTTTTTTTTTTTTTTTTTTTTTTTTATTGATTATTATCAATTTCCTGTTAAACTATTTTACTAAGGAAGATAAACTTTTCCGGTCACGTGATCTCAGGAAACAGATCGACATCTAGAGCTAAGGTATGTTGCCCACGTGTCTTAGGCCGTTTTCGACTGGAATCATTGTACCTACTATAGTAGATATTCGATTATTTCGACGAATGGGAGTCATTGAAGGTAAACTGACGTCATATTGGCTTGTTCGTCTGTGAGATTAGTAAGAATGGTAGGAACGTAATGGCCAGCCATTAACGGCCCTAGTGTACTAGAATATTTTCACCAGGTTTTCCGAAGGACAAAGCTAGTTATTTGTGTGCGCAACTCTTCCTACAATTCTCGACATTTTTTTTAGTGTTTTTTTTTCATAAAATCTTTGTTTTTATGTGACCCAGGACATTTTATCAGCATCCTGTGATTAAATGCTGCGCAATGATAAAAATGAGATTTGTTGTCAAATTCTTGTTGCAGCAGCTTCTACAATTCTGGCTGTTTTTTGGTGATTTTTTAACCAAATATTGCCTTTTGCGGTTCAATGCTACGTCACACAAGAAGGCGTAACTAGGCGTAACTACTACAATTGACCAATAGCGGCTTTCAAACAAATAACTAGTCCACCAATCAAGTCATTCATTTATATCAGAAATGAGTTTTGAACTCCATCATAGGCTGCCAGTTTGTAAACCATTTTTGTTTGCGACCTTATTCAAGCTGTAGTTACAACGTTTAGGTCGCCAACAAAGTATTCTACTTTTTTGTTATATGTTAGAGACCATAAATTTGGCAAAAGTACGCCTTTTAAAATCAAAATGAGAATTCCTGTCAAAGTCAATGGGTGTGACCAACATGGTATGTTGGTCATTTTTTTGGTGGATTTCGATGAAAACTTACTCTGGGACAATTTTGTCTTTTTTTTTTTGTCGTGTTTTGTATTCAATCACAGCAACTTGAAACTTTGTTTCCGAACCCAGGTCCGCTTCATAACTACTTTCTGATTACAGTTTAATATAATCTGTACACAAACAGATATTTTCATTGGTTCTATAATTTTTCTGTAATTTGATTTTCTATTTCAAAATTGCTTGTCTTCTACGAAAAAAAGGAATATTTAGTAATGCATTAAATTCTTCGAAATAAATCACTAGTTAATAAAACATAAAATAACATTGCCTCTAATTTATATTATGCTAAACCACTGAAAAGCAAACTATTCAATGTTTAATCCATTCCCACACAAAGACACCTTTAAACGCCCCTATAGAAAAAAGCTTTGGAAAACATTGTGGAAAATGAAGAAATTGATTTTTACAAGCAATTTCTCCATTATCCACAATGTTTTCTTCCCAAAAGGATAAAGATTTCTGAAATTTCATGAAATTTCAATTGTCGTCTGCAACTCCTTTCAGTTTGGACCAGTCTAAAATTTTGTTGTGTGTGAATGGGTTAAGATTTTTGTCATCAGACCAAACTCTTATATCACCAAAAATTGTATTTTAGGGATATATCGGAGTCATCTTGTCAACTGTTGATCTGTCACAATAAAAGCCTTTCTTTCTTTTCCTCTCAATTATATTGTATTTCTGTCGATCGAGTGATCCCGGGTCTTAATGTAAAATAGATAGACAAATCAAATGATACATATACACCTGAAGTAACCTGAACTCCCACAATAGTCGACATTTTTGTGATGCATTTTTGTCGTTCTCGCGACTTAAACGTCATATCTACATCTTAGGTCGACTATCAGCCATTATTTTATTCTGTTACATATTTTTGACCATCAATAATACATTTCTTTTTTTTTTACAACAAATATTACTTTTTTTTCTTTTTACTATAAATATAATATTTTTTACTATAAATATTATCAAAAATTTACTATAAATTTTGAAAAATTAACGCCATATATATCTAACTCGAACTTCCTATAGAAGGTCAGAGAATTGACCAATCGCGGCTGTCAATCAAGGAATTTATCGACCAATCAAATCATTCATTCAGTCCGTAATTGAGATTTGAACTCCGACATTGGCTGCCATTTGTGGAAAACATTTTTGTTGATTTGGCGACTTAAACTACAGCTTATTCAAGCTGTAGTTACGACGTTTAGGTCGCAATCAACCATTCTACTTTTTTATGCTCCTGGCCATAAATCTTACAAAATGTCGTCGTCATATATTGATCCTTGAAAAATTCAGCTAGCAAATAATACTCTTCTGTTCTTCACAAATAATACGCAAAAAATTCGATCACTTGGTTATTGATGGATCGCGACTATGAAAAAAACAAAGTACCGAAAGTACTGTAAGCAAGCAAAGCAAGGTTTTGTTAAGTTATCTTCTTTGTCAAGGATATCATGATAGATAAAAGGGGAGTAAATCCATTACAACATGACAGAATCTTAGACTGGTTCAAAATGAAAGAAATTGTAGACGAAATAGTTGGCTGAAATTAGAAAATCTTTTCCATGTTCGACGGAAAACATTGTGAATAATGAAGAAATTGCTTGTTACAAGCAATTTATTCATTGTCCAAAAGGTTTTCCCTTTTTTTTTTTTTTTTCTTTTTTTATTTCTTAAAAAGCGGAATTGGGTGGGAACGGATTAAAAAGAATACTTCAAAGGGTTCTCTACAATTTTAATAGAGTTTGCAATATTCCTGAAATTCATAATAATTACATTTTATGGCGTTGGCATTCAATGGATTTAATGGTTAAGCCTCCAGTGGCAGTTTGCAATCGTTGAACGTTGAAAAGACCCCAATATTTTGTCTGTTTACTTAAGCTATTAAAGCTGACGCTTTGCTAGCTAAAAATCAATCGACCGCTCGAATCATGTATGTAGATTGGAAGCGAACTTTGAACTCCGGTATTGGCCGACATTGATGTAAAGCTTTTTGGTGTTGTTGTTTGTGGTGGTCTTCCGACTTAAAAGTCGTAACTGTAGCTTATTCAAGCTGTAGTTCAAACGTTTAGGTCGCCATCCATTTGATATTTTTATAACAAGTTACCGTTCATGAATTATGTAGATTAACGTGGTTTGATATCGAAGTAGTACTTCCTATTGGAGCGGAGTGGGCGTGGCCAACGATCCGTCAATCAGTCGATAGAGCAACATGATTAAAAGAGATGAGTCACCATTTACCAGAACTGCATCTACAGCACTATATCTGTGTATGTACACGGTGTACAGACATGTTCAACCCACTCCACACGCGTCGAATTCCATGTTAGTTTGCGTAGCTGCTAGGAGCCATAACAGCCCACGAAATAACCATTTTGTAAACCTTTGTTGAGAAGAGAGGAGCAACGTGGAGTTACTTCTTCTCAGTCCGGGCTGGATTGGAGACCGGGATTGTCCGATCCAAAGGTCGGTATCATAACACAACACAACAGACACCAGTAAATATGAATAAGACAACCAATCAAGAGATTTAGAATGTTTGGGTTGATTTGCGACGTATTTAGAATCAATGCAATCTTACGAATACAATTCGTCTAAATGTAGCTGAAGTTTGGAAACACCGTAGACATTAAGGAATCAAGACTGTCAATCAAAGAATCAATTGACCATTCAAAGCATTCATTTAGACCGAATGTGAACTTTGAACACCAACATTGGCCGACATTTTTGTGAATCATTTTAGATAGTTTGGCGACTTATACGCCGTAACTACAGCTTGAATAAGCTATAGTTACGACGATTAGGCTGCGAAAATAACCATTTAGTTCTTTGGTTGCATGTTACCGGCCATAAATTTTTTAAAGTAACGACATGGATTTCCTGTGGGAGTCAGTGGGTGTTGCCGGCTAGGTCAGTGGGTGTTGCCGGCTGGGTCAGTGGGTGTGGCCAGCTTTGTCAACGAGTGTACGAGAAGCGGATCTATACATAAGTGTGATTAAGTTTTAGGTTCATACCCTAATGTAAAAAAATATTCTCTTCGTTTCTTAAAATAAAATACCACCAAGCAAACTTATTTTACTAATTTTGGGTAAATTTCATGGATCTACATACAGCATAGTTGCGTGCTCAATTTTTTTTCTTATAAATATGAAAAAAATAGTCAATCACAACGGTTGAATCTTGATAAACGAAACTAAAATTGAATAAGTCAATAAAGAAAATATTGTATTTTTAACACCAAATTAATCAACGGACTGATGTTGCCTAGCGCCATCCTATGCACATACCCTAGTGAACACGTTCTTTTAACAAAAGTTTTTACACAAAGTTTTTATTTGTATATGGCGTTATAAAGTCTAATATTTAAATTTAAAAAATGGACCAAAAGTGGAGGCTCTATCTAATACACTGTTTGTTGTTGTTGTTGCTTACCCCCCCCCCTCCCCCATAGATTTGACATAGTGGCATTGAATCAACCATTCTATCCAAGTTGAACCTTTCTTTAAGATTACCCACAAAATATCTCACGGAGGACTCCGTCCATTGGATCAATTATTAAAGCTTACAGTGAGCGCCTTGGGTTTAGCAAAAATATTTACTATTAGAATTAAAAACGAGAATCTCCTGCTTAACATGTAGGGTCAGAGATTCAAATCCTCATGGCGACACATGATACTCATGTAAGCTGCATAATTTATTGCGGTCTCTGTATAAAGGTCTCTCATGAACATCGATATGAATTAGAACTGCTAAACCAATCCACATACATTTTCACTTTTAATTAAAGAGGTGAAATATGAACGATAAATGTATATAGGAATGACTGTCATGTCATTGTAATGCTAAATTCAATTTGAAAATCTGCGACGTCGACACGTCGGCTATTCCTGGTTTTCTTCGGCCGATTAGTATAAAACTTTGTCGGCCCGACGTCGGCGATCTCAGAGGGGAACGCTGTTGTTGTTGTTGTTGTTGTTGTTGATGTTTTTGTTGTGTTGTTTTGATTTGGGGTTCTTCGTTGTTTTTTTCCAGTTACATTAAACCGACGACCAGACGATATCTTATTTCTTTGCGAGTGTGTAAGCAGCACTTGTATGATCAAACAATCGATGATTAATTGTAGCATGGTGTCGATAGGCCAGCGAGATAGACGAATTGACGCCGATATCAAACGGGCGTGAAAAGATCGGAAAATGGCCAGAAAGACGAACACTGCGGTGATGTTCATTAGAAGGTGACACTCGAAATCGGCAAGGAATTAAGTAGCAACCTCGGTCATGAAGATTGGCAATAGGGAGATATTGTTGCTGTGTGGGCAGCATATAGAACTGAGGCTCACGTTGTCTACTTTGTCTCCCGAGTATGTCGACATCGCTGGCATCGGGGCGTTCAAAAATGGATCCTCCAAAGTTCATTTTGAGTTTTGAATTCTCCACCATGTAATAACTTTGTTCATAAATAGATGCTTTTGAAATGGTTTTAGTTCAATTTTTATCTTCTTTGTTTCATTTATTTGTTTGCCGCCGTTATAGCGCAGTTGGTAGCGCGTCGGACTGTCAATCTAGAGTTCCCGGGTTCGATGCCCGACTGCGGTACTTATCCTTTCCGACAATTTGTCTCTCACCAATGTGTCGATAATCGTAGACCTATGTGGGATAGCAGATGGAGGCTAGGAAAGGATGTAAAGGTAGTACTGGTGTGAGAAATACCAGGATTCCATTTTTAGGTGCTCCAGCCTCCGAGATATAACTGAAAGATTGTTGAAAGCGGCGTAAACCCCATTCAAACAAAAGAAGTCTCTCTGAAATCGGAAAAACACACATACAAACAAAAGATATTCAGTGTTTTGATACCTGTAAAAGTTGAATCTAAGAACCAACCAAAGCTTAGCTCCAGGGTTAGACTCGGGATATAACAACAGGTACATGTTTTATTTTACCATGTTTAGTACATTGTTTTACCAAATGGAACTGTTACTACTACCATCTCCGTATTTTATCGTCCAGGAATGAATCCAATTTAAAATGTAAGATGGATCATTTAAGGCCCTATTAAGATGCAGTTCAGATTTTATATAGTTCTTTTCCGTTAAAGATGTCATTAGCCTTGCCGTTTGTAGGTGAAAAACACAGGTACCGAACCCCATAAAGAAATCAATCAAAGTTCAGTCTAAAAATGGTGGTTATGAGGTTTCGTCTATTCTTCAGTATAATGAATGTGGGATTTTGTCCACTCTCAAATTTTGGATGTAGTATTATATGCCTGTGGGATTTTGTCCACTCTCAAATTTTGGATGTAGTATTTTATGCCTGTGGGATTTTGTCCACTCTCAAATTATGGATGAAGTATTTTATGCCTGTGGGATTTTGTCCACTCTCAAGTTTTTGATGTAGTATTTTATGCCTGTTGGATTTTGTTCACTGTCAAATATTGGATGTAGTATTTTGTGCCTGTTGGGTTGTGGATGTAGTATTTTGTGCCTGTGGGATTTGTCCAATCTCAGATTTTGGATGTAGCATTTTGCGCCTGTGGGATTTTGTTAACTCCCAAATTTTGGATGTAGTATTTTACGCCTGTGGGATTTTGTCCACTCTCAAATTTGGGATGTAGTATTTTGTGCCTGTGGGAATTTGTCCACTCTCAAATTTTGGATGTAGCATTTTGTGCCTGTGGGATTTTGTCAACATTCAAATTTTGGATGTAGTATTACGTGCCTGTGGGATTTTGTCGAATACCGACTATGACAAGATAGCAACAACAACGATTTTTACTCTAATATATCTGCATTTGAAAAAATGAAGGCCTAGTTACTTACCATTCAAAGTAAGAAGCATTTTCCGTCATATTACCTTGAAAAGGGACATTTCAAATGTTTATTTTCACGGGTAGAAAACGGGTTTAGCCATTATTATAAGAAGTATGTTGCCCTTATTGATAGCTGGTTGGTAGCCTGAAGTAAATCGAATAGTTTTTTTTTTTTTTTTTGTTTTTTTTTTTAATTTCGTGTATAAAACCACGTGAATGAAAAGGAATGTGTGCTCAGTTCACTGTCTACGGACCAACGGTTATAATTTTCAAGTTGACGAAGGCCGCACTTAGTCCGCGCACACAAAAAAAAGATCAAAATGTCGAAGTTTTACATTTCATAAAACGAAAACACGTAATTTGTGACCGAAATACTCTAAATCGTCAGGCTATCGTCTTAAATCTTTTGATTGAAGGATTTTTTGTAAACATGTGAAGATCTGTCCCTAGGAAAGAAGTATAATAAAGTTGAAGAAGGCAATGTAGATACGTCGTTTCTTTAGCATCAATAGAAATACAAATGTTTCAAACAAACCTATAGCAGTATTCACACGAAGTCAAACTAAAATTTTAAACGTACGAAATCAACCTCGTTTTGGATCGAAAACAAGTGCCGTAGTGTATGGGAAATAGACGAGAGCGTCAGCCAGCGTCCATTTTCTACATACCAGGACACCAGGTTTTCTAACTGACTTAGACCACGTGACTATTCCGTGTTTCTTGTCCATTTTGTCGATTCTATGTGTATCATAACCTGCAAATATTTTAATCAAACGTTCGGTTCAATTGTGCTAAACTCTCTCTTTTTTGGGGTGGGTGGGGTGTTTTTTCTTTTGTTTATCCTTCTTTACACGTATTCTTAGGAAGTTGACATTTTTGATTTATTAAGCGTTATGTGTGCATTAATATGCTTGATGGGCAGGAGTTATACTTTGCTTTGGTCACAACTACTCCCCCATCAAGCATCATTCAAGCACACATAACGCGAAAAATACTAATACATCCATTAGTACACTGTTATAACGATCAACTTCCAAAACATCGCGTTGTTTTCAGCAAGTTTTATTAACAATTTGATATTTTGTCCATTTTATGTCACTTTTGAGAGTGGAAATTGAATTTCTATGTTCAATATAAAAGAAAACATTCTCGTATATCAATGAATGAAAGTGACACTTACATACGTGTGCATGTATGGAAAATGTATTTTCTTTCATTCTTGTTATATCAACTAATCAAATCAACTAATCAAAGTACTTGAAGTACTGTTAGCTAGCAAAGCATTGTTTTGTTATGTAATCTTCTTTGCCAAGTGTTATCATGATAAGTAAACAAGGTTAAAGTTACTAAGGAGTTAACAACTTGGCAAAATCTTAGACTGGTTCAAACGACAATTTAAATTTACTTGAATTCAGAAAGTCTTTCCCTTGTTGGGTAGAAAACATTGTGGACAATGTAGAAATTGCTTGTGATAAGCAATTTCTTCATTGTCCTCAAGGTTTTCCAATGCATTTCTTTTCTTGAGATGCTTAAAAAGCGGAATTGGGAGGGAATGGGTTAAATAGCATGTTTTGAGAGTTCTCTACACTTTGAATAGAGTTTGCAATATTCCTAAAATACATAAGAACTACTTCTTATGGCGTAGACATTCAATGGATTTAGTGGTTAAGCCTCCAGTGGCAGTATGTACTGGTTGAACTTTGAGAAGACCTAAAAAAATTTGACTGTTAACTAAAGCTACCAAAGCTGACGCTTTGTTAGCTAAAAATCACACCATAAAGTGTGATTATGTTTCGGGTTTTACGTACATAGATCTCAATAACCGATAAAATACGCGAGAAAAAAACCCGGGCGGCTTTAGCACATGTATCATATAACGTTAAGATATATAATGCTACAATTTAGAAATTCTATAATTTCGATATATCTCGATAAACAACCAGATATATAAAGAGGTGATGGTGTAACAGATTTGACTGGCTTGTGAGAGTTTGCCGGTCATCGAGACGTGGTTTGGTAAAACTTACGTCCCAGTATGAAACTCCAGACGGTAACGTTTTTGTTTTTTATATTACCATTATTTGATAAAGTGCAAACCGTTGGTGTGCGAGCAAAATATCGTACTTACAGATTTATTAAAGTTAATTACGACAATAAATATGTATCTATGACATTTTGCTCGCGCACCGACGATATATTTTAATCCGTTGTCGAATACAGACCTCGAAGCGATTTAAACTGACATTTTCTTAATAAAAACAAGTATGTTATGCGCCAGTCGGATGACTTCCACCCTTATACCCCCCTAATCGAATGAGAGGAATTTTCGTGACCAATATAATTTTGATGTCTTTTGAGTAAACAGTCGATGTTGGTCGAGCAACCAGTTCCATTAAGTGACGACTTTCGTTAAGCGACCACAAATGAAATCTCCTTTTCAAAATCAATGGCTCTCACAAAGAACTCGTCGCATTTGCTAAAAGTATATATCTTACCTAAATCCAAAACTGTTGGAAACCATTCTCTCAACCCTTTTCTGTAAATTCCCATCTTTTATACTTGAAATAACGTTGTGGAGAAAGAAAAGAAATGCTCGTAAGAAGCAATTTCTTCATTTTTCCCAAAATATTTTCTTCCCTACTAGATAATTATTTTTCCAGATAAAATTGACTTTAGATTGACGTCTGCAAATCTTTGAATGGAAGTGGTCACTTAACCCATTCCCAGACAACAAAATTTTAGACTGGTCCAAATTGAAAGAAGTTGCAGACGACGGTTAAAGGTTTATTAAATTTTAGATTTTTTTCAACTTTCTGGGTAGAAAACATTGAGTAAAATGAAGAAATTGCTTGTCACAAGCAATTTTTTTCATTTTACACAATGTTTTCCCAATTGCGCAATCTCATTGCATTGGTTGCCATGACAACATAAGTTGATTTTAGTTAGTATTATATGCCTTGAAGGAAAAAAGAGCCTTATCTCAGGTGAGAACAAGGGCCACTGGCCCTCTTTTTCTATTTAACAGGCAATGTGGCTTTATTCATAATACAGTCAAAAACAATAACAAAGAAATAAGATTTTCTCAGACTAAGTTTTATAAACATACCTTTATTCCTGTACAACTATTTTCATGGCAGTTTGAAAAAAGAAAAGTGTCGAGTATGTAGCTTAAATCTTTTGTGCTAGGTTGCTATAGAAGAGACTGTCTTAAATCATATTCAAAACCTCGAGTTATTGATATGTTTCATGGTCAAACTTCGAAATATAGATAACATCATGCTTGGTATTTAACCAATTATCACACAATATATTCATTTTACGCCCCAAAGAAAATTGTTCTGGAAAACAATACGGAAATTTAAGACGTTGCTTGTTACGAACAATTTCTGCATTTTCAACATTATTTTCTACTGAGAAAGACAAGATTTTAAAAATTTCAACAATTTGAAATTTGCATCTGCAACTTCTTGAATTTGGACCGGTCCAAAATTTCACTTTATTGGAATGTGTTTAAGGACTAATGGCAATTATTGGGTCAGATATGCCAACACGTATCTCCTAGTCTTGTGTGACATCACCCATTACCACACAACAAAATTTAAACTGTTCCAAATTGAAAGAAGCTGCAGACGACAATTTCGAGCTGATGGAATTGTATTTCATTTATTTATCATTATTATTATTTTCGTCTTTTTGAATAGAAAACATTGTGGATAATGAAGCAATTTCTTTTTTTTCAAAATGTTTTTTCAAAACCTTTTTCTTGAGGGGCATAAATAGGGGAGCTTGTGTGGTAATGGCTTAAATGTGATTTTTTATTTCTTCTCAGTCATTTCTGTTCATTCTACTTGACTGTCTAATAGTGATCAGTCATGTATATGGTATGGGACCAAGCATTGTACACAATATTAAGGTAGAAGAAAGACAGATATTAGATGATCTATGTCCAAAAGTTGATATTTGTGACCTGAATGCGACATCAGCTGTTGTAGAACCCAATGGATTGATCCGAAGAGGTTTCATATCGTGCTGCAAAGGTAAGAATATTTTAATTGGCTTTTCAGGCTCACCTTTGGTCGATCATAATCATCGGTATTCGATCTCGGGCTCCCTCTTTCTAACCTGGTGTCATATGATCTTCAATCAAAATATTATACAGGGGTTTAGATAAGAGCGGGTAATAACATTCTAAAATCATTATTTTTCAACGAAACTCTATGTTGTGTGTACTCATTTGAATCGTCTCGTCGAGAAGATTCAAATAAGAACCTACAAAAAAGGGTCTATAACAGTATTGGTGAGATATCAAATCTTAAATAAGAAATCACCCTCTATCAGTAACTCTGTTATCTTTAGTTAATCTGAAACGATCGCGCGTTATAGTAAGCGACTTTCGCAACCTAGAGGGCTAGACGAACGTTCATCGTCGCAGAAATGTCAGTCTGCAATGTTTCCTAGCTTAAGGGATAAATAAAAAGGCAACGAGAATATAGAAACATTTTTAAAACCTTTCTGTCAGAGTTGGTAAGACTTGGTCGGCCATACTTATCAAATTTCATCTTAGCTGCTTTTGCAGATAACAGTGGAAAGGACAGTTAAAAATAGACCAGGCGATGAATTTGGTAAATAAACACAGTAGACTTTACAAATTTAGAACAGCAAGTAGGTGAAAAACTCCGCCGGTTTGTCCTTCCTATGCGCATAAAACTGATCTCTTTTCAATGCATCTGAATATTAATAAATGTTTGTCATCTAAATTTGTACGTGATTTTCAGTATCGACTTTCTTTTTATGTGAGTGAAAGTCTTCTCAAACCATCCCACAATCGCGAATCATCGTATTCGCAAATACGAATAGCTATACAGTAATTTTTGCTATTTGCGTCGTTATTTAATCTATATTTTTACATATATGAACCTTTTTCTTTCCAAATTTCGCTGTGCACATAGTCGATTTGATCTATCGTTTATGGTGGCGTATAACTGTCACCACTTACCAGATAAGTTAACGCGAAAAAATAGCGGATAACGCGTTATTTTTCATGAAAACCTCAGTTTTTTTTTCAATTACCACATAATTAGGTTATCGTGAATATTTTCGAGTTAGTACCCCGGAACTGCCACCTCTTGTCAAAGAATCAATTAGAAAGAGTATAAAGTTAGTAGTCGCAGTCCCAGAACCCTAGCACGTGGTTTATGTTAAATTAATATCTGGATCATAACCAGGCTGTAAAAGAATGTCATGATAAAATTCAATAACATGAAAACTTTTTAAGGAAAAAAATAACGCGTTACCTGCCTTTTTCGATGATAATTATCTGGTATGTGGTGACAGGTTTATGCCACCACAGACTCTAGAGTTATAAACGACCACTTGGTATAAACAAATCACGATGCCAAATGACTATTAAGTAAAAGTACACTCACTCACCTCCAGTGCTCGTAGAAAGGTAGGCGTTCGCACCTCGTATTATATTTCGTGAAAGTTGGCGATTTGGGTTGCTATCGTGATTTTTTTCCGTGTTCTTGTCACTTTAACATGTATGGTGAACATACTTTTAGATGCATGAACAAATCCGTCATTTAAGGTGTATAGTGAACGTACCCGCCCCTTTTAGATGTATTGTGAACGAACTCGTCCCTTTCACATTTTGAATGAAGCTGTCCCTTTAACATTGTGAATGAATCCGTTCCTTCAACATTGTGAATGAATCCGTCACTTTTAGATGTATTGTGAAAAAAGTCAACTTTATATAAATAATGGACGAACCCATCAGTTTAAGAGGGATGCGAACGAAACCGTGACTTTAAGGTTTATAGTAAACAAAAAATTCACTTTTACAAGGACGGTGAAGGAAACCCTCACTTTTACGCGAAAAGTGAACAAACCCTTCACTTTTAAACAATACATAGTACATAGTCCGCCAATACGTCGATATTTTGGCACTTGACCTTACATACCACAACTGATTTCAATTTAACAACTGGCGCATGAATATGAGATGGCTTCCGCTAGCAAATCAAACGGTAGTTCGGTGGTTTGTAGGTAAACTATCAAGTTGTAATACACATGTAATGTATCTAGAATTACATTTATCATCCCTTTATGGATTTATTTCTCATTAATTAACAAAAGATATGTGTCTTCAATTCCTTTGTTGAACAAGAATCTTGACATTAGTCCATCGCAGTGATGTATGGTGAGAGTAAGGAGTAGCTCTTCTTGGAGATGGAATGTGAAGAAGCGCATAAGGCGTAGACCTTCAAAAAAGATATTAACATAGGTTTACTTGTCTTTGAAAGAATAATGGCCGGAAACACATTTAACAGTACTTTAACACGACTTCTCGGGGGTAAAATATTTTATATCATATGGGTGATGTTACCTCGTATAACATCCATGTGGTCGTCTTTCGTAACGCGTTTTCGTTACAGTCATACCAAAAACGGCGCGATATGTTTCAGGGAATATCTTAAAGTAAATTAAATCGCAGAAATATTATGGATTTATCTTACATATTTTATCTATATTAAAAATAGAATTTAGAGAGGCCGCTAGTTTCAAAATGACTGCCATTTTAAAGCGTAAATAAACATTTTCTTGTGCGGCCGAATGTTTAGTAACAATAAGAATGATTTTGATAAAACTTCATCGTTCTGTATCACCTGATATGTCGATGTGTCAATGCGCCATTTAAGCTTTAGAAAGATTTCCAATAACATTATCATTTCTGATTATGAACCGTTTCGTATAGATTTTTCCATCGTATTTTAAACCATCGAGAACAAATAAATCCACATACCGCACTGTACAGCGATTTAGTTTCGGTTTGAACTGTTTACATCATGGAAATTTTCAAGTGTCTATAATTCCTAGACAAGGTGCTAAAAACAATAAATTTTGAGTCATATCAAAGAAGATACCTTGTCCCAATCCACCGACACATTAGTTCTTGCTAGTTGGCGCATTTTAGGGAAAATATGGCCATTTCTACTTTCGTTTTTCACTTAAACACCATGTTGGAAGCCAAATTACACACAAACGGTGTATATGACGTTAAATCATTAGTAACGATAGATAATTTATTCAAACCTTATTAGGTAAATGTTGTAATCTTTTTTTAGGATGATACATTTAAGCAATTTCGAACAAAAATAAATGACACTTTTTCACGAACGCCTATGTGCCATCTTGTAAATACCGGTGCAAAATAGCGTACAGAGTTTTCATACAGTGTGAATGGCAGCTTCTAAACACTTAGCACGAAACAATCGTGAGTTGAAAACGCAACGTCTCGGTCATTACATATACAGTGAAGGAGAAGAAATTTTCTTCTAATTCATGTTCAATTAATCGAAGAAAATTATATAGCTGTGGTTGGTGCGATTTTCGACGGATTCCTGTCAATTGACCAATCGCGGCCGCAATCAAGGAAACAGTCGCGAGTATATAGTCCGCGAGTGAAGTTTGAACTCCGACTTTTGTTGCCATTTTTGTTAAGCATTTATGTTGGTTTGGGCGACTTAAACATCGTAAGTACAGCCTATTCAATGCTGTAATTACGTCGTTAGGTCTGCTACAAATTATTCTACTTTTTTATTCTTACATGCTACTCGTCAAAATTTTGCAAAGTAACGCCGTTTAAAATCTGTGGGAGTCTATGGGCGGGACTAGTGGTCACAACATTCTATCAGTTCCACCACTTGATCTACCCACTTCAGCAGATTTCTTATCATTTACCCATTGGTCTGATGTAAAATACGAAGGTCGTAACTTAATTAATGAAAGTTGGTCGAGTCAGGTGTTCAAACATTCGAACTCGGGATTGACATTAACGATATGAAGTGTCAGAGCACATATAAATCACTGGTTACCATATCATTGATACTCAAAAACGGTTATAATCTGAAGATCAATAGCCTTTAAATGTGAATATACAGAGTAAAAATGTAAATTTTTCGGAGCAAAATGTTAATATACTGAGCAAAAATATGATATACGGAGCAAAAATATAAATATACCGAGCAAAAATATAAAGTCAGTGTTTGATAGCCACGTGCATTCTGTTACCGTGTATAAAGTAAAGACGGAAAACAGCTACCGTAAGTGCATACAATAAATCTTGCTGTAATTTGTCAAGTTCAAACATGTGTCAGAGAGGTGGACATATTTTTGCGGTGAAAGACATATGGTATGTGAATGTTCTTTCTCCCGATGTTGTTGTTGTTCTAGGCCACTTAACCGACAACGACTAGTACATGGATCAGATTGAGCAACCTCTTTTGATCCCCTTTATTTGATCTTAGGTTTCAGCACGATAATGATAAGCCACTTACAGCATTTCTAACAAAGGGTTTTCTGAGAAATACCAGTATCGAAGTCTTGGACTGGTCTTCACGCTGCCCTGGCCTCAATTCGATTTAGCATATCTGGGACAAACTAGGCATCCGTTTTCGTCAGTCACTCAATCTAACTCAGACGCTAGATCTTTAACGTACTCTTGTTGAACAATGGAGACATCTTAATTGGGCAGCGTTCAAAATTAAATGTTTCAAGAACCATGAAGAGGCGTTGTGTTGCTGTTAGCGATGCTCGAATGGATATAATCGATTTTGAAAACATAAGTGTTATCTTTTGATCACATGTTAATCTAATTCAAAGCGTCCAATGTTTGACTTTTTGACGTTTATCTATTTAACGTTCTACCGCTGAAAATTTTTACACCTCTGCAACTAGCCAGATATTTTGTGGTCTTTACGCGAAAAAGATTGTTGCAATATATATTATACCAAATTCGGTCGCAAAAAATTCGGAGTATCAATCTTTCATTTTTTATAGGAATCTCTAATTGGATATTTTTATCGTGTATAGTAACGAGAATTATTTTTAAAAAATGAAAACTTTGCATATGCTTTGACATTTCGTTATTCTATTTTCCAGGCTGTTCATGCCACAAGGATTGTAAAGAAGAGCTAAATTGTTGTTTCTCGGACAATAACAATAGAAATGGTGACAACAATGATCCTAAACGAGAATGTCTGTATACACGCATTGGTCAACCAAATGATAACATTCCTGTGATTGTACCAGCCTACCAAACTATCATACAGGCACCTTCTTCTGGCTGCGTGGAGAATGAATCCTTGACTATTGGACCCAACCAAGTCGTATATCCGACATGCGAGGACAACTATTTTTCATCTCTTGGTTCCTACTTTCCAGTGTATTCTCCAAAAACGGATCTGATCTACAAAAACGTACTGTGCGCCCGCTGTCATGGCGTAGAAGATTCTATACCATTTGTTCCAAAACTAGCATGTCGGGGATCTCGGGAATTTCCAATAAGTATGTCTGAACAACTTTATTTTCTTGAAACGGGCTTATTTACAACTCAATGTTTCATGGACTTTTCGTATGGAGATCCATCGATAATTTCTACAAAACAGTGTTATAGGAACGTCGTTAAAACCTGTGAGTCTAACGAAATCAAAATACCCTCAGACATCGACTTAGGAATTATCGATATAGAGATGGTGAAACCTCTATGTGAAATGGGTCTTTATTCCCCAATGGTTCTAGAAGAAAAGGTATATAGGAATGCTTTCTGTGCCCTTTGTGGCCAAACTCCATTTAAAGATCTACTTTGTTTACAAGACCCGACAGAGAGAACTGATGATGACACTCTAGTACATTTACTGGACACTACCATGCTAGCGAGGCAGGTTCTCACTTCTCCAGAAACACATCAACATCCAGAAGTTTGTATGACTAAAAACAATGTTCGGGTAATTTGAAAATAAACATTACATATTTCATTTTTAGTTTCGTCTATCAAGATTCAAGCCCTTAGAATGGCAGTAATTTGTATATTTATTTATTCATTTTTTCACACTTCCATGAACAGAATTTTGAGCACGCGATTATTTAGTATGCTTGCGCACAAAGTAAATACATAAAATTTCACTTAAAACTAGTGAAATATATGCTTCATGGGATTAAGTTATAAGAAATGAAGAGGTTTCCTATTCTCTTTTTTTCACTGAGGAATAAGCCTTACACTTATATAGGAGTTCGCTTCGCGGATATTCGTAAGATTCAACATTTTTTAATAATTTCTAGCTATGGGCTATTTAAATAGAATCTTCTTTTTAATGGCATCTATTGATCTATTCAATGTTATCTCCAAACAAACTTTAGTGTTCAAAAGTTACAAGAATGTTTGAATCTGCCAAAAAATACTTTAGTAAAACATGTTTATCCTTTGGAAGCAGTTCTCTTTATAACGTAGTTTTCAGGCGTATAATTTTTTAGTTGACCTATCGCGGATGTAAACCAATAAACCAGTCGACCAAAGAAATCTTTCATTTAGACTGGAAGATGACTTAAAAGTCTATATATGTGAAGCATTTTTGTTGGTTTTGGGACTAGATCCCAAACCAACAAGAATTCTACTTTTTGTAACATGCTACTAACCATAAATTCTGCAAAATAACGCCATTAAATATCGAAGCGGAACTTTCTGTCAGAGTCAATAGAGAGGGCAAACAGGGTAAGTGGGCGGGGCAAGCGATCGGTTGATATTCTTAAATAGTGATCTTATATGAATTTATATAAACAGATCTGATAAAAAATGAATTTTATTAATTTTGTGCAATGACTAATGATTGGATTCTCAATGGAAATATGGGGACGGAGCCAATAGGCTAATCTCTGGCCCCGCCCACTGACTCCCTAGGTCCCGCCAATTGACTCCGACGGCATTGATTTGCAAAATTAATCGCCAGCAGTATATAACAAAACAGTAAAATGGTTGCTTTGTGACATAAACGTCTTAACTACAGCTTGAATAAACTCTAGTTACGATGTGTTAGTCACCAAATTAACAATTACTAACAAATGGTTGGCGAGTGGTCGGTTGGCGACCCAGACGTTTTGAACTCGACAACCAACAAAAATGTTTTACATATATATCGACCGATGTTTAGATAAATGATTTGATTATTTCATTAATTTTTATTGGTTGTCGGTCGCTTTCCGTCAGTTAAAATCGATTGAATTTGTCATGGTGAGAATCAATTGATTAAACGGGGTCCAACTTCGCTTTTAACAATATTTCAGTCATATCACGGCGGCTGGAGCACCTAACAATGGATTTCTGATATTTCTAACACAAGTATTACCACTACATCCTTCCCTAGCCTTCAGCTGCTATCCCACTTAGGTTTACGATTATCCACCCATTGGTGAGAGACAATTGTCTGAAGAATATGTGCCGCCGCCGGGGATCGAACCCATGACCTCCTATTATTGAAGACTAGGAGTCTGATGCGCAACCGACTGCGCTATGACGGCGGTCATGAAGAGAAAGGCAACAGTATAATCTTAAAATGTTGTTAAATAAAGTACATACAAACAGCATAAACTTGACAATATGATTTGTGGACAACCATATTTGTTCGATCTCTTGCCTGTCGGATTTACAGAAATCCTGACAGTAAGTTCCACTTCGATTTTAAACGGGGTTATTGGTTAGTAGCGTGTAGCAAAAGTTACCAGACTGACAAAAATATTAATTGATTATAATTTATTTCAAATACGTCAAGGAGGGGGGATAGTTTGTTTGTTGTTTTCTTTTTTGTTTTGTTTTTTGAGTGTTGTTATTGTTGTTCGTTTGTTTTTTAAGTTCTGCTACAAATAAAGAATATATTAAATTGCAGACATCTGACAGATGTAAGAGGTTATACTGTTCTAGTGGAAAAATTCGTAATACGAATGGCGACTGCGTGTTTATCACCAACTCGTGGTCTAGCGGAACAATTTTGATCCAGCTAAAGCTTGTCCCAAAACGAAGCGACCAACATATTCGTAAGATTATTCAAGAAACCGACGTTGAAGTTTTAGTCCAGGCCATTACTAAGCAACAACCTTGGCCAGAAAGCTGGAGTATAATGCGATTAATGAGGCGACAGGATGAAAGTAACTGTTCCGAAAGAAGCGAGTTGACTATAATTGTTGAAACTGAGTCCAACAACCTCGAACAATTATACAATGACATTAAATCATCGACTAATGACCTTTGGACGATAAACTTGAACGGTTCAAGCTTTCAATTCCATCAAAAGTTTCATGACTACATGCTTGCCTCGACGGACCAAATAAATGTTATGCGTCCATTTTGGCAATCGGAAATACTCAACTTGACCTTTCCTCTTCCATACAATGGCTGTAAGAATATCTATTGGGAACAAGTATTTGCTCGTAAATCTTTCCGATCTACACCTGTACAAATTACCAAACTGATTCTCTGTAAGCAAATAACGTTAGTCCCGGGTGAATTTACCGTAGGAGGTCGAGGCTCCTATCTGCAGAGTAACCTTACAAAACGTGTCCTATTAAAATTTGAGTTTGATTTGGTCCTCATGAAAGGTTACCATGCCAGAGTTTGTCTTGCTGATACAATCTTCTCCGTGAAACAAAAGAGTGTCGGCGCGCTTATGGCCTCGGTAAACGTTACCGCTGTCCTGATACTTGCAATCTTCTCATCCGATTTTTTTGCAAGATAATTTTATTCAGGGGACCACTAACCGATATAAAGTAAAGCGTGTGTTTTCAAAAATGGTTCTGAACAAGAACAATGAATTATTTGTTTGTGGAAAACCGATTGTCCATTCGTAAATATTATTACAGAATAATTTTGATTTGCTGTAATTATTTTTTCGTACTTCCACGAACAAATTTTAAGCTCCAAAACATTTTGTATGCTTGCGCACAAAGTAGATTCATGCGATGTTTTGCTTGATTGTATTAAAATATATGAAATGATTAGAATATTTCTCTCACACTCTCTCTCTCTCTCTCTCTCTCTCTCTCTCTCTCTCCTCTCTCTCTCTCTCTCTCACTCTCTCTCTCTCTCTCTCTCTCTCTCTCTCTCTCTCTCTCTCTCTCTCTCTCTCTCTCTCTCTCTCTCTCTCTCTTCCTCTCTCTCTCTCTCTCTCTCTCTTCTCTCTCTCTCTCTCTCTGTCTCTCTGTCTCCCTCTCTCTCTCCCCACCCCCCCCTCTTTCTCTCACGTATTCAAATATTGAAATTAGTTTTTACGGTTATACCTCCATGAAACAAAAATATTCTTTTCATCCCTTAAATGAAAAGAGAAATAATCTCTCCATTTTTAAAACAATTTTAAGCGAATTGACGTTACTAAATTAGTCATGTAAAATTTCTAGACTTTTGTTGTCCGGTTTGTAGGGTAAGTAGCATTTTTAACTCTTTTCTCGTTATAATTGTGACGAATTGACAGGACGCTGCCTAACCCTAACCCTAACCTACTACCTCTGATCGCCACACCCACTTAACCTATTCCACACAATAAAATTTTAGACCAGTCAAATTCAAAGAAGACGGGACACATATAAATCTTATATTTGAAAACCTAACAAAGAATTGTCTGGACCCAGACTGTAGTTAAAATAGTCAAAATCCTTGTTGGCAACACACCAATCACTTTTCAACCAAAATTAAGTCCCTAAATAAATAACCTGCAATGAAAAAAACAATTAGCTAGCATGACTTAAGAGTAAAGCTTGAAAGAAAATGCTATGATTTAAAGGCAAATATGAAATCGGTGTGAAATTTACTAATCAAAGATATTTGACATGGCCGCCCAAATTCACTGAAAAATGAGCCGTTTTACGCAAATTCAAATCCTAGTAGTAGCCACAAGGAAATGATAGCCCGCTTGCTCTCTGTAAAGTAGAGACAGTGCAAAGTCTGCAGATACACCAAAAGGTATATGGTTACCATATTCTTTTTTTCACAATTTTTCATTAAACTCATACCAGTCAATTTAACGCCTCGAAGCAAGCCAAAATCCGCAACCCCACCACTTTCTGTTTCTGGCATCGCTCGATGCAGGCAAACAGTGTAAAGCTCGCTATCTTTTAGTTTCGCATCAATATCGTGTTTTATATTCATTTAATGCAACATTTTTTTTCTTTACCATCAAATATCTGCTCAAAACTTGCCCTTTCCTAATACTTATCATTTTGACGTTGGCCACCCTGTTATGTAGACTGGGACCTAACATACAAATATATTGTGGGTTTTTTAGGGATACTATTTCAAGAGTAGACCTACAATGTAAATTTTACTCATGGGTTTTTGGTAACTAAAGATATTGTAAACTTTATGTGGTTTATTCGAAAAATAAACTTATAGATATAAATGTTGGTTATCTGCATTTTTTCGCCTACAAATAAAATAGTTTTAGTTGAACAATTTAATAAGACGCCTTTAAAAGCATATGTCAAATGCATCTTGTTTTGTGTGACTTAACCTTCTTGGCGTTTTCTATATTTTAAGAAAAGAGGGTTAAATATCACTTAAATCATCACCTCTGTTTTGGCGAGCTTTTAGAATGTTATTAAGTACAGCAGTTGATATCACAGGGTGGTATCGACTTGCAAAAGAATCGTCCCCAACCATTTCACAGATAGGAAATCTGTCGATCCCAGGTAACACCTAACACTTGATACTGTGGACATAACGGAGGTATTATGCCTTGTTTTTCCTGTTGTTGTTTTGCTTGGGGGTTTTTACAAGGCGCTTGAATATTCTTAAATGTTAACTAAACCCTTTCACGTACAGTCCCCGATTTTTACGTGTCTGTGGTAGTATACTTGAGAAAGCATTGTGAAAAAAGAAGAAATTGCTTGTAAAATGCAATTTCTCCTTTTTCCACAACATTTTCTATCACATAGGATGGTAATTTACTTAATTGTACTTACTTTACAATGTTACCTGCTATCCCTTTGAATTAGGAAAAGTCTAAAATCCTGAAAAACAGTTTTAGGGTTAGGTTGTTGAAAACCTTTGAAATAGAGGAAAGGGACTCACAAGCAAGCAGATTACCCTGTTTATCTTTTCACAAAGAATATTCTGAATAGATTGTACGCGATCCAAATTACCACTGATGAAATCCCATCTCGGCCATCAATTTCAATCATTCATAAGCTATTTTGGAAAAGAACAAACCGCTTGATGCAAGCAACCTGTCTATTTCTAAGATTGTTTTATAAGCTATTTTATTTTCAATTATACGACATTTACAATAGACATTTTGCCATGTCTATCTGTATAAATGGGGAAGCCCATATATATGTAGTTAAAATTAGAAGGTCTTTGATAGATAATGGAAAACAATGTTTTGTATGGTTGACCGGACGGATGGTAATCATGCATTTTTTCTTTCGGATATAATTTGAATTTGCAGGAGCAAGTGAGAGAAAAGGCTCTCTACCCCTCTACAAAAACTTTGGTACATAAAGTAATAGGAACCTATTAATGAAAAGTCTATTAGAAAGATTATGCTTATGCCGTCAACTTAGCCGCCTCCACCAATTAAACCGCTGCCTACGTTCCTGGATTATCACCAATTGAAGGCGATAAAATAAACATACAATACATATCTCTTCCGGTAAATTATCGATAGGTCACGAAATTTTGGGCTCTCGATTTTAAATCGAAAATGATGAAAGTTTAAAGCTTTGAGTGAATAAATGATGATGGAAAATGACCAGGAAAAGGGGAAAGTGCTCTAATAGTTGGAATAAACGTAAAAAAACTAGTAGTAATAGTGATGAGGATTTAAATATTGATAAAAACAGAGTAAAAAAAGTAGACGGAGAGGCCCGGAAACGGGTACCGGGGGTACAGGAAAGAAAGACAGAGAAAATATAGAATTAAGTGACATTTTGAGTCAAACAAATTCAGTTTTGTACGAAGACAATATATTTGAGACTGTAGCTGATCATACGGCATCAAACCCAGGTAATCACAAGGTGTTGTACAAAATGAATGAGCCGAATGAGTAAGAGAATGGAATAGAGAACTCTGCATATGAAAATAAACAACAGTCTAATCCAAATCCAGGTTCCACGTCAGTAACGTCAGTAACGTGCATTTCGCCGTCCATTTCTCCGTCCAACGCCGATATAATTAATCAACTTAAGCTACTAGGAAAGAGTCTTGAAGATAAAATATACAACAGATTTGCCGAAATGGATATAAAGTTGAAATCAATTGACTCGCTAGTTAAAAAGTCGACACATTCGAAGCAGAGCTAAAAGATATAAAAATCGTTATTAGAAGTACAGTGCTTAAAAATGCCGAAAATATAGTAGAAACAATTGAAAGGGTTGATAGCGTTGAATTTATGTTTGAGTTACAAGAAGAGAGATTAGATTCGCTGAAGAAAGAGATCGATGATTTAACGGAAAGTATGACTTATATACAATCGCAGTCAATGAGAAACAATTCAATATTTTGCAATTTACCAGAACATACCAGCGAGAACCGGCTGATACTGAAAATAAAGTTAGAGAGTTTATGGTCTCAAAACTCAGAATTGCAAGTGATATCGTTTAGAGAGAGTTCATCGCATGGGACCTCAAAACTCGGATAGCGTTAGAAAAATCGTCTGCAAATTCAACCAGTTCCAAGACAGAGAGATGGTGAGGAAACAAAGTTTCAACTTAAAAGGGAACGAATTGTCCATGAACAGTTCCCGCCCGAAATAGTAGCCAAGAGAAAAAAAACTTTTACCATGATTGAAGAAAGCCAAGGACACGGGAAAGAAGGCGTGGCTTTCATATGATACCCTTTACGTAGACGGTAAGCCGAAGAAGATAAGATAGGAAGAGGAGGAGAGTGAAGTTCGTTGTATTGTATGGAACTGTAACGGTTTTACAGAGTCAAAACGTGAAAATCCGGAATTTATTGAAAAGCTAGTTCAAAATGATATCATCTTTATATCAGAGTCGTGGTGTGATGAACATTCAGATATTGATATTTTAGGGTATAGATCCTTCAATTTTTATCGTAAATTTAAACACAGAAAGGCAAAAAGAAATAGTGGTGGAGTATTGTTGTACATTAAAGAAACTTTATGTAACGTAGTGACAGTAGAAAAAAATAGATTTGATACGTTGATATGGGTTAAAATAAACGGTACCTTACTACCTATAGATACAGATATTTATATTTATTTTGTCTACCTTTGGCACGATGATTCTCCCGCAGATAACTATTATAAGTCTAACCTTTTTGAATTATTGAACAATGATGTGTCTTATTATAAGAATTACGGCAATGTCTTAACCGCTGGAGACTTTAATGCCAGAGTTGGCAAAAAAAAAAAGGATTATGTGGTATGCGATAAATATAATCCTGAGCTGGATTCAGATTATTACATTCCAGATAAACCCTTGGTACGGGCCTCAGAGGATAACATACACAACTCGAGAGGAGTACAGTAAGTAGATCTATGTAAAACTACGGGCCTTTAATTAGCCAATGGAAGAGTAGGGTGTGATAAAAACATCGGTAAATACACGTTTTATAGTAAGAAAACTTGTAGTACCATTGATTATCTTTTATGTAACCATAATATGTTTACAATACTGAATAGTTTTCAAGTAGACAATTTTAACATATTCAGTGACCATGCACCGTTATTATTCTCTTTGGAATGTAAATCTTTATGCAGCGACAAACATGACATTACGCCTACTGAACACCAGTATTTAAAATGGGATCCAGCTAAACGAGATTTATTTAGAAACTGTATAATTGCTAAATTACCAGAATTTAATAAAATTATTGATAAAAACAGTTGTATGTATAACAATGATGTAGCTAAAATGATACATGATTTTTCAGTGTGTATAACTACTACAGCTGATACTTTGTTTAAAAAACGTATTGTTGATAAATCGGTTTTCAAACAAAAAGGTACTAGCAGTAAGTGGTTTGATAATGATTGTTTACAGGCAAAACGAATTTATAAAAAGGCACTAAAAGACTTTAATTTGTTGAAAAACGAACAAAATAGAACTGTGCTATCTGAGAAACGTGTTGCGTACAAAAAAATAACTCGAATAAAAAAGAGATTATTCCGAAGACAGCGCTCGAAAGAACTTGAAAATATGAAAAATAAAAATCCGCACGATTTTTTGAAGTACTTTACACCAAAGAAAGAGACAAATAATAAAACACAAATTTCTGTTAATGATTTTGAAAATTATTTTAAGAGAATTTGCAATGATATTAAATGAAATTGGCCAGTTCGTTGATGGAAGCGATTTTAACGAGCAAAATCAAACATTCTTTGAATTAAACGAGCCAATTTCTAATTATGAAGTCGAACACGCCATTAAAAGAATAAAACGTAATAAAGCTTCAAGCCCTTATGACCAAATATTAAACGAATATTTAATTGAAACAGCCGATATTTTATCTGGACATTTAACTGACATATTTAACGTAATTTTCGATTTGGGCTACTTTCCTAAAGGTTGGTCCGAAGGATTGATTATACCTATTAATAAGAAGGGAGACAAGTCGGACCCTAACAATTAGAGGGGGATTACCCTGGTTAGCTGCCTTGGTAAATTATTCGTCAGTGTTTTAAATGAGCGGGTACATAATTGGTGTAACGAACAATGTAAGATATCCGATTCGCAATTCGGTTTTAAAAAAGGAAGCTGCACTACTGATGCTATTTTAGTTTTATCAAATTTAATCGATCATGTTCTTAAAAAAAATCAGCGTTTATACTGTGCCTATGTCGATTTTCAAACGGCGTTCGATTCTATATATAGAAATGCTTTATGGTATAAGTTATTTAAACAAGGAAAAGATGGAAAAATCCTTCGCATCTTTAAATCTATGTATGACATAGTAAAATCGTGTGTAAAAATATGACTGAAAACACTATGAGAATAGATAAATCTATCATTTATCATTATCTGTCTATCATTAGCAATTTCTCCTTTTCTCTCAATGTTTTCTACAGTTTTTGATCATCAATATACGGGGTTAAGTGATATTGTGTTATGTGGGGTAAGCGTGACGGATTTGATAACATTTTATTAGCTAGCAAAATTTTGAGGCCGTCTCAAAGTTCAAAGAGTGCAAACTACCACTGGAGTTTTAACCACCAAATCCATTGAATGCCTACGCTATAAAATGTAGTTCTTATGTATTTCAGGAATATTGCAAACTCTGCGCACAAGTTCATCTCTTGGGTATTTTAGCTCACTTGAGGACATCGTGTTCAAAATGACCCTGATCAGAGTCTTCAAAACAGTTTCAAATTGTTGAAAATTCTTTTATCTCTTTATATAGAAAACAATGTGGAATATGGAGAAATGGCGTGTAACAAGCCATTTTTTTCATTTTCCACATTGTATTCCACAACTACTTTCTCGAGGGGCGTACAGAAGGAGGGATTATGTGGGAATGGGTTAACTCCTTAGTTACTTTAACCTCGTTCATTTATCGTGATAACATTTTTCAAAGAAGATTACATAATAAAACCTAGCTTACAGTACTTTCAGTACTTTGATTCTATCTTCCACATCAACGACCGGGAAAATACAATGCATGCGAACTCTCGTCTGAGCTTTGACTTTATGATTGGTAATGAAATTGGAGTATAACAAAAATGGTGATAAACAAAAGGAAGTCGAGGGACGCATATAGCCAAAGTTTCAAATCTATGTTTAAATTCGCAATTAAGGTTGACCGTAGTCGATACGTAGCTAATATGCTATATGCAGCGGACTCCCATTGTTGAACAGGTTAATGTTTGTATTTATATAAGATATTTCTTTACATTATCTTTAAACAAAAGTAGCACATTAGCATACCGTCTGCTCATAATGAATTGCGGAATAAATATAAAAATGATAAATCAACGAATAACATAATACGGAAAGCCATGAATCAAAAATATAACTATAAAAAACTATACAGAAATACTTGTTTCTCGATACAAATTCAACCAAGATTGCTTTATATCGAATAAAGTACGGTGATATTTAGTTTCATTACACTCCACTGAACTCAGACCAATAACTATGAGAGTTACAGCTATGTGGTGTTGTATGCGTTGTCTTTCTTTGTATTAATTCTTATTTGCTAAAACTCCGATTGAGGCAAATTCTATCCAATTAGCAGTCAAAGAACGGATTATGCACGAGTTGAATACAAATTTTATGATTTGATATTCATTTACATAATATCATGTACTTTATATACAGTTCTTGAAATGGTTGTTGGGAGAGATATCATGACTTTTCCTTTTTCGCCTCGTGGAAGAGTCGGATGACGGTCTCACACGACCGATCCTCACCATCGAGGTTGCGAGGGTCTTGGCTTGCTTTCACCTTCTCTCATAAAAGAAAATTGGAAAGCATGGCCTCTTCACCCGCCACCGTTTATACCAAGATTTAAATACCAATAAATCGTCACTCACAGCTAAATACACGAATATTCACGGTCACATATAGGCCCATGGGGCCGGGTGTTTTATTTAATTCATTGTTTTTATTCTGTACTGTTGAATAACATGCATGTAACACATGTCACTATAATAATCAAAATTTACTTACTTTACTGTCATTAACTTCGCGCCGTGAACCACCCCTGTATGCGAAACATGACACTACATCAACCTTTCATCTTTTAATCCATTCCCACTCGATTTTTTTAGAATTGTCCAAATTGAAAGAATCTGCAGACGATAGTTTGAAGTTAATGGAGTTTTAGATTTATCATCTTTTTTAGATACAAGCAATTTCTTCATTTTCCACAGTGTTTTCAAAAGCCTTTTCATGTGGGGCGTAAAATGGAGGGATTGTTTGGGACTAGATTAAATATCAGTTGCTAAAATAAAGGCTATACAAACTCTCCTCAAGCTTTTCAATACGAATTCTTAATTCTCAACCCCTGCCTTAATAGTCTATCGGTTACTTATTTCATTATGTGAGTGTAGCTGCATGTCAGTCTTCGTCAAGTGAAGCATTATCGCCACTGTATTATAACTAATGCTGTTGTAAGATCTACATGTTTGAATCCGTAAAATAAACCGTTAAATTTAAGCGCTGGTTTTCTGCGATGTAACGCCACCGATAAATCAATACGACAACTTTTGAAGCAAAGGTCCGATTAATCTCGTTTTGTGTCATTAGCCACCCGAGGTCAAATATCCTATTAAGATTTTTAGACAATGCTATCTCCTTTTAACATCTTACAGTACAATCCCTGTTTGTTTTTTTGTTTGTTTGTTTGCTTGCTTGTTTGCTTGTTTGTTTTATTTTGTTTTTGTTTTGTTTTTTGTGTGTTTTTTTTTTTGGGGGGGGGGGATGTTTGTTTGTTTAATTTTGTTGTTGTTTTGTTTGTTATGTTTTGGGTTTGTTGTTGTTGTTGTTGTTTGTGAAGGTTGTTGGGGTTTTTTTTGTTTTGTTTTTTATTTCATCTTCGTGGTTTTATTATACTTAAGAAAAAATGTTGGAAAAGAAGAAATTGTTTGAGAAGCAATTTATTCTTTTCCCACGATAAATATTTTCTTTCCTGTAGGTTGGTTACTTTTCATATTGCACCCACTTTCAGTTGTTGTCTGCAACTTCGTTAAATTGGACAGGTCTAAAATTTTGAAACGCAGAAAAGGAATAATGTGTAATAAAATTGCCATCTGGAATGTTATTTAGTACAGCGGTTAATATCACCCTTGGAAATGACTTGCGAGCGCATCATCGGCCATTTCACAGGTACTCCGCCTATCACAGTCAAATATGATCAGTGTGACAAAACGGAAATAGAGAATAAACCTCATTTACTTCTCACATGAGGCGGATCGAATCATAGTTGGGTGGTTATTAAGTATACAATCATACTTAAAAGCCCAGTAACTCTGAAAATCTTCCCAATCCACCAGTAACAGAGTTAGAATACCAAACTGCCCAGCATGTATTTGATTGGTAAAGTCTTATAATTGATAGCACTAGCAAAAGACTCCACAATTGCTTATTTATCCTGGGTCTACGGACATTCTGATGAACCAACTTAATTTCTAAAACCATATTTTACCTCCGAGGCCTAGGAAGGCAAATCAGTTATCAGAACAACTTTTCCTTATAATTTTGTTGTGTGTTTTGGAGCAAGATATGGCTTTCATATTATTTGTCTTCATAGAACTTAGAATCATTCTAGACTTTCAGCCATTCCCCATACACAGATTACTTATCTAGTTTTTTAGTTCCTCTGGCTGAAAGCCAGCAAGCTATTATCATATTGTTATGTCCGTCGTGCGTCTGTCCCTGTGTCAGTAAACTTTCACTTTAAAAATCTTCCCTTAAGAAAGTGCTGAACAGAATTCGACCAAGTTTCACAGAAATGATCCTTAGGTGACGCTTTATCAGATTCCTTTAAAGAATTTCGATCGGATGAAAAACCTGTCTTTAATGAATTGGGATAATTTCCTTATATGGTGAAATCTTTGAAAATCTTCTTCTCAGAAACCAATGAATGCATTTCCACCCTATTTCACAGAAATGTCCCTTTGGTGACGCTTTATCAGATTCCTTCAAAGAGTTTTGATTGAATGAAAATTTTACTTTCATTGGCGGGCTTATTTCCATATATGGTATTTTGTAAAAACTTTTTTAAAAAATCTCGGAAACTAGAATGCTGATTTCAACCAAATTTCACAGGAATTATCCTTTGGAGATCCATTTTCAGATTTCTTCAATGAAATTGATTGCATGAAATACATGACTTTTGTGGTTGTAGCTTATGTCCATATATGGTATACAGTGAAAATTTTGTTTATACCTTTCATCTCTCTTGGAAATGAATTTTACATAACTTGACTTTTGTAAAGTTTGAAACGCTTCTCTAGAACTATTTAAAAGAATTCGGTGAAGAGATTTATTTGTCAGACATTTAGAATACGATTCAGTTTATCATGAACATGCTTAATCAATACTCCATGGTTGCGGACTGAGAGAAATCAGGGTAGCCAGTTCAAACCCAGGTGGTGTCGCTTTTATATAGTCTCATAGTTTCATAGACTAGCGGTTTAACCCTTTCCCAAAACAATAGTGTTTTATGAAGCCCCCACAAGAGAAAGGTTTGGAAAGCACTTTGGAAATGAAGAAAGTGCTTGTTACAAGCATTTTGTTCACTATCAAAAATGTCCCCCCATAAGACGAGGATTTTTTAAAAATTCACGAACTAAAATTGTCGTCTGCAACTTCTTTGGAATTGAACCAGTCAATTTTTTTTCTTGTTATGGTTTAAAGAAAGCAAAATACAATATGGGTACACAAATACACTTATTTGTATTTTGCAATCACAAAGCGTGCACAACCTATATTTATTATCCTACAAAGAAACTTGTCGCAATTTGATTGGTTAAAAAGCACCTGAATGACAGCAGTGCGGTTATACATCACGTGTGTTCCCCAAGGAGCCTCGCCGGCGATATAAACATATTTTCTTTAGTGGGGACCAGTCCATTCTCGCTTAGTCGGTTGCTTAACAGACTTTTCACACAATAAAATGAGTAGTAGGTCCATTGAATTTTGTATATAAAGAGGTCTTTTTTAAATAAGGGAATTTTGTGTGTTGTAGTTTTCCCTAATTTGCGCTTTTACATGAATGTGGTGTGTGTGATAATATTGAAGGTCAAATGCTCCAAGGGTCAATTGTGTTAACAGATTACGCGAGATCACTCTAACAATTCCGTCAAACTGTTTTTAAATCTGAATTATCTTTATAATGTAAATCAAGCCGATCGTCACACTTTTAAGACATTATCTACTATGATTTGAACCAAGACGTCTCACTCCCTAGTGCAGTAAGTGTTTGCCCATGAACTTCAGGGAGTGATAATCTTAAATGTGATCTCACAGCTCAAGTAAATACACATGTTTGAGCCAACATAATTTAAATCATTCCTGAATTACACTCAACTTTTCAACACAAATAAAAATGAAAACATTTCATGCTACTCCACGTTTTCTCCATTCCCGAAACTGTCAACATATTTCTTGGAATTTATGACGTCACCGACTTTAATTAGAGGCACCTTTGGATGAATGGGAATTTTGGTTGAAACTGATAGCTATGGAAGCACTTAAAGGTAACGGGATGAAATTTGAGTTAAAAACTTTGTAGTATAAAAAAATCGTTATACGGTTACTTGCATAGATGTATGACGATTTATTCCTGACTGGAGAAAACAATGTCATCCCTTGCCTGCGACTCGGGTGACATCATTTTCTCCAGCCGGGAATTAATCGTCATAAACCCCGACAAGAAACCGTATAATTAATGATATACACGCATGAGGTTACATGGAAGTAAATCATTTCCTATAGACGACCATTATAACATTATTGCTCACAGCTGGGTCCACGAGTCTGCAACGAAATCAAAGCTTATATCAAAATTAAGAGAAATCATTCGCACATTCAAATAGTGTAAAAATTATATACATTGATCCATTTTATCAATGACCTTTGACCTCATTTTTAAGATGACCCTCATTTCGCATCTATAAATATAGCGATTCTCGGAAAATAAGCCGATGTCCGAACGTGGCTCTTGAAATGTAAATATGGATACAATCTCAATTTTCCGACTGTTAATTGAAAAACGGTAAACATTTCCAGAAAACAAACATTGGGTTTCGCCTGCAATATTTATGACCAATTAGAATCGGCCTTGATCTTAGTTTACTTGACCGAACTTTCTCTAGACAAAATGCTGACAAACGGCGCGAAAGTTATCTACTTCCGCAGTTCCATATATAACTTTGTTTGGCAATACTACAACCACGAGAAAGGTGAATAGTACAGCGATGCAAGTTGAAAACTGAGAAAAAAATTAGTACACAAATATGAAAACTTTCAAATAAGAATACAAGTAGGTACGTATAAGGATCTTTACGAAACCCTTCAATCAAATAAACGAATTAATAGAAATGAAACAAATTAGAGAAATTCAAAATAACTCAAGCGCTCTCGGTAAAAAAACGAAGAAATTTTACAGCTGTGCCGTTTTTTCCTTGTAAAATTGGAATACGAGGTACAAGAGTACGAAAATGATTACAAGATAACGACGATGAGATCATGTGTGTTCGACGGTGAGATCACGAGAGTACGACGACGAGAACAAAAGAGTGCGACGTTGAGAACACGAGAGTACGCCGATGAGAACACGAGAGTACGACGATGAGAACACGAGTGTACGAAGAAGGGAACGTGGCGTACAAGAAAGAGACCACAAGGGTACGACGGTAAGATCACGAGAGTTCAACGTTGAGATCACGAGAGTACGACGATGAGGACACGAGAGTACGACCTTGAGAACATGAGAGAACGACGATGAGATCACGAGAGTACGACGATGAGGACACGAGAGTACGACCTTGAGAACATGAGTACGAGAAAACGACGATGAGAGCACGAAAGAACGACGATGAAAACATGAGAGTACGTCGATGAGAACACGAGAGTACGACGATGAGAACATTAGAGAAAGACGATGAGAACACAAGACTACGACGATGAGAACACGAAATCACGACGATAAGATCACGAGAGAACAACGATAAGAACTCGAGAGTTCGACGGTGAGAACATGGGAGTACGACGATGAGATCACAATAGTACGACGATGAGAACATGGGAGTGCGACGGTGAGAACATGAGATTTCGACGATGAGAACATGACTATACGACGGTGAGATTATAAGAGTACGACGATGAGATCACGAGAGTACGACGGCAAGTCACGAGGGTACGGCAATGAGAACACTAGATAACGATGATGAGATCACGAGAGTACAACGATAAGATCAGGAGAGTACGAAGATGAGAACACGAGATTACAAGGATGAGATCACGAGAGTACGACGGTGACAACACGAGAGTACGACGATGAGAACACGATAGTACGACATTGAGCTTTCGAAAATACGACGATGAGATCACGAGAGGTCGACGATGAGATCACGAGAAATCGACGATTAGAAAGAGAGTACAAGGATGAAACACGAGAGTACGAAAATAAGAACAAGAAAACGACGATGAGAGCACTAGATAATGTCGTTCAGATCATGAGAGTATGATCAAAAGAGTACAAGAAAACGACGGTGAGAATATGAGAGTACGAGGATGGGAAAACGAGAACACGACGGTGAGAACATGAGAGTACGAGGATGGGAAAACGAGAACACGACGGTGAGAACATGAGAGTACGAGGATGGGAAAACGAGAACACGACGGTGAGAACATGAGAGTACGAGGATGGGAAAACGAGAACACGATGGTGAGATCAAGAGAGTACTGGAAAACGACGATTAGATCAACAGAGTTCGACGAATAAAACACGAGAGTTGGACGATGAGAACACGAGAATACAACACGACGACAAGAACATGAGATTACACGCATGAGATAACGAATATCTCATATTCCAATCATCGTGATGTCGTACTCTCGTGATCTCAGCGTCGTACTCTCGTGTTCTCGTTGTCAATCCACATCGTTCAAACTCAACACAGAAAAACGCGGTGGCCTAGCGGTATTCCGTAGTAATCGCATCAGGCCTACCGATGGTCTGTTCGTTAAAGGTATAATGTATTCGATTCGCGAGCAAAATGTCGTAACTATGCCTTTGTTGAAGCTGCAGTTACGACATTTTGCTCGCGTACCGACGGTATCTTTATCCTGGTCATGCTTAATAAAATTCTCTTTCAACATAACATCAAAATCAAAGGATTGAAAGCACTGTCCTTATTGTGGGGAAATGGTTTTTTGTGGGAAAATCAATTTTATAAACAAAATTTTCTGAAAAGGGGTGTGAAACAGGAGGTGCAGTCTAAGATCAGACTGCATTCATTGATAGTGAAAGCCTCTAAAAGTTCGATCGGCAAATACCCCTTCCGACCTAAGAATATTTGTCTCTCACTAATGGGTGGACAATCGTAAGGCTAGGGGAGATGGGCAGCTGAAGGCTCGGAGAGGATGTAGTGGTAGCCGTTACTGGTGTGAGAAATACTAAGAAAGCAGGAATAACATCAACATCAAAAATGAAAAGCCCCCCCCCACCTCCGGATCTTGAAAACAAGCCTCTTTAACCCTGTGCCACGGTATTCATACTTGTGAAAAAATTGTGGAAAAAGAAGAAATTGCTTGTTATAAGACATTTCTTCTTTTTCCACATTTTTTTCTACCATACAGAATGATTATTTTTCAAATAAAATCGACTTTGAATTGTCGTCTGCAAAACCTTTGAATTTGGAAAGGTCTTAAGTTTTGAAAAACAGGAATGGGTTAACCCATGCACTACCAGACGACACAATTTAAAATTGTTCATATCAAAGAGGTTTTCAGACGACATTTTGAACTACTTCAGAATTGAAAAATAAGTGCAAATAGGACTAAAGGCATTATGAGAAAAGAGAGATTTGGCTGAAACGATAGAAAATTATCCCATTTTTTCAATACGTCAGTATACTGGAACATTTTATAATTAGTTACGTTTTAAAAGCGTATAACCGACTTGGACAAATTTCATTCCACCTTCAACATTAACGATTTGGTGAACACAATTTTGACTTAATGATCGAAACAAAAGGAAGTCGAGGGACGCATATAGCCAAAGTTTCAAATCTATGTTTAAATTCGCAATTAAGGTTGACCGTAGTCGATACGTAGCTAATATGCTATATGCAGCGGACTCCCACTATTGTATAGGTAAATGTTTGTATTTATATTACAAATTCCTTTACATTATCTTTAAACAAAAGTAGAACATTAACATATCGTCTATTTTTATGAATGGGTATAAAAATATAAATGATAAATCAACAAATAATACAATATGATAAGTTATTTAGCAAACTTAATATTCCTTTAAAAAACTACAATAAAATAGTTGTTTCACATTACAATGTCAGTCAATATTGTCTTATATCTATTTTACACTAAAAATGCTTGGATAATTATCATATTTTTATTACACTCGACTGAACTCAGATCGATAACTATGAGTGTTATAACTGTGTGGTTGTGTACGCGTTGTCTTTCTTTGTATTAATGCTTTTTGTGTGTGTTAGTATTTATAAGGCAATTTCTATTCAGAACAACAATTCACAATTCTAGTACAGAGAAGCGTAATAGTGCCATAGAATGTCCCTTATAGTAAATTGTACTATATGACAAAATACAGATCTAACTCTGACAGCATGTGGTCTGAAATTCACTTTCGCGTCACCGATGAATCGTCCCTTTGTGCGGTAAATGTACAGTGTCAACTTTTTATCCCCGCGGTCCCAAAATTATCTCTTCACAAGATAGTAGTATTTTGATACGAAATAATCTCCTTAAATAGTAAAGCGTCAGCTTTGAACAGACAAAATTTTGAGGTCATATCAAAGTTCAACGAGTGCAAACCCTACTGGAGGCTAAACCACTAAATCCATTGAATGCCTACGCCATAAAAAGTAGTTCTTATGTATTTCATGAATATTGCAAACTCTATTCAAATTCTAGATAAAGCATGCTATTTAACCCTTTCGCGACTAATTCCGCTTTTTAAGCATCTCAAGATCAAGGCTTTTGAAAACATTGTGGATAATGAAGAAATTGCTTGTCACAAGCAAAGTCTTCATTGTCTACAATGTTTTATACCCAACAAGGGAAAGATTTTCTAAATTCGACCAACTTGAAATTGTCGTTTGTAACTTCTTTCAATTTGAACAAGTATAAGATTGTGTCAAGTTGTAATGTAATTCCTGGGCTTCTTATACTTTATTTATCATGATAACCTTTAGCAGACAAGATTCTCGTGGTCACTCTCTCGGGGTGTCATCTTCGTTCCTTTGTTGTTGTTGTTGTTTTTGTTGTTGTTGTTAAACTGTCCATTGTGTGTGTATTTACGTTCATTTATCGTCGCTACCGTAGCATATGTCCATATGAACAACGCCCCCAGAAGACGGTTAGTTGTTACAGGGGATAGTGCAGGGATACAGGACCAAACTTCTGAGAGCTCCGCCTGGTTCTTGAACTTGCTCAATGGAAAGCACCGTCACACGGGGCCTCTGTTTAATATCTCATCCGAACGACAATTAGTTAGTTACTTGATATGGTCAGTTCAGGGCTCGAACCCGTGATCTTGAAGCTAAAAGTCAAGTTCTCTAACAACTGAGCTAATCGGACTGACAAACTTTCCAGTTTTTGATGTCACGTATAGTCTTGATCCCCTTTATGCTCTCTCGATTTTTTACCGTCCTAATCTCTTATTCTCATTATATTATTCCCGTATTCTCGTTTACGTGCTCTCTCGCGATTTCCTACTTTCGTTTCCCGACATTGTCGTCCTCTCTTGTTCTCGTTATCGCTCCGTCTAAATGTAATGATATTTAATAGACATTTTCAACGTGGGAAAAATGCACGTCATAGTGACGTAATAAAAAGATTTTCATACACCCCCGACACTAACTTCAATTATCCCATATTCCGGTATTGAACTTTTGTGCTCGTGATCCCTTCTTCGTGATTTCTTGATCTCACACACGTATTCTCGTACTCTCGTATTCTCAGTGTCGTACTCTCGCTCCACATGTTTAACTTTTACTCAGAATATCGCGATTGTCAAAACGTTATTCCGTACTATACGATTTTCTAACAAGAAACACGCAATGGGCGTAAGACATTTATCTTCACTCAGTATAAGGTTTAGTAGAAAATTATGTTTTTTTGCTGTTCAATTAATTCCATTATATGGAAAAATACTCGACCCTTTGAAAACATTTTATGATTTAAGCAAGCAATACGTTCTTCGAAAGTTTGGACTTATAAGAATAACTTTATCGATTTGGTGTTGTTTTTACTTGTTAGCGGTTTTGTAAAAAAAAAACGGATGTAAATTTCATGCATTTCTACGCATGCTCATTAACTTGCCGTGAAAATCTACGTGATCGCCTTCCATCTTGTTTCATCGATGATTAAGAAAATGACTTACTTGCTGAATGCCCACAACCTGTTTTATCGTAAATAACACGGAAAGTGAATTGAAAATTTGATATATTCATGGTGAATTGTCTAATGAATTGTCCAAATGGGACAAATTATTAACACGTCTTTCAAGATAGAATCAAGGTCAGTGGTCAGTGGAGTCAAGCGAATACATGTAAACAATCTAAGCTAACGACCTTTCACTCTCGAATTCGAACGTTATTTTGGAAACCTGCATTTAGCACTTCATGTGTAATTATAATGAAATGCTCATTGCAAAAAGAATCTTATGTTAGTTTTGATTTCTTTGTCCTTTTAATTTCAACCTATTATCACATAACCCAAAATTTCACGCATTGATGAAATAAAGTAAATGAAAACGTGATAAAAGCAAAATAGCAGATTCAGGTTAAACATTAAACTTTGCTTACAAGTTTAGATACATTTTTCAATTAATCATTACAAGGTTTTAAATATTCATTTACAGAGGGTCATAAGAGGAGCTTGACTATATGTAAAAAAGGCTCTATTTTCATCCAGAAGGTGCCGTGAAATTTCCCCAGCTAATAACATTTCGATGTTTTAAATTAATTTTATTTGATTTGTTTCTCGTGTTGTCCTTTCTAATACCTCTACGCCGTTGTTCTCGTCGTTAGCGCTTGTTTCTTCATCAAGTGTTACTTAAAGAGTTGTTTTTTTTTTTTTGTAATTAGATGAAATCGTTTGTATGCTGTCACTTCATTCTCGACAAAGTTATCAATCTCCGGTTTCATTCTGTTAGTCACCTGAAAAACGACATTAATATGGGCAGATATAAACAATTTCGATTTCTAACAATTGTGAGACTGCCGACGACGCCTATCAATAAACAGTTTCATGAAATCACGTTATAATGGTTGTAGAGACAACCAGGGACAGTTTCATAAAACGTCAAACGACAATTTCGGAAAGGAAAACCCAATGTCGTCTTTGGACGCCGAAAACGAAGAAGCCCCATCTTATCAAAGAATAAAGCCTTTTTTTTTTTTTTTTTTTTTTTTTTTAATTCCCTTTTTTTTTTTTTTTTTTTATTTTTTCGTAGACTCATATCTTAGCTAGTAACATAGAGACTATGAGGATCTATATCAATTGGACAAAAAATGCTTATTTGAAATGAGAAGATGGTGGCGAATAAAATGATGTAACGGCAAGAATCCGTGGATAAACGAGACATCTTGTGTTTAAAACGACAAGTTAGACCAAAAATGTTTTTTAACTCCAACATTGACCGTCATTTTTGTTAATGTTTTTTGTTGGTTTGACGACTTATTCAAGCTGTAGGTCGCCAAGTATCTATTCTACATTTTTGTTACATGCTACTGACCATAAATTGTACAATATAACGCCTTCAATTATCAAAGCGGAAATCCCTGTAGGAGTAGGGTGGGCGGGGCCTGCGATTGCTTTATTATGAATGAAATCCGGTATCCCGGGAGAAATTATCATTCCTTAAATCCATAACGGAAATATTCGAAAAGCACATGGTATCTAGCACAGGTCAATTTGGGTTGAAATTTTAAAAAAACGAAAAAAACGTTATGTACTGACTGAACGAATGAATGAATGAAATTATACCGCGCATCGTTATTCCTTTTGACTTTTGTCATGAGCCAAAAGTTTCAATCCATCAAATCAACCTGCCAAGTCCTCTCAGATTTGTCAGGATCGATACTTTCACAAGTCGGAGACTATACCTTTCGCGAGACGGTCAGAAATATCAAAATCGTATGGGTGGAGATGAAATGGGACCTTTAATATGGACATGAAATATTAAATTGAAGCCAAAATTGAACACAAAAAATGTTATTCTACATAGCCAATTAAGTTCATTGTGTTTCTGACAAGTTTTGTCGATAAAACGCACCATTTATGTTCGTATAATGTTTATGATTAATGGTTTCAAATGTTCCCCAGAATAAAACTGTTGCAATAAATCACAACATCTCGGTCGATATGAAATCAATAAAACGTAAATTAACCACAGATCTTGGGCCCAATTTATCAAACGTCATAATCGAATGGTATTTCACCATTTTGGGTCGGAAATTAACGTATCTCTGTCCCCTTCAACTAATCTCAGACAAGTGATTTCGACTTACATATCAGAAAACGTTAGTTTGCAAAATATAAGCTCAGATGAATAAAAAAAAAGCACAACGTTGGTTGTTGACTTAAACGTCGTAACTATAGCTTGAATAAGCTGTAGTTATGATCTTTAAGTCGCCAAACCAACAAAAAATGTTAAACATAAATATCAGCTAATGTTGGGGTTCAAAGTTCTCTTCCTGTCTAAATAAATGATTTGATTGGTCGATTGGTTCTTTGATTGGCTGCTGCGATCTGTTAATTACACTATTATTGTGGTTTTTATCATTTAATGTATTTACATTATCACTTTCATCATTTTCTCGTTTCCACTTTTTCTTGATTTTCTCTATTTTGATATCCCTTGTGACATTAATTAAGAAAAACAGTCGTATCTCTAAATTTTAGGAATAAAAAGGTTGTATTCAAGGGTTAGTAAGTCTGTCGTGGTTGGGCGTGCATTATGTCTTGACTAAAGTTACGACATTTGTCCACGCCCAACGACGCTTTCATCCTGATGTCAACCTAAAATGTTCTCGCAGAAAAACGGTTTTGGACAAACGTTGTCATATTAACCAACCGATTCAACCAAGTTCACTTTTCCATGCGTGGATTAAACAAAGACTGTTTCCAGTCACACTCCTCGTGTTTGGTACTGTAGAACTGGTGTCAATGTTTGTTTCCGGAAGACCAGTGAACCGTGATATTCCGATTGACAGATGTCCTATTTCCCCGTTGTGATATAAATGAGGCCGGGCACCGATACAATATTGGCTTCTTTGTTCATCTAACTATAGTCTTGATGAGAAACCGTTAGCCCTTTTCGATTAAAGGAAAATAAAAAGAAATAGCCCATTACCAGATCTCCCTTTCTGAAATCTTCTCATAAGTAGAACGGTTCACAACAACATGGAACTAAGGAATTTAGTGGAAAATTGAAATGCTTGTGGCGATCGAATGAACAACCATTTAAACATGTTTTTGATGAATTAATCTTCAAGATGCATGCAGGCGGAAGTTCCAAATCAAACAAAATCTTATTCTTTTAGGGTAGAAAACAATACCATTTTCCCGGCTTTATTCCTTAGGGCGTCAAAAAGCGAGATTGTAGGGGAATGTGTTAAAAATGATCTCATAAAAAACAATAATCAAAGTTCTGATTGTCCTGAGATAAGCTTGATAAAATATTTGCTAGTGGTCTAAGCCTTAGGCCTCTGTGACCCAACTTCCATTGGCCACACATTCTGGTCATATTTCAAGACTTTGAATGGAAAAAAAATTGACCTTGGGATATCGTTTCTACCATGATGACCTAATAACAAACTTGTTCAATAAATCGGTAAGGGAAAGTTTTTGTTCTAGCATCAAGGTAGTTCTGCCAAAAGTATAGGTTTTAAACGCGCGCAATTTGTTGTTGTTGTTGTTGTTTTCTTAGAGTTTACCAAGTGGCCTAGTATTTTACCCCCAATTTATTCAATAACATTTTGCCATAAAGATGATACTATATCTAACTTGTCCGACCAGTCGAAAGTAATTTTTCTCATCGGTTTTAATTAATTGATTGAATGGGGTTTAACGCCACTTCTAACATTATTTCAGTCATATCGCGGCGGCTGGAGCACCTAACCATAGAATCCTGGTATTTCTCTCACCTTTACTATCACTACATCCTCTCCGAGCCTCCAGGTGCTCATGCACTGAGGTTTACGATTATCTACTCTTGGTGGGAGACAAATGTCGGAAAGCATATTTGCCGCGGCCGGGTATCGAACTCTGGTTGCCATCGCTAGGAGTCCTACGCGCTACCACTGCGATATCGCCGCTTCCGTCTGGCCGGTTTTAAAGAAAAAGAACGAAAATGAACAAAAATATTTTCTGAAGATCTCAAACGTGATCACGGAGGAGACACGACGGACGCTCTATAATCAATGGAAGAAAATTGACTTCTTGTTACATCTTAAGGTAACTGAAATCGGCCGCTCAAACGAAAAATAAAATAAAAAACAAAGCACAGAGTGATATCTACAAAATAACCGTTAGTTTATCACTTATTGATTTTATTAAAAATTGTGACGCGAAAAATTATTATCGTCAATGGGCAGGTTTTTAATCAAAGTTCAGTGATCGAATAAATCCAATTAGTGTGGGGTTTCATGGTTACGATCATTGATTATCTTTGTCTGATCTTCCAATTTATCCACTAACAGGAGCCGACGATTTATACCGTAATCCGTTGTTATGGCTTGTCAATCTCGTAGAAAATTGACGGATCGCTGGCCACGCCCACTGATCTCCAACAGAGAATTCCACATAGATATTAAACGGCGATTTTTCATAGTTTGTGGCCAGTAACACGTAACAAACGAGTTTTTCTGACGTTTTCTTTTTAACGTCGAGACCGCAGCTTAGAAAGAGTTTCATTATGTAATGCTGTTTCATTATGTGATGGGTCCATTTTTTCTTGCATTATGTGATTGGTACGTGGAATTTCATATTTCTCATGGTATTAAATTCCATTGGCTTCCAATTTCAAGCTCATCAATAAAGGTGTTGTTGAACATTGAATTTGTGTAGATCTTATCTCTTCAGTCGTTTATTTTTATACTTCATCTACTTATTTAATTTTTGTCTTGTTCTTCTCTCCATCTTGTCCTTCTTCCTTAACGTCTTCTTTTTTACTTTATTCCGTCGTCTTTTCCTTCTTTTCAACTTTTTATCTCGTTTTTGTCGAGCCCGCTTGCGGTGAGCGAAACATAGTTGTCACTATGACAAGTCGGTGTTTGTTCGTTAGTGCGTTAATCCGTGAGTTAGTCCGTCCGTCAGAATTTGTCCGGACAATTACTCCTACATTTACGGATGGATTTCAAAATAACTTGGCACGATTATTCTCCATCATGAGTAAATATGCAATTTGAAAGAATTGTTGGGATAGTTCTAATGTCAAGGTCAAAGCTCAAGGTCAAACACTAAAATTGTGATCGTCAGGAGCACATTTCCTACAATTGTGGATGGATTCCAAAAAGAAACCTGGCACAATTATTCTCCATCATGAGTAGATTTGCTATTTGAAAGAACTTTTGGATAGCTTCAAGTTCAAGGCCAAAGCTCAAGGTCAAACACTAAGCATGATGCCTACAAAACTTGAGCTCGACAGCAGTTGTCCTGAGACAACCTTTTAGTTGCTCCTTTCTCTTGTCTTCATTTTCCTTTTCTTCTCTTTCTTTTCTCTTTCATCGCCTTCTTTTTTCTTTCTTCCCCTTCTGAAGCATTTTCTTTTTTTTTAATTGTTTTTTTCTTTTGCCAAGGTCACCCTTGTGGTCTCGGCAATGGTTACGTAACTTCTACCGGTACTAGTCGTAAAAATGGTGATGATGGTAGTCGTGTAAGTGGCTCCAGTGGTGGTAGTATAACTGGTGCAGGTGATAGTGGTGTATGAGGCGCCGGCAGTTGTGGCTTAACTAGTGCCGCCAGTGTCGGTGAAACTGTTGCCGATGCCGGCGGTGGTGTAAGGTGTTCCGGCAGTGATGGTGTAAGTGGTACCGGCGGTGGTGATGATGTAAGTTGTGCCGGCGGTGGTGGTGATGTAAGTTGTGCCGGCGGTAGTGGTTATGTAAGTTGTGCCGGCGGTGGTGATGATGTAAGTTGTAACGGCGGTGGTGGTGATGTAAGTTATGCCAGCGGTGGTGATGATGTAAGTTGTGCCGGCGGTCTTGGTGATGTAAGTTGTGCCAGCGGCCGTTGTGATAGTGTAAGGTGTTCCGGCAGTGATGGTGAAAGGTGTTCCGGCATTGATGGTGTAAGTTGTGCCGGCGATGGTGGTGATGTAAGTTGTGCCGGCATTGGTGGTAATGTAAGTTGTGCCGGTGGTGGTGGTGATTTAAGTTGTGCCGGTGGTAGTGGTGATGTAAATTGTGCCGGCGGTGGTGGTGATGTTAGTTGTGCCGCCCGTAGTGGTGATGTAATTTATGCCGTCGGAAGTGGTGATGTAAGTTGTGCCGGCGGTGGTGGTGATGGTGTAAGTGGTGCCGGCAGTGATGGTTTAAGTTGTGCCGGCCGTGGTGGTGATTTAAGTTGTGCTGGCCGTAGTGGTGATGTAAGTTGTGCCGGCGGTAGTTGTTATGTAAGTTGTGCCGGCGGTGGTGGTGATGGTGTAAGTGGTGCCGGCAGTGATGGTTTAAGTGGTGCCGGCGGTGGTGGTGATGTGAGTTGTGCCGCCGGTAGTGGTGATGTAAGTTGTGCCGGCGGTAGTGGTGATGTAAGTTGTGCCGGCCGTAGTGGTGATGTAAGTCGTAACGGCGATGGTGGTGATGTAAGTTGTGCCGGCGGTGGTGGTGATGTAAGTTGTGCCGGCGGTCGAGGTGATGCAAGTTGTGCCAGCGGCCGTTGTGATGATGTAAGGTGTTCCGGCAGTGATGGTGAAAGGTGTTCCGGTAGAGATGGTGTAAGTGGTGCCGGTAGTGGTGGTGATGTAAGTAATGCCGGTGGTAGTCGTGATGTAAGTTGTGCCGGCGGTGGTAGTGATGTTAGTTGTGCCGCCCGTAGTGGTGATGTAAATTGTGCCGTCGGAAGTGGTGATGTAAGTTGTGCCGATGCCGGCGGTGGTGTAAGGTGTTCCGGCAGTGATGGTGTAAGTGGTGCCGGCGGTGGTGGTGATGTAAGTTGTGCCGGCGGTAGTGGTTATGTAAGTTGTGCCGGCGGTGGTGGTGATGGTGTAAGTGGTGCCGGCAGTGATGGTTAAAGTGGTGCCGGCGGTGATGGTGATGTAAGTTGTGCCGGCGGTAGTGGTGATGTAAGTTGTGCCGGCCGTAGTGCTAATGTAAGTTGTGCCGGCGGTAGTGGTTATGTAAGTTGTGCCGGCGGTGGTGATGATGTAAGTTGTAACGGTGGTGGTGGTGATGTAAGTTGTGCCGGCGGTGGTGGTGATGTAAGTTGTGCCGGCGGTAGTGGTTATGTAAGTTGTGCCGGCGGTGGTGGTGATGTAAGTTGTAACGGTGGTGGTGTTGATGTAAGATGTGCCGGCGGTGGTGGTGATGTAAGTTGTGCCGGCGGTAGTGGTGATGTAAGTTGTGCCGGCGGTAGTGGTGATGTAAGTTGTGCCGGCGGTGGTGGTGATGTAAGTTGTGCCGGCGGTAGTGGTTATGTAAGTTGTGCCGGCGGTGGTGGTGATGGTGTAAGTGGTGCCGGCAGTGATGGTTTAAGTGGTGCCGGCGGTGATGGTGATGTAAGTTGTGCCGGCGGTAGTGGTGATGTAAGTTGTGCCGGCCGTAGTGCTAATGTAAGTTGTGCCGGCGGTAGTGGTTATGTAAGTTGTGCCGGCGGTGGTGATGATGTAAGTTGTAACGGTGGTGGTGGTGATGTAAGTTGTGCCGGCCGTAGTGCTAATGTAAGTTGTGCCGGCGGTAGTGGTTATGTAAGTTGTGCCGGCGGTGGTGATGATGTAAGTTGTAACGGTGGTGGTGGTGATGTAAGTTGTGCCGGCGGTGGTGGTGATGTAAGTTGTGCCGGCGGTAGTGGTTATGTAAGTTGTGCCGGCGGTGGTGGTGATGTAAGTTGTAACGGTGGTGGTGTTGATGTAAGATGTGCCGGCGGTGGTGGTGATGTAAGTTGTGCCGGCGGTAGTGGTGATGTAAGTTGTGCCGGCGGTAGTGGTGATGTAAGTTGTGCCGGCGGTAGTGGTTATGTAAGTTGTGCCGGCGGTGGTGGTGTAGGTGGTGCCGGCGGTGATGGTGATGTTAGTTGTGCCGGCGGTAGTGGTTATGTAAGTTGTGCTGGCGGTGGTGGTGATGTAAGTTGTAACGGCGGTGGTGATGGTGTAAGTGGTGCCGGCGGTGGTGGTGATGTAAGTTGTGCCGGCGGTGGTGGTGTAGGTGGTGCCGACGGTGATGGTGATGTTAGTTGTGCCGGCGGTGGTGGTGTAGGTGGTGCCGGCGTTGATGGTGATGTAAGTTGTGCCGGCGGTGGTGGTGTAGGTGGTGCCGGCGGTGATGGTGATGTTAGTTGTGCCGGCGGTAGTGGTTATGTAAGTTATGCTGGCGGTGGTGGTGATGTAAGTTGTAACGGCGGTGGTGATGGTGTAACTGGTGCCGGCGGTGGTGGTGATGTAAGTTGTGCCGGCGGTAGTGGTTAAAGTTGTACAGGCCCTGGTGGTGTAGGTGGTGCCAGCAGTATACGTGGTGCCGGCAGTAGTGGTGTGAATGGTGCCGATGGTGATGTGGAGGTTGTATAAGAAGAAAAAGATTGATTGATTGAGTGGGGTTTAACGCCACTTTTAACAGAATTTCAGTCATATGGTTGCGGCTGGAGGACCTTACTATGGGTTCCTGGTATTTATCACACCTGTACTACCACAACATCCTTTCCTAGCCTCCAGCTGCTATCCCACATAGGTTTACGATTATCCACCCATTGGTGAGAGACAAATGTCGGAACGAATATGTGCCACCGATGGGGATCGAACCCATGACCCCCCATAATTGAAGATTGGGAGTCTGACGCGCTACCGACTGCGCTATGACGGGGGCTTTATGAAGAAAAAGATAAGAATAATTGGGCAATTATGGAAAAAAACATTTTGCAATGTCACCAAATGATGACAGATTTGAAGCCATTTCATTTCGATGGAAATTTCGTCGCCGGGGGGACCAGTCTTTGTAAAATGTCAAAATTCCGTCATTACCCTAATGGGTATAATAGTTCCAGTGTATAAAAAATGTAACATCCTGTGCACTTGATATTTCAAATATCTGAAAATATGTAAATGTTTGTCAGTTTCTCGAATATTTTGTTGTTGTTTTTTGCTGTTGTTATTTCCCGAAATATTTATTTATGGCTTTTCTTTTGAAACTTTTTAATTAATGTTTTTGGAAAGAGTTTTATCAGAATCAACATACAATACGCCTTAGATAAGATTTCGACAAAGTTTGTATTTCTCAACTCTTAACCCTTTCCAGTACAAATCCAATATTTCACTTTGCTGTGATTTTATACTTGAGAAAACATTGTGGAAAAAGAAGAAATTGCTTGTGACAAGCAATTTCTCCTTTTTCCACAATATCTTCCACCAGATAGGATGGTTTCATTTCAAATTGCATCGAATGTCTACCGTCGTCTGCAATTTCTTTCAGTTTGGACCAGTCTAAAATTTCAAGAAACTGGAACGGCTTAAACAATGAAATTGCCTCAATTACAGATATATGTTTGATCTTAAAAAATGTGACTTTTCTAATTTTGGAAAAATTTGCCATAGAATGACTGAGGAAATAGAGGCTCTCGGTATGTCTAATGGAATAGTTAATTTGATGGGTGACCACGCCTATTGACCTCCTATATGGAGATAATAAAAGAAATTATTTTGTAAAAAAGTGTGGTCAGGAACAAGGAATAAAGCGCGTTTTGCCGGCCTGAATGGCGTAATTTGATCTTGAACAAGCCGTAGTTACAACCTACAATCGAAAAAACAAGAAAATCGGAACAAATTCTATGCAGCAGAGCAATACCTGCACATTTTGCACAAACATGCTTAACTCATTACCAGATGACCAAATTTTAGACAGTTCAAAGTTGAAATGAGTTGCAGACGACCATTTAAAATGTATGATTTTTTTTCATCTCTGGGTAGAAATCATTGTGTAAACTGAATGTAATTGCTTGTGAAAACGCAATTTCTTCATTTTCCACGATGTTTTCCCAATTGTTATTTCTTCAAAGGCGTCAAATAGCGTCACTTTGTGGGAATAGGTTAAAACCATGTTGTCAACGATACGCGTTAGTTAGTTTCAGCAACATTTACTTTTTGTTGAATATAAGACTTCGTCCGATTTTGCGAGTTTTGTGACTTTACGACTAAAGGAGAGGTTTAGTCCTAAATGATTCTAAGGCTGTTAGCTGATAAGTGCGATCAAAACCGTAAATAAAGCTTTAAATACTCTAGGGCTCTTCTAAGGACAAAATTTAGCACCGGGAGAACCCTAATATCTCCGTTAGAATTATTTACCCTGCTTTAAAAAGCTTTGTCGAACAGTATATGAAATTAAATTTCAAAATTATTTTATGTTTGCAACATAAAAAAATGAAATTGTTTTCGAGGTTTTGTGTGTGTGTTCATCGACGACTTGAATATCACTCTGAAATTATCTATAGGCAAACGGTTTAAAAACGAAAATTTCAGGATTACTTTAGGTGAGAAATTTTGTCCCTACGAGAGATATAGAGCTTTTAATCCATTCCGACATATTCAGAAAACTATTTGTGATAACATTATGGAAAATGAAGAAAATGCTTATTACAAGAAATTTCCTCATTATCCATAATGTTTTCTACCCAAAGACAAAGGCTTTTTAGATTTCAACAACTTAAAGATGTCGTCTGCAATTTCTTTCAATTTGGACCTGTCTAAAATTTTTTCGTGTGGAAGAGGGTTGATCAAGAAATATTTACACTATTTTGGTGGTCCACAGACGATGAATAGTGTACACAAACTCGACAGTGTGTGCTCGGAATATTCGGAAAGGATATATTCCTATAAATATTTCTAGTAAAATGTATACATTCCACTTATACAAAATCGAACACGCCAGAAAATTCTGTATCCGAGAGTGTCAAATACGGTTCCATATAAGGTAGTCTAAGATGACGTCATTTTCGTTCTGTAGATGACGTCATAATGCAAACAAACGTAATCAGAATGGTAAAGAAGAAGGGGAAAATTATAGAAATACTGATTTATTTATTATTATTATTTCATCGAATGTATTTAACAAAAAATAGATATAATAATAAATGGAATATTATGTTACGATTCAATACAACATCTTCTATTTACTTCTTGCTGCGGAGGAAATTTGAAATTCCACTCGACCTTCGGTCTCTTGAAATATCAAAATGTTCTTCCGCATCTCAAAGCAAATATAATCTCTATCGTAACATAATATTCCCTATTTATTCTATCAATCGTAGAACGTTATGCCAAAAACAGACATTTTAGAAAGGCCATCGATTTTATGTATCTGTCAACATACAAGAAGACCTAAATAGAAGAAAAATGTTTCCTTTCTCGGAAAATTACCGCCAACCGACAAATCTCGAATTCCTTTGTCACACTGGTACTGGAGAAATAATTGACAATTTCAAGACCCATATCCACCGAAAGCTCGTGATCGAATCTCGTCCCCTGGGGAGATAGTTATAAATCAAATTAAAGACCTTCATTTACGAGGAGAATGTATAGTATTTGTGTTTCCTCCTCACTTTATCTCACTTTACTGTCTGATAGTACATGTGCATTCTGTATACTGGTAAAGGGTTTAGCAAAAGAATCCAAACTAAACGCTCAGATAAAAAAAAATGGCCGTATTTCTTATTAAAAATGATAATCTAGACATTAGATTATTGTTATTATTTTGCTACAGGCAATTTTTGTCGAAATATTGAAAATAAGAGAGTTTATGTATAAATATTAAAAGACGGGGATGGGATAAGTTTTTAAAAACTTTGTTGTGTAAATGATAAATATTTTGTTTTAGTGTTAATCCAACACCTTGTATGATATAAAAAAGTTGCTTTACAAAAATATTATTCCACGTAAAATCTTAAGGGGTCCATCACAGCGAGAATCAAATGTAGGTATCCGATCAATTCGACACCATAGTGTTGTATTCACCATTTAACTACACATATTCTACGATTTAATCGAAGAATACGCTCCCAATACTAGTCTGAAAAACAACATTTTTATTCTTTAAAATTTTACGGTAAGATTTTACCAAGTTTTATTTCAATTTCACGATAAAGATAGCACAGAGACGGAAGAACCAGAAATGAACTTTGCAATAAAATTGCAATAAAGTGTTGATTACTGATGCAGACGTCGAGTCGTGCACGTGCTCAAGATTACATTGAGTCACATGAGCAAACGCGAATTAATTATAAGAATCAATCACTTTGGTGTATGCAAATAGTCTCTTTTCACGGAACCACTTTTTATCATGCTCATTCCAAGAACGATAAATCCCATAAAGCATGCTTTGAAGATAAAAATATGATTTTCTAGTATAAATGTATATCATACAAAAAATCCAATACATATAAGGATATCTAATGTTTTGTAGTACTAATTAAAGAATATTAACCCATTTCCACAAATAAAACTTCCTGCTGCATCTAGAAAAGGGGCTTCGGAAAACATTGCGGACAAGGGAGAAAATTGCTTGTATTAAGCAATTTCTTCATTATCCACAATTTTTTCTATCCCAAATGACAAAAAAATATCATTTCACTAACTAATAATCGTCGTCTGCACCCTCTTTGAATTTGGACTATTCTAAAGTTTGTCGTCTGTTAATGGTCTACAGTAAAATCGTGTATACAATTTATGATAAGCGATTATTATAACCAATTGATTACAGACAACTTGTGAGAGGGATATTAAAGAAGAACTATATCTCTTGGTAACAGATAACTAAATCTTTATAAATAAGAAAGATAGCATTTTCAGTTTTTAAGATGTGGGTAGATTCTAACCTTATTTAGGATATATGTCATGGGTCCAATTGAATCGTGTTTCCTGTTTAAATCCAACCAGCTAATTAAGGTCTCTAAAAACTAGCCGAGAATACGAAATCTACTCAGACTTTATGTCTCCGAGGAATTCAATCTTTGGCCATTGCGTGATGTGAACATGCCTCCGTTATATTCATGAACGCCTTTTTTGAATCTGATTTATTTCGTCTGTATATAAACACTGTATATACAAGTCAAAAAACGGCTTGAAAAAAAAATGTCTTTTTATTTTCCAAGTCAAAACAAATAAACTGGTTGAATGCATTCCCGCTTTTACACCCCTCAAGAAGAATTTAGGAATCATTGTGGTAAATAACTAGATTGCTTGAAATTAGCAAGTTCTGTTATTTCGGCTACGTTTTCTACATAGAAATACAAAGATTCTTAAAATTTCATCAACTTCGAATTATCGTCTGCAACTTCTTGTCTTGTAATTTTGAACAGTGTGATATATTGTCTGCTAATCAGTTATTTAATGCCTTTTAGCTTGTCTCGAAATTCCCTCGAGACTTTAGTCTTGTCTTGGAAACATTGAAGGCTATGCTGTTTGTCTTTACACAACCCTGTTCAATCTCTGTTTTTTTAAGTCCCTGTGATTTCATACTTGAGAAAACATCGTGGGAACACAATGAAAAAATTGTAACAAGCAATTACCTTCTTTACCAGGTACCTTCTTTACCAAGATAGCATTATAGTAAAAAATCGAGAACTATACCTAGTACAATTGACCAATTGCGGTTGTCAATCAAGGAATAAACCGACCAATCAAATAAATTATTCAGCCCAGACCGGAGCTAATCAACTCCGACATATTTGTTGAATTTTACTGCTGGTTTGGAGACTTAAACGTCGTAACTACAGATTATTCAAGCTGTAGATAAAACGTATAGGTCTCAAACCAACCATTTTACTTTTTTGTTACAAGCTACTGGCCATAACCATTGCAAAATAACGCCATTAAAGATCGAAGCGGAACTTCCTGTCGTAGTAAATGGACGGGACCTAGGGAGTTATTGGGCGGGACCAGCGATTGGACAATTCTAGAACTGTCCTGTTCAGTTTCCCGAATCGACGTATCAATTAAAAAATCTTTTTTGTTTATTTATTTATCACGTACACGAGAACGCCAGCAATCGCAATATTTGGGCATAACTATCATTTTGAAAAGGATGCATATTTGTCTGCACACTTAAACAGCCGGATGTTTGCTACATAAACTCATCTATAAAGAATCTAATAAGAAGACTGGTATAATATTTTATCAGTCAGTTAAAATGTTCTAGAATTGTGTTCATACTCTGCAGAATATATAGGCTGAACATGCTCGAACCCTTTGGTTTTGGGCAGATGTATTATGTAGAATGTTTTACTGATCTCTTCTAAGATATGTACTGTTATAAGATATCTTTAATCTGCATGTGATGGTTGGTTAACCCATGCCGAGTCACATTTGTTTTTGGTCCTCACAGCTGCAGTAACAGATAGAGGAAGTTAACAAGCGATGCATTTCCTGATAGCGTCAACAACCATCCTTCTCATAAGGAAAATGAATATTGTGTATTTTTTACAACTTTACTTTTCGTCGGTATCTACAAACAGTAACTGGTCTGCGAGACTCAAATATATGGAGCAACTACTTGATGGAGCGTCTCAAAATATTTCAAGAAATGCTCGTTCCCGATATTTTTTTTATCTTTTTTGTTGTTTGCGTTTTTCCCTTATAAATAACAGCTGTATTAAAGGACCGACATATGTTGTATTTCACGATATTAAAACTTTCCTTCTGAAAAGTGGTTGCAACTTAAGCTAAAGACTACTTTTCTGGCTCGTTGCACTCGAATCGTAATCGGGTGGTTGCGGGTTCGAGTCCCATCGGAGGCGGGACAGTTTGCAGACAGGGCCTCATTGTACCAGCTGTAAAATTGGATAGCAGTGATTAGAATCCATTGACCTCTCTAGAGTGTGCATGGTAACATCTGGTATGAGTTAGGACCAGTAAAGTACCCTGTACATGACGGTACTGTATCCGCCATCTAAAGGTCGACTAAATAGGTTAAACCCATGACTTCTCGTCAACATTTTAGACTGTCCAAATTGAAAGAGGCTACAAACGACAGATCAAACTGTGTTTCGACAGAGAAAGAAAACATCCTATAGTACAATAAACATTGTGGAAAAAAAAAGAATGAAATTCCTTTTGGTTTTTATGTTTTTTCTTTTGCATAAAATCTTATGATCATGGAAACAAATGATTGTTAGTAAATGGGTAAATAAGAAGAAACTATATGTTCCATGACGAACTCAATAATGTTATCATTTTTATTGTTTTCTTAGTATCTCTTCATCCGTTCAGTTTTGTTTGATTGTTTGTTTGAATGGGGTTTTACGCCGCTTTCAACAATCTTTCAGTTATATCGCGGCGACTGGAGCACCTAACAATGGAATCCTGGTATTTCTCACACCAGTACTACCATTACATCCTTTCCTAGCCTCCGGCTGCTATCTCGTATAGGTCTACGATTATCGACCCATTGGTGAGAGACAAATAGTCGGAAAGGATGAATGCCGCCGTCGGGGATCGAACCCGGGACCTCTAGATTGACAGTCCGACGCGCTAACTGCGCTATAACGGCGGCTTCATCCGTTCAGACAGGCGGGTTTTAATAATGGATGGTAGACCCCCAATGTTTTGATAAAGGTGATCACTGTCGCGCATTTAAACAGCATTTTATAGCAGTTTAAAGGAGGGTATCAGTGTTTTTGTTGTTGTCTGTTTGTTTGTTTAGATTTCCATGTAACAGACTTTAATTATTTCTATTCCTTCTCAAATAGCATTTGAAAACAATATCCTAAAAAGTAGTTTTCGGGGGTCGATTATCAAAATAAACCAGGAAATTTCCCTAATAGCCTACGTAGGCTGTTGTTCTATATTTAGAGTAGCAATGAATATTGGGATAGTCAAGAGTCGCATTAAACCGTTGAAATGACGTTTTTAGTTTGAACTGGCACAGACCAACGTCATCGTGACGTCACCAGAAGATAAATTCGCTAGACGACAACCGTATTCAGTTAATTTTATAAACAACACGTGATTTAGATGAACCTTTGCTAGGTAACAACAAAAAGCTACTTTTACATATCAGATTCCTAGGAAGACAATATTTTGCCCACATTTAAGTATTAAATGCTAGTTTGAGCGTATTTCGGGACATTTACACTGGGGTGGCATGGTTTTATATAAAATAATCTTCAATTAAACAAAGAGACGAGCTGCACATGCCATTAAAATACCCTCGATATTTCTTCAAAAACCGCGTAACTAAGCTTTTTTAGAAAACCAACGATATACAACTTATTAAACTACTTACGGAAAATTTGAAATGAACATTCGTCTGAGCGTGCTCCAAACCCACACACAATCCTTTCGTTCTTCCTACAGTTATTAACATTAAAAGCTACATGCGTATTGAAATCTAGATGGTCAAAGTTAGTAGTGTAGTAGTTGGTATTTATATCTGGGGGTTTCTTCGAAATATTTAATTCTGTGTCCTGGTAAACAAACTTAACAGCTTGTTGTTTGATTAAATGGGGTTTAATACCACTTTAAACAGTTTTTCAGCCATATCGCGACGACTGGAGCACCTAACAATGGATTCAGGACTGGTATTTCTCACACCAGTATTACATCCTTTCCTAGCCTCAAGCTGCTCATTGCACTTAGGTTAACGATTATCCACCAGTTGTTAGGAGACAAACGGGGATCGAACTCTGGTTCATGATTTAGAGTCCGACGCGCTACTAACTGCGCTATAGACTAGACACAGCCTTGAAAGGTTTGTAGTAAAACTAAAAAAATACAAATAACAAAACAACTACTGTTGTCTGAGGAATCAATTAACCCACACAATTTCGCTTTTTTACAACCCTGGTGAAAAAGGCTTGGGAAAACACTTTTGACTATTGAAGAAAATACTTGTAACAAGCTATTCCTTCATTCTCTGCAATGTTTTCTAACCTAAAAGTCAAAGAAGATTTAATTTAACTAGCTTTAAATTGATTGTATTCTGCAACTTCAATCAATATGGACGAATTTAACCTTTTGTCGTAATGGGTTAACCGTTGCACTTATGGTTTAATACCAAGTCTATCGAATAGGTTTGGCGCTTTAACCCTTTCCGGTTTTGCAAAATTTTAGACCTGTCCAAATTCAAAGGTTTTGCAGACGAAAATTAAAAGTGGATTTAATTTGAAAAATAATCATACAGTAGGGTAGAAACTTTTGTGGAAAAAGAAGACATTGCTTGTAACAAGCAACTTCTTCTTTTCCAACGATATTTTTTCAAGTATAAAATCAAAGGGACGTAAAAATCAGGGATTGTACAGGAAAGGGTTAAAAGTAAATAAAGATATATTTGTATTGAATATGGTCTACGGTTCTTCGTAATTCAAACTGCAATAGCGCCTTAAAAATGGAAGAGTAAATTCGTCCATATATCTTCTCGCCGATAATACAATGCGGCACACAATCATTCTTGTCGATGTGTGTTTCCGACTACTCGAATCCACTCAACTTTCCACTTAACATTTCAGCAGTTCAGGGTCAACACTTGAGGCTTGGGCCTTTAGGTGACAGTATGACTGAATTCCAAACACTCTTTCCCACGATCTCACCACATTAAATATGCATCATTCATCCTTAAAAAATAATAGTAGTATTTAGTCATCCAGACAGGTTAAAATATTATTCAGAACGTTGTTGTTGTCACTTTAAGTATTTTCATGAATCGAGTGTAGTCTACAAGGAAGAACTAAAATCCACACATCAAGTCAATTCTTATGACTAAAAAATCATTAGAAGTAGAGTTTATCCACATGTATGCAAAACGTATGTGTGTAAACGGGCGAGGGCAAAAGACTTTAGAGAATAAAAGCAAATGTGAGATTGGCAATTTCGGAAACGTAAGGGGATTCCGCTTTTCATGGGTTACAGCTTAACGCTTTTTAATAAATCATTAGACATGTCATTTTTTTCTAAATGCCATGTCCCTTGTCCTTGCCCCGCCCACATACTCCGTTTGACCTTGCCCATTACATCCATTGTCTCCGCCCATTGACTCGAACAGGAAGCCTCGCTTCGATTTTGAACAGCATAATTGTGCAAAATTCATGGCCAGTAGCAATAAACAGATCGCGACTGCCAATCAAATATTTCTACACTAAAATCAAATATTGCTTAGATTCCACCAACTTAAACGTTTTGTCTGCAACTTCTTTGAATTTTGACCAGTCTAAAAGTGTGGTAATGTGGTAATGGGTTAATCTTCCCCCAAAATTGGGTTCCAATACCCACCTCTCTACTGGCAACTGACTATAAATTTTGCAAGATAACGCCGTTTAAAATCGAAGTTAAACATTCTGTCGGAGCCAATGGGCTGGACCAAAGAGAAAGTGGGCGGAAAGAGCGTTGGTCAATTGATTTATTAACAGAATACAAAATCAAGTAAGTCTGTATCGTAATCACAGGTCTCTTTATTTTACTGTTTTAGAGTTCGAAAATTGGCAGACCTTTTTTTTCACCTGAACTGTTTGGTTAAGATGCTTTATAATGCATGATGACATTTGCTTGTTTAATTAAACAACACAATGTTGTTGTTGCTGTTGTTATTATTATTGTTTCGGGAAATATATTCTTTTCAGCTTTCCGACTTTTCAGCTGGTGGCCAATTTTTCATGTAAATTTCGACTGCCAATTTATTGCTTGATGTATATACATGCAAAAGTTGACCGTCTGTTTCTTTGATTAAACCAGTGTTTGTTGTGCGAAACATTATTCTTCATAATCTTTGCAAGAGCCGCTTTAAAGCTATTTTGGCGACTTACTTTTGCAAAATCAATGCGACCAGGTTCTTTTTTTTTACAAAAGTAAAAACCGCAACAAATGGATGTATGAGATTAATTCTTCAGTGAAACAAAGTGAATGCATGCTGGTTTCCGTATAGAATTCTCTCTTGTATATTTTCCATCTATTTTTTGTTCTTAACCCTTGTCATGCTGAGCCCGGAATATTCAGGTTTTAGCAGGAGGTGTAGGCCAAGATCAGCCTGCACATAAGTGCAGTCTGATCTTAGTCTACACCTTCTGCTTGTATATTCCTGCAAGAGTTGTTTATGAAATTGATTTCTAAAAGAAATATTGAGTTGGAGGTTCTACCAGTTCTTTCAACCCTTTTGATTTTACAGTAATTCAGAAATGTGATTTATACAGCATGACAAGGGTTAATATGTGATGAGGCCACCATGACACACTCCAACAAAGTCAAGTACTCTTTATGACACGTCTAAACATCAACCGTATGAGTTCTGATGAACAACCTCGTGTTAGCTAGATAAAGCATAACGTTCTGTGATTTTGGAATAAATTTGATGGGCAGAATCAGTGAACATTCTCAAAAAGAAAAAAAAGCTCCAGTATAAACAGTTAAAGACGCGTTTATTTCTATCCGAGTTTTCTCAACAAAAATACACTTGTGTTAATTTTGGAAGTGATATAACTTAAGTTGGTAAGTACCTTGTTTAAAGATAAACACATAGTTTGATTATATAGTTTTATAAGATTGAACAACGCCGAGGCTTCCAATAATAAGTATGGGGAAAAGCTTCACCTTGTCATGCTGAATAAAACCTGTTATCAAAATCAAAGGGCTGGAGGCACTTAAAGGACCTGGTTGTGAGTCAAACAGGAGATGAAGACTACGATCAGAATGCACTTATGTGCAGACTGATCTTAGTCTATAGCTCCTACAAAAGCAGAAATATTCTGGGTTCAGGATAACAGAAGTTAAATTCCTGAATCACAGAATCACGATTAAACAACTTTTTCTGCACTTAGTAAATATCTTTTAAACAATTTCCATACTATCTCGCCATTACGCGTTTAGAGAATGCAGTTCTTGAAAAAAAAAACTATTAGAATGCTTGTAACAAACATGTTTTTCTTTCCTCGCAAAATGTTCTACTTAACATGACAATTTCGAATTCAAATATTTGTAAAAATAGAGTCTGCAACCACATTAATTTGGACCTGTGTTATATATTGATATCTTGCAATAGGTGACATTGTTACATCTCATAATTAAATAGAAAACATTGGAATAAAAGAGCTGTGTAAATGGAATCTATCACAAACTTCAGTTTTTTTCAAAATGGTATAAACCAGCTGTGTAATCAGAGAAAATCAGCCCAAAATCAAGCACGATAATACCGCTTTCTGGCATGAGTGCGTGAGAACTTGGAATATTTTCAAGAACGTTTCATGAGAACATTTACTGAAAGTTGGTAAGTTTAGCAGGTGCGCTGTTATTTGATGTTTCCCTGGTTATTTAACCTTGATTGTGAGTTTACGCCTTCAGAATCTTGAAGAAAAGAGGACTGTAAAAGTTCATAAGACGGGGGTGGGTACCAAAAGGCTACTTTACCAGTACAGTCACAGGTTTTCACGACCTTTAAATGAAGACTTATATATTGCGATAAACAAAGAAATAGCATTTCACTGTCAATTTATTTTTCTCTTGCAATTTTATCTATCTTTCATGATATTTTTTTTAACAAAATAACCACACTTTTAACTAATTTCCATCAGACGAAATTTTAGACTGATCCATATTTGAAGAAGTTGCGGACGACAGTTTAAAGTTTATGATATTTTGGAATTTTCAGCTTTTTAAGTAGAAAACATTGTGAAAAGGGAAGAAATCAATTGTTACAATCAATGTTTTCCCAAATGCTTTATTGATAGGCGTCTAAAAGCGTATTTGTGTGAGAATGGGTTAATAAACATCTATACCTTCTTTTTAATTGACGGATCTTGAAGGCAATCAAAATATCGACTGACTTATCAAATCATTCATTTATACTGAAAGTTAATGTTGAACTCCGATATTTGTGCCAAGCGTTTGTGTTGATTTGACACCATGACTATAGCCTATTCAATTAACCCTTTCCTGTTCAAATACAGGATTTTACGTATTTGTGATTTTATACTTGAGAAAACATTGTGGAAAAAGAAGAAATTTCTTCTTTTCCCACATTTTTTTCTACCACATAGGATGGTTTCATTTTAAATTGAATCCAATTTTCATTGCCGCCTGCAACCTCTTTCAATTTGGACGGATCTAAAATTGAAAAATACAGGAAAGGGTTAAATAACCTATAGTTGCCATGTTTAGGTCGAAAACTATTGATTTTCTTTTTACTTTATCTTACAGACCATATATTGTCGTTCTCCTTCTAAAATCTCGTAATTAAAGCTTGAATAAAGCTGTAGTTACGAGGTTTTAGAGCGACATCGACGATATATTTAATAAACTCGTACCATTAGATATTTCAGTTAAACAGAGGTCAGTGGGCGTGACCAGCGATCCGTTCATTATAACCAATCGAAAACCGTCGCTTGGTGACCTTTGTTCGAGCCCCGGGCTGACCATATCAACTAACAAACTAATTATCTTTCGGATAAAATGTTATACCGAGGCCCCGTGTGACGGTGATGTCCAACGATCACGGTAAAGAACAAGGGGGAGCTCTCAGTAGTTTCGTCCAGTATGCTTGCACTATCCCCGTAACAACTAACCGTCTTCTGGGGACGTCGCTCATATGGACATGTGCTAAGGTAGCGATAAATAAACGGAAATACACACACTCTACCCATGATGTATTCTCTGACCTTTCATCTTTTATCGACACTCCTCTTTTTGTTTTGGCTTTAGCTATCTTTGTCTGCCTTTGAAATTTTGAAACGTAAGATAACTCAAAACATCTTGACACAGATTAGCTCAATCTTTATTGATGGTAAAAAAATAAGTTCTCTGAAAGATAGCCCTTCCCACACAATCCTTTTTGGACACCCCCCCCTCCTCTCCCCCCTCCAAAAAATGTTTGGAAACATTGAGTAAATTGAAGAAACTACATTTAACAAGCACTTTCTTCATTATACAAAATGTTTTCTACACAAAAAAGATAAAGATTCTTTAAATGTCATTAAACAAAAATTGTCGTCTGCAATGTCTTTTCACTTTGACCAATCTAAAATGTTATATATCTGGTAATGGGCTAGTGCGGGATAACAGAAAAACAAGTATACCTGTAGATAGTCGAAAAAATAAGATAACTCGATTGAAGTTTTACTCATAAACTTACAAGTGTTCTTTTGAAATCACTTTTGACTTGACTTGACTAATCATCATTTTTTTTCTAATAAGATTAAGACGTCTGGCGTGTTTATATTTTTTTTAATGTTATCCCACAAAAACAATCAAACTACTTTTGATCTAAACGTTACCTGTCGCTCAAAGAGGTCCGTTAGGGTATTTCTCACAAACACTGAGGTCCCGATCAGCTCTTGTAGACTAGGGATTGGTATTTCAAAATGTGTAATACAGTTAACTTGAATGTTCATTTTATACTCGGCAAAATCTTCAACAAGTATACCAAACTATAAACCTTGCTCAGACTAGACAGTGCTACAAGAGTCGGCACTTGTCTCTGCCACCAAAATGACTCATACTTAGGAAACGTTAACCCGTTATCAGACTATTTTTATTGTTCTAGATTGAAAGAATATTTGTGGTATTTGATTCCTTGTAATAGCTCTTCGATACAAGGGAATAAAATATAAATGACATAAACTATGGATAAGTTCTCTTTCTGTCTCGCCTTTGTGACTTTTGTGACTCCAAATAGTGACTTAACAACAAAATAAAGAATTTTCTTGCAGCCACCTACCTAAAGGGACATAGCAAAATAATTTGATGATGTTTAAAACGACGGTCGACAGTACAACGGTACTAGAGTATGATGATACATCAGAAGAGAACGACAACGATATCGCTAGAATTCGAAAGTACGACGACTATAACGCGAGAATGTAACAGTACGACATTGCCAGTAACGCAAGAATTGCGAGAGTATGACCGACGACAGCACGAGATTAAGAGAGTACGAAGACGATAACGTGAGAGTGAAATATGTTGACTTACGATAACGCAACTATGCGAGAGTATGACAACGCTCACGCGGGAGTATGAGTACGGGAGTACGACTGACGATTACGCGAAAATGCGAGAGTGCGACGACGATTACGCGAAAGTTTGAGTGCATGACTGACGATAACGCGAATGTGTGAGAGTACGACTACGTAAACGGGAGAGTGCGAGTGTATGAGATTAAGAAAATAGGAAGATGATAACGTGAGTGTGAAAGATATCGACTTACGATAACGCAAATGTGCGGGAGTATGACAACGCTAACGCTGGGGTATGAGAGTACGACTGACGATAACGCGAAAATACGAGTGTACGACGTCGATAACGCAAGAGTGCGAGATTACGACTGACGATTACGCGAAAATGCGAGTGCATGACTGACGATAACGCGAACGTGTGAGAGTACGACCACGAAAACGGGAGATAACGAGTGTAACACCGACGGTAACGCAAGATTATAAGAACACTAAAGATACCGCGATCGTAATATAGTAATTATACCGTCGTAATATAGTAATCTCGTGTTGCCACGATCGTACTCTCGAATTCTAGTGGTATCGTTATCGCACGCTCGAAGAATCTCTGCCGTTTACAGTAAATGAATTATTTGCACAACATGATGTGAAAGGGGTAGCCCAATTGATGATAATAGCACGTGAATGGCGACTCCAAACCTGTAAAGACGTTATGAATATTTCAGAGATTCTCGCCCAGCTATATTTGTTCTGGGACCAAAACCAATTTATCAAAGATGCCTTTCACAGGCGCCCGCAGAATACGCGGGCCATGAAAGTTATAATAAGATTTACATTGATCGGGCATTGTCCAGGGATTTTCTGAGAAAAAATTCTTGATTAAATCGAGGAAACCATTTGTATTGTTACAGTTTTCAGCGACTGAAATCTTACGCACAGACCCCGACGGCGGCACTCATCCTTTCCGACTATTTGTCTCCCACCAATGATTCGATAATCTGAGACCTATGTGGGATAGCAGCTAGAGGCTAGGAAAGGATGTGATGGTGGTACTGGTGTGAGAAATACCATGAATCCATTGTTAGGTGCTCCAGCCGCCGCGATATAACTAAAAGATTGTTGAAAGCGGCGGAAAACCCCATTCAAACAAACACACTTACGCACAGACATCTCACTGAAAAGTGCTGTACATTTTAAAAAGGCAGATACAAATTTGTCATTGATTGATTGATTGATTGATTGATTGATTGATTGATTGATTGATTGATTGATTGATTGATTGATTGATTGATTGATTGATTGATTGATTGATTGATTGATTGATTGATTGATTGATTGATTGATTGATTGATTGATTGATTGATTGATTGATTGATTGATTGATTGATTGATTGATTGATTGATTGATTGATTGATTGATTGATTGATTGATTGATTGATTGATTGATTGATTGATTGATTGATTGATTGATTGATTGATTGATTGATTGATTGATTGATTGATTGATTGATTGATTGATTGATTGATTGATTGATTGATTGATTGATTGATTGATTGATTGATTGATTGATTGATTGATTGATTGATTGATTGATTGATTGATTGATTGATTGATTGATTGATTGATTGATTGATTGATTGATTGATTGATTGATTGATTGATTGATTGATTGATTGATTGATTGATTGATTGATTGATTGATTGATTGATTGATTGATTGATTGATTGATTGATTGATTGATTGATTGATTGATTGATTGATTGATTGATTGCACATCAGTCCTTTAGAACCTAACCGAGACTTTCTTGTATCGTTCACATCAGTACTTCCACAAATCCTTTCCGAGCCTCCAGCTGCTCATCAAATTATGATTTTCGATTATCCACCCATTGGTTAGAGACAAATTCCTGAAAGGATATAAGCCGCAACCTGGGATCGACCTCGTCTTTAAAACGTGTCGGGATTTTTGGCTATGGTGCCGCTACGATTCGCCACGATTTGTATATTCGTCGTGTACCGTGGTGATTCGTAGTAGAACCTAGGTGAATCATGGTGAATCTTGATGAGACGTGATGATTTCTAGAAACTTCACGGTAGAGCTACGGAAGTTTTAAACTGTTTAAAACATTCGTGGTAAATCGTGGTGGTTATTGGGCGTGGCCTAATTCGAAGAGAAACCGTAAAGGAATCGTGCTTATTCTTACTGACACCGTAGCTAATTTCGCGGCTATTCGCTAGAGATCGTAGCCAGTCGTGGAATGTTTGACACCACGAATTCCCACGATTCACCACGAATTGAGTTCCGCTGTCCTACAATTCAGCTACGGTTTCGCTACAGAGCTCCGCGATTTGCTCGTGTCGCTACCCAGCCGCCGTCATAGCGCAGTTGGTAGCGCGACGGACTGTCAATCTAGAGGTCCCGGGTTCGATCCCCGACGGCGGCACTCATCCTTTCCGACTATTTTTCTCCCACCAATGGGTCGATAATCGTAGACCTATGTGGGATAGCAGCTAGAGGCTAGGAAAGGATGTGATGGTGGTACTGGTGTGAGAAATACCATGAATCCATTGTTAGGTGCTCCAGCCGCCGCGATATAACTGAAAGATTGTTGAAAGCGGCGTAAAACCCCATTCAAACAAACAAACAATCGTGTCGCTACCGACGTGAATTGTGCTAGTACCGAATCGAACCGTACAAGCATCATGAGCATTCGTTGTGCCACAGTGGTTAATCCTCAATAACCATAGCGTTGTCGTCATGAATCGTCATTGATTCGTAGCGATACCTTACAGACACCGTACTAATATCGTGGACATTCTTACTGAAATCGTAGTGACACTGAATATTTCTACTTTTAGCCACGATTTAACTCGATCCATCCAGAATTTTCTGACCATGAGAAATCTGGATGAATCGTGGTGAATCGTAGAGAAAAACGTAAATGTGAAAATTGGGTGTTAGAAAAAAACACTTTGTATAGCATGACGAGTATGGCTATTTAGAAAGATTTGGAAACTTTGGAAATTTAAGTATGCTCAGAATTTTCAACAGACGCATGTGAATTAAGAACTTAATAAACATATCATATAATACTGATCATGTATTTAACAGAAAAATGGTATTCGTTTTTTAGGGGCGGGGGGGTCCCATCTTTCTCTCTTTAATTTTTGTCCGTATCGTCTAGAAAATTACCATTTTCGGTAGATGTCTGGGGATGATATTTTTGAAAAACCTGTAGACAAATGATATATTGCAGTTTTATCAAGGGAGAAACAATTTACATTCTAGAATAGTTCTTTCTGACATTTTGACATTCAGATCACAATTTAAATTGCGTCGTCTCTTAGTGTAAGACGACCTAAGTCCAAATATAAAATGGTATTATCATACAAATGTCCTTCTTATGAAGTTTTAACCCTTGTTACATGGAACCTGAAATATTCCAGTTTTTGGTAGGGGATATGGACAAAGATCAACCTGGACATAAGTGCAATCTGATCTTAGTTTGCACTACGTGTTTTGTTCCTTTCATGTCAGAATCATTTTTTGAAATGTATTTTTCGAAACATATTTTGACTCAAAACTAGTACTTTCAGTGCTTTCAGCCTTTGAGTTTTCATGCAGTTTTGACAGGGGTTTTATTGAGCATGACAAGGATTGATGAGTATAGAATGAAAAACTAATTTGATCAACATGAAGATTTTGTGATTGCAAATGTTTGATTGGGTGAATCTATGGGAGTCCTTAATTTCATTCGGATAGATTTGATTGTCGAAAAGCCCAGTTCTGATTATTTTGTATTTTTCAAACATTGGAAAACGTGGACGTGGTTTTATTTGTTAAATTGATATGCGAGAGATCGCAAAATGAACGGCCGTAAATTACAAACGATGGTCTTCTGAAACAACCTATGAAACAGTCCGTCTGTAGCCGAGCTCGGACCAAGTTCATCTCGTATAATTTATATCGGATGGTATAAGGTAACCTTTTTCTTAAAAATGCAATTGTCTACTGTGTGATTCATTGACCGATTAAACCATTCACCTACACCGGAAATGAACTTTGAACTCCGTCATTGGCAGACATATATGTTGGTTTGACGACTAAAACGTCGTAACTACAGCTTATTCAAGCTGTATTTACGACGCTAAGATCGACAACCAACCGATTTACCATCTCTTTTTGCGTTTTACTTGCCATAAATTTTGTAAACTGACCTAAATGACCTTATTCAGTATCAATGTGGAAGTTCCTGTCAGGGCTCAGTGGGCGGGGATAGCGATGTATCGATTGTGATATTTGACCCATCACGACCTTATCGAAATTATTGTTCAGGGAGGCCTAAGAACTTTCGTCGTGTATCTAAACGAAGTACAGTTATCAATCGATGAAAAATTAATCTCTGTGTTACGGTTGTATGAGCATTAACAATATTGAACGTAATCAGCCAATCAATTATTAATTATTATAGCTAGAATTAGAAGGTCTCGGGGGAAAGCTGTGTGAAATATAACAGGTTTCTTTTGTAGATTCCCCTCTTTGTTCTGTTTGGCATGAATATCATTGTAATTTGAAGTTTAATAAGTTTGATAAATTCCTTTCCTTCGCGTTTGACTTTGTTCAGTCTGCATTGATAACCAAACAATTTTCTTTAATTGAATTTACTCAGAACCTACGGAAGAAATATATCATATCCAAATATAGATCAATTTTAGTCTGTCTCTCAAGATTCAAGCATTTTAATTTGCTGAAAAATTAATCAAACTTCCATTTATAATTGAATGTAATTTTTGTACACTATATGCTAATATATTGAAATGTATGTAATAAAATTTGAGCACGCACCTATTTTGTATGCTTGCGCACAAAGCAAAACTATAAAATTTTACTAGAACTAGAAAAATCAAAGTACTGAAAAATCTGTAAAATAGCAAAGCATGTTTTTTTTAATAGTCTTATTTGTCAAAGGTTATCATAGATAAACGAGTTTAAAGTAATCAAGGAGTTAACCTACACAATAACTCCTTTTACGCCCCTTAAAAAATAATTCCGGAAAACAATGAGGAAAATGAAGAAATTGCTTGTTACAAGCAATTTCTACATTTTCCACATTGTTTTTACCCCAATAAATAAAGATTTTGGAATTTCAAACAAGTTAACATTGTCGTCTGCAACTTCTGTGAAGACTCTTGCCAGAGTCATTTTGAACACGATGTGTTGAAAAGAGCTAAAATACTTAGGAGATGAACTTTCACGCAGATTTTGAAATATTCCTGAAATACATAAGAATTTTTTTATTTTTAATTTTTTTGCGCAGGCATTCAATGGCCGATTTTTGTGGTTAAGCCTCCAGTGGTAGTTTGCACTCGTTGAACTCTGGGAAGACCTCAAAATTTCGTCTGTTACCTTAAGCTATCAAAGCTAACGCTTTCCTAGACGCTTTCCTAGACAAAATGCTATATTTTGCCTGGTGACATTTGATTATAACAAATGAAGAGAACATTTTCTGTTTTTCTATGAACTTAATCACACTTATGTATGAATCCGCTTCGCCAATTCATACAGTGTGAGTAGGTTTTTAGGTTCATGCCTCAATGAAAACAAAAACTATTCTCTCCATTTATTAAGTGAACAGAGGATAACTTTGTGATGAGAAATGTCAAGTCATCTTTAGCTCGAGATTGTAGGGAAGCCACAGATGGCATTGATTATTGGTCACATCAAACCAACAAAATCCACAAAAACCACAAAGATAGTAACCAAAAATTATCCTTATAGTAACGTTGTATGAATCAGACGTATTTTGTGGGTGGGTGTTGTTTTTGTCGTTGTTGTAATTTATTGTATCTAAACTTCGGAAACTCAGGCGTGTGTTCAACGAAATCACCAACCGTTTCCGATCTCTATCGGTCGACAGACATATTTGGAACCTGGGAAACAAATGACCAATCGAAATGGTCAATCAAATTATCAGGCGACCAATCAAATCGTTCATTTTGACCAGAAGTGAATTTTGAACTCCAACATTGGCCGCCATTTTTTGTTAATTCTTGTTGGTTTGGTGACTGAAACATCAGAACTACAGCTTATACAAACTGCAGTTGCGATCTTTAAGTCGCCAACCAACAATTCTACCTTTTTGTTACAAGCTTCTTTCCACTGGTTATTGCAAAATAACGTCCTTGAAAATGCATGCGGGACTTCCTGTCGGAGTCATTGGGGGAAGCTAGCGATTGGTCAATTAGTGTCTATTGTACTAAGTGATGATTTGCTCTTTAAACACTGGCCTCTCAATTCGGCCCATGTTATAAAAATACAATCCATGCGTCAGAGGTTGGACGCCTACTATATTTACTAGATATGACATACTAGCCTGACAAAATATTGTCTCTTATATTGTAATATTGTCTCTAATATTGAAATATTGTCTCTAATATTGAAATATTGTCTCTAATATTGTGACATTGTCGCCAAGATCGTTTTATTATCTCTAGTAGATCTATTGTAATATTGTCTCTAATATTCTAGTAGTGTCTCTTATATTGTAATATTGTCTCTAATAATGGAACATTGTTTCAAATATTATAATATTGCCCCCAATATTGTTTGTCTATATCCTTGTTACTCTTTATAGAAAGCGTCCGGGTATGATTGGAAGGATTGAAGGTACCACCCAAAGGCACCGAAAGGACCTTCGAATTAGGCATAAAATGGCGTTGCTCTTTTTTTGGGTTGTGTTTTTTTTTATTTCGTTTGGGAGGATGACAAAATTTATTGTCAGAACATGTAACTAAAAGTAAAATAGTTGAATGGCGACCTAAACGTCGTAACTATAGCTTGAATAAACTATTGTTACGATGTTAAAGTCGCCAAACCAACAAAAATGCTTCACACAAATGTTTGCCGTTGTCGGAGTTTTAAGTTCACTTCCGGTCTTACATATATTATTCTCTTTGTCTATTGGTAATCAATCACGAACTATCAATGGATATCATATAATATTTTAGACACCAGGTTTCTTTTTTAGAATTCTAAAAAAATGTTTTAAACTTGCGGGGAATCACGAGTAAATACAACAAAGAACTATAAAGAATTACCTTTTCCTGTCTATTTGTAAAAAAATGTCCAGAGTCGTCTTAAAAATTGCCAAGAAGGGTTTACTTGTGTTCGTTAAGGGAGAAAAAAGGATTTAAAAAATCTTTCAATGCGACTGGCGCCAGCTTGAAGCCAATAAATTATTACGATTCTCTTTGTCTAAAAGATACTTTGAATATTTTCAATTTACGAATTAAGAATTCTCGAGTTCTAGAATTCAATCCATCGAAAAACCTGTTCGGGAAATAATCTTATTTGATTGTTACAAGCTATTTTGCCCATTCTCGGGGCAACTGTTTTTTTTTAAAGAAATGCTTTCTATTTGAGTTGAGATCTTTAAAACGAAGTTTAACCAATTTAAACCTACAAAGATTTCGATCGTCTTTTGAATCTGCAGTCTTTTATAGCTGCAGTTTTTTAAAGGGTTTCTTTGTTAGATACACACTCTATACTAATGCATGGCTGTTTTCAGCAAGCCAGGGGTCAGCTTAAGAGTCAGCTTTTATAGCTTAAGTTAACAGACGAAATATTGAAGTCGTCTCAAAGTTCAACGAGAACAAACTGCCACTGAAGGCTTAACTACTGAATCCGTAAAATACCTACGCCATAAAAAGTAGTTCTTATATATATATATATCAGGAAAATAGCAAACTCTGCCAGCAAGTTCATCTCCTTGGTATTTTAGCTCACTCGAGCACATCGTGTTCAAATTGACTCTGATCAGAGTCTTCAGAGAAGTTGCAGACGATAATTTCAAATAGTTGAAAATTTTAAAATATTTATCTCTCTAGGTAGAAAGCAATACGGAAAATGAAGAAATTGCTTGTCATCGGCAATTTCTTCATTTTCTACATTGTTTTCAATATTCTTTTTTTCTATCTTCTTAAGGGACGTAAAAGAGGGGATTTTGTGTGATGGGTTAACTCCTTGGTTACTTTAAACTCATTTCTTTATCACGATAATCTTTGACAAAGAAGCTTACTCAACACAACAATGCTTTGCTAGTTTACAGTACTTTCATTACTTTGATTTTACTTACTCCATGACTTATAAGGAGTTTTTAATGAAATAAGAAAAATAAAGATCATGTCTGTTTTCCAGTTATTCGTTTAGACAAGACAGAGTTGTCAATAAAAGTTAAGTAAATGATTGGAAATATGTTTTGGGAAAATATTAGTATAAACTGAATCTTCTTGTAGACATGATGTTATGTTATAGATGTCACCCGAATTATTGCATATTCCTTACAGTAACGTTCTATGTTATATACATATAAATATCATACAACGTTACTGTAAGGATAATACAACAATACGGGTCAAATCTTGTCAGTTGTTTCTAAACCCATTTCCTAACTACAAAATATTCGACCGGCCCACATTAAAAGAAGGACGATATTTTAGTTGACTAAACCAAATAGATCTGTCTTTCTAACAGAAAACAATGTGGAAAATGAAGAAACTGATTACCTTGACATCCCCCCCCCCTCTTCTTACGGGGCATATTGTGTAAGAAAGGGGTTGGCGAAATATAATTATCTTAATAAAGGGATAAAAAGATGTTAGAATAAATCGTGTTTTCTGTGAAGGATCTCTGAAAGTTCCCATCTCATTTGCATGAGCTAATTATAACACTTTAGGGGTTATCATTAAAAAATAAAAATCAATACAAGCAAATAAGACGGAAGTTCCATTTAATGTCTTCAAAAATCAATATTTCATTAGCTCGTCACCCTTATTACCCTTTTTCGCACCAAATCACGATAAAAATATTATGACACGGGCTTGGAAATAAACAATGCCTATTTACACATCATTATTTCGCCATCGGAGAATTATATTCAGGAAAACACTGTGAGAAAAGAAGAAATTGCTTGTAACACACAGTTTCTCCTTTTTTCCATATTGTTTTACTTTTTATCTGGCACTTAAATTTCATTTTGAAGCGACTCTGAAATTTCATCTACAACTTCTTTGAATTTGGACCAGTCTTAAGTTTTGTAATCTGGTAATGGATAATGTGTCAGCGTATGAAATAGACAAATTTAGAAATCGGAAAAGGTATGACTGAGAGGCAAAATAGAAAAGTTACAAACAAGGTTTTTTTTAACATTTTTAAAACCCTTGTCCATACGATATCTGGATTGCACAATTTGGTGCAAGATTTTTCCCCATCTCATAAGATATGTTCCCCTTAATGTCTCATTTGGACTACCTATGGCATTTTGGACTAATCTAAGACATTGCCGTTTAGTAAAGTGTTTTGAAATTAAGCTTCAATATTGTAGGAGAAATTTGCCTTGGAGTCTTTGATAATGGAATAACCCAACCCTTTCACACAATTTCCAATACGACATTGTAAACTTCTTAGTCAGAATAGAAAAACCCAACAATCGATGACAGAATCACAGGTCAGGACAAGGTAATATGTATTATTATCATTTATTGTCATCGTTGTCACATACGCCATTTCTCTTGTCCAAGTAAAACTGACACTCGTCGTATATATCGACAAAAATCTCGATGTTTCGACAAAAAAAACTCGTTACGTCGACAAACAAACTCGTTATTCTTCATCTTAATTTAACTGAAGTTACGATGTTTTGGTCGCCTTCTGTCGTTATAAAGATAATCATGATATTGGCGGATCGTCGCTGTCTTTCAAAATAACGATTAACCAATCAAACCGCAACAGGCGCTTGAAGCCGCCGTGTTTATCTCCGACAACCAAGATGAAGTCGCAAAGGAACTCTTTGTATAAAAAATTATCTATCCTTCTATACCGTTAATAGTTATTGATGACGGAGTCAAATCAATTAACGGAATCCTGGCCACGCCCACTGAACTCCACAGGAAGTTCATTTTCGATGTTGAAACGATAATATTTTGCAAAATTTATGGCCAGTTACATGTTACAAATCAAAGTACTGAAAGAACTGTTTGGTAGCAAAGTATGTTTTCGTTAAGTAATCTTCTTTTTCAAAGGTTATCATGATACATAAACTAGGTTTAAGTAACACAGGAGTTAATCTATTACAACATGACACAATCTTAGACTGGTTCTAATTGGAAGAGTTACATACGATAAATACAAGTTGGTGGAATTTAGAAAAACATTGTGGACAATGAAGCAATTGGTTGTTACAAACAATTTTTTCCTTGTCAACAATGTTTTCCAAGGCTATTTTTTCTTGAGATGCTTAAAAAACGGATTCTGAGTGGGAAATGGTAAAATAGCATGCTTTTCAAAGAGTTCTATACAATTTGAAAAGAGTTTGCAATATTTCTGAAATACATAAGAACTACTTTATTATGGCATAAACATTAGATGGATTTAGTGCTTAAGCCTCCATCGGCAGTTTGCACTCGTTAAACTCTGAGAAGACCTCAAATTTTTGTCTGTTCACTTAAGCTATCAAAGCTAACGCTTTGCTAGCTAAAAAGTAACCTGAATAAGCTGTGATTACGACGTCTGAGTCGCCAAATCAACAAAGGTGATTCACAGTCGGCCAATGGCGGAGTTCAAAGTTCATGTTCGGTCTAACTAAATAGTGGATTGATCGATAGATTCTTTGATTAACAGCAATGATCAGTAAATTACACGGCTCTCCCCGGAACCTCGCCTTCGTTTCAATCATAGTCGGAAACAGAATCACGAAAGCGATAAGAATGATTTTCGTAACATTATTTCCGTGTTTTGAGATGCTCTAGAATGGAAGCCTTTAACATTAGTCAGGTATTTTACCTGTTTTATCCCTTTTCCAGACGACAAAATTAAAAAAACTGTTCCAATTTGAAACTGATTAACTAGTATATAAGGTAGAAAATATTGTAGGGAAAGAAGAAATTGCTTGTACCAAGCAATTTCTTCTTTTCCTTCAATGTTTTCTCTAATATTAAATCATATCATGTGATATTGTTGTGGAAAAGGTTAAGACTATGCTGATAAAGCCAAGTGTATCTCGATTTTATATGGACTCAAGTCCTATCAAGTTGTAAAGAGCCGAGAGCTGTGTTAAATGTTATAGATTGTTAGTTATAATTAACAGCTGTTACCGAGGTGTCGAATGATTTCACACAAAATGTTTAATCGAGAAGAAAGACTCAAGTTCCAAACATACACTTGATTCTTTTTAGATATCGATCCAGATTGATCTACTCACGCAGTAGTACAAATTTCTGTCCTCGGAATTCGGTGCTATTTTTGAAGTTGAGCTTAGATACTTGACTGATTAGTTTGACGTCTTTTCAGGCAGGTTTTTTTTTTTTTTTTTTAGATTTAATGGCACCGCCTTTAGCAAATAACAATAGGTTGTTGTTGTTGTTTCCCACAACAATATTCAATCTAAACTTCCAGCTGCTAGTTTCAATTGACGGATCTCTGCTGTCTATCAAATGACATTCATGCAGATAGAAAGTAAATGCTGACGCCCGACATTGTGTCAAACATACTTCTAGTTTTGTGACTTAAACGTCGTAATTACAGTTTAACAGTTTGTGTCGCTTATCAACAACTCGCTTTTCGTTTTCTGTCCCTGGTCAAATTTTGCAAAATAACATAGTTTTATATCTAAGTCAAATTTCGATGATGTGTTAAACTGTTTATTTCATGGATTTGTATTTATTTGTCAATATTGTACAGAATTTCTTCATTTTTCAAAATGTTTTCTGAATTATTTGTCTTGAGGGGCGTCCAAAAGCGTCGTTGTGTGTGAATGGGTTAATCGAAAATGCATGTAACCAAAACTAAGTTAACTCTTGTGACAAGAAGTAAACGCCTGTTGAATGAGTACATTGAATTTGCCAGCGATGTAAGCCAGGTGATCTCACAGACGCGACTTAGCCTATGCATGACATCCTTAACAGTTTCACATGAGCGTGAAGCGCTATCACTGAGGGACCTCTACCACACAGCCTTGTTGGCTGGTCGTCTAAAGAACCATTGAGTGGAGTCATTGCCTGTCTATAAAGTACATAGTCAAGTCTCTCATAAGAATGTGGACGTAAAGCCTTATCTGAGTCTTCGCTTTGGACTAACCAGTTAACTGGTGAACTACTGACCACGCCAACAAAAATGCTTAACATAACTGTCGGAGTTCAAAACTCACTTCCGGTCTACGTTAATAATTTGATAGGTCTGTCAATTTCATATTAACACATTCCGTCACAATGACGCCTTTTGAACAACAAGCAATTCCTTCATTTTCCACAATGTTTTCTACCCAAAAAGATGAAAAAATCTAAAATGTCATCAACTTGAAATGGTCGTCTGCAACTCCTTTCAATTTGGACCAATCTTACATAGTGTTAGGAATGTGATAATGGCGTGAATCCATCCACTCTTGTAAAAATCATAATCAAGCTTTAATGTCATTTTGTTATGTCCCGGCTCAGACAAAATATCTGCCAATTTCAGGAACCAGCGGCGACAGTTGATCACCCCGATTATTGAATAAGTTGGATTGTGTGTCGGTCTTTGTTACGGAACCGTCCTGAACGCTTTTACAGACAACACAACTGATTTTAGGGGTATCTAAACAATGTAGTACAAAAATGAAATACAGGGAATGTAAAATTGCAGTTGATAATTGAAATATAAAGACAGAGGAACGACTTTTTTTGTTTCAAATAAACTTATATTGCCCTTGGTGTCTAATTTTGGTTTTATTTTATTTTCGATTGAGAGAAAAGGGTGAAACGTTTATAAATATCCAGAAATAAGACTTTTTGATCGGAATTTCCTGACATTTCTGATTTCTTTTGGGAATTCGAGAACTCAGTTGTTTTTGGATTAGCCTGCGTTTACAGAAGAAACACTTGTAAACTTTTGCAATCTGCGGGTACAAACTAGTATAAGCATATTTTCAAAACTTGTATTTTGAAGTTGTTATTATGAAAGTCTCCATCAAACTTTGAATTGTTTGATTTGTTAGTTTGTTTGTTTGTTTGTTTTAATGGGGTTTAACGCCACTTTTAACAGTATTTCCAGTCATATCGAGGTGGCTGAAGCAACTAACCATTGATTCCTGATATTCTCACACAAGTACTTTCCGAGCCTCCAGCTACTGGTTTACGATTATCCACCCAATGGTGGAAGACAAATGTCGGAAAGGATATTTGCCGCGACCGAGGATCGAACCCAGGACCTCCCCACGCACTACCCTGACCGTGGCATGATTCATTAGATATGTAGTACTTTACTTTCTTAATAGGAACTGGACTTTTTCTTTTACTGTTCAAACTCAATAAAAAAAACTTCTGAAAAAATGAACAACCATCTTGACCCATTTTCACACAATCACAAAAAGCTTGGCAAAAGATTGCGGTAAATTAGAAAATTGCTTGTAACAATTGATTTCTTCATTTTCCCCAATATTTTCTACAAAGAAAGACTAAAATTCGTAGAATTTCACAAATTTGATATTGTCGTCTGCAGTTTCTTTCAACTATGACCAGTCTAAATATTGTCGTCTGGTAATGATTTTAAAAGGTGCATTACATTTTAGAACTGGTTTAATAGCAAAACCTCTGTTGTATAGATAGTATTATAGACTGTGCATTAACGAGTACATTGTTTGTAGTTTTCTGAAATTAGTCCGTGTGATGTATATCTTTCATTTCATGACTCGAAACGTGTTGGTGTATTCTTTAAGAACAATCAAATGGGGAAGTCGAAAGGGGTAGAAACTTGCACAAAAGTCTGTTGATCTCGGCTAAAACTTAGACAAAGGCTTATCTTTGTATTACAGTTACTTTGAATAAGCATTTCTATCATTATCATTTCAATTTACACTTTAACCCATTCCCACACGGCAAAATTTTAGACTGGTCCAAATTGAAAGCAGCCACAGACGGCAATTTCAAGTTTATGGATTTTTAATTTTTTCGGCTTTTGGGAAAGAAAACCTTGTGAATAATAAAGAAATTGCTTGATACAAGCAATTTCTTTATTTTCCATAATGTTTTCCTAAGTTTCTTTCTTGAGGGGCGTTAAAAGGAGGGCTTGTGTGGGAATGGGTTAAGATATAATTCAATGCTGTTACGTCGTTTCTTATTCCGAGTTGATGTATTAGCAAAAAATACTGGGATAAAACAAAACCTTCCAACTCATTCTTTAATGTTCACCTTTATACGTTGGACGTGGGTATTAAACATGTAAAAAAAAGCATTAGTAGTTTTTCTTGAATTGTCGATTACTTCCCCGTTTTAAATACTAAGCATATTTGTAATTCCGTTTATTTATCGTCGCTACCGTAGCACATGCCAATATGAGCGACGCCCCAGAAGACGATTAGTTGTTACGGGGGATAGTCAAAAGGATACAGGATGAAACTGCTGATAGACGTGACTGTTTCTTTAACGTCGTCCATTGATATCCTCGTTTTAACGTCTCTTCCGAAAGACCATTAATCTGTTAGTTTGGTCAGCCCGGGGACCGAACAGTTATTGAGGTTTGAAGTCGGGTGCTCTGCCACTTGAGCTAATGAGGCTGACTGCATGCTGGTCAAAGGGATTGCGCGAATATTCGAATCCGGAAATCGTCATTAATGGCGTTACCTCTACGTCTTACGTTGTTGTCGACTTGGTGAAAATAAGGTAATACTTAATGCAATTTAAAATGCACCATTTTTTCAGTAGTTTGATAAATCGTAATCAATGTATTTAGGAAATACTCGCGTGTCAGCCTATACCTGCCAGGGCTATACCTGAGTGGTAATAACAGTGGTTCCCGAAGTGTAAAACGGGGAAACTCTGTAAGAAGTCTAATTTATATGAAAATATCATTGTACCATTCGTTATCATTATTATTATCATTATCAAAATTTATTATTGTAAATACGTTAATAGATAACTGAGTATCTATCCTTTTAATGTTGTACAAAAATCGCTCGTTATGAAGCTTTTAATACATACATTTGATTTATAGTTATCATTTTGTTAAGTATTTGTTATAAAAGGGTTTCATGGAGGCACCATCGGAAATATAAATGTGATAAATGTCGTGTTAATCGGAAATTCAAGTAAATATGAATAGCTGGCCATAGATTCTGGTCTTTTGATCTTTAATTAACAGTCCGGGTTTATGGAAATTCTTGTTTTAAAGCTTTTAGATGTATTCGAACTTGGATAGTGAGATTCATCAGCACTTATTACTTTGCTTCAAAATAGCTGGTTCTGTACTTGTGTTGAGTTGTAGTTAGAACTCTTTTGAAATGTGTTTGGTGATTTATGCTTTAGTTTAGCCACGTGAGAGGCGAGTTAAGCTCTCTTTCACTAGAAATCCAAATTTATACGGGCACATGTGGGATTACAGTAATCTATTCTGGATTCCAGTGAACCTCATATAGCAGGGTAATACAAGGAAATAGTTGAAAGAAACATACTGTTAGATGCTGTTTATCTACAAATAAAATGAATACCAATTGAGCTGGTCCAAAATGAGAGAACTTGCAGATGAAATGCCATAGTTAACGATAATTGCTAAAACCATAATTCAAACAAGTTAAGATAAAAGAAGTCTTAACATAGACACAATTATTATTATCTCGTCACCACATAATTTCGAAAATAGCTGTGAAAATCAAAGTCAAAAAGGGGAAATTTGGTTTTAATAATTATAGATGTGAAAACTCTTTGTATTGGGACTGCAATTTCTTTAAGTTTCGACCAGTCTCTAATTTTACGTCTCGTAATGGTTTAATGTGCTTCTTTAATGAAGAAATGGTTTGTTACAAGCCATTTCAGCGTTTCCTACAAAGTTTTCCAACGTTTTACTAATGAAGGGCGTAAAATCATGATTTCGTTGTATTTCTCTGTACAAAAGTGGTTTATTTGTTTTCGGTCGGAAAAGAATAAAGACACCTTTACTGGATTTGTGTTATAATGAACCTTTTGGTTTGATTCTTCACTGACACACGAACAGGATCCCAATAAACTTTGCTGAGGAATGTTTTGGGTAAAAACCGTCTCCATAGAATATGGAATACCAAAACGACGTCTTGAGTCAAGTGGAATTTGTATTAGACATTTTTATTAGCTTTCGGAGGAACTTATAGATAGAGTAAACAAAGAAACTTTTTTCACTCACGCTATGGTTAAAACAAGTCTAATCTTGGGTGTTTTATCACACCACCGACCTGGTTTGTTAGCCTTGAATCATTTTTTAACCCGTTCTATAAAAATACAACTTTTTCAAGTCCCTCGAGAATAGCAATTAGGAAAACATTGTATAAAATGAAGAAAATGCATACAACAAGCTATTTTATGATTTTTTTCACAATAATTTCTACCCAAAAGTTGAAAAAATCTAAAATTTCATGAACTTGAAACTATCGTCTGTTTTGGAGCAGTCTAAAATTTGCGGATCTGGTAATAGGTTAACAGAAAGAGAAGGAGAATTTTTTTCTACGACCAAAAATTCAACCTCAGTGTATAAAAAACGACCGTTTCGGTTGCACGCGTATGGCTAGACAACCAAACTTTTTTTCTCAAATTATAGATTGAGTGAAAACAGCTATAAATAAATAATAAGTTGCATTTCCAATACAAAAGATATTCTTAGAACAAAGGGTGTATGGTGTTGCTGATAAGCGAAAGTGCATGTCTGTTACTCGGATAATTAACTTTGTCGGTTTTGCTATCGTTCATTTATTCACACATGCATTCATCGTGTAGGGTGAAACCTGGTAGGGAAACATGTAAACTCGTTACTCTAATATTCTATCCAAATCAGTATTTCGTTGTTGTCTTTCTAAAACGTCGTAACTACAGCTTGATTCAAGCTGTAGTTACGTCGTTTTAGAACGACGACGACGATTTGTTGTTTTTGATACCGTTTTTTGTTACGTGTTCATTCACTGTATCCTTACAGTTTTAGTTTTGAATATAAAAGGAAAAATAAGTATTTATAACCAATTACCAAACGGCAACATTTAAACTAGTCTGAAATGAAAGATGTCGCAGACGATAATTTTACGTCAGTGAATTTTAAAGGATCTTTGCCTTTTGTGGTAGAAAACACTGTGGACAATGAAGGAATTGCTTGTAACAAGCAATTTCTTCATTGTCCAAAATGATTTCCCCGAACTTTTCCTTAAGGGACGTAAAGTGTGATTGCCTGGGATTGGTTATGCACAATACTATTGTCCAAGCGGAAGAGATGTTCTTGTTTAAACAATTCCTTCTTCTCTTACACTAGTTTATGGACACCATAGAGACTTCAAAGCACGTTATTATTAACAAAAATGATTAATCTTTAACAATAGTATGAACCACTTAAACAAGGATTTTATTAAGCTCAAATAGTGTGTTTAAATAAGCTAACGCTTTCATAAAAATGCCATTATTTGCATAATCACTAGTTGACTGGAATCAAAAGCAAATCGTCGTCGGGCGTACAAAATGTCGTAACTACAGCTTTATTGAAGCTGTAGTTACGACATTTAGCACGCCCAACAAAATAAATTATAAAAAGACGCCTGTAATTGTACAACAAATAAAGAATCAATTTTGTCATGAATTATTGATCCACTTGGATGTTGCTTAAACTCAACGGACCATGAAATGCCAATAAAATGTAACACATGGAAAATACATGATCGAGGAACAAACAAAGGCTTTTATAGAATTGTTTTTTTTCGTCGATCATAAGCTCCGATCTATCTTACAGAAACTATTTACCTTACATTAGAAATTACTAACATTTTCTTGTATTGCAAAATTCTTGACCTGTCCAAAATTCATTTTTACAGACAAAAATTGAACGTGGGTTTAATTTGAAATATAACAATTTACTTTGGAGGAAAATATTGAAAAAAAAGAATAAATTGCTTGTTAAAGCAATTTCTTCTTTTCTTCAATGTTTTCTCAATTATAAAATAACTTGGTCATCAAACCAGGGATTGAGAAGTGTAAAGATTCAGTTGGCCGCTCAGGTGCGATTTTATCTCCAAAAATCAGTCTGCGACCTTGCTAAGTCATTCCGAATCCTAGAGCCAGTTACAATGTATATCATTCTAATCATATTAAGAAAACTATATATACAGAAGATCCTTTTTCAGGGATGACCCGTGGTCTAATGGAGAGGACTAGGAAGTCTTAGTTCGCCTCTTGTTGGGGGGGGGGGCACTCCTTCATTTGTTTTAATATACATGTGCATGAAATATATTAGTCAAACTTTATTGGACGAAATACTAATACATATTCATTTTTATTGTATATATTCTGTATACAAACTTATACATTTTTTTACATTCTAAGAACTTTCCTTTTAGATTTTCAAACACCATGCGTTCTTGCCGGGGTATTCCTAGACGGCAATTTTCAGTAGATGGAATTTTGTAAACCGTCGTCCTTTTCTGTAAGTTGCATTATGGATAATGAAGCAATTAACCCACTTTGTATCAATTTATCAAATATTTTGTCGCCTTGTAAAGACGACGATTTAAATCAAAGAATCAATCGACCAATCAAATCACTCATTTAGACCGAAAGTTTAACTCCAACATGTTTCTACCTTTTCTTAATTTGGCCACTTAACCCTTTTCCGTTTTTCAAATTTTTAGACCTGTCCAATTTGAAAGAGGTTGCAGAAAAAATCAAAAGTGGGTGCAATTTGAAAAGTAACGACTCTACAGGTTATAATTATTGTTGAAAAAGAAGAAATTGCTTGTGACAAGCAATTTCTTCTTTTCCCACAATGTTTTCTCAAGTATAAATTCACAGGGACGTGAAAACAAGGGATAATACAGGAAAGGGTTAACCTTTCGCCAAGCAACTATTTTACTATTTAGATAGCCTGCATGTTACTGGCCCAAATATTTTTTAAAATAACTCAATTTAAAATCGAAGTGAAACTTCCCTCCGGAACTGAGTGGCCAGCGTTCTGTCTACAAAACCATTCCAACCCAGTTCCATATTTGACGCAGCTCAAGAAAAAAAAATGGGGAAACATTGCTCAAAATGAAGGATTTGCCTGTAACAAGCATTTTTTTTTTTTTTTTTTTTTTTCATTTCCCATGATATTTTCTACCCAGAAAGACAAACTATCGTAAAATTAATTCATCTTAAAATTGTCGTCTGCAATGTCTCTCAATTTGTACCGGTCTGAATTTTTGTCATCTGATAATGAGTTTACCGACGGATGTTGTCTTTTCTTTAAATGTCACGTACCTGAAGGCAATCATTGTATAAATAGGCGAAATTACAATATCTTCAATAATACCCGTTTATTTCAGTTGGCCAGCTGTGTAAACTGTGCATCTTTTTTTACCCATTGTCACACGGCAAAATTTTAGACTGGTCAAAATTGAAAGGACTTGCAGCCGACAATTTAAAGTTTATGAAATGTTATGCTTTTCAACTTTCTGGATATAAAACGCTGTGGATAAAGAAGAAAATTGCTTGTTATAAGCAATTTCTTTATTTTCCACAATGTTTTCACAATTGTGTTTCTTTGGGGGCGTCCAAGTGCGCCATTGTACAGAAATGGCTTAAGTAGTATTTGTCGTCTGGTAAAGTGTTAAGGTGATTATGTCAGATGCGCTAGGATCTGATAAAAAAGCTCACTTGTAGTTTGTGTATTTGAAAAGATTATTCTATTTTCACAGGAGGGACGCTAGAGTAGCTTTGAGTCACGCGGAGAATTGAAAGGGACTTGAGGGAGAAGAGGAGAACGTCACGCGCTGTGAATATTACAACCAGACGAACAAGTCAGTAGCAGCAGACGTGTTTCTAAACGGTGCATATGTTACAACAGTTTGTGGAGTTGAAAACATGTGAACGCAGGATTTAGTCAAGTGGATATGCAGCTTTCAGTGAAGTTTATTTAACTAAAGTGAAAGATGTTTTCTGGAAGTTTTTGAGATGATTTCGAAAATGGATGTTTGGAAGATAAAACTGTCACGTGTAAAATAAAACAGGCGATCTGGAGTAGAGCAATGAAAATCTCAGTAAAAATGTACGTATTCTCACTCATTTATTTTTTATTTATCCATTTATTGATTATTACACATATATAAATAATAAGTTTGAAGTGCATCATTTATTTCCTTTTGGAATATCCTACTTAGAGGTTCTCATACCTTGAAGTTCAAAAGACTCTAGAAAAGATTGAATTGAAACTGCAAGGCTTTACTAAATGAAAATACAGAAAGTACGAGCATATGTGAATCCGAAATTAAAAGGCAAAATATTAGTCTGTTTAATCCATTCCCACATTTTTGACACTTTTCGAGAAAAAAACAGGAAAACGTTGTATAAAATGAAGAAATTGCTTGTAACAAGCTTCATTTTACACAGCTTTATCTTCTAAGACATTTCAAAGAAAAAAATCTAAAATTTCATAAACTTTAGATTGGTCTGAAGCTCCTTTCAATTTGGACCAGTCTAAAAAGTTGTCGTTTGGTAATGGGTTATATAGTAACTGTAAAGGGTTCAAACAATGCGAAACTCCCCCCCCCCCCCAAAAAAAAAAAAATTAAATCAAAACCATTCATCCCTGCAAAGACCGACCTTACAACAGCAGGATCACTTTAGAGGAAATTTGTGATTCTTATGTGGCATTTAATGACGAACTTTATCCCCAGACATATTATACACTAATACTAGTTTAAGTATCTTCTGTCTATAACAATATCAAAGCAGTTAGACGAAATACTTTCCGCCATCAGAGTCCGCACCCTGTAGCCTTTTTTATTCGACTAGCATTTCCAGACTATGCGGGTTAGAGCATTTGATAAATGTTTTGTCATGTTATCATTACAGTACCCATTTTCGGTTTTCGGTAATTTCGTTTAAAAGAAAATAACCTAGGGTCCATTAATCCTTTGTCAACATTGTCACTCAAAGAAAATGGCCACGCAGTTGGTAGCGCGCCGTTCTCCTAATCGTGGGATCTTGGTTTCGATCCTAGGTCGCTAGGAATATCTTTTACATGTACGAATGCTTGTATTGGTTTGGCATCTGTAGGTTCGGAGTGTCGATGTTGTGGTAGTGCTTGTATGAGAAATACAAAGAATCCATGGTTAGGTGCTCAATCCGGCGCAATATGGCTGAAATACTGGCTTAAACCACTTTCATCAGTCAATCAAATGTAAGAGATCCATTACTGTTGAATCCAACAAAGAAAGATTTTTACATTATAATTCAGACCTGCAGAGAAAATTCGACCTAGAACCTACACAGTTTAGCGACTTTCGTACGCAATCTGCTCAGATCTGAGCTGCAGGAATACATAACAAATTAACTTGACAGGAGAAGACAGCTTGACCCTAATTATCACACTATTAAACAGGACATGTGCAATAAATTCTCCAGTGGAACTGATAAGCCTGTTACTGTCATTCCCTAGCAGACCAGCCCGTCGTTTTGATCATTGTTGTCCATGTAACATAATATTTATTAACTGTTTCCATTTAATTACTTGCTTTGAAAAATTTGAGATCATTTTGTTTTTAAACAACAAATGTCTTCTTTTCCAACCCTGTTTCCAATGTTATTTTTCAAGTAACTTTCACTTTGAACTACTTGTTTTAACCCTTTCCCATCTTTTGGAAATTTTAGTCTGGTCCATATTGAACGAAGTTTCAGAAGACAATGTAAATTGGATTGAATTTGAAATTAAATCATCCTATGTGGTACAAACTATTATGGTAAAAGAAGAAATTGTTAGTTACAAGCAATTTCTTCCTTTTCCACAATGTTTGGTCAAGTGTAAAATCACAGCGACGTAAAATCTTGAGTTTGTACAAGAAAGGTTTAATTTTTCAGGATTATAAGAATTATGTAATAACCTAATTGATAATTATTAAAAAGAAACTCAGCCAGTTGCTTTGACAAATAACACATCAATATTTTTCTATTTGTTTCTTTCTACATCAAATTCACCAACTCTCTTAACATTTGAAAGTCGCTATTTACAAATCACTGATATTCTTAAGATCACCTTTCAAGGTCAAACTTAGATATGAAATAAAGAACTAAATTTATATTAAGAACTTTAATATGGTTAATAACTTTTGAATGGTAAGTGATGGGACATCTTATGCAATCCTTTTAAGAATGCTTTTTTATCTCACCTGAGCACAATGTGCTGGAGGTCAGGGGTCGAAACTAACAGTGTTCCGGGATCCCAAGGATCCCTTTAAATTGGAAGGGACCCCAGCAATCTCAGGTTAGGAATTCCGTCAGGATCCTTCAATATTTCTCCAGCACAAAAGATCCGGTACAAAATATCTTAATGTATCAACTAATGCTCCTGATTTCTTTTAATTTTTTTTCTTTATTTTTGTAGAAAACATTGTGGATAATGAAGAAATTGCTTGTGACAAGCAATTTTCTTCATTTTTCACAATGTTTTCCGAAGCTTTTTTTTTCAAGTTTGTCTTAGAAGGACAGGATTAAAAAATCTTCTCCTCCTAAACCATAAGGCCTAGAGCTTTGATATCTGGTACATATTATCAACTATTGACCCTCTACCAAAATACTTCAAAAAATCACTAAACTCAGAAAATTAGCCCTTTTCTGTGCGATCCCTGATTTTACAAAGGAATGAAGAGGGAAATCTTTGAAAATCGTCTTCTACCAAACCATATGGCCTAGCTAGAGCTTTTATATTTGGTATGTATTAAGGTCTATTAGCCCTCTACCAAAATACTTCAAAGAATCGCTATACTGTGAAAATTTGCCCATTTCTGTGCGATCCCTGACTTTACTAGGGAATTCTTTGAACATCTTCTTCTCCCATACCATTAGGCCTAGAGCTTTGATATTTGGTATGTATCATCACCTCATGACCCTCTGCCAAAATTCTTCAAAGAATTACCATGCCATGAAAATTAGCCCTATTCAGTGCAATCCCTGATTTTACAAAGGAATGAAGAAGGAAATCTTTGAAATTCTTCTCCTCCCAAACCACAAGTCACAGAGATTGGATATTTGGTATGTATCAATGTTCATTGACCTCCTACCGAAACCATTCAAAGACTTACCGTATTCTGAAAATTAACCCTTTTCTGTGCGATCCGATTTTACGAAGGAACAAAGAAGGAAATCTTTGAAAATCTTCTACTCCCAAACCATAAGGCCTAGAGCTTTGATATTTGGTATGAATCAATGTTTATTGACCCTCTGCCATTAAAGTAAAATGAATTACGGCATTCTGAGAATTAGCCATTTTCTGGACAGACACCTGACAATGACCAATAACAATAGCTCACCCAGAGCACTTCGTGCTCAAGTGAGCTAAAAACAATTTTCAATGGGTTATAATTGAGCAAAAACATTACATTCCAAATCATTTCACATGTGCACAGAGTAATGTCTTAGACCAGATCATACATGTGTACAGTCTGATCAGAGTCTTCACCGTGCTCTCTAGATAGATATAGACTCGAAGTTTCTTAAGCTGATAAGTAAATATTCTTTTACACTGTAACTGCCCATGCTTCTCAATATCTGTTCACATACCTTTGAAATTGTGTATGAAATGTTGTGCACTGGTTCAATTATATATTAGGCTTTGTTAATTCATTCCCATTCAATCCCTCTTTTTGATGCCCATCCTGAGAAAAACATTGGAATACACTTTGGAAAATGAAGAAATCTCTTTTTATTGGCAATTTCTTCATTATCCATAATTTTTGTAACCAAAAATCCTAAAAGATATCTAAAATTTCATCAACTAGAAATTGGTGTTTGAAATGTCTTGGACTATGAACCAGTCTTTTTTCATTTCGTCTGGTAATGGGTTAGTGTGCTCAACTAGTTGAAGAGAAACTGTAAACTGCGGTGTAAGAAGGTGTATTTCATATGAAATTTCAGTTGTAAGATGAAACCATCTGTATTCTTAGCTGCTGACCAAATACTGACCAGGCACCATAACTGGGTGATAATGGGCATTTTATGATCTCTGGGGGTAATTGATACTTCATGCATCATTTTGATATGGTAGGCCCCATTTCTAGCCTGGCGTAAGTCACTAAAGTGTACAAGAGAATCAACAGTGTTTTTAACCCATTCCCATTCAGTTACGCTTTTAGGCGCCCCTGAGGAAAAAGCTTTGGGAAACACTGTGAAAAATGAAGAAAATGGTTGTTACAAGCACTTTCTTCATTTTCCACAGTGTTTTCTACCAAGAAATTTAAAAAATTCAAAATTTCATACACTTTCAATTGTCATCTGCAACTTCTTTTAATTTGGGCCAGTCTAATATTCTGCCGTCTGGTAATGGGTTAAAGAACTGTTCCTCTCAATCCGAACAAATTATGAGATATACCGACATGATTGAGTCTATCGTTGTAATTTACGAATCTCTGGTCACGCCCACTGAGCTTTTTTATTGTGTGTTTGTTTGTTTTGTTTTGGAGTTTTTTGTTGTTTTGTTTGTTGGTTGGTTGGTTTTGTTTGGTTTTGGTTTGGTTTTCAAAATTTATGGTTAAAAACATGTCACAAAAATATAATGGTTGGAAGGCGACTTATACGTCACACAACAGTTTACTCAAGCTGTAGCTACGACGTTTAAGTCGTTCAGGGATCACTTCTGTTCTAGATGTAGGATTTGATTGGTCTATTGATTTTTTGATAGACAAACGCAATCCGGCAATTGCATATCTAGTTTGAACTCTAATGATATTCAAAAATAATGACAAAAATTGTTGTTTCATATTTTAGATCGTTTAAGCCTTACTCACCGAAGCTAACCCTGTATTGAGATTAATGTTGGTCTCTGCAAATATTTCAAAGATTTGATTTAATTTGATTTGTAAAAGCGAAGAATGTGAAAGCCGTCTGCTCCATTATGTTTCGCCGAACAGCTCTAATTTCCCGTTTGTTAAATCAATTCATTATTTCATTTTAACGGTTACTATGGAAACATTTAAACTCCGTATCTGGCTATGGTTTGAACTTTCCAGTTTTGTCCATCAGTTTCAATAATAAGAAGAAACGAATCCTTATTGGATAGAAACGAATCATTGATTTATTTGACGGATCGCTTGTCACATCGACTGACCTCCAATAGGGCTGTCTGATTTGTATGAAATTTAATCGATAATCTGGATGAGATCACACCGTCGGTACGCTAGCAAAATGTTGTAACTTCAGCTTTATCAAAGCTGTAGTTTTGACATTTTTCCCGGTCACCGACGACAAGCTTTAACAAATAGAAATGGATTCTATTTATTGATCGTATGTATCCATGTACTACCAAAACCTCATAGCTAAAGCTTATAAGAATAAGCTCTAGTTACGAGATTTGGGTAGAACATCGATGATATACAATATTTCCACGAACACTTACATTGTATACCATTTTGAAAAAATGTAAAGAGTAGGGGATCTTTGACAAAAGTCACGATTAGCAAATTTGCGAAAAAACGCCGAGGATTAAGTTCTCAATAGAATCACGCGCCATATTAACTATAGAATTAATTAACCATGAAATCGGACACTTCAGAGAGCTGCAGAAATGCTCACATTTAGGCGACAAATTTATGCAAATGAACTGATTTAAACCCTTCTCCCTCTACAGTAAAGTAATAGTTCGTATTTTTTATGACCCCTTTAACCTATTCCCACACAATCTATATTTCAATCACCACATTTAAAAAACGCCTTTGAAGAAATTGCTTGTTATAGGAAATTTCTTAATTATGCGCAATGCTTCATATTCAAAAACGCAAAGACTTTCAAAATTTAATTAACTACTATTGTCGTCTGCAATTTCTGTGAATCTAAACCAGTCTTAATGTTGTCGTCCAAGAAAAGGCTATTGAAGGAGATTTCCTGTATTTCACTGGTTCATTTATTCTCACCACTAGTAAATTGTATCCTATATGATACATTCATCTATATTTATCGATGGTTAATTTTTAATACGTTGTAACTATCCGTAGATTTATTCAGTTAATACAAACAATGTAAGTGGTATTAGGCAAAAAAACACTCATAGCGAAGATTTTAAACTTATTAAATCTGTCGAAAAAATTGAATAGAGTCGTAGTTAAAATATCTTATCATTCTAGTTCCTAGTATTTGGTATGGTATTATTCCTCTGTTGGAGCCATCTGCGTGTTACAATTTAAATTTGCAGTGTTTTCTTTTCTCAAGTACTTCAAAGGGAGGAGGGTTGTCCGTTTATCACAATACTCACAATGGTGACTGGGCTGTGAGCATGATTTATCGACTTTTAATACTCCTGTTTATGCTGATGATTGAGCCATTGTTCATGGATATTAATTGTTTAATGCTACCATATTAACCACTAACTAGCTCTAATTTCGCGGTTTCTAAGCGTATTTGCCGTTCTATTCTAATACAAAATTTTTACCCGGCTGATATCATGGGGGGAAAAAAGTATTCGCTCAGACAAACGTTCCGTGAACTGTATGAAAAATACCGAAAAGAAAGCTCTCTATTTTAAGTTGTATTGTTTTTAATTTGAAATGCTCTTCCTCAATATCTGTATTTACGACATTTTGTTCGCCCAACGACAACAATAAAATAGAATCATCCGTCGAAAAACATAACTTTTACATGCATTGATTAATTTTCAAATACCTTATCAAAATCGTTTATACCCTTGAATCGGTTATACTAATCTATTTAATCATATTCATGGACGTACGATTATTTAAAATATACACAAAAAACTTCAAATCTCAGAAGTCACTACATAACCGATGGATCTTCAGAAAAACCTGAGCACGAATGTGCAAGAAGTGTAACGAATCTGTAGTTCTAAGGTAAAAATCTAACTTTGAAATAAATTGTCAAGAAATAGATTAAGAATAAATAACCCTCCTCGAATTTATGATAAATATTTGTAAATAGAAAATTGAAATTTGTACACCGTCAAGATGTAATTCGAATTCAATGGAGTTACGATCCAAGGTCAAGGTCATATTTTGAGGTCAAAGGTTAAGATAGGAGAATGATTTTCTGTTTCGGTTTATTTTTGCGTTTGTTGGTGTTTTACTTCAAATAGTGTTTTTTTTTTTCATATTATTATCTTTTGGTTTCTTCAGATACTTTTCTTTGCGAAACCCTTGAAATAAATTCTCATTAAAGTTAAAGCAGGACGTTGTGAAAGTGGATAACCATGTTAACAGCATAACAGCGAAAAACCATAAAATCTAACAAGAACACGTTTTTCCAATTACTGTTGCAGATTCCAGATAATGATTGCAACTAACCGTGTCAGAATTAGTTCATGATAAGTTCGTGGAGAACTTACAGTTTAAAATGGATTAGAAGAAGATAGACAAATTAGGGGGTTTAGATTTTTTCTATCGTTTTTAAAAGGGAAAGAACCTGTGCCGATATTATCCCAGACAAGTCTACTGCCAACAACGTATTTTACTGGTATATTTTCTTATAATATACTTGAACTGTTTAGAGGCGTTGTTGTTGTTGTTTTTGTTGTTGCGTGGAAGATTATTCACGACAGGAAACAAACAAATATGCACAATATCGAACATTTATGAACGCAGGACTCAAATAACTTGGGTCGGATCGAAGAGGGAGATGACACGCATAGTTGCCTCTATTTTCCGTCTTTACTTTGACTTCTTATTCCAATTTATTGAAATTGTTAATAAGAATTTCTCCATTAAATTGTGTAAGCTTTAGATCTAAAAAAAAACAGTATTGTTCATAACTCTTTCATCAATATATTCAGCTTGTATTGCGCTTCACCTGGGAATGTTTTTCTAATTATTGAAGCAGGTTCCCAGGAATCTAGTAGTAGATAATTACCAGGTCTTATCAGGCATTTGGTCGTAATGAGCTCAAAATTAGCTGGTATTTAGTAAGAAGGGAAAGATAACCCAGAACACAATAAAAGCGAATCAGAACATGTCAGGATCGTGGTTCCTACTAAATACACTGGATAGATAGATATATTGACAGATCGCTGATCCCGCCCACTGACTCAGTCAGCCCCGCCCACTGACTCCAAAGGAAGTTCCACTTAGAAATTAACCCTTGTCATGCTGAACCCGGAATATTCCGGTTTTGGCAGGAGGTGTAGACTAAGATCAGACTGCACTTATGTGCAGGCTGATCTTAGTCTACACCTCCTGCTTGTACTTTTTCTGCCAGAGTTGTTTATGAAGTTGGTTTTTTTTAAGAAATAACGAATTTTGAACAGCAAGTTCTATCTGTGCTTTCAGCCCTTTGATTTGTCAGCATTTCAGTAATGTATTTTACACAGCATGACAAGGGTTAAACGGTTTAATTTTGTAAAATCACGGTCAGCAACATGTAAAGGTAGTGTAAATTGTTTGGGTGGCGACTTAAACGTCGCAACTACAGCTTAAATAAGCTGTAGTTACGTTGAAGTCGCAAAACCAACAAAATTGCTTCACAAAATTATTGCCAAATGTTGGAGTTCAAAGTTCACTTTCGATCTAAATGAATTATTCTATTGGTCGATTTAATTTGATTGACAGACGCGATTGGTCAATTTCAGTACAATGTGGTGAACCAATTTGGTCAATACTCTACTTTATAAAGTCGTGTAAGCATATAAGAACACGAGTCCACTTGAAAGAAAAATTGGAGTAGAGGACTTTTGACCTTTATAATGCGTCAATATACAAGGTAGTACAATGTAGTAGTCTTCATCAAATCAAATGGATTCAGATAAATAAAAAATGATTTGAACTTTGTATGTTAAATTAGGTAGTTTCGTTGCTTACAATAATTTCAGACATGTAGTGCAAACTACGTTACTTTTCTGCACGTCTTGTTACAAGATAGCCATTAAACTAAATCCCAAGATTTAAACAAAGTCTTATATGTAAAACTTCAGTTCATAGTTTTGTTAAAAATGGTTCTTGTTCATTTTCTAATCTACTGCTCAATCGGTTACATAATTTCTACATTTTCCTTTTCTTGCGATATTTAAAGAGTTCTGTATTAAACTTATATCTAAGTTAATATTTCTAACATTATATCTCGCGTGCTTGTCAAACATTAAAACGAATGAATGTTTGTCTTATCGGTACATGTTAGTATGGTCTGATAATTATTGTTCATTGGATAATCACAAAGAGGTTTAAATGCTTCATCAAAGACTTCATGAAAGAACCTGTTTTCGTTTCATCTTGATGTAATCTTTAATACAAGTTTGGTCTAAGTGTTTATGAAGACATTAAATACAAAGTAAAACATGTTTCGAGACAAATGTTATGTATATTATGTTATTTAACTAAGTAGTGGTAATTATTTAATTTCAGTATCGTCTAACAAGATTCCAGCGTTTTGTTTTGTTGAGAATTTCTTTTCGTGCAAGTTACATGAACAGAAAACGAGCACGAATATATATTTTTTAGAAAGAAAAAAGTGTTTTAAAATGTCATCAACTAAAAGTTGTCGTCTGCAACTTCTTTGAAATGGACTAGTCTAAAATTTTGTTGTCTGGTAATGGGTTAGATGAATTCTTTGTTTTCTATCTGATTATTATCCTTTTTACCCACATATCTGGATAATCAAATAATTATCTCTAGACGTTGTTGTTTATGTTGTTGTTATGATCATTCATTTTTGGCAAAGAAAGCCTAGATGATCTCCATTGCAACCATTTTAACTAGACGAAAGTGATTTGATTGTTCATGCTATGTTTCGACGATATATAGTTGAAATAAGAAGTCTCTATAAAATAACTTGGCGTATAAACTGGAACACCATCAAGTAGTTCTGAGTAATTAATCTCGAGTGAACCAGTCAGGTCATTATAATCTCATAGAAACATCTAGAAATGGGTCAAAAATGTAATTAGATGAACACTTGATATTATTTGGGACTTCTGCTAAATATGTTTGGAGAGATCAAAGCTACAGTATTGTAAGTAAAAAATCTTATGTTCGAACTTATCATAGTTTTGTTATCGATCAGTCTTTATTCATCATTTGAACTTATAATATTTTATGATGTTGATTTGAAGTAGAAAAAAGTCGTCTTTACTATAAGAAAGTATTTTAGGACCGACCTAAGCTTTGTGACCTTAGAGCTCAGACCTCATTATTGTTGGTTTTATTAATTATATATAATTATTAGTGGTAGTAGTGTAATAATAACTTTATTAATAAATTCAAATGCTTTGTATTTCATTGTAACACCACCGTAACGCCTCTATCCCCCCCTGACTCCCCCCTCTTGACCCCCCCCCCTTGACTTCGCCCCTATGACCCTCCCCCGACTCTTCTGGCCCCGCCCACTGACTCCGACTGGAATTTCAACTTCGATGTAAAAGGGCGGTTTTTTTGCAAAATGTATAGCCAGACGTATGATAAAAACTAAAAAAAATGTTGGCCAGCTAAAGGTCAACTATAACTTGAATACAGGAGTTCGATAATCACTTCATGTCTAAATGGGTTAATTGATTCTTTGATTGGCGGTTGAGATTGATCAGTGAGTTTATACTAGTATAGATTTATAGAAGTTGCAGACCTTAACACAATGTTTGATTAACTTCTTAAATCTTCGTCGTTTAGGAAAATGAAGAAATTGCTTAATACAATGTCTTCATAATAAATAATGTTTTAGAAAATCTTTTTCTTGAGAATCATTATGAGCAAGATTTTGTTGGAATTGTTTAAAAGTATGCCATATAGTGGGTGACGGTTTTTTTTATCCATTTACTCGTCCATTACCAACTTTTTCTTATCTTGTTACTAAATCGGGAAAAACATTTTGTCCAGCAAATTTTACCTGAGACAACTAATTTTTGTCGGCGATTCCATGCAGTAATTTAGCGTCTTATGAAAATGTTACAGACGTAGGGTGGTCATTTCAGAGATTATTCTTGTTGGACTAAAACCAGACGTACAGACGCTTGTGGTAAACAAAGAAATGATATGTATCATCTGACAAACACTCAAGTTGGAACATGTATTCAATCTGAGTAATTTTGAACACCAAGCATTTGCTAATTGTCACGCGGAAGGAGAAAGACGCCCTTCGAAAAAACGGGAAAACTGAGAATCAGCTTAGGTTAATATTAAATATAACATCCTTGGTCCAGGGCTCAGAAGAAAGTTATATCAGCATGTTATTTGATAGTTTTATCCTATTACCTGATGACAAAATTTTAGATCGGTTCAAGTGAAAAAAGTTGCAGCCAACAATTTTCAGAAAATAAAATTAAAAAAATATTTTGTCTGTTGGACAGAAAACATTGTGGATAATGAAGAAATTGCTTATTACAAGCAATTTCTTCATTATGCACAATGTTTTCCAAAGCCTTCATCTTGAGTAGGGGGGGGGGGTGATAAAAGCGGTATTGTGTGGGAATGGATTAATGAAAGAACGCAAATACAATTGGTGTAGGACCGGAAGCACTTGAACAATTTACTCGTTTATATCAATCTGTCACAAATGACAATTTAATTCTCAAATGAGTTACCATAGCTACGAGGTGATTAACCTATGACAAATTGCTGACAAAATCGTTCGATAAAAACATGTTTTGGGGCCCTTTCATTGTTCTATTTAGATCGATGTTGTTAGTCTACAACTTGAAACGAACCCCAAAGTTTTCGTCACATTTTTTTCCTGCCTTTCTTTATTTACAAAATGTTGATCTTGCTCGGATTTACAACGATTTTCAAATTAATGTGACAGTTTACAAAACTACCTGTCATCTAGAAGTCGAAGCCTGAACTAATATCGCAGGTGAGCGACCAAATTGTCGTAAATACATATTTATTCAGGCTGTTTTTACGACGTTTTGGTCGCCCATGAGTAACGACGTACAAACAAGATGAACGTTTAGAGACAGTTATTTGATCATTACATCATCACACAGTCTACCGATTCTTTATAAATTTTGAATGAAAACTGTGTCCATATAGCCAACAATGTCTTAACCCATTACTGGACGACACATTTATAGACTAGACCCAAGTTAAAGTAGTTGAAAACGACATTTTAAAGTTGATATAATTTTAAATATATTTGTCTATTCTATTTCACTCTTTTTTGTGTGTGTGTGTGTGTAGAAAATAAAGTGGTAAATGAAGAAATTGCCTGTATCATTTTCCACATTGTTTTCATGAAGTCTCTTCTTGAGGGGCTTAAAAGCACGGGGTTGTTTTGGCATGGGTTTACGAACTCTTATGATCTGTAAGTTGACTAAACAGCAGGAGTGTGAACATTGTGTCTCTTAATAAAAAGATATTTTTCTTTTGAAACCTTTTCCGGTTTTGAGACTGTGCATTGTACAACTTACATCACATGCTAAAAATAGGCGGTTTCTTTCCAATCTGTGTTTTCTTCTAAAGTAGGGCTCACTTCAGCTTAATCCTAATGTATATTGCCGTCTGCAACAGCCTCAATTAGTCCAGTTGGTCGAGTATTCGTCTTCAAAGCTCGAGATCGCAGGTTCGGTCCCTGGGATAACTTTCTGGTGAGACGTTGAACCGAGGTCCCATATAACGGTGTTATCCAGCGAACACGTTTAAAGAATAAGGCGGGGCTCCCAGCAGTATCGCCCTATATTTTTGTACTTTCCCTCGTAACAACCAGCCGTCTTATAGGAGTTTGGCTCATATGGACATATGCTACGTTAGCAACGATAGATAAACAGAAATACACACACACACACTCACATCTTCATTTAGATCTAGTCTATCAAGGTGTCGTGTGGTACCGGGTTGATTATTCTACACACTGCAGCTGTAATCCCCGTTGTATATCATGTAATCATGCAGTTCTTTGTCGGCTTATCTATAATACTCATTTATGACCAGCACGAGACCATGCCTTAATTAAACCTTACAATAATTTGACAATGTAATGAGGTTAAAGTCATGTGAAAATGGGACTCGATAGACACACAACAGAGACTGTTTATAAGTAATGGACATTATCAGACTGCAAGATTTGTGCATGCTGACAATGATCGATTTTTTTATTTGCCGGTCTTATCATTGTATGATGGTCATTTGACCTTTTACTGTATTTTTCATCATTATAATGTTGTCCTAATTCAAACGGGTAGCAGACACATTATAAAGTAAGTAAAATTCAAAAAGTGACCATCCTATATGATAGAAAATTGTGGGAAAAGAAGAAATTGCTTGATGCAAGCAATTTCTTCTTTTTCCACAATGTTTTATCAAGTTTAATACCAGGTATGTATAATCATGGGTTTGCACGGGAAAGAATTAAAGTAATTTAAGACATGACAACAGTGATACATTTATGTTTGGTCCGATTATCATTATTATCATTATTATTACTATTATTTCACCAAACTTGGTGTCACAGAATTTAAGGGGGATTTATTTGTTGTTGTTGTCGCGGCGGTTCAAAACTATGAATCACGACAAAGAAAGTACTGGACGGTCCAACAAATAGGTCATACTGAGATGAGTTAATACTCGAACTATTTAATTTCCTTTCTTCACACATTTTTATTTTTGAACAGAACAGAACATTTATTCAAGACGTGCACAAAGTACATTGTCAATACATACCATATTTACAAACATATTAAACATACATCACGTGGTATGGTTTTTGGTAGAGGACGAGCTATTTTCTATTGTTGGAAAAAAAAATAAAAAATAACGTTTTACCATCGACCAAAGTTTTGTTTTGTTTTTTTGTCTATTCGATTCGTAAAATATCAGTTAGACAGAAACGTACCTTTGAAAATCAATAAAATAATGATTCCAGATCGGTTCATGAAATATCAGTGTAATTATACCGTGCCAAGAGCGGAAGGCCTTTGATCTCAGATTTCTAAAATCGTGACAGGCCTTATTGACCATTATGTATTTTAATTTTTGTGTAGAGGAAAGAGAAAAACATATCCTTACGCTTTTGTAGCCGAAATGGGGTTTAGCCTCTTACAGTAGGGAGGCGGTCCCTTAACTGTAGAGCCAGCATAATGCAGCTCCCTAAATCTCTATTCTTTTAAAACTGAACACATTATGCCAAAATTGCCGGAAATAACGTTTTACCCATTTCCACTTAATCCCGCATTTTTTACGCGCTGATGAAATTGGTTTTGGAAAAGGAGAAAATCCTTGTAGTACAAGCAATTTCTCCATTTTTCATAATTATTCCTACCCCAACGACGCTTATTTTTTTTCTTTTTCCTCATTAAATTTCATCTTGAGTTGTTGCCTGTAACTTCTTTCAATTTTGGCCAGTCTAAAATATTTTCGTGTGGTAATGGATTAAAGAACGATAATTCAGTACTTTGCAGCTAGTAATCTATTGTAAAAGCTGAATACGAGAGTGTACATGTATATAGTCTATACAGATTGTAGAGGTTTGTTTAGAAATGTCTTGGCACGCGATTCTTCCATCAGAAATATTCTGTTTACATTGACTTGTTTACAGTGAATGCTTGACCCTGTAATGAAACATCTTAACCTTAAGTAACATTTTCTATGCAATTACCGGTTTGTATAATTTTTGAAATATATTGCAAAGAAAATATCGATAAACTAAGCAATTACATCTTTTCTCTCAAGTTTTAAAATCCTTTTGGGCGGTTTTGTTTTTCAGTTTCAGGTCCTGAATTGCAACATCCTATACGCTTTGGACCACTCTTAACTTTTGATGTATAGTTTTATGTTTATCTGAAATAAAACGACTCTTTTGTGGCCAATTTTAAATTGTTACAAATTTATCCATTTGAATGAACCACTAAATCAAATTCGAGAGAAAAGGGGGGAAAAAGATCATGAAAAAATATAAATATAATGGTCCGAAATTGTCTGATAAAACTGGAATAATAAACTCTTTCAGGAGAAACAGTGATTTACAAGTTCCATCCCTTTGATAAAAAGCAACTGCTCTTCTATCTTTGGCAGAAGTGGGCACCATTTTTAGTGTTCAAATACTTAAAAGAATAACAACAAAAGAGTTAATAAAGATATGCACGTATCTTTCCAAATTATTATGTTTAAGTAAACATTGTAAAAAAGGAGAAGTGGCTGTTCACAAGCAATCTCTTCTCTCACTTTATCACTAATTATACGGATTTGATAAAATATTTTCTTTTCCATTAATATGTGATTTCCAAGTGATAACTGCAATATCAAAACATTCGAGAAAGTTTAAGAAAAAGGAGTCAATACTTGAAAGGGGGTGATGCATTGTTGAACGGCTGAATTTGGACTTCGTATTTCCCTTTTGTGATTTGTTTAGGTAGGCAAAAGGTTAGGAGTAACCTCAGCCCCTCCCCCCACAATATTTTTGATGGATGTAGTAAATGAAACAATTGTTTAATAAAATCATCTAGAGCAAATCTGTCTCTGTCTTTAACTACCCACCCCTCTTTGAACATCTGCTTATCAGCACTTGTTAGTGAAATACTAGGTACATAAACATCAATAAAAATCAATTCGGCACCCGTAAATAAGAAAAGAGAATCTTTGGTGAAATTCTAAAACCTCGTGACTACAGCTACGAGATTTCTAAACATGTGACGTTATACTAAAATGGCCTTTTTGTCCAGGTACACATGAATTTGAACGAGTCTAAAAGTTTGCCGTCTGGGATTGAGTCAAGAGATATTTTACGTTAACATTTATATAAATTTATGAAGATCTAAAGGTTCGCGAATATTTGTCAACAACATCGCGAAATCAGCGTGTTACAAAACAAGTCGTTTATACAATTTTATTTTGCATTCAAAATTATATGCTTATAAACTAAATAAATCAAACTGAAATCTGATTATTTTTTTTATACGAGATTTTGAATTTCCGAGTGAAAGGGTTAAGAGTTCCTGCCGTACCATTCCATTTCTGATATCGTAGAATTGTAAGATTATATCATAGATATAAATATTTACGCAGGCAAGGACATATCGCCATAAACTATTTCAGATCGTATCAATTTTATTCCATATTTGATCAAAAAAGAAACAATCCAGACGTCATTATAGATTTGCCTATCACGCAAAAATGAGGAAAATTGGTTAAGCGACTATAGCTTGAATAATTGTATTTACGATGTTTAAGTCGCCAACACACCAATTCATTTTATTCTTACATATTACCGACCGTAATATTTGCAAAATAACACCTTTGCATATCGATCTTCCTGTCGGAGCTCAGTGGGCGCGGACAGCGGAATCACTGGGCGGGGCCAACGAAGTCAGTGGGCGGGACTAGCAAAGTCATTGGGCGGGGAAAGCAGTCTCTGTGGGCGTGGCCAGCGGCGTCAGAGGGCGGGGCTAGCAGAGTCAGTTGGCGGGGCAAGCAGAGTCAGTAGGCGGGGCCAGCAGAGTCAGTGAGCCACAGCAGACAGTGGGCGGGGCCAGCAGAGTCAGTGGGCGGGGATAGCAGAGTCAGTGGGCGAGGATAGCAGACTCAGTGGGCGGGGCAAGCGGAGTCAGTGGGCGGGGCTAGCAGAGTCAGTTGGCGGGGCCAGCAGAGTCAGTGTGCGGGGCCAGCAGAGTCAGTGGGCGGGGAAAGCAGACTCAGTGGGCGGGGCCAGCAGAGTCAGTAGGCGAGGCCAGCAGACTCAGTGGGCGGGGCCAGCGATCCTCTTTTTCCAATGAATTTCTTCATTGTCCAAAATGTTTTTTACCCGAAAAGGAAAAGATAGCATTTCACCCATCAAAATTGTCGAGTGCAGCTTCTTGTAATAATGACTTTCTGAAATTTTGTCGTCTGGTAATGGTTTTAGCCGTTCCTAGTATACATGGCTATATATGAATCACGCGAGAAATAAGAAATACCACCAGGTACACTCGGATGACAAAGATCAACATCACTTCCATAAATAGGGTCTGTTTATTGAGAAATTGCGTGCAATAACACTCTGCATCTATTTCATGTAAAATTCAAATATCATTAATAGGTGTTGATGTTTCCTCATTTGAAATATTCAAGGATAATAGCTTCTTTTTTTGTCGCACGTTATTACCATGCAAGATGCTTTATATTTAATTTCACAAGCTCGTATTGTTGTTTTTCAACTACTACATACTTTTATGTTGTTGGTGGTGTTTGTATGGTTGGTTGGTTGGTTGGTTGGTTGGTTAATTGTTTGGTTGATTGGTTGGTTGGTTAGATTGGTTGGTTGGATGGTTAGTGGGTTGGTTTTGGTCTATTTTTAATCTTCTTAGAAATAGGGAAGTAAAGATTAATGCTATGTTCATTATACTGTCGACTCTATTTACGGGGCCAGCCAAATTTAGCTTATGAGACACTTTACATTGTGCGCTCAGTACCTCCCAAAAACCGTCTCTTTGATTGCCAGACGCTTGGCAGTGACGGTTCTATGGTAATCATTCGTTCGCCGCGTCAGCCGCCATCATAGCGCAGTCGACAGCGCGTCAGACTCGTAATCTTCAATCATGAGAGTCATGGGTTCTATCCTCGGCGGCGGCACATATCCTTTCCGACATTTGTCACTCATCAATGGGTGGATAATCGTAAACCTAAGTGGGATAACAGCTGGAGGCTAGGAGAGGGTGTAGTGGTAGTACTGGTGTGAGAAATACCAGGAATCCATTGTTAGGTGCTCCAGCCGCCGCGATATGACAGAAATAATGTTTAAAGTGGTGTTAAACCCCATTTAATTAATCAATCGATCGCCGCTTCAGTTCTGACGCAGTGAGCCCGCTTCGACCTCCAGCTTCCAAAATGGACGCCCTCACCAATCAGCCACGGAAGCGGTTATTTGGAATTGGAATTGAAAAGGACTCGTTCAAGAAAGCGTCCTTTATTGTATATATAACTGTGTATAGAATTTTCTATGTATATATCAGAAAAAACAAGATTCCTCTAAAAACTGCGGGAGATATAAACTCCTAACAATAAATCAAATTTCCATATAAAATACAAGCAATTTAGATATCTGTCTGGATAAGGAAACTTGCATCATAATTCATTTTGTGTTCGAAAATCGAGGATCCTAGGGTTATTATTATTTTTCAATTGGTCAATATATTCCAGAAGATCTTACCCATTGCCAAACGATAAAATTTTAGGCTGGTCCAAATTGAAAGGAGTTGCAGACAGTTATATAAGTTTTATTAAATTTTAGATATTTTCAACTTTCTGAGTAGAAAATATAGAGGAAAATGAAAAAAATTCTTGTAACAAGCAATTTCTTTATTTTCCACAGTGTTTTCCTAAGCCTTTTGAAGGACTTAAAAAGGAGGGATTGTGTGGGAATGGATATATTCTTACTATGTGTATATCTGTTTTTGGATTTCGCTTTTGTTTTACCTTCATGTATCAAAACTAGTTTCAAAATGATCGGAATTTACGCTTAATTTTATAATCGAGATTACTTGTATAGACACAGATGCATTATCATCATTATAACTCTATAATTCTCATAACTTTATAATTATTATTACTCTATAACTATCATAACTTTACAATTATTATTGTGAATAGAAAATTATTTAATTATTTATTTATTCGTTTTTAATGAAATGGTCATCAAAATTATTTTCACTATTTTTATTATTATTATTTCTCTTATACAACGTGCTCAAGGTGAGCAATTGTAATCAACCTCTGTCCGGCATGCGTCGTGTTTCCGAAATATCTTTTAATCCCTTAACAAGATCTCTTCGCAAGCTCTTTAAATATTGCTTAATTTAAATCCGTTAAAACTCTAGTTGTCATTGCAACAAAACGTAAAATATAAACTTTTCTCTTGACATTTTACATGGAGCATCAGTTCATAGACTACTGCTATTTATAGTAATATTATGACCATGTAGTCATCAGGGACTGGGCCTATAGGGTTAGAATCCATCTAGAACTTCTATAGGGCTGAAACCTATTCAGAATTTAAAGAAAACAGAAGTTCTTCTTAAATCAATTATCCAAGCCCAACCAGAATTTTCAGGATTTTTTATGTAATAGCTCTCTTTCAAAATTGCCACAAAACTAAAAAGATACGACGAAAACTCTGAAAATCCTTTGCTTCCGAAAAATCCGCATAAACTATGTTTTTTTCATGGAGGATATCTCGATTGATTGATCTCTTTAAATATTGTTCAGATCATAACATGGGCAGAGCCACTAGGTGGAGCCTTTGTTAGAAGTAGAATCTCCGTCTGTAGAGATTATGTATTTCACTTGACCATGTGTCTAATAAGGAGCATTACTGACTTTTTTTTTTAATCAAGATATATCATCATAACATATCATAAAAGTTATATATTTTTTTTCATTTTTCATATGTTTTTGTTGTTTTTGGTGGTGGTAGTGATGGTGGTAGTGTATAATTGACACAATTGCGAAACTGTCAAACTTTATTTGTGTATTGAATTGACAATGGACAGTAAACTATTCAATATCTTCTTCAAAACTTGACTATGGAGAGTAAAAAATTTCCGAATCAGCCCAACTATCCCGCCCCTCATATCCGGTTTATAAGTCATTTGTCCACAATGTCGAGATGCAATCTTATGTGACATCCGTAAATACTTACACCTCTCGTAAACAGACCAGAATGAAACAATATTAGCGACTCTACTTTGACACTTACGGATTAAAATCATGAATACTCAATAAAGGATCTTCTTAGTTTAAAAACTTTTCTTTAAAATTCCATCTTAATAATTGTAATCGAACATGACCGGTAAGGTATAAAAAATCTTGATTTTAAAAAGTACAGAAATACCAATTAAGTATCGTCATAGAAAAGAAAGAACCTTAGCTATATTCATATCCTTATACATAAAAAAGACTTAAGTAATAATGCAACATTAGTTGGATTTCCCATGCTGCGAGTGACGGATCGCTGCTATGAATTAAGAAGCCGATTGACCAATCAAATCATTTATTTTAGCTAGAAGCGAACTTAGAATTTCGACATTCATTTGTGCATTTTGTTTGGTTTGCCAACTTAATCGTCGTAACTACAGCTTATTCAGGCTGAAGCTACAACGTTTATGTCATCATCTAACCATTTGCCTTCAATCTCATATACGTGACAAGCTATGTCACAAAATAACATCGTTTATTACCCCAGTCGAATTGTCATGTCGAAGGTCAGAGGGCGTGGCCAGCAATCTGTCAATTATTGGTTTAGTTCCGGGATCTTTAACCTTTCATTTCTATTTCAGGGAGTTCCTGGTCGTTGTTGTTTCCATTTGCCTCGTCACGAATATATCGGCAATGTCGTTACTTGACGTGAACTGTCCAGAGTCATGTGACTGCAGCCAAGTTTCGCAGCCAATTGGAGAAGAGCTACAGATCACGTGCTTCATTTGGGACATACATGATTTCGAATTCCAGTCCTTGCTGTTGGTAACGGGGAACTATCGACTCACGCTATATTGTGAGTCAGAGGTTCCCACGGAATTATCCAGAGAGATGTTCAACTTTCTAAATGGGATGACGTCGATAGCTCTTAACAATTGCAAGCTTTCTTACGTCAATGATGACGTGTTCCAAGGTTTATATAGCCTCACAAAAGTAGCCATCAGTTCTGCCAGCAACCTTAACTTAAGAATCCATCCGGACGCATTTAAATCTGTGACCAAACTAGACTATTTACATCTTGTTGACAACGGACTTCACAAAATTCCAAACCTTTGCTCTTTCAAAAATATAAAGAGTGTTAATCTATCCGGAAACGCTTTAAGAAACTTAAGAGACTCCGGTCTTGAATGTGGCGGTGAAGTCTCTTTGGAAAGCTTAACTCTTTTAGACTTATCCCTGAATCAAATTCGAGACATCAGTAATCTTGAGTCCTATGGTATAACATTCCCAAATATAGAGGCCATTGTGCTCGAAAATAACGACATTTTCATGAAGGAGCGAGAGAAGCCCTTTATACATTTCCCGTATCTCAGAATTTTAGACTTGTCCGGCAACGCTCTATCGTTTATACCAGAAGATCTGGTAGAGAAGAATTCTGAACTGCAAGAATTTGATTTATCACACAATCAAATACAAACTGTCCCAGAGCATCTCCTTAAATATTCCCAATTCTTACTCCGGTTTGATATCAGAAACAATAATTTGAATGACACGTTTTGGCCAGTTTTGAAGCCAGTTAAGAAACTTATGTACCTAGACATAAGTCACAACTTTATCGCATCCATAAGTTCTAACTCTGTTGAAGACCTCACTGAACTCATGCATTTAGATATTGGTTATAACCAACTATTTTCTCTTACTCCCCGGATATTCCAGAATCAGCATAGACTGCAGACTTTAATTTTAGGGGGAAATGAGTTCCATACACTCGATAATGACGTATTTTACGGACTCTTTATGTTGTCTAAGCTAGAGCTACAGGAAAATAAGCTGTATAGTATCAGTCCGGATATTTTTGACTCTCTCACTTCTTTAATACATATAAACTTATCTTCTAATTTTCTCATTGACCTACCCAACATAACAAAACTGACATCTCTAATAGCTCTTGACCTCAGTGACAACATTCTTGGAGAACTAGATGATGCGACATTCCAAGGACAAAAGAACGTGAGGGATATCAACTTGTCAAACAACAAAATTCCTAGAATCACCGAGATGTTGTTTAAGTCATGCGACTCGTTAGAGAATCTGGACTTGTCTGTGAATGCCATCCAATATGTACACCCATCTATGTTCATGGATCTCTCTATACAACGATTACTCTTACAGGAAAATATAATTGAAGACATCGGTAAAACTTTTGCCAACATGAAACAATTGCGAGAGCTTAATCTGAGTCATAATAGTATCCGAGATATCATTCAGAGATACATGTTTCCTGGTACCATAGAAATGTTAGATCTATCCTACAATAACATTCAACATGTACGAAAACGAGCTTTCTATGGACTCAGCGAAATAAGAATGGTAGACATTGGCTTTAACAAGATAGAGACATTACCAGAGGAATTTATGTTAGTTTCGAATGGACCTTATTCGCAGTCTGCGTTCGTGATTAAGGGTAACCCACTTATTTGTGACTGTGATTTACTTTGGCTTCGAAACTGGGTACAGACCCTAAGAGGGCCTCTGATTGTGGGTCTAAACGAAACAATATGTAGTGGTGCGTACAACTTTCCTGATTCGCCCATGTATCTAGTGCCAACGGACAGGTTTTTGTGTCAATACGATGAATTTTGTACCAAGAAATGTCTTTGCTGCGCCTATAAATTTTGTGCGTGTAAATATGAGTGTCCAGATAAATGCGATTGTTACAAAGGAGTCGAGTCTTCGAACATTCATTATGTCCAATGTTCGGGTCGAAACATCACCGAGGTTGACGAATTTCTCCCAAACACTGCCAGTCGTCTAGATCTCAGTGGTAATTCTATATCGCAAATTACTCGCCATGTCTTCCTCAGCATGCATCAGCTGAAAGTATTGTACCTAAACCACAGTTCTATACAACGTCTTGAGAATCGCAGTTTTGTTGGCCTCAGTGAGCTTACATCTCTCTATCTACAATACAACTTTATTACGATTTTACACAGTTCAGTGTTTGAAGGATTAGACAATATTGTTGAGTTGCATTTAGATCACAATCAGATTTCGCTGATAAAACCCGGTGTATTTGACAAACTGACTAATCTGAAGACAGTCCGGCTATCTCACAATTATCTACAACTGATGGATGATTATACTTCTCACCTTGTCTTCAGATTCCGGGATATAACGATGTATTCAAACCCTTGGCTGTGTGATTGTGCCATGTACTTCTCGGCTAAACATAATCCGTCAGCGTTTGTAAGCAATTCCCACGTTATGATGGCCAATTCAATCCGAATAAATTGTACAGTACATTCATTGAACAGTGTGAGTAAGCTTACACATTTAGATGAATATCGAAGTATTTGCGAGGGGTTAGACCTTGATAGAGTTACCCATGATCAACATTTTGAAGATATAGTGGCTGATTCCGTTGAAGTTCCATATAAAACGGCACAGGATAAAAACAGTTCTATCAAAGGAACTGAAAAACAGTCAGAGACCGTTCAAAGTGAAATACTTGGTATTGCGATACCAGAACCCCATCTAAAGGTGTTCATACCGGTGATAGTCGGCTCGTGTATTATAATGGTGTTGGTGCTCTTTGTATTGTTAAAGACGGGGTTTGCTCGCTGTTGGTTGTGTGGCAGGTACTCATGTAGACCCTCGGAGGATGATATATTATACGACAAAACAAGGCATTATGACGCATTTATCGCCTATCATCCCCAAGATGACACCTATGTAATTAGAGAACTAGCGTTAAGACTAGAAAGGGGAAATCCCAAATATCAGTTATTGGTGCAGCACAGGGATTTCCCTATAGGAAGTTCCATGCCACATTTTATTGAGAATGCTGTTCGTTACAGTCATAGGACCATTCTTGTGCTATCCAGTGCTCATATATACGACCACACGTGGTTGAAATACGTGGTTGATTGTGTCAAACAAGATTCATTAAGAAGACTTATTGTTATTACACTGGGTAAGATAGACAAGGAAGTTTTGGATCCGGTAGTGAAAACGAGAATAAAAAGTGAATACTCATTTAGATATAATGATCGATGGTTTTGGCAGAAAATGAAATTTTGTCTCCCTAAGCCCGGTAAAACAGAAAGTGATAACGCACGTGCCGAAGTGCGCCCTTACGCTAGCACGGACCTAGGACGTTTAACGACCATCGTTCGGGACAATCAGGCGTATGAAGAACCAGTTTCAACACTAACGACAAATATGTCGTCACGTCCCTTGCCGACAATAACGGAATACGTGACGTCATCAACGTCGTCTTACGTTTATTCTACTAATTCACAAAACAGTTCTAATATTTACGAAGAAATACCCGCGAACGAGACGACGAGTCCAAAGATCTTGGCGAGTTATGAAGAACCTTGGAAGGACTCAGACCTGGAGGAGAAATTCAGCACCATATCTAGAGAGTCTACTCGACCCCTCTGTAGTTTATAATCTTCTCCTAAATCCATTACAAAACGGCAAAATTTAAGACTAGTCAAAATCAAAATTAGTAGCAGACGACAATTTATATGTTATAAAGTTTAAAAATTTTCCAACTTTTTTGGTAGAAAACATTGTGGAAAATGAAGAAATTGCTTGGTTCAAGCAATTTCTTCATTTTACACAATTTTTTCCCAATTGTTATCTTGAGGAACGTCAAAAAAGTGTCACTGTGTGGAAAAGGGTCAATCTACCCTACTAGTCTAAGATTATTTCTACATTATTGACATGCATAACCAAGGATCAGCCTGAAAGTACGTGCAGTCTGGTCTTTGTCTACCTTACATAGTATCATGTTTCAGCTGGACAGTAGGAAACAAAGCCATGTAGCCCTGAAAAATATTTAGTTTGAGTCATTTTATCTTGAATAATCATCGATTTGCTTTTTTTTAATCAGAGTTGGAAACTCTTTTAAAAACGGTGAAACTAAAATTAAACCGACTGCGGCGATCAAATATTTTCAATTTAACCTGGCAAATTTGTCTTGGGTTTGATCAAAGTTACAAAGAAAACGCTACAATTTCAAAAATCTATGTGCGTGGATGGCTTAGAGAAATATAGCATTGGAGCTTCTGTGTGAAATCTTTCCAATAATAAGTCACTATTACCAAGTAAAAACTGAGCCCAGCCTGTGCATTCGGACAGTCTGATCTGAGTCTTCACTGTATGCTCCATAGAAAGATAATGTCTCAAAGCTTTTTAAGACGGTCAGAAAACATTCTAAATGCCCTCCGTGGCTGTCAATGCTGCGCCTGCATTTCACGCACATATGTTGGTGATCATAAGAGATCATTTGTTGTCCAACGGCATATATGATGTTTACAGGCTCTTGATCGATCTATAGATGGATCGCTAGATCCACCCTTTGACCTCCGATATAGAAGTTCGAATTAACAAATAAACGGCATTTTTTTGTAAATATGTGGTCAGAAATTCCGTATATTTACGCCCCTCCACAAAAATAGCTTTTGAAAACATTGTGGAAAATGAAGAAATTGTTTCTTACAAGCAATTTCTTCATTATCCTCAATGTTTTCTACACCAAAAGTCAAAGATTTTTAAAATTTCATCAGCTTAAGATGGTCATCCGCAAATCTTTCAATATGCACCAGATTAATTTTTTTTCGTGCAGAAATGGGATAAAAATAGCTCCCCAATTTCATATGTGACCATCAGATCGGATACAACAGACGTCATTCTAAAATATGTCGAAATGATTTAATTTATTTTTGTCTATCAAGATTCCAGTGCTTTGAAATAATGTTGTAAAGGGCAAATTTGCAGTTAGAACAGGTTAACATGGAAGATAATTCAATGAAATGTATTTTATTAGTCATTTTAATCTAGTCAAATGACTCATGTGCCAAGTGATTTATTATCTATATTATAGTGATTTAGCCTATGTCTTTAACATACTAGAAATCTACGCGATTTTTTTTTAAAGTCGATGATTTATAAAGAGAATTAGTGACGGATCGTGTCTATCAAATAAGAAACAAATCGACCAATCAGACCATTCATTTAGACCGGAAGTGAACGATAAACTTCGACATTGGCCGACATATTGGTTTAAATAATTTTACATGCTTTGGCAACTTAAACGTCGTAGTTACAGCTTAGTTACGAGGTAAAGGTCGCCAACCAACCATTTTAAAATTTTGTAACGCTATTCTTAAACTAAACTTGCGTGTGTGCGAGCGTGCGTGCACATGCGCGTAGTAAGGCAATATAATTGTTATAGATTCAGAAAGACTATTTTTCTGAAAAATCCCTGATTTTTACGTCCTCGCTATATCATAGTTAAGAAAAAAATGCGGAAAAAGCAGAAGTCGCTTGTTACAAGCAATTTCTTCTTTTCCCACAATATTTTCTATCATATAGGATGGTAATTTCTTTTATTTGTACTTACTTTATAATGTAGTCTGCTATCCCTTTGAATTTGGAGGCGTCTAAAATTTTGAAAAAAAAAGTTAAATACGAACAATATTGACCCTAGGTTGATATCTTGTAGTTCAGATATGTTTCTCTCTCTTTTTCTGATCACGTGTGATTAGGTCAGTCCTCTACTTCTGAATATAACTCATATTTACGCCAAGTCCTGGAAAGTGCTTGGAATTGCTATTATAGATAGTTTGCGTTTTTTGTGCCATAGTCTAACATGTTAAGCTTGGTCAGATTTAATCGAAGCTTGTCTATTTCCAAAGCATATTTTGCAACCGTCGGAAAGTTGTTTTGCCTTTTCCGTAACATTGAAAGTTTCTCTAATGCATTTTATAATGAAATGTTTCGATTTTAGACGGGAAAATTTGACGATTTATGGTTTCTGAGTTCCACGTGTTTCAGTTCATGTTTAACTAACTGCGGAGATATTTTTTGTAAAATTCCGAATATTTCCGGATGGAGTCAGAATGCTCGCTTTAATCTGACCAAGATATAGCTCTTCGATTATATCTTTTTCACACTTTTTTGTTATCGTTTTGTCTGCTTTATTATGTACTAATGTACTTACCATATAAAAGATTAATAATGCAAAATAGACTTGTCATTTTATTATTTTTGCGTGTTTCTATCGGGGTCAAGTCCGGCAAGATGATCCTAGATGCCTCTATTCCTCCTTTTTACGACTCTCGAGAGTTTATTTAACTACACTTTGAACAGTTTTTCAGTCATATCGCGGCGGCTGGAGCACAGAACAATGGATTCCTTGTATTTCTCACACCAGTATTACCACTACATCCTTTCCTAGCCTCCATCTGCTATCCCACCAAGGTTACGATTATTCACCCATTGGTAAGAGACAAATGTCGGAAAGGATATGTGCCGCAGCCAGGGATCGAACCCATGACATCCCATGATTGTAGATTAGGAGTCTGATGCGCTACCGACTGCGCTATGACGGCGGCCGACTCTCAAGAAAGAAGCTTTGTATCAAGCAATTTCTTCACCCTCCATAATGTTTTCTAAAAAAGAAGAAACAAATTAGAATACGCTCAACTTAAAATTGTCGTCTGCACCTTTTTGAATTTGGACCAGTCTAAAATATGGGTTAAAGTTCACCCCCACCTACGTCAGTTGATAACATTACAGAAATTGTATAGTTATGGAGATATTTCGGGTTAACGGTTCATGCCGGACTTCATTTAATCTATTTTGTCTTGCAGTAGCTTGCCAGTTCTATTCATATAACCAGTTCTGGGATGTGCTAAAGAGGTGGCTCACGTAACCAGTCTCATATATCGACGAGATTGGAACCAGTACAGCTGACATCTCACATATCTTTATCGGATTCCCGAAATAAACCAGCATGGCTTCGTCTTGACTTCGGCACTGGCTCGAAATAAGGATAGGGGAGGTTATCAGTTCAATTTACTCGTTTGGTTGTGCACAATTACTTCCCTTGATTCAAAATCCTCTCTCGCTGTTGTTTAAAACAATGAAATCAGGTAGGAGCTCCTAGTTAGATTTTTAACTTACACGAAAAGTGTCACAGTCTCTATTCGTCATTAAAAAACAAAAATATTTGAAGTCAGCCAACTTTTAGAGTGCCATAGAAGCCGTCTGATGATCTTGTCAGGGCTATTTGCTTTACCGAGTGACATATCGTACAGTGTGCCATATGACGCTGTTTCGATACCAAAGCCCGCTCGGCCACCACCTGCCATATCCTAGTTTGAATTATACCAATCCTCGGTCGACGTCTGCACACGAATTATTTTCATGTTTTCTTGGGGTTCTTTTAGCTCAGTTCACCTGATCTTTTGATCACACTATGTCAGGCGACATGATAGCTAAAATAATTGAAATCATTAAAACAAATTGTCTGTTGACATAACAAATTTGAAGTTTAAAAAAAATCTTGATCCAAATTTTGCCAGAAATGTACCCCAGGTAGTCCTCTTTCACAGAAGCTAAAAAATATAAATTGTTAGAACACTGCTCGTTATGACAACAAAAGTTATCTTTTTTTTAAATATATTTAAAAATCTTCTCCTGAGCCTTGATATAATGCATGTAATATAAGTTACTGACCTCTTTCAAAACTGCTAAAATCCCCACCCTTGGATCCCAAGGGACGGAGAGAAAGAAAAACAAAGACAGATTTTTAATGGCATATCTTCTTCTAAACTACAGGCCCAATTTATACCAAAATTTCCAAAAATGTTTTTTAGTTGGTCCTATTGAAAAAAACAGCTAAGGAATATATTTGAAACCCGTTGAACTTTCTGATTGCTATAGCAACAAAATTTGATTTTTAAGATAAATCTCCAGATCCATTTTACCCTTAGCGTTTAAGCCTTTATCTTATATTTGCATGAAGCATCAGTTCTTGAATCTCGAGGAGTGGAAAAGTCAGACTCCCCCTACCTAGAAGTCCTAGAGTCTGGAAATTTATCATTAACAATCTGTTGATCTAATTTTATGGGCCTCGCTAAAAATTTGTCCTTTGGGTTCACAGGTACAGAGCGTATATATGAATAATGTATAGTTGGCCCATGTATATCAAAATCCTAACTTTAACATTCAATTAGACTGTTGAAAGAGCCTAAATCTCAGATGAGCGCACCAGGCTAATGGTCCTCTTGTTTGTAAGCTTGATGAGTCGTTATCTGTCTCAAGAAATGGTGGGAAACCCTGAGGTGTATTGCATGCCTGATTTCATGGTTTTCTAAACAATTGATGCTCAGTTTAAGGCCATTGACTCCCATCTTCTCCTACGTGATGGGAGAAACCAGCTCACGGGCATCCGAGCGCAGGAATATTTCTGTCATATGAAACTTTCCGTAATTACGTTTTATATAAGACATGTATTTCTGAGTCCCGTGTCCTTGTATCACCTTGACGTGTCATCATTTGCAGGTGAGTATACTAATAAGGATTGCCTAATTTGTAAAAATTGCCCTTAGGGCTTTATAACACGTAAAGTAAAAATAAAACATTACAGTCTCTAATAGTTTGATTACGCTAACATTTGACGGATCTATTTTACCAATCTAATATAAAATTTGCAAATTTAATCATTCGTTTCGACCGAAGGTGAACTTTGAACTCCGACATTTATTTAAAGTATTTTTGTTGATTTGACAACTTAAACGTCTTAACAGGATATTATATTCAAGTGTGACTCAATTCTTTGGCTTGGCACCATGATGAAGATATGATTTATTTCTCTAAAATCAATTCCCACGCAATCCAACTTTTTAACGCCTGTCAAGAAAATGTTTTCTAAGACATTTAGGAGTACGAATAAGACGTGTAATCAGTAATTCCTTCTTGTCCACACTATTTTCTACCTTAAAAGTCTTGGGATTTTTTTCTCCTTCTTCTTCTTCTTCTTCTTTTAAATGTTATTAACCTAAAATTGTCGTCTGCAACATCTTGCGATTTAAACTTGTCTACACTTTGTTTAAAAGGTTATTATGGTCCCAATGTGTAATATACAAACATACAAGTGCGAATTCAAATGTCGATAATACATAAAAACAGATACTTTATAGCAACAGGTTTATTCAAACTATCCTAATCTGCATATTAAGCATGTTTTAATAGAGAAAATATTCATATTTACATCAAGATCCCAAAGAAAATTTAGTTTGAAAAGAAATGTCTCGGAGGTAAAGCAGAAACATGTGTTCTCAGCCATCCATTGTTGTCACTCTGTGCATTCCGCAAGGGTAGGTTTATTTCATACTTTCGAGATGGTTTATTACGTAAGACGGAACTCAAACAAAGACGGATATGTCGTGATTAGTTCCATCGCAGTCAAAACAAGTCAGCCACAGTGTGATCGGTGTAATAACACAGTACGTGATACTAGTCTAATCAAGAAGGATACAGAGCTATCAGTCTTCTCGCCGGTCGGCTCACAATGGACATTGCGTGTTCTCATGTGCCTCATATAATAAACACGGACAGAGGCTACTGACCACATAACGGACGGAGCATGATCACAGCCTACTGACCACATGACGGACGGAGCATGATCACAGTCTACTGGCCACATGACGGACACAGCATAATCACAGTCTACTGACCACATGACGGACGGAGCATGATCACAGTCTACTGACCACATGACGGACACAGCATGATCACAGTCTACTGGCCACATGACGGACACAGCAAGATCACAGCCTACTGACCACATGACGGACACAGCATGATCTCAGTGTACTGGCCTCATGATGGACACATCATGATCACAGTCTACTGGCCACATGACGGACACCGCATGATCACAGCCTACTGACCAAATGACGGACACAGCATGATCTCAGTCTACTAGCCACATGACGGACACAGCATGATCACAGTCTCCTTATGGTGACTAAAGACGAAAACAGCATAATCGCAGTCTTCTAATGACAACCCATCGTTGACACGTCACAACATTTTCCTCACGGTCAAACAAATGACACAACGGTGATCAAACTCTCCTTGTGGTTGACTCAGATCGGACATAGAGGAATCACATTCTCGAGGTGAACGTGTAACGAACAATGAAGGGTCACTATTCCGGCAAGTTTGGCTCAGGATAGTATCCATGAGTTTATAAAACCTCCTTAACCATTTCCTGTAAAAGCTCGGGATTTAAAGTCGCAGTGGCCTTATACTTAAGAAAACATTGTTGAAAAAGGAGAAATTGCATGTAACAAGCAATTTCTCCTTTTTCAATAATATTTTCTACCACATATCACCATTCCATTTAAAATTGCATCAAAATTTCAATCTCATCTGCAACCTGTTTGGACCAGACTAAAATTTCGAAATACAGGAAGGGGTTATTCTCGTCTTTAGTTAAGCTGCTACTTATTGTTTGGCCAGCTGCACCGTTCTACCGAAAAACAATAGGCTCACCAAAATACAACAGATCCACTGAAAAACAACAGGCTCAATGAAATACAATAGGCTCATTGAAATACAACATGTCCACTTAACTACAATAGGTTCATCGAAATACAATAGGCCAATAGAAATACAATAGGCTCACTGAAATACAATAGGCTCACCGAAATATAATGGGCTCACTGAAATACAACGTGTCCACTGAAATACGATAGGCTCACTGAAATACAATAGGCCAACTGAAATACAATAGGCTCACTGAAATACAATAGGCTCACTGGAATAAAATAAGGCTCACTGAAATGCAATTAGGCCCGCTGAAATACAATAGGCTCACTGAAATACAAAAGGTTCACTGAAATACAATTAGGCCCGCTGAAATACAATAGGCTCACTGAAATACAATAGGTCAACTGAAATACAATAGGCTGGCTGAAATACAATAGGCCAACTGAAATACAATAGGCTCACTGAAATACAATAGGCTCACTGGAATAAAATAAGGCTCACTGAAATGCAATTAGGCCCGCTGAAATACAATAGGCCAACTGAAATATTATAGGCTCGCTGAAATACAATAGGCCCACTGAAATATAATAGGCTCACTGAAATACAATAGGCCAACTGAAATACAATAGGCTCATTTGAACATAGCGTTATGATGTACTGCCTGCAATCATGTCATTCTTATGTGGCCTCAAAAGCTTCGTCAAAAGCTTAATCAAGCTCTGAACTGTGTCGTCAAAGCCGAAGACAGGAGGCCATCTGTGGGATGAGTATTGACCGTGCCCGCTGGCACTGGCCACTGAGGCTCCGCGGACAAGATAAACTGGCTGAGGTTATAAACGGCGTTATTTCGTTAAAACGTATGGTTAGGGACAACCGTTTCAGTGTTGGTGATACTAAAGGTTTAAAGCTGGATTTACAGATCATTCAAGAAAATCGATCTATTCATTTAGACCGGAAGTGCACTTTGAACTCCGATATTGGTTGACATTTCTGTGAAACATTTAGTTGGTTTTTCGACTTTAATGTAGTAACTTTAGCTTGAAGAAGCTGTAGTTACGACGCTTTGGTCGCCAAATAACCATCTTATATTTTCGTTACATGTTACCGGACATAAATTTTACAAAACATCGTCGTTAACCCTTGTCATGCTGAACCCGGAATATTTCTGTTTTATAGAAAGTATAGGCAAAGATCAGCCTGCACATATGTACAGTCTAATCTTAGTCTACGCCTCCTGCCTGTCTTTTTTAAGCCAGAGTTCTTTATAAGATAAATTTTCAAAAGAATTGTTAACAAACAATAATTGCATCTAGTACCTGTCGCCCCTTTGATTTTAGTGACAAGATTTAATATCATAGTTAAACAGTCTACTCAGTTGGCCTGGTCATCTATCCCTCAATTGACCTTTGCTATCATTTGATAGTTAAATATCGTCTGCAACGATTCGCCATATAAAACACGAGTCAGGCTGTATCTCAAAGATTAATTAATCAAAGCGCTAAAAGTGCTGAAGGCCTGGTTTATAAAGAAGCAAGGTGACATTTGAAGGTATGCACTACAATTTTTTAATCTTTTTAGCAAAGCTTTTTTAGGCGACGGAAACCAAGAGTTCCATTTACCTATAGGGATCGTAAGCCACATTCCGAACTCACTTCAAAGGAAAATGTCGTACGGTATGCTCACTATATAGCGCTGCGTCCGCCAAAAACAACTACTTCCCAAAGTATAGATTACTACGCCCGATACCGCTTTGCAGACAGGCGCAACTCGCGTTTTTATAATTTTAGCTGAGTTGATTGGTTTGCTACTAGTCAGTCAATTTATCCATTCGATCATTCCGTCTAGCACAATACAGAAGACTTCCAGCAAATAATATTTCATTCAATTGTTTTGTCTGTATGGTTGTGACATCTTTGTTAGCTTTTACAAACATAACAAAACATTAGATAAATTTAAACACACTGCAGTCCCCTTGCTTCATCTGGTAAACATTCATTAGATTGATTAAAATCATCTGCACTCAAAATTTGAAATTCCGTTTTTAAATCATGTGACTACAATGTGCTAGTACAAGAAATCTGTAATTTTCCTCTCATGTGATAATGTCACTTCATCTCTTACTTGACCGGATGCACATCGTCAGCAATATCATAATAGGTCATTTAAAAGTTGGAGTTTTAAATAGGTTGACCTTTAGTTTATAATTCCAAATTGGAATGAATTTCTGAAGAATCTACCAAGTCAACCCGAAATATTACATAAGTCAACTGACAGCTTACAACTGATATAACGAATTGACATTTTCCCCCAGTAACTCCCATTAGTATCAAATCCAGAGTTTAAATGATTCCCCAAATGATGGTTTTCTGAGTAATCTGAACTCACAAGTTGCACTTACATCAAAATTTCAATCTGTACAAACCATGTTTTATCACTATTAACTAAGTAAAATCCAAAGTTTGAAGTAAAGTCTTCATTTGGTCTCCTTAGATTTTGTTGTAAATACAAATGAAAGAGCAAGATTGAATTCATTTAATTTAACAACAAATGGTACATTTCCAAGAAAAAACTTCTCCTTTAGTTTTTAATTCGAAAACTGAAAGGAATTTCCAAAGATTGTCCTCCAAGTTATATTGAAAAATTACTAAAAGCCAGCTGACTTTACATAACATTTTTCTACAAGACACAAGAAACTCCATAGGTTTTTTTAAACTCCAAAGTCTAAATGAACACAAAGATTGATTTCCAAACCAAACTGTAGCATAGAACCATTTCGATGCCAACTACAAAGTTTAGATACAAAGCTTGAACTAAAAAGTATCGTACCCTGTTGTACAGCATGCACAATATATACATTTAAAACCAAGTGCTTCCCATGTTTTTATGATCTACAAAAATTTGAGTGTCAGAGTAATGATGCTATCGTGACCTGCTTATCAATATCGCAGCTTTCGCATAAATGTAAGAATAAAATGCAGGCGTTCAAGTGAATAGCATTTTCGTAAATAGGTACCAATATGGAAAATTAATTTCATAGGGGCGATCTCACCTTCTATTTTAAATTTCATACGAAAGGAATGGCGTGTTTTGACGGTTGAGATTCGGCGGGGAATGGGGCGGGGCGTTGAAAACACGGGCTGGTTCCCTATTCATTTCAATTTGAATAAGGATGTTCGCTCATGCAATCGTTTCTCCAATATTTTTACATTATGTTTTTTAATTTTTTGTTTTTTTGTTTGTATGGGGTTATACACCGCTTTTAGCAATCTTTCAGTCTAATCGCGGACGTTGGAGCATCTAACCATGGTTTCCTGTTATTTTTCACACCCGTACTACCACTACATCCTTTCTGAGCCTCAAACTGCTCATCCAACATATGTTTATTACAGTAAGAAGATAAATGTATATCTTCTACAAAAATGCATTCCGAAGTGGCTTTAGAGAAAAACGCTCATTTATTTTCTTGAGTGTGAAAGTGAGACTTAAAAAGATACCCCCTACAAATGAATTGGTAAATAAAAGCCCGTTTTAAGTTCATACGAGGCCCATCCCTTATTCTTTGGAAAAAAATATATCCTATCAGATTAAATAATTGATAGATTAATCGAGATCTATAAAATACATAAGAATCTATGGCCATTTTACAATGTCTACTGATGACTCGTTTTTGTCAAAAGTTTCAATGGCATCAACATTCGATGTTAGCTAAAATGATATTGTTGGAGTAATACAGTCTTTCTCATTTTCCATAAAAAAAGTCATACATTACAAGAATACTGGTGACAAAATTTTTACATCGGGTCATAGAGTAAGTTCTTAATATTTTGAGATTTTGTACATTAAACGAGGGAAATTCACGAGAAAAAATGCCATTTCTTTTCAACCCACTCAGGTAGTTTGTAAATCAGTAATCACGCCAACTTTTAACGAATTGAACTTTATTTGCACAAATTATCAGTTTTCATGTATTAGATTTTGTTTAGATAACTTAAAAAGGAAACTTCAATACCCCAAACTGTATTTAGACACATTTTCGTTTGGTATATATAATCCTCAAACCGGTAAGTAGAGTAAAATGTGGTGAACGCTATTATGTGCTAGGTATGTGAAATCTTTGAATACATGAGAGAGACAGAGACGCAAATAAATAGAACAATGGCGGAAATATAGGTGATGTATGTCTACTTCACGAGCAAAGATATTGAATTTTAACTTAAAAATGGCAGGAACTACTGTTCTTGAAGATACAAGGTAAAACATGTGTATCCTACTTTACAAAAAGAAAAGAGCGTCATACTATGAATCGTCACAGATAAAAAAAATCTCCAGGCGGTACAAAAAACCTTTTTGTACAGCGTAAATGATGCTCAATTTTACATAGCGTTATTCGTTTTATTCAGCGCGGAACGTGGGAAAAACTATGGCGTCGCAATAAATGGTTGTATTGATTGCATTACAGAAATATGCTTTCACTCTGATTCCTGATAAAAAATTTAGTGATATAGTGTTATATTCAACTGCATTAAATACCGTTGTAAATAACTTTCCGACTCGACGTAAACTATTGCGCAGTACGTCATATGAACCGAAATACGAAGGAGCGAACATCCTTTAAGTTTTCTGGAATGTAAAAATGTACCAATCTACTTTTTTCTTTCATTCTTCTATTTTACGTTTTCTTTTCCACTGGAACATATTAATAAAGTTTAATATTTCAAAATAATATGATTGCAAATATAGTCGGTTGGAATAGTAAGTGTTAAAAAATTCTGCGTATTTGTCCGGAATTTTCCTTGACACAGCGTAGTGATATGCAAGCACTGCGTTGAACACGCAAAGCATTTCGTGTCTCACAAAAGTTGATGACGTATACTAGACCTATTTTTGCACGCGCATGAGCACAAAAAAGCTACGTAGTACACACGTTGTTCGGTTTTCGACTCGATTATCTTTTTCCTAGGCAATTTCTAGGATACAGGGTTGTTTCCTATGGCCTGTTAAACCAGGCCAACAAACGGAAAAGCGGCCTAATTCAGTTACGGTTCGGCGCCTAGCCACATCCACTGATCAAGGCTGAGTATGAAGTTCAATTTAGACATTAAACAATGTTATTTTGCAAACTACGTGGCTAGTAGTTGCTTGTATCAAGCAATTTCTTCATTTTCCACAATATTTTCTATCCAAAAGAACGAAAGAAAAATCGATCAACTCATATGAACTTATATTCTTCTCGTGAACTATGCGAAAAAGATTATAAATTCCGTTTCGGTTTCGAAGATTACACAAGCAGCCTTGATATTCTTAATATTCAAACTTGATTTCTGTATGACTGTATAACTCTTGGACATTCTATATTGCAAGTTTCATTTCCTTAGCCTGGTCTGCCATCGTCAGAGCTTTCGATGTTAACACTGTGTCGGTCGTATCACATTCCTTCAAGCGGGTATACACACTGTATGTCACTAAACAAGAATGTCGCGCTCTAGTTAATCCGCCATTCCGACAACCCCCCCCCCCCCGACACACACACACTTTTTTTACGCTCCTTAACAAAAAAAATTAAAAAACATTATGGAAAATTTTAACAAGCAATTTCTTCATTATCCTTAATGTTTTATATCCAAAGAACTCAAAATCCAAACAACCTCAAATTGTCGTTTGCATCTACCATTCTCATGAAAATTGTGTTGTGCTGGAATGGTTCAAGCTGTCGAGGACTGTCTTTAACACAATCGTGACACCAGACAGATTTTACTATGATCCCTTCTACCTTTCGATTAAATTTTCGTTTAGAAATTTCAAAAGCCAATTTATCCTTTGACTTTGTTTCAAAGGAAATTGATTTCAGGCCTAAAAATATTGTCACGGAAGAAACTATTATCAACCCTTTCCTGTACAAATCCGAGATTTTGCGTCGCTGTGATTTTATATTTGAGAAAACATTGTGGAAAAGGAAAAGAGAATAAATTGCTTGTAACAAGTAATTTCTTCTTTTCCCATAAAATTTTCTACCAAATAGGATAGTTTGACTTCAAATTGCATCTAATTATCATTGTCGTCTGCAACCTGTTTCAATTTGAACCAATCTAAAATTTCACAAAAGCGGGAAAGGTGTAAAACGAGTGTATGCTGTACACAACATTTGAAAGCTTGAAATCAATAATGTTAACGCATTCCCACACGCTGAAGATTTTGGACACCCCTCAAGAAAAACAATTGGGAAAACATTGTGTAAAATATATAACAAGCATTTTACACAATGTTTACTACCCCGATAATTTCAAAAATCTAAAAATTTCATAAACTTTAAATTGTTGTCAGCAGCTCCTTTCAAGAGTTGACCAGATGTTGTTGTCTGGTAAATGGTTAATCCATTTCAACACAAGAAAATTTTAGACAGGTCCAAATTGAAAGAAGCTGCAGACGACAATTTCAAGTTGATGGATTTTTTTTTTTTTTTTTTTTGTCTTTTGGGAAAGAAAACATTGTGGATGATGTTTCCAAAGCGTTTTTCTTGTGGGGCGTAAAAAGGAGGGCTTAATTTGGAATGGGTTAATGTGCATGGACGTATAATTTGTAGTCATGTGAAGGTAGTATTATTCATGGGAGGCTTATAGTCTTCACCAGACTTTCAAAATTTCTTTATCCACTTATTCGTGGGAGCATAATTGACTAATAGTCGCCAGCTTGTGCGTTAATTTCTTTGATTTTTTTTGAAAATTAAATAACTTATTGTAGAAATTTTGAACCAAGTTTAATCAAATTCAGCAGTGCATAAAATACGAAAATAAGATTTATGAATAATGATTAATTATTTCTTTAAATTGTAAAAGTCAATTTTAGTTTTTTATGAAGGTAATAACTTATCATACAAATAAGAGTTAACACTTTAAATAATTGTTTGAAAAGGGAGGTAATATTACACATGTGGGGAATGAATGGAGTGTGAACCGCCCTTTCAACAGTCTATTTTTGACCCGTGAAATAATGGAATGTGTGTTTTGTTTTTTTTTTTTTTTTGGGGGGGGGTGTTAATTAAATGAAACTATTAATTATCAGACAAAAAGGCTTTACAAGCAAATATTCAATTTTCATTTGCTCACGATTTCACTCAATAATTACAAGAAGGCCCAAATTCGTGAAAAAATAGCTATACTGTATAGGGTTAACAATTGCGGAAAAAAACTCAAACTTTAATGTTTGCCTAAGTTCGAGTTGAGGACGATTTGCAAAATTAGACTTACGTTACTGCTACAGACATAGTATTGTTTCGTTTTTCATGTTTCGTAGTTTAATTTATCCCAATCAAAAATATGCAAATGACTTTAGAAAAGAGGATCACCGAATCCGACAGGTGGCTAGCCATATTTCGATCTGATTAAAATCGGGGGCACTATAATAGCCCAATGCAACGCCCCTGTGTGTGTACATAACGGAGAGATAGCATAATTGTAGAGATGATTTTAATGAGATTGGCCATATTTCTACCTTCAACGGCGATAAGTACTATCAAGACACCAACCATCTATTCTCTATATATCATGTAGATCTACTGTATATAGCCTAATGTATGATTGAGTAAGTTTTTTGTAATTTCTGGAAAAGACTGGTCCATAGATTTTTTATGTATATCAAGCAGTTCAATAAATTCTATCATGAATAATTTAAGTATAGAAAATAGCATAAATTCAATCACTGACGCAGCTGCGAGTAACGTTACGTCGACTGAAAAGCTTAGAAATTATTTGCACACCTTTAAATCTGATAATCGGAACAGAACAGAGCAGAAATGGTATTAATGGACAAGTAGAGAAAAGTGCATAGCCATACAAACACCTACAAAGTAATACAATTCAGCCATCGACAGTTATTAGTCTTAGTCTATAAGGTAAAAGAAGAGAGCAATGATGATACATCACAGTTTTCGAATTTGGAAATACTTGTTAATACTTGAAATGAATATAGCGGACGTATACGTTACAATTGTATTAACAATGAGCAACATCGAGAAAAACATATGAGAGGGATAAGCGTATAACCATGGCAAATGCTCATACTATACATATGTACACTTGCAATACTTTACCTCTAATTGCGCTTATTGAGTTGCACAAATGTAGCGGTTATCAATTTTTTCTCTTAACTGTAGAGCAACTTCAATGAATTTTACTAATAATTTTACCGTGATTACATAAAAAGTTGACATAAATAAATTGATTTATAGACAGAAGGCTTCTTGTGAAAAATGGGTCAATATACTTTTTTCGTAAGGATGCATAAATGGGACATAAACATATAAAATGAAAAACATCCTCAATGTCATTTGAGTCGCAATATAGGCAGATTATTTCATTTCTTGGTGTTGGACTGCTACTATATCGGCCAGTTTGAATTCTAAGGTAGTGAGCTGATAATCTCCTTCTTGTTTGGTAAAATCTAGTGTTTGTCGGTAATATATCTAAGTAATTTTCGTAAGAGAATGTAGGCTTAAAATAATTCAACTCAATTTAAACTGGACTAACATCTAGAGATCCTTGCCATTCCTGGATGAAACAATCAATTATTTTTTGTTTAAATATATAATCTTTAGTACAAATTGACACTAAGCTTCGTTTTTTGTCTAATTTAAACGTATCATTGTCACAGCCCTAGAAGGCCACAAGTCTCCATATATAGTTTGGACTCCTCTGACCCCCGGCACTGTGGGTTACACTCCTGTCCGCTTTTGCCTCATTAAATAAAGAGCAAAAAGGGTCCATTCTCGCAATCTGTAGTTTCTCCCAAAAGTTTCGTTTGGCCTTAAATCTTAGTCTGTCTCAAAGAGTAGTCTTTGGTCTTGAATTACAGGCCAGAAAAATGATATCATTAGGGATAAGGTTTTGGCAAAACTTCATCAAACACATCCACCCCTGAAATTCACTAGGTTCGGAAGTGAAAGTCTTGCAGAGTACCACCTTCAGTTGTCAGTTTCTTCAAAGAAATAGTTCCCAGATAAATTCTTTGAATCACATGCATGACATGCAGCAGTGATCTTTCACTCTTTAGAACTTAACAACAAGCAGCTTGCTGGACAAAAAGGGGATATCAAATTTTCTTAACGGACTACTTTAGAGTACAACCACCCGGAAGTAATACAACCACCCGGAAGTAATTCCGGAGAGGAGTTGACCCTGTGGCGCCGACATGTTTACAGAAACAATAATAAAAATGAAGATCTGCGGTGGTAGTAATAGAAAAGGCCCTTCCGACATTTGTCCACGACAAATGGGTGGATAATCGTAAACCTAAGTGGGATGTGCAGCTGGAGGTTCGGAAAGGATGTAGTGGTAGTACTGGTGTAAGAAATACCAGGAATCCATTGTAAGGGAATATAATGTTACGTTAGTGTTATAGCATACAGTGTTTACTTTGAGCTGCGTAGGGAAATTTTGAAGAGATTGTACGAAGATATTTTCATTTTACTCCAGGCCCATTGCGAGCATAGGAGCTGGAATAGAGAAGAGTATACTATTCAAATGTACACTTTCGGAGTTCAATGCAGGATATGGAGTAATCACTCGTCATAAACAACCTCTATATTTAGAAAACGTCTACTTTCCAATGGCAATTTATGACTCAAACATCTGATTTTACATAGGTATTTAGCTAAAGGTAATTTCTTTTTAATGATCTATAATTTAAACTTTTGTACGATTCATCAACATCACTTCTCCATTTTTGCTTAAAGTGGTCGAAAACCCTATCTTTTTTAAGAACTGTTTTTGGAATAAAAGGTTTCATGTGACGATCAAATATCTGAAAAACCTAGATTATCACGTGTTTCAATGAACTGGGTGAAACAATCCATTACCATGTAAATGTGGCAGTAATTGTTAAAGAGTGTAACAAATCTTGTCCCTTTTACGGCTAATAAGTTTGTACCAAAATTTTCCAACCTTTCAAACGTAATGGCAATGTGCCAAGTTAGCAATATATCATAATACTGGGTGTTGTTCATTGTAGATCAAGTAATGACTTACAATTCTTAACTTATTCCCACTCAGTGACGCTTTTAGACGCCCCGAAGAAAAAAAAGCTTTGGAAAACATTGTGGAAAATGAAGAAATTGCTTGTGACAAGCAATTTCCTCATTTTCCACGATGTTTTCTACCAAGAAAGTTGAATAATTTCAAAATTTAATAAACTTTAAATTGTCGTCTGCAACTCCTTTCAATTTGGACCAGTCTCATATTTAGCCGTCAGGTAATGGGTTAAGGTAAAAACGTTATCTACATTTTTACAAGCCCAGACTTTCGTTTCATACAATCATATGGGTGTAATCATACTGTCATATAAATACAGTTATATGTCAAGTGGTAGAAATGATTTTCGTGATTTTCTCGCTGGAGAGAACATAGCTTTTCTCGCTTGATCAACAAGGTGATATTTCACGAGACACTGGAATATCAAATTTTCCTCCGAAGCAAGATGGTGTATCGTTAGCATAATCTAGTATTCTGTTGTTGTTGTTGTTGTTGTTGTTTTATATATTCTTATGTGTTTCGATAAAATCATGAAAATAATCTCTATTTCTACTTCCGATTACGTTCATTCGCATTATGAGATCATCTACAGAAAATGAGGTCATCTTAGGCTACCTTATATGGAACATCAAATATGGATTTTTTTTCTGACGTGTCCGCCATGATTTTGTCTGTGTGGAATGTATATATTTTTCTAGAAATATTAATAAGTAAATGCAACGTAATAAGGAACAATATTACTGACGCCGGAAGACGACGTTCTAAAAGCCTAATTTTGTCCGAGTTACAAATCATCGCAAAAATATCAAGAGAAATCCCAATTTTTGGTCAAAAACAAAAAAACTTCATATCCAGTGAGAATAAGTCTTCAATGTGTAAAAACTTAGAGGAAATGTTAATCATGACATATTATTTACTTCCTGAATTTTCAATTCTTTGCACAGTGAATGCTTTAAATTAAAAATCTCGCAATCGTCGTTAAATCCACTGCCCGAATCGACGTAGCGCCCCGCGTCCAGCCAATCAATCTCCTCACCCTGACACACCAAGACAAGTCCAATATTCGCTGCCAGCAGTCAAACCCAAGCCAGTGCTCCGAGGACCGTCAGAGACCGTTATCGTAAACACCTGTCGAGTGCCCGTGGTTTTTCGAAATCTTGTTCGTTTCCAAATGTTGAGTTTATTACAAGCCAAAACAGGGACCCATCCTATCCAGCCAGAATATCAGAAGTGTTTACTCGGAGGAAATAAGGAGATCGCTGACCACGCCCACTGAGTTCCGACAGATTGTTCCACTTGAATATTAAAACGTACGTTATTCTGCAAAATTTAAGACCAGTAACATGTAACAAAAGACTAAAATGACTGGTTGGCGACATAAATACTTTAATAAGGTAGTTACGACTTTAGGACGCCTAAGCGATAAATGCTTTATAAAAATGTTGGTCAATTTGGAGTTCAAAATTCACCTCCGGCCTAAATGACTGATTTGTTTGGTCAATTGACCAATCACGGCTATCAATCAGGGAACCAACAGACCAATCAAATAATCTTTTCAGCCTTGGCCTGACATTTTAACTTCGGTATTTGCCGCCATTGTGTAAACTTTTTTGTTGGTTTTAGCGACTTGAACGTCGTAACTACAGCTTTTTAACGTTTAGGTCGCCAACCAATCATATTACTTTTTTTACATGCTACTGGCCATAAATTTTTGCGAAATAACGCCGTTAGAAATCGAAGCGGGACTTCCTGTCGGAGTCGATGGGCGTGGCCGACAAAGTAAGTATATGCGGGGCCAGCGATTGAACAACTGATGCCTTGATTTACAGCCTCAATCCGTCAATTGTACAGCATCAACATACACCTGATGATGTCTTGTAGTGGAATCAACGACAGGTCCCGCCATCTCCGAGTTATAACGAATTGGACCGCGAAGTTACTAAACACAAGGTTTTTATTTAACCAGGCGTTCATGGTTTAGGGGCCTTGCGACAAGTCCAAGCTATCAGTAATGGAGCACTCCCCCGTGGCATCGTGTCAACTGAGTCAGGCTGGCTTGACCGGCGAGTGTGTATACATTGTTCGGACATTTTTTATGGCGTTAGTTTGCAAAATTCATGGTCAGTAGCACGTCACAAATAAGTGGAATAGTTGTTTTGTAACCTCAACGTCGTAACTGCAGCTTAGAATAAGCTGTAGTTACGACGCTTAGGTCGCCAAACCAACAAAAAAGATTAACAAAAATGGCGGCTAATGTTTGAGTTGAAAGGTCCGGACTAAATAAATGAATTGATTGGTTGGTTGACATCTTGATTCCAGCCGCGATTGGTCAATTGTTTATTAAACCACACCCTTCATCTGTAACGATATTACTGGTTTCTCTTGTTTATCAGTATACGTCTTTAGAAGCGTTTATTTAACCCATTACCAGATGAAAATATATAAGAATTTCAAAGGAGATGCAGATGACCATTTAGCTTATGGAATTCAACTTTTTTGGGTATAAACATTGCGTATATAATGAAGAAATTGCTTGTAAAGTGCAATTTCTTCAGTGCAATTTCTTGACATCCCCAATGTTTTCCGACGCCTTTTTTTTGGGGGGGGGACTTAAAAACGGGATTGGGTTGAAGTGGGTTAAGGGATCTAGGTTCTACATTTTGCAAAAACGAGCTCCTAGAAAATATTTTCAAAACTACTTTTTTAAAAGATTTTTTTTTTTTTTTTTTTTACTTTAGGTTTTTTTCTGGCTCACAGGATCGGTTTGGGGGTTTTCCTGATTCATCCAAAAACTAGGTTAACGAGAGCTGGAAATTTACAGGTGTAAAGAAACTGCGTTTTACTTTGGTTCAGATATATGACCAAGTCTATATATAGAAAAGGGAAATACGCACTCCAGATATTTAACCGTCACTTATTAAACATATATGTATATATGGATTATATTTGTACCTGTGTAAAGATAAAGAGATTTGAAGTACCCAAAGGCTTTCAAACAAGAAAGGTATTTAACTTTCGTGTTTTTAACAACTCTCTCTCTCTCTATCTATCTATCTATCTATCTATCTATCTATCTATCTATCTATCTATCTATCTACTATCTATCTATCTACCTACATATCTATCTATCTATCTATCTATCTATCTATCTATCTATCTATCTATCTATCTATCTATCTATCTACCCTTTTCATTTATCAACTCCTTAAGCGACTAAAAACTGTTCGACTTGTCAAAATTTAAAGAAATTGCTGTCTTCAATTTAAGTATGTCAATCTTTTAAGTTTAGGTTTAAACCTATTTATTTTACATCGATTGGGAAACAAGTTCTTTCAACTTAGATTAATCCCTCTCGATTCAGCTTCCTGGAAAATGCACCAGTACTCGCGCCGAAAGTGTGGGCCAATGACAGAACCAAGATCGATAGCCGCTCCCGGGAATCGAACTCAGGACCTCTGGATCGGGAAGCCGACGCTCTACCTCTCGACCACGGACACCACATAAAGAATGTCTTAAACCTCAAAAATCTTTTAAGTTGTGATAGATTTGATAAGAAAAATTGTTGTTAAAGAAAAAATTACCGGTATGAGCATTTTCTTTTTTCCACAATGTTTCCCCTTTTCTTCTGCACCTTATAACATGATGCAGGATTGTGTAGGAATAGGTTAACGTAACGAAGTAACAGTTTCAAAGAAAGCACGACTCGATTGGAACCTTTTAAATAGGTAATTAAATTTCAACTCTTTCTTCAGCTCAAATCGTTGAAACTGTGTCCACAACATTTTAATTGCGACATCATTATTAAGAAACTTTCTTCACAGCATCTCGGGCCCTAATCAAGTGGTATATGTCTTGGTGCAAAAGTCCTGATAAATATTATTTAAGGTCAAGTTTGTAGATAGGAATGGCGTTCATTTGTGTAACGCATTGATTAAAAGATAACTGTATAAAGTAGAATGTCTGCAAAACTTCGTCGGTCAGCCGACATAATCGTGACTCTTTACAAAAAAAAATCTTTAGTTTTTTCACAGCATGTATGAGCATTTCATTTTTATGATTTGCTTTCTGTCTGACATGAACATTTCAATATAACCTATTTCCATAGAATGGCGCTTTGTGGCGCCCCATACTCCTACAAAAAAGCTTGGAAAAATATTGTGGGAAATGAATAAATTGCTTGTTACACGCAATTTCTTCATTCTCCAGAATGTCTTAAACCTCAAAACACGAAAAAATTCAAAATTCACCAAACGAAAACTATCATGTGCATTATCTTTCAAATTGGACCAGTCTAACATTTTGTCGTCTGGTAATGGGTTAAAGGACAAATACTTTCGGGTGCGTTTGTGCGTGAATATGACATTGAAATGACCTGCATGACGATCTGGCCAATACGAACACGAACCCGATCAACCAGAAGGAGACCATAAATCGATAATCGAATTATTGAAATGTAAACAAGTAATAGTATAGATATTTACTCAGGCGTTAATTCCTATTCGTTATAAAAGCAGATTTCGGTTATTTTTTGACACGCTCAGCTGAACATATTTGATCTCATTATAGTTTATTGACAATATTTTAGCTGACTTCTTTTTTTTTTTTTTTTTTTTTATGAATGTGTGATAAAAGTAAAAAAAAAGCGTTAAGATAATTCGTCTTAAAATGATCATTGCTAAACAGCTCCATGCAGGATGGGACACAAACATTTTGCTAATTCTTAGTTCAGCCTGCTCGATCAGATCAACTCGACCAAGCACCATCAAACATCCTGGAACTGTTTTGGTTTAGTTGGCATGAGCGGTTTGAATTGGCTTGGTCTGCACCGATCGATGTGCCTTGCTGAAAATTATTTGGCCTTCAAAAAAAGTTTACCTCTCCCCGATTTCTTCTTTATCAACAATGTTTCCGACCGTTTGTGACAAAAATATTTAAGTTCCCCCAACTAACAATTGCCGTCAGTAACATCTTTGAATTTGGAGTTGTCTAAACTTGTGTCGTATATAGTTATGGGTTGAGGAATTGTGTTTCTTCTCCGCAATGAAATAAGTGTATCTCTAACTTGTCATCTTTTATTACAATAACCTTTCTTGTACAAGGAGCAGTTTAGGAACCCATTCCTCACATTCAGTGATAACTCGTGTCAAAAAGAGTCACTGAGTGGGAATGGATTAACACTTAGATGGCTGAAGACGATAATATATATACATGTATTAGAGTGATATGTCTCTTTCAGTTTTAAATTCCATTCTATCAACCTTTTGATTAAGCACTCAACCCCAAACACTCACTGTCTATTTGTTATTCTGACATAAACATTGTGACTCTATATTTTTATTTATATTCTTCTGTTGCGGACACAGTGCTACTGAGACAAACTCTTCTCTTTTGGGTCGTAAAAACCGGAATTGTGTGGGAATATCTTAATTATTACCTGGTTGATCCATGGTTTAGGTCCCTGTTTTTTCATACTTGATAAACATTATTGGTAAAAGAAGAAATTGCTTCTAACAAGCAACTTCTTAATTGTCAACAATATTTACTCTACTGACTTCATCTGGAAAAGCTTTGAATTTTGACAGGTCTAAAATTTCGCTATTCAGTAAAAGATTAGTACAATTATTAACGCAGATCCTGCTATTCAGAGCTTCGCCAAATTGATAATAGCAGAAACTATCTTAATATTGATACCGCTAAGACTCCAGTAAACTCTCTGGTTACCCCAAGATTAGATTATTTCAACTCTTTACTGTTTGGACTACCAAAGCATACTCTGAATAAGCTGACTATATTCCAGGATACTTCACCTCATATCATCACCAAAACACCAGTACACCGTCATGTCACTAGTCTGTGCAACATAGGACTTTTAAACCTTTACTTTCCTGTAAAAACAAAATTTTACGTCGCTGTGATTTGATAATTGATACTAGAGTAAATATTGTAACTAGCAATTTCTCCTTTTCCCACAATATTTTCACCACATTGGATGGTTTCATTTCAAATCGCATCAAATTTTCATGGTCGTCTGCGACCTCTTTTAATTTTGACCGGTCTAGAAATAAAAACAAAATCAGGAAAGGGTTAGAGCTCTACATGGACAATCTCCAAGATACACTACGTCACTTTTAAAGAGATACGGGCCAAACCGCGAACTTAAATCCGGGTCGAACTCTTTTGGTACCTAAGTGCCGTACTAGGACGTATGGAAATCGCAGTTTCATGGCTGTAGCGCTATCACTGTGGAATTATCTGCTATCCAAAATCAGCTGTTCGCCAACAGTTGTATCTTTTAAAAAAGCACCGAAGACTTACTTATTTTACAGATATACGAAAATAGACCAAATTTTAACAAACTCTTTAACGACTAATATCTTTTTCAAAAAATATTAGTGTGTTCCTTATAGCTAGCTAACTTCTCCTAATGTTTCTGGGTATCTTGAGTAAAGCTTTATTTGTTTCGTATTCTCTCAACATATACGTATCTATATTCAGTTTGTTTCTGTAAAGCGCTTTTGAACGTATACGTGTATGATAAAAAGCGCTATATAAATGTGGTATATAATAATAATAATAATAATTATAATAATAACAGTTTAGTCAAGTTGTGTAACTGAATGGGCAATGTAAGTAGAAGATTCGTTTGGAAATTATTTCAGGTCCATATTTAGGAACGAGGTGAATTTGAGTTATATATTGTATATGAATTTAGTTTAAAAAGATAAATCAGCAAACATTTTCTATTTATATGTCAAGTGTCACTTGGAGTCTTAGCCTCGACTAAGTTTCACAAATCGAGGTGTAACATAAACTTACCCTACTTATTGAATATATGGTCAGTGACCTGCTGTGTATTTGGATTTAAATATTTTGGTGAAAAATACACCTCAGAAGTTCTCTATACAGCGTCTCAATTAAATATAAGTAAACAGCTTCTCATAAACAGGCGTCTAAAGAAGAAACGGGACTTTATGAGTTAGGTATTTGTAATTTATTTTTCTCTGTCTATATTGATATTAGAAAGTAAACTGAATTATTAAACATCCTAAGTGGATTAGTCTTTAGTGTAAACAAGACTCGCCATAATCTTTTGAAAACGGGTCGAAAGATTGACTTAACCCATTCCAACGCAATGGCGCTTTTTGACACCTCCCTGTATAAAAGAGAGCTAGGAAAGCATTGTGAAAAATGAATAAATTGCTCGTGACAAGCAATTTCTTCAATTTCACAATGTTTTCTACCCAGAAAGCTGAAAAATCTTCAAAAATTCTAAATAGTCATTTTCAAATACTTCAATTTGGACTAGTCTAAAATTTTGTCGTCTAGTAATGGATTAATAACTGCTAGATATGAAGGGAAATCGACAAGTTTTAATTCCTATTTGTCTCGGGACTTAAGCTTCTGGTAAAATGGCTGCGAGTTGTTGTTTCACCTTTTTGTTACATGTTACTGGTAATAAATTTTGCAAAATAACGCCGTTTGATATATAAATGGAACTTCCTGTCGGAATCAGTAGGAGGGACCAGCGATCTGAAATTATTTACGAAGATACGGAGATGGTTATTATTCTTAGCTATTTGTAATGTTATTATCTTTAACTGTTATCATATCATTACCTTATAATTAATCACCATCATTCTTTTACTTATATGTACAATTATCATTATAAGCATTAAGAATACAATACTCATAAACTCTTACAAGGGTGCCATCATTAATTTACGGATCGCTACGCCCACTGACCTCCGACATGAAATTTTGGCAAATTGATGGTTGGTGATCTAATTCTCGTAACTACAGCTTGAAATAGATGTAAATAACTATAGTTTTACATCAATGTTGGAGTTCAAAGGTCACTTCCGGTTTAAATGAGTGATATTATTGGTCTATCGATTCTTTTATGACGGCGCCGATCCGTCACTAGATTTATTTCAGAATGCCCCATTGTATATAACTTGTTTTTATTTAAGAGATGAAGAGAATATTTTTTGGGGGGGGGTGTTGTTGTTGTTACAAGCAATTCCTTCGCTATCCACAAAGTAAAAAGATCCATCAACTAAAAAATGTCGTCTGCAACTTTTTAAATTTGGATAGGTCTAACATTATGTCGTATGAGAAAATGTTAAAGATAATACGATATGTTTATGATTTATTAAAATTATGTTTCTTTACAGGTAATACTGGTAATGGCATCCGGTAACAATTATGAACTGTCTCAGAAGTTCTCGTTTGAATCAGAAGACGGGGACGAGAAAACGCTGTCGTTAACGAGTCAAATAATATGTGACATTCTCCAACAAAATCAAACCGAGGCTGACCATGTGACACATTCGGACAGACTCGGGTCAGAATCAGACACATCAGAGGCAAACGATCATTTTGATCAAGGTGGGAGAGGTTGGTTTGGAAGGATCTGTCATCCAACAAGCCCGGTCAACGATAAAAAATGCCGTCTGTTACGACAGATTTCGGAGAATATTTTGTCCGGCATTCCTATTGAGCCAGATCTACGAGACGAAAACACTGAAAATGTCTTAACATATTTAGAAGGAACACCAGAGGACGTACGGACAGCGGTCGCCAACTATTTGTCATCGGGAAAAACGGACGATATGTTTATATCTATGGAAAATCTTCATTATTATTTCCACGTGGCCATGTCACTTTGTCTCAGACAATTGCAAATGCATTGCTTTTCATTTTGTTCCGTCAACTCGCAGAATGACATCCTATCCTGTTTTAAAAACTGCACGAGGTGTTTACAAATAGTCGAAAAGGAGTCTGAGACCGGATATGAACGATCTTTGTCGATGTTATCCGATCCTGATGAAGCGACGTTTCCGGAATTCTACATCGCGTTTTCTTCCATTCCTTCAAATAAGGGGGCAAAATCAACGGCCATCGTAGTTGATATGTCTCAAAAGAAGGACATCTTTCAGTGTAAACTTGCAAGATCACAAACATTTGACAAAGGTTTTCGCTGCTGTTCTTGTGACGTGAAACACTCGCCATATATTTTTGTGTCAGGTGGTGCAGGAAAACATTCAAATCTAATGTGGAAATATGACGTCATAATGGACAGCTGGCAAAAAGTTTCCAAGATGCACCAAGGACGTTCTAAGCACGTTATGATTCCTGTGGAAGACGGTCGAATCTTTGTTCTGGGTGGTCAGGAGGTTCCGTCAATTGAGGAGTATAACGTGAAGGAGAAGACGTGGACCAAAAAGGGAGCTCTACAAGTACATGTGTACTCGGCTGTGGCCGCTGCTCACGGCAACTCTATCTATGTATTTGGTGGACGCACGAAGTCGGGTCCCGTGTCGACTGTACAGCAATATGACCTAGAAACAAATAAGGTCACCACCCTCAGTAACCTTCCCGTGGCCTTCAAACGGGGGCATGCCGTTACCATGGGTTACTTCATTTACATTGCAACAGGTCAAGGTCATATGATATGTTTTGAGGTCACATCGGGTCTAGCTCACCTTTGCAGTCAACAGCCTGTGTTTAGAAAACATTTCGGAATGTTTGCCAAAGATGAAAGAATCTATCTTGTGGGGGGAGTTCCACGTAAGGATCGTGGGGACAATGACGTCAGTCTCTACCGTTACAATCCAGAAAAAGACCAGTGGGTAAAAAAGGAAAGTGTGTGTAAATGTTTTCCAGTACATGCAAGTTGCATAATAAGATATCCACAAAAATGTGCAATTGTTCCCTTTCATGGAATGTAGAGCACATCAAAATGGCTTCTGGATTATTGTTTGACCAAAGAAGATTAACAAACTTAAATAATTGATTCGCCAAATTCACACCGTTTGAAAAAATCGCAAAGGCTCAATTAAATTTTGTACGAGATAATGAATGATAAATTAATAAAACCTTTCTTGCGACATACTGACTTATGTCTTACTGGCTTGTACCACAATCACGAGTAGTAATGTGCTAGACTCAAGTGTCAGCTATCACTGGTTCAATCTCCCGCTTCTTCAGTCATTTAGATGAAACTTTAAACCGAGTTCCCTGACAGGTTTTCATCGTTGAGCTTGCAAAATGTCGTAACTTCAGCCAGCTTGATTAAAGCTTTAGTTATTACATTTTGCACGCCCATTGACGTTGTAACGATGAAATTGTCAGGGGGCTGAGACAAATGGCAAGCTATAGATTATAATTATCATATATTGCATTTCGATTTTTACGGCGTAACTTTGCAAAATTGGCTAGTAGTATGTAACTAAACACTAAAATGGTAAGTAGGTAACCTAAACGTCGTAACTATAGCTTCAGTAAACTGTAGTTACGGGGTTTGAGTCGCCAAACCAGCAGAAAAGGTTAACAAAAATGGCTGCCAATTATGGGGTTGAAAGCTCGGGCCCGGCTGAACAAATGATTTGATTCGTCGACTGAACCCTTAATTGACAGCCGCGATTGGTCAATTGCACAGGGATTCGTCACAATCGTGACTTTTACACTAGATACGTTTATGTTTACATATCTAGTTTAAAAAAAAAATGTGACGAGTCCCTGTGATCAACTGACGGATTACTGGCTTCACCCAGTGAACTCCGACTTAGTCCGGCAGATTCTTGCTATTTTTATTGGGACCTGGAAATGTGGTTTAAACTTTTTCTTGGTTAATTGTCATAGCACAGACCCTGCCCTTCGAAAATCTGACTGATGTAACCTTGTCATCATTGAGCATTTTGAAATATTCAAGGTGGCAGCCAAGATGGCAGCCAAATATACGAAAATTCTTATTTCGACATTGTTGCAGCTTTAAGACTTTGCTTAAGGTTTGCTTTTTACCTGTTGTTATGATGTTAAGATAAGGTTGTCTGAGAAAACAAAAAAGATTAGAAAGATTCTGAAATTAAGAATGGCTTTCAAGATGGCTCCAAGTAGTTATTGCAATGTATGTATAGTAGAACATTGTATGTATTGTAGAAGAAGTTTCAATTGCTCTTTCACTCCTTTTAGTTTTAATAACATTGTCTTGTTATTTAATATATTATATGCAGACACAATTCAAGACGTACTTAATTGCAAAGTCATTCCATGTATTTTGTTTTGAGCAGAATAACAAATTGGATACAAAGAAATAGGTAGACAAACATTGTGCTATAATCTGTATTCATACCTATTTTGAAACACATCCTACCCCAACACATTCCATCAATATTCGCATACCATACCTGTATAACTTTTACTAGTGAAAGTACAGCAAATTGAAAATAGTAGCAAATACATTGATAATTACAGTTCACATGGCTAATTTGCTTTTGATAAGCCAGGATGAACATTAGTAACCATCATTATATCTGATGGGGATCAAACTTATTACATCTTTTTATTATATACCTTGCATTGAAATCTTGGGATTTCTCAGTGTAATAAATTTTGTTATCGTTACTGGGGTGACGATAACACTTTTCAGTTTCACTCTCTGTAATAAATTTTTAATCATGTATTCATCCGCACATTTTTCAATAGACCTTCTCTCTATCAAAAAGATTTGTTTCGATATTTTAATAACAAAAATGAAATAATAAGGAATATAATAAATACAACACTTAACTGTATATTCCAGATATGAAAAAAATATTTCACTCGGATGCATTGCGCACTCGTTTTTTCAACGCCTAACAACCCATCCTCGTGAAATTTTTTTTTTCATATCTGGAATAACCAGTTGATTATCCTCTATATTACAATTCAAATAACCTATCCACTAGACCAAACTAACAAATCTCCGACTTGTAGGTCAAATTGTAATTGTTTTATTGTGTCTGTTCATTCTTACATATAATAGTTCCTTGGCGAACACAAAACTATACAACCCAATCGAGCCTTATTACACTCACAACGCATTGTCCTATATGGTTCTTCAGTATCACATTGACACTTAACCCATTACCACACAATGAAATTTTAGATTGGGCTACATTGAAAGGAGTTGCAGACAGCAATTTCAAGTTTGTGAAATGTCATATTGTTCAAACTTTCTGGGTAAAAAACATTGTTGAAAATGAAAAATTGCTCGAAACAAGCAGTTTCTTCATTTCCCAAAATATTTTCCAAAGCTTTTTTGCTTGGGGACGTCCAAAAGCGTCAATTTGTTGGAATTAGTTGATGAGTTGCTGAATTTCTTCAGGTGCAAGCTAAATGCCATGAGGTACTTTTACTTGTGAAAGAGTCTGGGTCGATTCTTCGTGAAGCCAGCCGAAATCTGAAGGCGACATGTCTGGTGGGTCTGAATCTAGAACATGCTTCCAAACACAAGCCTGATGAGCTCGCATTACTTTTATGTAAATGCTTCAGTTGTGGGTGAAAGAAAAGCAAGATTGGGGACAATGTATGAAGGGCTCAAAGATTCACGAACATTATGTTTAGAAATGGCTTCTAAACTTGCTTGAATTCCGAAGCAAATACTTTACCCAGAAACCTCTATTCGTTTGAAATCTTTCGAAAGATCGTATTCAAAAGCGCATTTAAAATCACTGAACCGCTAATTCTACTAATATTATTCCCATTTCAAAAAAGTCGCGAATCTGACATATGCATTAGTCTCCGTTCTTTCAGATTTAAAAAATAAATTTTTGTGTGAAGCGGGTCCAAGGGTTCTTGTACAAAATATTGATATAATTAATAACTTCTACACTTGCTCCAATTCCAAAGCTAAAACTTTACGAAGAAAACTCTATTCGTTTGAAAGCTTTTGTAAGATCGGAGGGCAATGCTACTAAAACCATCCTATAGTGTATTTTGTCCCAAATTGACAATTAGGCCGTTGATCAAGCCAGTTACAGGAAACATGGTGAGGATTCATGGCGAGGACTCAGTAATTACGTAAAGACGATTGACAGCTGGAAAAACAATTTCTTTGGCTTTGTTTCGTCGGCGAAGGAAAATACAAGTTTTTGAAATGTTGCATTTGTGGACAGAAGAAAGTAAGAAGTATTTAGGCTGACGAGGGTTGTCAAATTTCCAAAGTGATTGAGTCAAACAACACAGTGAGCCAAAGGAACCTTAGCTGGCCAAGTATGAACAGTCTGAACAATTTTGCCCCACTTTTCTCTTAAAATTATGTCATCATATTTTATGGAGACCTTCATCATTAACATTAAATAAAAATTCAGCGAGAGAAAGCGTGTACCAAATTTGAACCATTCAGTCAACACTTTCGGTCAAACGAGGTAACAACTCAGTTTCTTAGACTTATTTTCCGGAAGATTTTAAGCAATACTTTTTCATTAAGCAGCATTATTTAAATTTTAGGCATTACAACCCCATTTAAAAACCCCAATTGTCTGTAGCTCAGTGACTTTCAAAGACACAATTTGCAAACAACAAGTAAAGTGTTGGCAGTCTATAATCAAGCAGCTTCAGATGCCAATTGTTCAATAATGGTAGGAACTTAGTCGAAGTTGCTCCTTTGACAAATAAATGACTGAGAATACTTGGTGTTTTACAAGCATGTACTTCATTTTATAGAGGGCTTTTACTTGTGATGAATATTTTATCATGTTTCTTTGGATAATATATGCTGCCACCAGGAGCACTACTGATTGGATAACGATAATCCGTCTTGTGAAGGTCAATCAAACATCAAGAATTTAATATTTCTTTATCAAAGACTAAAATTTGAAAAAAGAAACAAGCATAAGTATATTCACATTGTAACATTCGGCAGCCTTGTTAGGAGTTGATCAATGTTAATCAGTGTATTCATTGATATCAAAATCATACACAACAGTGGAAAACTAAAACAAAATCTAAATGAACGTTTAACATAGAAAATAGGTTTTCAAAAAAATTCTGCACCATTTTTTAACAAATTCGATTTTGCAAACCGTCTTGGACATCATTTTGTTAGCTATAATGTGAAATAAGCTGGTTTTTAATTCGCCTAAATGCAATGTGGAAGCTACATTTTGACCAACCCTTATATCTAGCAGCCATTTTGGACGCCACCTTAATTTTCTCTCTACAAAACCACTACGATATCTCTCCGTTATGTAGGGACGTAACGATTGGGCTATCGTTGTGGATATATATATTTCAATCAGATTGTGCTCAATGATGACGGGATGTCATCAGTCAGATTCTTTAATTGTAACATCTAACCAACATGAATCAGTATAGAAAAATATCAAACCCCACCTTCGTGTCAAGGACAGTACCCGTCCGTGTATGTGTTTCTGGTGAGGGTAAAAATATTTTGAGAAAAATCTTATCATATTGGAAATATCATTGTAGAAAAACGTAATTTTTACCAAACTCGAGGTACGCAATATTTCCTTTAGCCTAGATACAAGGTCGTTTTAAACTCAGCATGGTTACAAATACACAATCATGTCATCCATACTTTTCGCAACAACTGGTCTTCATATGTCTTCTCACGGGTTAAAACTGTTTTAGACCAGAATTTTGAGTTTTCACCATAAGTTTTACTCGTAGAAAAGAACCAATTTGTATAGGTTTGTATAGTGATACTTTATCGAGTCCTAGACTGGTACCAATATCGGAGAGCAGCGTAGATCGGACAGGTTTACCAGTCTATGTTAAAGGCGACAGTGGTACCGGTTTACCTACATCAATTATAACAGTGCAACGGTGATAGATTATTTAATTACCAAACCCGAGGGTTAAAATATAATGAGTGGATTTTCAATTGGACCGTTCAATGCTCATAGTGACCACGCCTATTTATCATTTTCTTTGAATCGTGGAAATTTGTGAAATGAAAAACTGTAACCCCAGGCAATTTTGGAAATATTTCAAGAAAAAACAATCTAAAGGAGCGTTGATTTCTACAAGTGATTTTAAAGACCTTTTTTCAATATTAGGATCAAATGAGTTAAATTCTAGTAATGAAGAAGCTGACAATTTTTGTAAAAAACATGATTTTAATGAAAAATGTTCATTTGAGGAACTCGATGCACCAATAACTACATCGGAAGTAATAAAAGCAACACATTCTTTAAAAAAATGGAAAAGCAGTCGGAACCGACAATATTATGAACGAATATTTGATTGAAAGTGTAGATATTTTATCTTCACATCTTTGTGATATTTTTAACTTTTTTTTAGATTCCGGGGTGTTACCTGATAAATGGACTAAAGGAATTATAGTTCCTAGACAAAAAAGAAATGCAAAAAGGAAATTTCTGACGCTTTCCAGCCTGAGCAATCCCTAGCGGAATGAGATATAGTAATGGCAGATGGCAGTCTTAACATTAGGTGTACGATGGTGAGAACGGGATTTTATCTTCTATTCCTATAATCCTATCCTCCTTATCATATAATTCTGAAAATTTTATTTATACGAGCTATGATCACCGGAAGCAGTACAATGAAGAATTGAACTACAATGAGGTCTACTGCACCAATTCAATTTTTATGAGCAAGATGTAATCGTGATTTTCATAATCTGTTATAAAATTGAGAATAAAAAACACTGATGATAAAAATGGAAATGATGAAAAAATCTGTTAAAGACAGTACTATGAGTAATAGCCTTACTTGTCAATCAGAACAACAAGGACTGTGTGGTTGATGATATTGATACAAGTTCGTAAGGATGATGAGATGGGGGCGCACTTGTGAGATACCTTGTTCCCGGACCCTGATCTTAAATTATAAAACCGACCAGTACGAACTGCTTCAGATTCGGACATAAATAGGGGAGCTAACTATAGAATAGTTTTATTGACCATTACAGCAAAAGTTAAGCATTTCATGAAATTATTATTATTCAGAATGATTCGAGCCGCTCATTTTTAGTATACTTGAGCCACTTTACACTTGTCCCACAGAATACACCAGAAGCAATGTAAGTATTGTTAAATCACAGTGGGAGAGCTATGTTAAAAAAATTCAGATGGAATGCTCCCTTTGAAGAAGGTTGCCTGCATTTCACGAAACCTCGCATGTTAGTTTTGGACCGTATTTCCGTCTTCTCAACGTTTTAATCTCGCGGTACATTCAACAGTTTTTGCAACTTAATGCTCTGAAGTTGCAAAGTAATACCAATTTTAACGCGATATTGGTTATTATCTATACGTAATTAACGGGTCGCTTGTCACGCCTTCGGAACTTCGACAGGAAGTTCGACTTCAATATAAAACTGTTTTATTTTGTAAAAAACAAAAAAGTTAAGTTTTTGAAACAAAAAAGTTAAATGTTTAGTTTGCGACCTAAATGTCGTAACTACAGCTTAAAAAACGTTGGCCAAAGTGAGAGTTCAATGTTAACTTCCGGTCTAAACAAGGATTTGATTAGTCTATTGATTATTTGAACGAAACAGTTTATTACATCCGAATTCTCAAAATTCGCTAAAAATTAAGGAATTGACTTAACCCATTTCCACACTATCCCGCTTTTTTACGACCCAACCCCCTGAAAATAGGTTAAGAAATTACGAAATAGCTGTTAAAATCAATTCTATCATTTTCTACAATATTTTCTACCAAGACGAATTAGATTTAAAATTCTACAATCATGAATTCTTTGTCTGCAACTTGCTTGAATTTGAATTTGTCAGAATTTTTGATAAGCTATTTACAACGTTTAAAGTCGCCATACCAAACAAACATTACATCTTCATATAATCTTTGAGGATCTGATATCAATAGAACTGAGCTTTATCAAATATAGTTTTTTCATCTGTTATGAAACTATTGCAAGAATTAACGAAAGCGACTAATAATGCTTTATCGGAAACTTATTTCTTGACAAGGGAGATGATTGAATCGAGTGTTTACGAACGGGTTGGACTATTTACATCCCTTTGACTATAGTTTTATCGCTTTCCATATATTCAACAATTTCTCTCTCGGAGAACAACTTGTCAAGGAAATGTATCGTAGGTGGGCGAGAAAAATAAACAAAAATAAAGCTGTAGTTACGATATTTTGCCCACCGACCACCGATGAAATGATGTTTCCCAAAGTTAATTTTACTTTTAATGATATACACATTCACTAGAGATTTCCTAAATATGTTCTAGTATAACTCAATGATGTACATGTAAAGTTCAAAGGAAATCTACTTTGGTTCTATAGATATGGTTTATAATATTGACTTCAATACCATCCATACTGCTCTTAGTACACTAGTCAAAACGTTCTTCATTCCAATAACTTGACTTTCCGTATCGGTTTCGACACTATATAAGAGAAACGCTAGTAAACAGAGAAGAGAAGCAGTGTATGTATGAATTTCACCACAGTTCCCATTTACAACTAGGTTGATTGAGACATTGACTCTTCAGTGTTTCGCCAAATGTCGAAAGATTAACAATATCAGTTCTAAATAACCTTCCATATACTGTTCTCTTAAATCATTTAGAGATTTCGACGGTAAAATATCGTACAATGAGAGCCAACAAGTTTCAACATTTTTGGATATTAAATGGATACTCCGAAAACAAGTGACCTTAACTTAAACTTAACCCTTGTCATGCTGAAATAAAAAAATCCACAAGACGATTGCACTAAAATCAAAGGGCTGAATGCACAGGAATCACCAAATTATGGGTCACTATTTATATTGAAAATCTATCTTACAACCAAATCTGGCTCAAAGGACAAGCAAGTAGAAAAGACTAAGATCAGACTGCACTTATGTGCAGGCTGGTCTTTGTTTATACCTCCTGCCAAAACAAGAATATTCTGGGTTCAGCATGACAAGGCTTAAGCTACATCAGCATTCGTCTACTGTTAGACATGTTTGTAAGAGAAATATATTTACAAATGAAGTAAATGCTCCTACAATGTAAAGAGTAACTTATACCTGTTGAAAAAAGGGACTTTTGCTTAAAAGAATTACTGATTTTTGTAACTTTGTTTATTGAACGTTTTCGACCACAAAATAATTTATCATATTCACATCTTTTCCTTAATAAGACCAAGTATTGGTAACTGTTAATAATAAAAGGCATATATAAAAAAATTGTAAATCATTTTGTAAGACTAGAAATTGTACAAGCTCATTATCGTTGAGCGTGCAAATGTCGTCACTACAGCTTTAATCAACTTGCAGCTGCGACATTTTGCACGCCAGGCGACGTTATGTCCATGTCTATATACATATAAGAGTCATCTGAACAACAACATACGCGACAACCCAATTAAATCTAATCCGGTTGAAAAGAAAATGGCTATTAGAAACCAAAGGCTTTTTTCTATAAACTTTAATCCATTACCAGACGACAAAAGGTTAGACTAGTCCAAATTCAATGAAGTTGCAGAAGACAATATTTTGTTCATGAAATTATAAAAAAAAATCTTTGTCTTTCGGTGTAGAAAAAAAATGTTGGTTATGGAGAAATTGCTTGTAATTAACCATTTCATCATTTTCAACAATGTTTTCCAGCGCCTTATTTCTTGGGGCGCCAAAAAGCATCATTGTTTGGGAATGGGTTAACATGAATAAGGTACCAGCCACGGCGTCTCCGCTGGGACTTGAAAATCGATGTTCGGCCAAAATTGGTTTATAATGCGCTAAAAAACCATCAGTTTATGTCGTGTTTTGTCGACTCATAGGTCAACGTCCTCTGTGATGTTTAAGTGCTATTGATTAGCTTAAATGACATTATTACCAAATTTGGTCTGGAAATATACAAGATTAAGACTACGAAAATATCACCAGGGTATTCTTTTGTTGCTGTTGTTAGAAATAGACCAGTTGAATTGATGACAGGTCAACGTTGAAAATTTCAATTTCGAACAAATTTTGAGATAGATATCCTTTCTATTAGAAAATATTATCGGAAAGGAAGGAATTTTTTCGTACAAGCAATTTCTTCTTTTCATTTTAAGGTTCTTAATACCAGTTTTCAGTCAAAAATATCTCGGTGCTTGTTTAAGCTATATGTTTGCCCTTTCATTAGAAAAACATAAGTGAAACTCAAATGTCTTTAAATTGTGACAAAAAAGTTGATCAAAATACGGCTATAAGCTATCGATACCCAAAATGTTTCAGTCCTTCAATTATTCGTACTAAATTGACATTTCTTCTAGCTTTGGATCCTTTAGAGAAACAATTTGAAAATTTCAGAAATAGAGAACTAAATCATGTATTACGTCCTAAACCTGAAGGTTCTACCTTATTTTTTCCTTTGAATACAACAATTATGACGCATGAAAGCCAAAGATTTTAAAGGAGAATTTATGTGTTTTGAATCGTCTATTCACAATTTCCCAAACATTCCTGCTTCAAGGAAAAGGTTTGGAAAACATTATCTAAAATGAAGAAATTGCTTGTCAAAAGCAATTTCTTCATTATCGACAATGTTTTCTACCCCAAAAGACAAAGTTTGTTTTTCTTAATTTCATCAACTGAAAATTGCAATCTGCATCATCTTTCAATTTGGACCAGTCTAAATTGTTGCTATATGGGAATGGGTTAAGCAAGGCACAGATAAACCTTCCTGTGTAAGCAAGAAAATGACGGATGCGTAAAGAACACTTCAAGTCAAGCCACCAGTAACTGGAGAGTTAATGACGAGCAAAAAATCAATAAAAGATGTCCATCCAATTCCGTTAGAAAATGAGAGGAATTAGATAATTAGGTCATGGTCGCGACTTATTCGCAGAATATCGGTCATCGACCCATTATTGTAGCATTGCTATGAGAGACTGGCATCGAATTGAAAAAGAAAGAGTTCACAATGGTTATTCAACTCTGACGGAAAGTAGTTTACACGTAACAAGTGATTTGGCCAAAAAAGTGAGATGGTCGTTTAACAACAAGCACCAAGTCGCAAATCGTGAGAAACAGCTTTTTACTCATCATGCCAACAAAACAGGTAGGCCTAAAATGAAATTATTGAAAATGAAAATAAACTGATAGATAGAAACCCATCACTGTATAGTTAAACAATAATGTCAAGAAGAGGAGAATTTACAATGTATACATATTTCTAGTAAATACATTCCACACAGATATAATCGAACACGTCAGGACACAAATCCGCATCTAACAGTGTCAAATGAGCTAGTCTAAAATGACGTCATTTTCGATCTGTATGACGTAATAACGCAATTAAACGTAATCAGAATGGTAAAGGAAAGGGGAATTACTTGTAGAAATACAGATCTTGTTTTATTATTTCATTAAAATTCTTCAATAAAAATAGATATACATGTATAATAAATGGAATATTATGTTACGATTGCACGGTATATTGCGATACGACATCTTGTATTTTCTTCTCGCTGCGAGGAAAATTTGATATTCCACTCGACCTTCGGTCTCGCGAAATATCAAAATTTTCCTACGAAGCTCAAAGCAAATATAATCTCTATAATAACATATCATTCTCTATGTATATCATATTGTTACTGATGAGCAAGTTCATTATACATGTGTGGCATTTGATTGACTGTGCAAATACAATGAAGTCTAAATAGACTCGATACAATTACGGAACCAAGATTTCTCTTCATATCCCGATCAGTAGAGTTTCTGTAAGAAGCGGTTTATCATGTGTTTGTGTTTTCTTGTTGTTTTCTGTTTGTTGTTGTTTTGGGATTTAGGTCGAAGTATATTATTTCATAAAGTTCATCGCGGGCTGATTAGTTTGGATTTGCATATTATTTTCTTGTCTAGTATCACTGTATTGATCTTTTACGTTTTAGAGGTCGTTAACAGGTACCCGAAGCATTTTGATGGTCTTTACAAATGTTAACGACCGAAAAAGAACTGAAATTACGTATTAACAGCGTAAAATACAAACCGAAGTAGTAATCCAAACACAGAAAGCGGAAGAAGCGCTATTTAACGAGCTTGAAATTTATGGAACTTTCTCGAAGGAAAACGAAAAGTCAGAAAAGTAGTTTTCCCTGGCTACCATTCCCTATCTTGGAAACTAAAAACAACTCAGAATTAAATTACAAAAAAAAATGTAATTTGTCAAGTCCGAAAGTATTTGGATAACCGGCGTTTAACATATCGGTTGCTTAGTGCAAAAACAACATAAGTGTTTATTCAAAGTGCAGACACTTATGATGTTTTTACACAAAGCTATCGATTTATGAAAACAGGGCATTTACATGTAACACAACTACATAGTCCAAGGAAAAATCGTATTCAACTACTCTAGGAATATATAACTTTCTTTGCTGAAAAAAAAGTAGAAATACGTGTCCATTCAACCACAGAGACTTGTCAAAATCGATGTTCTTTTAATGCTATAAACATAAAGTCTATATTTATGATATTTTAAAAGAATCAAATGTGAGGGTAAGGCCTAACCCTGTGCATTCAACGCGGTTACCCAAACCCAAAGCTAAGTAACCACTCCAAAACATTTCTACATACTAATAAATGAACCCTTACCTCAAACGTAGAAAATTATATTTATTCATTGCGCCACCATCGTGGTGGCTGACAAGGAGGTTGCTAAATGAGTGGAAGTCACACTTGAACTTTTTAGGGGAAATAAGGTCACCGTTTTCAATTGACTGATCACGTCTGTCGTTCAAAGAATCAATCGACCAATCAAATCATTCATTTATACCAGAGGTTAGCTTAGAATTCCGACATCGGCTGACATTTATACTAGGCATATTGTTGATTTGGCAGCTTAAACGTCGTAACTAAAGCTTATTAAAGTCGCTTACCAACCTTTTTACTTTTTTACTGGCCATGAATCATGCAAGATAACGTCATCTGATATTTGAGGGCAACTTCCTGTTGGAGCTCAGTTGGCCTAGCTGGCGATCCGTCAAGTGTCCTCTTTGTTGTTGAAGGGTATTGTTTTTCTTACTAATTTCTACTTATCGATTCTCTTGGATAAAGTAAAAAAGGTTTCAATAATTTTAGGGTAATTTTCTAATACCAATGCTGTTTACAATACAATGATCCGAGTCTATGATATTTAAATCTTTCCTTTTTCATCCCCGGTTTTAAATCCTTGTATTTTGATACTTAAGAAAACATTGTGGGAAAACAGAAGAAATTGCTTGTAACAAGCATTTTCTTTCTTTCTCAATATATTTTTTCTACCCTACGGAATGATTATTTTTCAAGTAAATCTTACTTAAAATTGTCTTCTGTGAAACCTTTGAATTTGGACCAGTCTAAAATTAAAAAAAAAAAACGTGAAAGGATAAAGTAATAAGCGAATCAGCGAAATCAGCGGAAGTAACGCGATTACTCCCCGTTTACACCCGGGTTTTGTCCGTTCTTTCATGCCTTAACCTATTACCAGATGGTGAAATTTAATACTGGTTCAAATTGAAAGGAGTTGTAGACAACAATTTAAAGTTTGTTGAATTTTATTTTTTATCACCTTTGTGGATAGAAAACATCGTGGAAAATGAAGAAATTGCTTGTTGCAAGCATTTTTTTTCATTTTACACAATGTTTTCCCAATTGTTTTTCTTTGTGGGTGTCATAAAGCGTCTTTGTGTGGAAATGGGTTAAAGAACCTAAAAATAATAAAGTTAAGAGTTAAACATTCATCATTATTGGCGTAGATCTGTTATAGACGTGTTTCATTAGTATCTCGAGGGTGTGACGTTACAAACAAAGAAACGGAGAAAGCGTGCTAATTGATACGTTGTAGTCTGCCTTAGGCCGTCAACACAAGACATAGTCCATTGTGGTTAGGAAAAAATAAACAGTTTCTTGGCTCACCTGAGCTGTAAAGTGCGAGATGAGCTATTATGATCGGTCATTGTCCGTCGTCCGTTCGTCTGCCCGTCCGCATTTTTTGAGAATACTCTCCTCGAAAAGCAATTACACAATCAAGTTAAGTTTTGATGGGGTATTCCTTGTTAGAAGCTCTACAAAACTTTTTAAAGGGTTAATTTTCGTTAAAAACTCTCGTTGCCGTGGGAACAGATATGTTGACCGTGATACAAGTAGAATCAAAGAAGGGAATCTTAATCATATTTTTAGGTCACCTGACCGAAGTCATGGTGGCCTATTGCGGTCGTGTTATGTCCATCGTCGTGCGTCGTGCGTTAACTTTTTACATTTTCGACTTCCTCTTAAGAACCCTTGGATGGATTTCAACCAAACTTGGCAGGAAGCATACTTATGGGAAGGCGCCTCAGATTTGTACACGTCATGGAGTTGTCTCCCCTTGGGGTTCCTTAATGGGGCCAAAAAGGGTAGAAATTTAAAAATCTTCTTTTCATGAACCGGCTGTCAGATTAGACACACATTTGGTATTTAAAGTCTTTAGGGCAAGGACCATCAAGTTTGTACAAGAAAAAAACCCAAAAGACCTACAGCTCTGATATTTGGTATATGGCATCATCTAGTGAACCTCTATTAATATTGTATAAATTAAATCCCCAGGTTCAAAATTAGCCCGTTCCCGGACGTCTAAAGTTTAACATAGGCTTATATAGTGAAAATTTCCAAAATCTTCTTCTCCCAAACTAGATGGCCTAGATAATTTATATTTGGTATGTAACATCATCTGGTGAATTTCTATCAAGATTGTCATAATTAGCCCATTTCCGGACGTCACGAATTTTACGTATAGCTTATATAATGAAATTTAAATCTCTTCTTCTCCCAAACTAAAAGGCTTGGAGCTTTGATATTTAGTATGCAGCATAATCTGGAGGACTTTTATTTGTTTTTGTGTTCTTTGGACTCAGGTGACCGATAAGGCCCTATGGGCCTCTTGTTTTTTCTTCTTTTTGCATCACCCAGTGTCCATGTGTTGTCATCAAGGCTCTGGCCGAGTGCAATGAACCCCTTTTTCTCATAGAAACAGAGAAATGAAATAAATCTTTAAAAATCTTCTTGTTTAAAACCTAAGGGCCCGGAGACTCCAAATTTTGCGGATAACATTGATGACCCTTCAAAAAGTTGTTTGAATAATGGTCCTTTGTGCTCAACAAGGGTGGATCTCATTTTACATAGAATCAAAGAAGGAAATTTTTGAAAAGATCTGTCAAAGCATAAAGCTTGGAGGTTTGATATTTACAAGCTGCATCAACTGGTAGCCCTCTAATGATGTGCCCAGGGTGAAATTTGAACTCATTTAGGCTGAACCTTTTTAGCTCACCTGAGCTCGAAGTGATCATCTTTCGTCGGCGTCCGTTTTGCGTCGCTCGTCAGCAGTCAACAATTCTTTTAAACGCCATCAGCTCCCAAACCACTGGGCCAATTTGAACCAAATTTGGCAGAAATGTTCTTTAGGTGGTCCCTTTTGAAAATAGCTAGAATTTGAAATGCGTCGAAAACGCTGGTTGCCATGGCAACAAAAGTGAAATTTTAAAATAATCTTTAAAAAATCTTCTCCTGACCCAGAAGGCGTAGAGTCTTGATATTTTGCATGAAGAATCAGTATATTGATCTCTTATAAAATATCTAAAATCATGATACTCGGATCCCAAGGGGAAGAGCCCCAGGGGGTGGGGTTTTGTAGAAATAAAGAACGATTTTTAAATGACATCTCCTCCCAAACCACTTGGCCAATTTGAATCAAATTTGGCAGAATTGCCCCCTTTAGAAATAGCTAAAAGAATTGAAATCCACTGGTTGCCATGGCAACAAAAGTGAAATTTTAAATGATATTTAAAATCTTCTCCTCCTGACCCAGAACGCGTAGAATCTTGATATTTTGCATGAAGCATCAGTATAATGATCTCTTACAAAAAAGCTAAAATCATGATCCTCGGGTCCCCAGGGGCAGAGCGAGGGTTGGGGGTGGGGCTTATAGGCATGAAGCGTCAGTTACAGACTTCTTTTTTATTTCTGAAATCATAACCCATGTATCCAGAGGGAGGAAAAAGTTTTTTACTTCTTTCAAAATTGCCCTAAAGCCTTTGAATTTGTAATTTAGACTTTTGACTCCCCAGGGACATAGTCTTTATATGTAAGTGTGGCCCATTTGTATCATAATCCTAACCTTAAAATGAAATTAGACTGTTGAAAGAAAAATAACCTTTATCTTAGGTGAGCGCCCATGGGCCAACAGCTCTCTTGTTTTGTATAGAAATAGAAAAGGGAAATCTTTAAAAATCTTCTGATAACCACAAAGCCTAAAAATTTGATATTATGAAGACCATGGCCCTTTTGTTATATCAATGCCCCTGAGATTTCGTCTGGGCTATGCTGGGGGGGGACCATACTTTATATAAAATCAAAAAAGGAAATCTTCAAAAACTCCTGACAAACCATCATTAGACATAGAGGTTTCATGTTTTGTATTTTATATCACCGGGTTGATCCCAACTAAAGTTGTTAAATAAAGTATCCTACTGTACTCGTTTGGCTAAACTAGGTTTTACCTTATTTTCCAAAAATCAAGTTGGAAATATTTAAAATTATTTTCCTGACAAACCATAAAGCTGAATGTGTTATTCCTAAGGTTCTATCATGGCTCTGTCTAGACATACCCTTTTTCATTTAGTCCACTACGTCACTTTTTATTTGTTATTCAGGCAAGATGACACAGTTAATGTCTGTGTGGATTGTTAAGGTAAATATTTCATGGATTAGTTAAAACCGCAAAATAAAGTTTGAAAGTAAATCAGCGTGGCAGCAGCGATACATTACTGTAAATCATAATAACCCAATTTGTGTTTGAATAAAGTTGGCCAATGAAAATGACCTTAAGTCGCGAAGGGACCTATAACAATGTAACATTATAACCACTGTAAAAAATCAAAGTGATGAAAGCGTTGAAAACCTGAGAGAGATATATACACGAGACACATCTAACGTGGACAGAAAAGTTTGATGTTCGCATGATCGAAGGTGTCACTTTCTACCCAGATCTACTGTCGATTATGCGCAGATTTGTGCGCCAGCAGACTCAGCCTTCCAACAAAAGGGCGAATTTTCTTCCGCTTTGTAGGTGTCAAAGTTGTATATTTACATGTAAATAGCAATTCATATTTTATCTCAGATCAAAATTCCTTGAAGAAATATGATAAAGGGTCAACCTAGGACCACTCCTGTTAATTTTGTTTGAATTCTGTTTTGCACTTTCTGATATTATTTTTAGAGTAAGAGTTTACCTACTGACGGACAGACGGACGCACGACGGACTGCACATCATGACATCGCCCGCTAGCTTTCAGCCAACGGAGCTAAAGAGAGAGAGAGAGAGAGAGAGAGAGAACCGCAAAATAAAGTTTTATGTTGATATCAACGCCATGTTGAAAAACAAAGGTTTGGTTTTATTTGTCTTAACATAAAAACAGGTACAGTATATTCCACACAATGACGATTTTGAAAGCCCTCAACAAAAACAAATTTGGAAAACATTGTAGAAAATGAAGAAATTCCTTGTAACAAACTTTTTTTTTTCATTTTCCACAATGTTTTCTATCCAGAAAGTTAAAAAAAAAATCTTAAATTTCACAAAACTTTGAATTGTCGTCTGCAACTCCTTTTAATTTGGACCTGTTTAAAATTTTGCCGTCTGGAAATGGAGTATATGACAAGGGAAGAGTGCTTGGATCCGGGGTAGGTCTTGCCATGTTTTCAAATATAGAGTAGGGCCGAGCCGGGTTAACATAGTCGTTAACACGCTACACTCTCAATCCTGACAGGACGTTGCCTATAACCCCGGCTCGGCCAACTTTCCGTCCAACAGACAAACGTCATCGCGACAAGAATCATTTTTCTCTCACCCGCCAATGGAAGAATGTAAGTAGTGTGCTTAAGTGAGATGAGCAGATAGTGGATCGAATGTTGTGATTGTATCACTGTAACAAACGATGGGAAGCCTGGTTTGGCGTATGAGCTTAAATATAACTGAAATACTGTTGAAAGTGGCGTTAAGTCCCAATCAGTCAATCAATCAGTCAACAATCAATCAATCGAATAAACACTAAAGGTAGATTGTCTTTTCAATATCAAAAGAAATAAATAAAAGACGTCAATTCCCACCCTTCGAAACTTTTTGAAATACGGAAGACGTTTACACACTACGCATCGCATCACATAAAATATTGGACTCTGTGTCAAACGAGGACTAGATTCAACCAATCAACGAGCGGTTTACAAAGCTGCTTACACTGTTGTTGCCCTATCTACCCAGTTAATAATTACCTTTGCCATAATGCCATTAGCAAATGGTTCAAAGAAAATAACCTCTAGGTTTGAAAAAGGTTAGGTATTAACACATTCCACACAATGACGCTTTTTACGGCTCTCAAATAAAAGGCTTTGGAAACATTTGGTAAAAAACGAAGAAATAGCTTTCATTATCCACCACGTTTTCTATCCTAAATGGAGAAAAAATGAAATTCCATTAACTTTACATCGTCGTCTGCAATTTCCAGTGCAATATTCTGTCGTCTGGTAATGGGCTTATAGATGGCACTAGGAGTTAACCCATTCCCACACAACAAAATTTTAGACTGGTCCAAATTGAAAGAAGCTGCAGACGACAATTTCAAGTTGATGGATTTTTTTTCTTTTTTGTTTAAAACATTGTAGATGATGAAGAAATTGCTTGATGCAAGTAATTCCTTCCACAGTGTTTTCAAAAGCTTTTTTCTCGAGGGGCGCACAAAGGAGGGATTATGTGGGAAAGGGTTAAGTAAACACTATTCGTCCTTTGTTTTCCTCAAATACTTCGTGAGGATGTCTTCTTTGTTCTGTGTAAGGTCATGCTGTGTTTGTTTTGGTTTTCAGCTTTGTTTGTTTATTCGTTTTATGAAATCGGTGGTTCATTGCGATACTGTGCTAAGTGTATACACATTATTTACACACCTAGAACAGTATCGCAATTAACCCTCAAAATGTTATATGGTATGTGACCTTTTTGAAAGTTTCATAAAGAAAGGTCGACAAAAGCCAACTAAAAACCTGACGACAATATTGTGTATTCTGTTTGGCTATTCTTATTTACCAAAATATCCACTTATTTCTGAACCCGTTTTAAGCTCTTTCTGGTCTGACCTGGCAAGATGTTATGGTTCATACAAGCTGAAAGAATTTGTACTTGAAACTAACGAAATTAAAACACCAAAAAAACATTACTTTATGCAAGTATCACGGATATAGACAGGGCTCGTTTCACTTTAGAGTAGCCATTTGAACCGAGTTTCACAATTTTTTGGGGGAGGGGGGACTGCTAAAAGGTTTACGTTGATATCCAACCGCAAAGCCAAACTAAACATTATCATTGGTTATGAAAATTACATTTATCAATTTATTATTATCATTTTTTAACTATCATTGTTCCTTTTATCAACAATATTTCTCGGTATTTTAATGCACCTTTTAACCACCATCCCCTTTTTTTTGAAATTTTAGATCGGTCCAAATTGAAAGAGGATGCAGAGAACAATGAAGGGGGGCACAATTTGAAAACATACCATCCTGTGTTACAAGCAATTTCTTCTTTTTCCACAATATTTTTGAACCATAAAGATAAAGGGGTGCATAATTCAACAACTGTAAAGGGGGAGGGGGGGTTTAAATCGTATTAATGTTTTTTTAGTGTGTGTATTTCCGTTTATTTATCGTCGCTACCGTAGCACATGCCAATATAAGCGACATCCCCAGAAAACGGTTAGTTGTTACGGAGGATAGTGCAAGGATACAGGACGAAACTGCTGAGAGCCCCGCCTTGTTCTTTAACGTGCTCCGTGGAAAGCACCATCACACGGGGCTTTCGGTTTAACGTCTTATCCGAAAGACAATTAGTTAGTTAGTTGATATGGTCAGCCAAGGGCTCGAACCCGTGATCTTGAGGTTTGAAGTCAAGTGCTCTACCAACTGAGCTAATCGGACAATGTTTTATTTCAGGCGATGGCCGATTTACCTATACTGTCTGGGTGGATGATGTCCATCATTACAATTCCCTTTGTCATCACACGACAATTTAATCATTGACCGATCCTATCTCTGACCGATTTAACGGCTTTTGACCATCACACTGAGTGACCATCACAACTAAAAGGTCAACACCGAACAAAGGACCATATGACAAAATGACATCGTAACCACGTGCGATCATATTTGAATAGCTGTTAAATCGGTGATGTTTCGGGTCGTCTGTATACAATGGCAATGTGACAGACAACGCTTCATTTTTAATGTAAATTAAGATGGCTTCGGGCTATGAGAATTGACGGGTGTTGGCCCCGCCCACTTTCTCCGCCGGCCACGCCCACCGACACAGACAGGGGGTTCGGTGTTATTTTGCAGAATGTATGCCTTGTGACATGTAACAAAAGAGTAAATTTGTTGGTTGGCGACCTAAACGTCGTAAATACAACTTGAATAAGCTTTAGTTACGACGTTAAAGTCGTCAAGTAAACAAAAATTCTTCATATTAATGTTGAAGTCCATAGTTCACTTCCTGCCCAAAGGAATGATTTGATTGGTTGTTTGATTCTTTGACTGACAGTATCGATCGGTTAATTGTCTATTTCTAAACGCCGCCGTCATTGCGCAGTTGGTAGCGCGTCGGACTGTCAATCTAGAGGTCCCGGGTTAGATCCCCGACGGCGGCACTCATCCTTCCGACTATTTGTCTCTCACCAATGGGTCGATAATCGTAAACCTATGTGGGATAGCAGCTGGAGGCTCGGAAAGGATTTAATGGTAGTACTGGTGTGAGAAATACCAGGATTCCATTGTTAGGTGCTCCAGCCGCAGCGATATAACTGAAAGATTGTTGAAAGCGGCGTAAAACCCCGTTCAAACAAACAAACAAACTATTTCGTAACGATGTACTTCTCTTTGAACACAGGGTTAGATTGCCAATCCATGTCTCACCAAGAACCACTTTTGAAGTGATTTAACTGCATCAGTATACCACCAGTACAGGGCAGTAGCCCTATGTTACCATGACCAGGGTCCGATACTCGCTTGATTGGCAGTGCTCGTGGCTTCCGAACTTGTTGACCCCAGCTCATCGACAAGAGATTTTATGTTTTAACGCCTGTTTGTTAGCTCTGTTTATATGACAAAATCAAAATCCGACAGTAAATTCTGAACTTTTTAACCCCCCCTCCTCAAAATAAATAAATAAGTAAGTAAAATAAAAATCGAAATTTAATTAGCTTTGAATTGTCGATTGCAACTCCTTTCAATTTGGACCAGTCTAAAATATTACCGTCTGGTAATGAGTTAAACCTTTACAATAAAATAGCGATTAATTTTAGTGGCATGTCTCTTTCACCTTTGAAGCTGCCCCTGCATAAATTATGAAAGAAAAGATTTGGCTCTTAATTTTCAATTTTTTAACTGTGATGCTTTCAGACATTTGAAAGAAGGTGATTAAGCTGATTTTGTAATGAAAATGACTGTTAATAACTCAAAAATAAAGAAATAAAAATACTAAATAGCGTTACATGACGCCCAATAATATAGCTTAGTCAATCCAAATGGATTAAAAAGTCATCGGGTAAATACGTTGACTGTCGATTGCACGAAAATTGCCTTATTTGTGGTTTCCATGACGTATCAATTACGTCATTGGCTTCCGCCAGCAATACAGTCGTAGTCGACATCACCCGAAGACTAACGAACTAACCCAATAAATTGTAGGACATACTAGGGAATATCACATTAAACCAAATTTATAGTGACTATAGTAGATTTAACTCGAAGAAAGGGCGTTTATCGTGAAAATGACTTTAATAACTATTCGAAAACAGATATTTTTTTCTATGTCAAAGTTTCATAAAAATCTTTTCCAACAAACTTTCAAATTAAATGTTCCGTCCGAATACTGTAGGTCTAGGTATCATTCGGATGAAGAACTCATGAACTTCATCTTTGTGAATTAGAGTATACTTTAGTTTTACTTTGCTTAAATGTTCTTGATAAGACGTAAAATGTGAAGTTTTAGATCCTGGTATCCTCTCATCAAAAATACTGGATTTAGAATTTTGCGATCAACAGACTCCCTGATAGGCACTTTAAAGGTTAACAATTATATGTACATTTATCTGTACATTAACCCTCTCCTGTTCAATCCCTGGTTTTTTGTCCGTGTGTTTTTATACTTAAGAAAACATTGTTGAAAAAGAAGAAATTGCTTGTAACAAGCAGTTTCTTCTTTTTCCAGAATATTCTCTACCCCAATGAATGGTTATTATTCAAATTAAATCCACTTTAAACTTTCGTCTGCAAAACTTTGAATTTGGACAAGTCCAAAATTTTGCAAAGCAGGAAAGGGTTAAAGAAGAGTGAAACTCGCATGTTTGGACGTGCCACATTAAACCAATGCCAGACGACAAAATTTTTGACTGGTCCTAGTTGATAGGTTTGCAGACTAAAATTTAAATTTACTTGTTGCAAGCAAATTCTTTTTACGCAACATTTTCCGAATTGTTTCTTGATGGACGTCAAAAAGCGTCTTTGTGTGGGATTGGTTAAACCAATTGAATTGAATGAAATCGGTTTCCTAAAGGCTGTTTTAAGGAAAACAGAAGTTTGTTTACATTATTTTGAACCTCGCTATAGGAACCATGAACAGCTCTGTATCCACGGTCGCTTTTTTCGGATCTCACTTTTGAAAAATAAGCTTATTCGTTGTTTACTAGTGATATAAACATCACGAAATCTATAAAAACAAATAATGGGCTAAAGGACAATACAGCTCATGCGCGGATCCATAGAGGGGATGGGGCTTTGAATTGTCGTCTGCAACATCTTTCAATTTAGACCAGTCTAGAATTTTTGTAGTGATTAAAATGCATCCATGAAAATTAATATTCCATTGTGCTTCAGGTCTTAATTGGAGACATTTGACAAATAAAGATGATAATATTTCTATTAGCTATAGTTGCAACAGTTGAGTCCTCCAATTTGCCTTTCCTGGTCTGCTTCAAATAGATAAGAGAGCAAAATTGTTTCAAAAGAGGACAATCTATATACTGACATTGGTGGTTTGACCTAATATAGAGTGACCCAGGTTATGGTGTTTATTGACCCCAATATTGTTAAGCAATCACAAGGTCAAACGTTTAAGGTTTATCTGTTTATACAAAACTACTCTATACCTGCGTCGGCCCGGCAAGTAACATGACTGTGTAAGGGTTAGATAACTCTATAAAAGCTAGCTTATACGGCAAGGTAGTATAAGCACCACGGGCTACTCTTCCTCGAACTGTACCAGGTTATTAAGAATTGGTTTCGATCCTTTATCACTTTCATATTTCTTCTCTCTTCTTAGTCTACACTTCCGGCTTGTTCTTCTAGCGTTGAGGAAAATTGTATTCACAAAGTAAGCCTGGATCTAAATTTGACAAAAAATGAAATGAAATGAAGTTTTGTGAAAAAAAAGCATGACAAGGGTTAAGAAAGAGGGCGGTTGTTGGTATGGGGGTTTTATGGTTTGATGTTTGCCTTCACGATTAAAATTTTTGCAAGAACCAGAGTTAATTCGACGGGCTAAAAGTTAAAGTCTGTATATTATGGCCGTTGTCACGCGGAAGTCACATATAAAGTTATGAAGGTGAAAAGACGCGTTGGATGGGCGATAGACGTCAGTTATTTACATACAAAAATAGAATCACGTAAAGCAGACGTGAATAAACATAACTACACGCGTCATAATTGACCTAATTCCTGATTGGCTGAAGGCTTGTACATTTATTGGATAAAATGGAAAGCTAGTATTCGATTTTCTTACGCTCTTATCTACAACCAAGTTATGAATGAATTCCTTTTATGGTCAAACCACTCATGATACTATAGTATAGTAAACGATAAAATATGGCGGTATCTGATTCGTTTGAATGGGGCTTAACGCCGCTTTTAACAATTTTTCAGCCATATCGCGGTGGCTGGAGCGCCTAATAGTCAATTCCTGGTATATCTCGCACCAGTTGCACCATTACATTCTTTCCTGATCCAACTTAGGTTTGCGTTTATCCACCCAGTAGTGAGAGAAAAAAGAAAGAATATGTGCCGACGCCGGGGATGGAACCCATGACACGTACCCCGTGATTGAACATTTGGAGTCTGATGCGCTACCAACTGCGCTATGATGGTTGTACCTGACTTGCTCGTTTGACTTCACTCTTTTATACCGAAATTCTTCAACAATGTAAAATACTTTGTTAGATTTGACACAGAAAGATAAAGCACGTATGCCCATGTCTGAGCAAATTAACCCTTTCATGTTTATACCCAGAATTTTACGTCGCTGTGTGGTTTTTTTTTTTTTTTGTATTTTCTTTAACGTGAGAAAACATTGTGGAAAAAGAAGATATTGCTTTTAACAAGCAAATTCTTCCTTTACCACAATATTTTCTACCACACAGGAGGGTTTCAATTCAAATTGCATCCAATTTTCATCGATCCCCGACGGCGGCACTCATCCTTTCCGACTATTTGTCTCCCACCAATGTGTCGATAATCGTAGACCTATGTGGGATAGCAGCTGGAGGCTTGGAAGGGATGTGATAGCGGTGCTGGTGGGAGAAATACCAGGAATCCATTGTTAGGTGCTTCAGTCGCCCCGATATAACTGAGAAATTGTTGAAAGCGGCGTAAAACCCCATTCAAATAAACAAAACCATTTTTCATTATTGTTTGCAACCTCTTTCAATTTGGACCAGTATAAAAAAAAACGACAAAGGTTTAAAACGTAGAAAAATACGTTTAACATACGTTTAACATGGCATACCGTATGTTCTATTTAAATCTGGGACCTAAAATAAGATGTTTAGATACAAAAGATTTTATTCAGAAAACCACCACAACAAAAGTTGATGTCCTCAAATAAACATGTCTAAACATAATGTAAAAAATACAAATAAGTCAATATTGTGATCTCAAAATGAATTATCTAAGATGCCCTAAGTCAACATTTGTTTGCGAATAAGATGAAGACAGTGTTGTTAAAGCCTCATTTCTGCTTCGGTTTTTATTTACCTATAACTGACGTAATCGCCGGAATTCCGCCCTAAAATAGTTCACTTTGGCTGACGGGCTATAAATCATCTCTTACACCACAGTGTAATATATGACGTCATAATGACAAAATAACAACGCCATTATCTTTCTTTGACAATTCAAAAACGTTTAGATAGTCGCTTAATTCACATTAAAACGGCGAAGTCAACAGTCAGCGATTCCTATTTTTTCATCGCCCGATTGGTTAACAAAATGTGTCGGACCGACATTTAAAACCCAGCTTTTAAATCGGCCAATGCACCGATTTGTCTCCACCATGTCGCCTAATAGTCGCCGAATTTATCACCGATTCCAAAAAAGTCGTTGGTAACGCATGGAGCGTTTATGTGACAGTGGCTTTAATAATGGCCTTTATACAAATACGTTCAGATAACATATTCCTGTACACGAGGTTATATTCTACACTGAAGGGAAACAAGCCAAAATGTAGATCTGGAAGCTAGAGATCGCGTAAACCAATGTTTACAAGAGAAAGTCGTAGCCGGACTCGTCGAGCTCAAGCCAATTAAAGTGGATGTATTTAAAATGCACAAGTAAAACTCCTTCCTAATATGTATGAGCAAGATCTAAAAATGCATCGATTCGGTGTCCCGTAATTGATTCACTAAAACAACCGGTTGCAGAGTATTTAAGGAAACAACTGAACTTCAAATTCCTATTTTGGAGACGAGTAAAGCGGGCGTGAATGTGCATGTTAGGCAAGGTCATTCGACTAGCGGAGACAATCGAGTTTCGTCATTCTTTTAGGTGATTTTTTTCAACTAAGGGGTGAGAATAAAAGACACCGAAAACATGGCACAATGGCTTGAAAATAGTAGATTATCATAACTAGCATCACGTTTTTCCCTCACTACGTTGGACGGATTACGTCACCTGTGATAAAATATCTAGAATGACAACAATAGTAACGAACTCGGAAATATTTGACTTGTTAATAAAACGTTTTAGGTAATTCAAAACGGGCTATCCAAATCAGAATACCACCAGTGATGTAGCATATATAGACAAAGTCGACAACTAGCTCTGCACGTTAGATTTGGTGGCATCTGTAGGATGACAACTGCCAGACCCACGAACCTCCTAGGCAAATCTCGGAGCGAGTCCTCTCAGAAGGGAGAGTAATGTGTTGGTTTCAGCGGAATAACTTGGAGTGAAATTGTAACCTAGATGCCTATATCGAGGGCTTAGAGCAAAAACATAGTATGGCTCTATACAATGTATAGAGCCATACTATGTTTTTGCTCTAAGCCATCGATATAGACAGAGTTGACCCATTTATAACGTTGAGAATCCTTTCCCCTTAATAGATTAGTTTTGTCCACGAGCTCTGCACGAAACAGTTTGAATACTCAAAGGCACATCTTCGCATGATAAACAGCGCTCTGGTGAAACGAATGTTGCAACTTAAGATATAACATTGACTTACGATACTTCAAACGACACATTTACTCGTGATGGCGAACAATTACACAAGGTCATTGTGAATTCCACCCATAAATGTGGGACTTGTCCCCCAGACAACTCATATTTTAACATTTGAACTTGAGCTTCGATCTTGACCTTAAAGCTGTCCAAATTTCCGTATTCCAAATGGCGTATCTATTCATAACTGAAAGCATATGTGCCAACATATTTTGATATAGCGTAGAAATATGCCTCGGTCAAGCTAAGTTTTATCATTTAATCTTGATCTGCGACCTTGGCCATGGAGATATCAATAGAAAATCCGTTCTAAAGGCACATCAGCCAATGATGGAGATCAACTGTGGCATTTTTTTTAAAAATCGATCAATAAATTTAAGAGTTATAGTCAGGACACCAAGGGGTTATTGAGACGGTTATATCCTGCTGACCGCAAGTGCGCTCGACAACAAGAACGGCATGTTCTATGAAGCCAACTGATCGTTGTTTAAACCTCCCTGTTTCAGAAGAAAAGCAAACGAAAAGCATACATTTACTTAACCATAACCAGGTGACTGAATTTTAGACTGGTCAAAATTTAAAGAAATTGCAAATTTTTTTTAGTCAATCAAATTTAAAATTCTTTGTCATTTTTAGTAGAAAACATTGTTGATAATAAAGAAATTGCTTCCAATAAGCAATCTTTTCATTTTTAACATTTTACTAATTATGGCGTAATAAATCGGAATGAGACGGGATATGTAAATTCGTAGATGAAAAAGATGATATTCGAGATTGGTATTCCTAATACGGTGACTTAGCTGTATGTAGCAAGATCTGTCTAGGAGACTACATTTGAGAACAACGACCCAGAACCATAATGATCATTGAAATCTGCGTCCATTAGATTCCACCCGTCAAGCGCAAAAAAAAATTCTGGGAAGTGCGGACAGTATTGAACCAAGTCAGACTGCGCGAACTCGGCTGACTATCAAGGGTCGTTACTTTTCAACACTATCAGAATGGTCATTTTACTTCAGTAAAAGGGATGAAGTCATTCTTGGTATTCACTTACCATTTTCTTCACTGCCTTTATCATCTATAAGAAATATACTGCTCTCCCAAATCTTTTGTGGAATTCGATATACTGTCCCTTATTGACATTAACCAAACGATTTGGTATTGTGTTGAGTTACAGGTTTAAAGCTACAGGTTTTGGTCCAAGGCGGGAGGCAAAGCATGGCAATAGATTGTACCAAAGGGTTTGTGTTATGATTACGTTATTGACTCAAGTGACACATTAATAGTAACTTCCGAGATAAACTAGATCCGGTTGCCATTGGTAACAGCGGGGACACATATAATTAACCCCATACAGGGCAAACAACTGTAGAAACTACATTCAATGTTGATTTACATTGATTTTTCAAGTCAACGAAATAAAGCACTGCAAAGAAAAATTGGGCGGTGAGTACGATTCTCCGTCTGACCAACATTTTTAGCAAGCAAAGCGTCAGCTTTGATGGCTTAAGTTAACAGACAACATTTTGGGGTCGTCTCAAAGTTCAACGAGTGCAAACTGCCACTGGAGGCTTGACCTCTAAATCAGTTAATGCCCACGCCATTACAAATAGTTCGTATGTATTTCAGAAATATTGCAAACCCTATTCAAATTGTAGAGAACTCTGTAAAAGGCATGCTATTTAACGCACTCTAACTCAATTCCGCTTTTAGGCATCTCAAGAAAGAAGCTTTGGAAAACATTGTGGACAATGAAGAAATTGTTTGTAACAAGCAATTTCTTCAAATGTCCACAATGTTTTCTACCCAACAATGGAAATTTTGTCTTAATTCAAACATGCTTTGCTAGCTTACAGTACTTTGATTTCTAACATGGACCTGTTTATCCAGGACACCGAAAGATATTGACTCCGATTATCCACATAAAGTTTGCTCTAAGATTGGCAGACAAATTAATACATGACAGTTTGTAACAATGTTTCTTGCTTGTTAAAACCAGCGATAGTCAACACGGACCAGCCAAACATCAAATTTTGTTTTAGCATTCCGTATTTTATGCAAAATATCGACCACTATGTCCCAGGACAGACGTCTGATGTCGTGTAAGCTGGGCTGTCTGGGGTCTGTGTTATCGGTGGCAGGGCTTGTCGGTAAGTCCGGATACTGGGTTCATATGTACTCTGTAATCGTGGAAAGCTCCGAGTAATTATTTCTAGGTCAGAATAGACTCAATATTGCACAATCGTCTGCAGCATTGATTTTTCAGTGGCCTGGAACGTGTGTGTCTAGAACGAGACCAATCTCGACAAAACGAGCACTATAATGGCTATCAAGCTATTACCAGACGACAGAACTTTAGATTGATCCAAATTCAAAGTTATTGTAGACGACATATCAAAGGGGATTTAATTTAGAAAATTAAGTATCTAAAGGATAGAAAACATTGAGGAAAAAAGAGAAAGAAAAGAAAATACATGTAACAACGTTTTCATACTTTTTCCAACGCGTAAAAAGGCAGATTTGTATAGTAATGTGCAAAACGACAATAAAAGTATCCATTAGATCACAAAAAGTTTTTCCATGGCCGAAACTAGACGTTTAAATACGTGCAATCACAAAAAGTTTTTCAATGGCCGAAACTAGACGTTTAAATACGTGCAATCACAAAAAGTTTTTCCATGGCCGAAACTAGACGTTTAAATACGTGCAATCACAAAAAGTTTTTCAATGGCCGAAACTAGACGTTTAAATACGTGCCAATCACAAAAAGTTTTTCAATGGCCGAAACTAGACGTTTAAATACGTGCCAATCACAAAAGGTTTAAGCCTATGGCCGCTCTATAAGAGGAAGCCCACTAACAACACTGGCTTTCATTTTATCCGAAACACCTCAGCGGAAAGGCGGAAATAAAGAAACTTTCCGTCACAGGCGTTTATTTTCTAAAATAGTGGTAACACATGTCGTCTGCATTTCCAGCGATCCTAATAAGTTTAAATTTTGTCGTCTGAATAACTACCAAGTGAGACTACTGCTCCTGGCTTTTGCACTCTGTTGGTGGTACTCGTCTTTGGGTCGAAAATGTCGAAACTACAGCTTTATATTTTGATCGCCCTTAGTTATGCAGATTAGCTAGACAAAGTTGAATAAGGTTACAACATAGATTTAATTCATTCCGGCACATTAACCCATTCCAACACAAGAAAATTTTAGACTGGTCCAAATTGAAAGAAGCTGCAGACGACAATTTCAAGTTAATGGAATTTTAATTTTTTTCGTCTTTTGGGATAGAAAACATTGTGGATAATGAAGAAATTGCTTGTTACAAGCAATTTCTTCATTGTCCACAATGTTTTCCAAAGCTTTTTTCTTGTGGGGCGTAAAAAGGAGGGCTTGAGTTGGAATGGGTTAAAACTTTAGACTGGTCCAAATTCAAAGAAGCTACAGGTGAAAATTTCAAGTTGATAATTTTGATTTCTCGTTTTTATGTTTTTTTTTTTTTTTTTTTTTTTATAGAAACCATTGTGGATAATGAAGAAATTGCTTGGTACAAACATTAGTTCACTTTCCACAATGTTTCCAAAGCCCTTTGCTTGAGGGGCGTAAAAAGGAGAACTTGTGTGGTACTGAGTTAGTTCATGCCAACTTTCATGTGTCGTCTGCATCCTGTCTAGTTCACGTCACACATTATCTGGTCCCGGATAAACACGAGATCGATCTGTGTCTAGGTGTTACATGACAATGGCATACACTATGCACCATTTAACTTAGCACGGTCACAACTAGACTGTGTATAGAAATGACAGAGGAAAACAGAACCCAGTGAATCGACAAGTGATTTCTCATTTTCATCAATGTTTCTTTCATAGAATATGAAATTGTAACAAAAGCATGGTATTTCAGACGACCACACAGGCAGCTTCAGGGCTATAGCAATACGTCAGAATTCTCCGCAGAAAAGGCTGGGATAAAAATTGGGGATTAAGATCAAACCTCCCAAGTTTTGGAAATACTGATTATCAGGAATAGAGAAGAAAAACAAGTCTCATTTATTTACACATATTCAACTTTACTTTCTTTATTTTTATCATTTTTTAATCACAGCATGGGCAAAATTGGTGTAAAAAAGCTTAATCTGATGAGTTTTCAATTCAAAATTTCCATTGAAAATAGATGGAAACAAGGGGTCAATATTCTCCAGTTCAAAATTTGATATGAACTCCACAACGTCTAGATACTTTTTTACAAATGTTTCAGCCAAATACGAGCTCATATCTTGTCATAAAAACTTGCCAAATAAGCAGAAGTGCACAAGAACCTACAACTAGTATTTTAGACAGCAATGTAGGCAAGCAAGAAAATAAATTATTAGTTATTCATTGTAACTTGCAACTCCAACAAAATTATATTCTATTTAATTTACCAGCTCTCTTTTTTTCATTTATATCTGTTGCAAGTATTGGTTTAACATAAACATAAGTCATGACGAATTTAATCTGTTAAGAATAATGACCCCCCCCCCCCAAGAAATGTTACACTCTTTCACACCAATTAAGCCGTTTTTTTTTTCTCTTTGAATACATTTTAATTCAGATCTCCATGGCAACTAACCGTACACTGACTATTATTCACTTAATCAATGATTCTGTAATGAGGAACAAGTAAAAAATTGTTTGCAATTATTAGTAATCTCAAGGACATGAAATGAAAATATTCTCTCAACCATTTTAACATTTTATATTAAAAGAAGTGGTTGCCATGGTAGCATGCATTAATTCACTATCACCAAGGGGAACACAGAACAGTACCTGGTCTATCAACTAATGGGTAATACATGGTTGATAACAGACTTATAATCATCCAATGTTGTAGGTATTACATCTATTCATTATTTAAAGCAATAAGAACTTTATGCTGCTTCCATATTAACTTTGTTTGTAGATACGCTCATCATTAACTGACAAATGTAAGTTTCCAAATAAAGTTAAGATGTTAGGTTTTGAGTAGTAAAATGACCATGACATTTGTGATACAACGGTGATTTGTGGTTTAAATGTCACTGGGTTAGCCCTCGGGAAGATAACCCATCACCACACAAGCATGCTTTTTGACACCCTGAAGAAATACGATCATGGAAAGATTGTGGAAAGGAGCAATTGCTTTTAATGTCTTCTACCTTATTTTGGCACTTATTTTCCAGCTTTAACCCTTTCCTGTATAATCACTGGTATTTACGTCCCTGTGTTTTTATACTTAAAAAAAAATTGTAGAAAAAGAAGAAATTGCTTGTAACAAGCAATTTCTTCTTTTTCCACAATATTTTCTACCCTACTGAATGATTATTTTTAAAATAAATTCAACTTAGAATTGTCGTCTGCAAAACCTTTGAATTTGAACCAGTCTAAAATTTCAAAAACAGGAAAGGGTTGAAGTAATTCTAAATGTCCTCCACAACTATTTTTCTCAATTTTGACCAGTCAATAATTCTGCCATCTGGTGATGGGTTAAATCAATGGTAACATCTATCAACACTAGACCTAATCCAAACAAGTCATTAGCTACCACTACCTGGCCCTTTCATACAAGCCAACATGTAAATAATTAAATCCATGTACATGAATAGCCTTTTAAAACATTACCACTCGATGATGATTTTTGACAGCCCTCAAGGTGGGAATAATGTGAATAATGAAGAAATTGCTTCTTACAAGCAATTTTTTTGTTACACACGATTTTTTTCTACCCGAAATATCTTTATAATTTCATTATCTTAAAATTGTTGTCTTCTTTGAATTAAGACCATTCTAAAAAAAATTTGTGTTGTCATGGGTTAAACATTAGGCTAAGCCTGTATTCTGAATTATACAAATGAAAGATTCAATACCTCAACAGTGTGAAAGAGAAAACAGTCTAAATCTAAAACATTCAACAACACTTTTTAATCTACTGTTATCTTAAGGGTTTTGCCACAGTCATACATAATTGAACATTTTGTAAATACCAATAAAGAGGAAAAAACATCAATTTCTGTTGTCTCAAAACTACCATGAACACACAAGCATGCTCTTTTTGCCAAAACAAGCTGTATGTTAATTCTCAATTAACACGTCATCCATGTGCTATCAAACTGTCATAACTGCAGCAGTAGTTAGGACATTTTGTATTTGCACCAACAAAGTATAGAGAAATACACATACTGAACATATATGCAGACCAATAAACATATCTAGATCAGTTTACCAATACCACACAACTAAATTTTAGACTGGTCCAAATAAACAGAAGTTGCAGATGCCAATTTCAAGTTGTTGGAATTTAGAAAATCGTTGCATTTAGGATAGAAAACATTGTGGACATTGAAGAAATTGCTTGTTCCAATGTCAACAATGTTTTCCAAATCTTTTTTTCTTGAGGGACGTCAAAAAGCGTCATTATGAGGGAAAAGGTTAATAGCAGAGTGATACAGAAACAAATCATCTAGGTCTTTGTAAAAAGTATCAACTTGTGTCAAACTGCTCCAAATAAGGCATGTTGAACTGGGTCAAAACAGGGTCAAAACTGGGTCAAAACTGGGTCAAACCACCGAAACTGACCGATTGCTGGCCATACCCACATCAATATTAAACTGTGCCATTTTGAAGAAATTTCGGCCAGTTTCATGTAACAAAAAAATATCTGTCAATTGAAAGATTGACAGAATACAGAATACTACTAAATCATTCCTAATTGTTCCCTTTTACTGCAATGTTCCTTCAATTATTTTTTGGGGTGCATCTAAATAGGCAATTGAGTGTTGACCAATAACCAATTACTACACCTCAAAATTTTAGATTTGAACAAACTCAAAGAACTTTCAGGCAACATTTTTAGAGCTGTTTAAAACCTTAATCTTTTGGGGTTTCAAAAAGCATTTTCCTTGAGGGTCTCATGTTCAAATTAAAAAACGATTCTTGAATTGTTTGTGACCAAAGCCATAAAACGCCATCCTTGTGATGCGTGAAAAAGCATACTTGTGTGGGCTTGAGTAAACCTAATCCCACTTTTTTAGACCCCTCAAAGAAAAAAAGCTATTGAAAACATCACAGAAAATGATGTATCAAGCACTTTATTCATTATCCTCAATTTTTTCTATGCAAAAAGAAGAAAAAGATAACATTCAATCAACTTTGATTTTAGCTTCTTTCAATTTTGAACAATCTATAAAATTTTGCAGTCTGATTATGAGTTAAGGAAAATTTAAAATTTCAAACATTGCATGCCATTTTTGTGTGAATGAGACAGTATATACACCATACAAAAACCATGTAAATAACATCATTAGCCATTTAGATGTTTGTGAGAGAAACTTATAAATACAGCTTAACCCTTTCCTGATTTTTTTAAAATTTTAGACTGGTCCAAATTTAAAGAGGTTGCAGACGACAATGAAAATGGAATGCAATATGAAATGAAACCATCATATATGGTAGAAAATATTGTTGGAAAAGGAGAAATTGCTTGTTACAAGCAATTTCTTCTTTTTCCACATTGTTTTCAAGTATAAAAGCACAAGGATGTAAAAGACCGGGTTTGTACAGGAAAGAGTTAAGGCAAACTACAGAGATTTAGTTACCATCCCTTTTCTGCTCTGTCCACTTTGAAAGAAGTTAAAGATGACAGTTAAAATTGAGTGCAATTCGAAAAGTAACCAACTTATGAGGAAGAAAATATTGTGAGAAAAGAAATTGCTTGTTACAAGTAATGTCTTCTTTTCCCAGATTTTCTCAAGTGTAATATCACAGGGCCGTAAATATCAGGGATTGTACGGTAAAGGGTTAAAATACAAACTAATGTGTATAGATCATGCTGTCCAAATGTGTTGTCAAAAAGCCCCTCCTTATTTTGAAACAACTTTATTATCAATTGTTTAAATGATGTTAAACCTATTCCCACCTATTCACACTTTTTTTGACGAAAAAAATGTTTTGGAAAACATTGTAGACATTTCAGATAATTAAGAAATGCTTGTGACCACAATGTTTTCTACACTCAAAGGCAAAGATGTTTCAAATTTCACTAACTTGAAATTATGGTATGAGGCATCTTTCCGTTTTCGACTCATCAAGAATTGTATTGTGTGGTAGTGGTTTTTAACAATTTCAAACACTTTCAGTTATGTCACAGCAAAGTCTACTGTATTCATCTCTTTCCTAAGTTTCATCAGCACTAATCTAGGGCATTAACTCATTCCCACGCAATGAAGTCTTTTGACGCCCCTCTAGAAAAACAATAGGGAATACATTGTGAAAAATGAAGCAATTTCTTCTTTATTTTCTAAAATGTTTTCTACCCAGAAAGTTAAGAAAAAAAATATTCACCAGCATCGAATTGTCGTCTGCAACTTCTTTCAAAGTGGACCAGTCTAAAACTTTGCTGTCTGGTAATGGGTTAAATACCTGGGTGCTGTGTCCTAAGGCTAAGGTATGTATAAAGTTTTCAAACAATTTTGAATGGGGTTTAACACCACTTTTGACAATATTTCAGTATTATCATTGAGGCTCACCTTACTTTGAATGCCTGGTATTTCTAACACCAGCACTACCACTGCATCCTTTCCGAGCCTCCAGCTGCTCATCCCACTTAGGTATAATTGTGGTGGGAGACAAATGTTGGAAAGGATATTTGTTGCGACTGGGGATCGAACCCAGGACCCCATGATTAGGAATCAGAAAAGAAACAACTGTGCTATGGCCTTGGCTTTTTCAAACAAGTGGGGAGATACTGCTCTGATTGACTGACAACATATCACCTATAATCCTAAAAAATTTGTTTTGAACAGCAATACTTCTGCATTGAAATCAAAACTTTCAGGCAATCTTTGTTCACCCAGTCTTAATTCAATAATATAGTAAATGCATTGCATCACATCTTTAATTCGAGTGTAACAAACTAATATCATTTTACATTTATGACCACAAAGAATTTTTCATTTGTGCTAAAATTACTCTTGATCATTCAAAATTGGATGAAATACTAAAGGAGAAATATGATGCTACAGTCTACAAAGAGTATGATACAAGCTTTCTTTGAACAGGCAAGCTAATATATGTCATGAGTTTTCATTCCAACATAATGAACTAAACACTGAGGACTTTTAACCCTTTCCTGTACAACCCCGGATTTTTACAGCTCCGTGACATCATACTTCAAAAAACATTGTGGAAAAAGAAGAAATGCATGTAACAAGCACCTTCTTTTCCCACAATATTTTCTATCATAAAGAATGTCTTCTTTTATGAATTTTACTAACTTTAAAATGTCATCTGCCATCCTTTTGAATTTGGACAAGATTACAAATTTGAAAAACAGAAAAGGGTTAATGAAGACAATGAACATAGACTACTACAGTGGATAACAAACATATATTATATCTATTTGAATAAATAACATAGACATGTACACATATAAAGACCAGCTAAATATTCTACAATGTCCTTAACCCATTACCAGATAAAACAATTTTGGACTGGTCGAAATGAAAAGAATTTGCAGACAACAATGCAAAATGTATTTGTGAATACAACGATTACCCAAACAGCATTTTTCAGAAGTTTGATCCAAATGGATGACCTTGACCTTTGGTATAAGCTGATCTGTGGGAGCCTTCATCTTGCCATACATGAGAATTGTATCTTGAATGGTGTTAAAGAAATCAGCAATGTTAAGTTTTTAAATTTAATTTTGAAAAAAAAAAGGGAAAAAAGGGGTAAATCCTTTCCCTTTATCCTTTTCTCAGCATGGTCCCTAAAGTACTTCACCAAATCTTCATTACATAATTTTCAATTTTTTCCCCCCAATTTCATTTGAATTGTTCCATTGGAAGTAAAAACTGAATTCACAGCAGATTCTCAGATAACAGACTTCAGGCCAAGTTGTAAAAGTTATTTCAAATGCTATCTATCCACTTAAATGAAATGGTGGGTCATACAGCCACAGAGTACTGGGATACATTCCGGTTTGACCACAAGACAATTTGAGGGGTACCAGTGGTTTATTTGAGGGGTAACAGAGGTTTATTTGAGGATAACCAAGGTTTATTTGTGGGGTAACAGAGGTTTATTTGAGGGATAACAGAGGTTTATTTGTGGGGTAACAGTAACAGTGGATTCTATATGTATTTACAGTGTTTTCGCATATTCTAGCATGAAAAATGAGTATATCACTTTACAAGGTTCAACACATTCTGTAAAGCACCAATAGAATCAGTGCATTAATGTCACATGATCATATCCTGGACATGTGAGGTATTTTTAGTAGTTGACATATTTACATTCAATTACTTTCTACTCCTTTAGAGAATATTTTACCAAACAGGCAGTGTATTTCGTCCCTGAGTTACCCTGACAAAATCAAACTGTGCAAACTATTAATGTATCAAAAGTGAAGGAAATAGTTTAGATGACTTTTGAACACTTTAATAACTGTTTCTGGTCTTACAAAGGGTTTGGTATGAGATTATGAAGTTTACTAAATATATTATTGTCAAAATGAGGCACTCTTGCCAGGAATATTTTTTTTTAATTAAGCAGGTGATATATTGTGTACACATGACTCAACTTGCAAGAAAGGATCATCTTGGAAGTGATTTGCCACAGGTATCAACCATGGTTGGACTGAGCCAAAGCTAAAGAAATTTGAAAATTGTTTGCTTTGGTCAATTTTCTGAATGCAGGATAGTCATTTTACTTTATTATCTATTAATTCCAAAATCAAATTCTGATTAACAGAGGCAACAAAGTTTAAGACTGGTCCAAGCTGATAGAAGTTGCAGACAACATTTTCAAGTTAATCAAATTCTTAACATTTCAGACTTAAAGGGTTGAAAATAGTATTGAAAATTTCCTCATTTTCCACACTATTTGCTAAAACCCTTGTTTTGAGGGTAAAAAACAGGGGAAACGTGTGGGAATGGGTTGATTTGTTCTTTAACCCATTACCAGACAGCAAAATTTTAGACCAGTCCAAATTGAAAGTAGTTGCGTCACTGTGTGGGAATGGGTAAACTGATCTAATTTTCAAATATTTGTTTTACATGAGTCCCAGATGGTCACTTTTTGCATGCTGTGTCACATATTGATGGGTTAGTGCAAAATATCATAAGTAACTATACAATGTATAGACAAGATGTTTTTGCACTAACTGGTTGAAATATTTCTATTGTTGAGATCTGTGAGGTAAAATGTTCATCAAAGAAAAGAGCTTGTAGGGATCTGGTGGGTGAGTGACAGTAACACAATAATATGTACAATATTGTTCAAATAGCTAACTCTAAAATGTTTGGTTCTTGTCTTTAGCTAACGTAAACAATTAAACTTTCTATTTCGAGTAAAAATCAATATCAGTACATTATATTACACATGACATTACACACACAAATACACAGAAATTTGAATAAATATTAAATACATATTAACTTTACATAATATGGACAGAAAGACAATGATAAAAGGTAACCGGTACATTTGTAAAATCTAAATAGGACAGTTTAATAATTTTCTTGTAAAATGTGGACATGAAATCATGTGAAAAAGGGGGGTCATCAGAGCAAAAGTATTGAAAATCATCCCTTTAAGTATATCAGTGAATAGCATATCAGCTTTAAGCCATGATGAATGACTTAAGTTAATGGACTGCATCAGTGTTGTCATTTCTTTCTTTTTTTAGTCCTAACTGAAGAAAGTCACATGTTAACATCTTACCAAACAATAACATTTTAGACCAGTCCAAATTCAAAGATGTTGCAAATAACAATTTTTAGTTGATTGAATTTTGAAAATCTTTGACCTTATGGGTAAAAATTTCATGGATGATAAAGAAATCACTTGCAACAAGCAATTTCTTCATTATTCACAAAGTTTTTCAAAGCTTTTATTTTCAAGGATGTAAAAAAGCAGGATTGTGCGAGAATGGGCTAAAAGGAAAGTCAGGCAGTCCAGATAGACTGGGAGGGATCTCAATGTGCTTATGTATTTAAAGGTTGTCTTAACCCTTGTCATGCTGTATAAAATATTTTACTGAATTGATGTTAAATCAAAGGGCTGAAAGCACTGATAACACTTGTTGTTCAAGAATCAATATTTCTTTTCAAACTCAACTTCATAAACAACTCTGGCAGGAAAAATACAAGCAGGAGGTGTAGACTAAGATCAGCGTGCACATAAGTGCAGACTGATCTTAGTCTACACCTCCTGCCAAAACCGGAATATTCCGGGTTCAGCATGACAAGGGTTAAAATTCAGAAAACTACATCTGAGAACTGAGATTCCTTCCGATAGTAAACACATACTGTGTCCTCATAATGGTTGCACATTAGTTGTTCTGAAATTCATTGGATAAATTCTAGAATACAAACACCCTTAATACCCTTACCAGATGGAAAAATTTTAGACTAGTCCAAATTTAAAGAAGTTGCAGACAAAATTTAAAGCTTATGAAATCTTGGACCTTTTTTACCTTTGGTGTACAAAACATTGTGTATAATGAAGAAACAATTTCTTCATTTCCACAATGTTGTCCAAAGCTTTTTTCTTTAGGGTGTCTAAAAGCGTCATTTAGTGGGAATGGGTTAAATCCATGGAAGGTATCATGAATGTCTGCTTTAAAGAAGTGTGCATTTTTTAAAAGATAAATGTAATATTGTGGACTTTGATATAAAAGAAACAATTTGAAAAGGTAATGCTGACCAAAAATTTAGTGAAAGTATTATTCAGAACCTCTTATTTTCTCACAAAGGTTCATTTTACAAACATTTTGTTCTACGGGACAAAATATTACAAGTATTAATCTATATAATATGGAGAAAAGACTCTGTTCAAAACCATTTAGTTTTTAAACCCAGTACCTGAAGACAGGTCAAAATTCAAAGTTGCAGACAATAATTATTCGTAGATTGGATTATAAAAATCTTTGTCTTTTAGGGTATAAAACATGGTGGATAATGAAGAAATTGCTTGTCACAAGCAACTTCATTCCCCACAATGGTTACCTAAATTTTTTTTTCTGAAGGGGTATAAAAAATATTGTCTTATGGAAATGGGTTAAATTAATGACAATAAACCAAAGAAAATATGACAGATAAATACTAGGTAATATATTATAACTCTGGTCTTTCTGATATCTATGCACATCACAAAGTATACAGTGTGTAATCCTGAACATGCCAAATATTGATCTAAGAACATGCAATATCCATGAAAGCATAATACATTATGTATTAACACAAGTTATGTATTCCTTTTTCCACAGTTCCATGTGTTCTGTACCACTGAGTTAAAATTAGTCTTTACACATATGTACACATATAATACATCACAATCTTATCTCTCCTAGTACACAACTACATAACACAAAAAATATCTATGTTCAATATGACATTTTATTTTGTGACTCATAACCATGTGCTGCTAGACTTTCAAAATTATGATAACAAAAATCAATAACTTCACTTAATTTTTTCCCTGTCATTATTAAGTACATCTCAGAAATATAAACTGTTTTCACACTGTTTTGATTTTTATATTTATAAAGTAATTCATTATTATATAACGTCCACTGTTTGGGTTTTGAGGTATTAGCCTAAGTTCACATCTCATTAATTCCATGTATATAATACCCTTGTCTTTACTTTTACCCATTCCAACACAATCAAATTTTAGACCAGTCCAAATTCAAACAAGTTGCAGACAACAATTTTAAGTTTGTGGAATCTCTAAAAAATGTTATCTTTTGAAGAAGAAAACATTGTGGATAATGAAGAAATTGTTTCAGACAAGCAATTTCTTCATTTTCCGTAATGTTTTCAAAAGTTTTTTTCTAGCGGAGTGTTTAAAAGCGCCATTGTGTGGGAATGGGTTAAGTAGAGCATTCTCAGTATCTGCAAATTGTGCCTAAAGCAGCCTACTTGACTGCCTTCACAGCATGGATTTCAAGGTGGCAAAATATGTATTTCTGTGATCAAAGTTGTCAACCCTTGTCATGCTAAATAAAATCTTTATTGAGGATAACACAAAAAATCAAAGGACTGAGAGCGCTGTAAGGCTTTCATTATGGGTCAATATTTCTTTTGACAAATGTATTTATAAACAACTCTGACTTGAATTGGACAAGCAGGTGGTGTATACAAAGATCAGACTGCACATATGTGCAGTCTGATCTTTGTATATACCCCTGCCAAAATAGGAATAGTCTCGGTTCAACACAACAAGGGTTAAACTAATTGACATGCTATATCTCAATGAACTCCCACCATGCATAATTATTCTCTCTGACATTTTTTTTTCTTTTATCTCTGTCACAATCTTTATATTTTTCAAATAGGGTTGAAATGAAACGATGAAATATTACTATGGATTGTTCAGTCAAACAAATTTCCTGAGAAGGTTCCGCCATTTGAAACATGACAACAAACCGCAATGCTTTTCGGATAACTTCAACAAAATAACATATTTCAACCATCCTTCTTTACTTATTACCAAACTGCAAAAAATTATAATTAGAAAAAAATCCCAACCAAATAGGTCAGAATAGGTCAGAAAACACTGTGAGAAAAGAAGAAACCACTTGTGTTTTCTTTGAATTTCTTTTTACTGTGTAAAAAGGCTGGGTATTGTGGCAATGATTAAAGCATTGAATTAGATCAGGTTTCAAACACAGGATTTTTCATGCCAAACTTTGATCATTACTCAAATTTTCATGGAAAAATGAATGGTCGATTCTAACTTGATCACAAGGGTGCTTGTTTAACCCATTCCTATACAATCACGCCTTTTGATGGCCCTCAAGAAAAAGCATTGGAAAACATTTTTGTAAAATGAAGAAACTGCTTGTAAAAAGCAATTCCTTCACTATCCACAGTGTTTTATACTAAAAAAGACAGATTGTTTGAATTCCATCATTCCAAAATTGCTGTCAACTATTTCATTCAATTTGGACCAGTCTAAAATGTTGTCAGGTAATGGGTTCAAACTGAGGTATTAGTTGCATGATTAACTTGATAAGCAGCTTTCAAATGTTGCCATACTGAGAACAAATACTCAATAAATACTTACATCATCTATACCTAAAACTATAGACAACATACTCTAAGTTTTTTCAAATGCAGTTTCAGGGAATCTAGACTTACTTACTAACAGAGCAACAAAGGTTTTTAACCCTTTCCTGTTCAATCTATGGTTTTTACATCCCTGTGAATTCAAAATTGAGAAAACATTGTAGAAAAAGAAGAAATTTATTGTAACAAGCAATTTCTTCTTTTTCCACAATGTTTTCTACCCTACTGAATGATTATTTTTCAAATCAAATCCACTTTGAGTTTTTGTCCGCAAATCCTGTGAATTTGGAAAGGTCTAAAATTTTACAAAACAGGAAAGTGTTAGCTCATTCCCAAACAACGTATATTTAGACTTGTCTAATTTCAAAGAGGATGCAGACAACGAAACAAAGTTGGATAAAATTGAAAAAATATGGGCTACTCAAGGTAGAAAATATTGTGAGTAAAGAAGAAATTACTCATCACAGACAATTTCTTCTTTATTCAAATTGTTTTTCATATCTCATTTTCTTTAGTGGGTATGTGGTAATTTATTAACCTGCATTTAACATCACAGAATGTACCATAAACCCATTCTCAGGTAATCCCACTTTTTAATCTCTTCAAGTAAAAGAATTTTAAAAGATTGTGGAATAAGCAGAAATTCCTTGTTACAATGTTTATTGCTCAAAGAAAGAAAAAATCTTAAAATTTCAACAATTAGAGTTTTTCGTTTGCAACTTCTTTCAAACTTGGTCATATTAATGTAAAATCTTGATATTTAACCCTTGTCATGCTGTATAATTTACCGTACTGAATTGCTGTCAAATCAAAGGACTGAAAGCACCGATAGAACTTGTTGTTCAAAAATCAATATTTCTTTTGGAATTCAACCTCATAAACAACTCAGGAAGGAAAAGTATGAGCAGGAGGTGTAGACTAAGATCAGCCTGCACATAAGTGCAGTCTGATCTTAGTCTACATCTCCTGCAAAAACCGGAATATTCCTGGTTCAGCATGACAAGGGTTAAAGTTAGAATCTTATTCAAACCAGTTTTATCCAGATTCCCCATGTTTGTGCATATGAAAAAACAAGAAACAACATCACTGAAGTTTGATGATAAACAAACAGATAAAATATAGAATATAATAAACAATTTAATAGATAATAAATAAATAAGACAGGTATTTACAAAATGTACAAAAACACACAGTGCATTTATGCAAGTGATACAATCATATTAACTGCCAACCATTACATTAAATTTCAGCACTTTGGCTTAGCTTTGTTTAAAAGAATAGTGACATTGTACAATAAAAACTTTTCTCATCGAGAACTTCTTGTCATTCTTGTACTGCAATCTTCAATCTTATTGTATATAGCCTGAATTCAAAATGGATGTTATGATTCAAAATGAGCTAATTAAAGTTATCTTGTATAGCAGTTTTGTCTGATGGGTTTTCATCATGTTTACAACATAAAAGCATTTAAGATAATTGAAAACCTTGAAACAGAATGTCAGAAAATTGATAAAGAAAAGATACTTTTTGAAAGGGATGATTTATAGAAAGTGTATCATTCAACATTTCTTGATTATTACAAAAAAAATCATGCTAAACTTCTTTTAATGTATGAATATTATTACTTTACTTCTGGAATACTTTTGTGTAAACGGACAAAAGCATTTTCAGTAAATCATTTAAGAACCATAAAAAGTGGAGTATTCTGATAAGTTTGTCATGAGATCTAAACAAACAATTTTTAAGAGATTCTACTAAAACACTGGCATTATATATTCAGAATAAAAACCTTACAGATTGTTGTAACACTCTCTTATCTAGAGATCTTCAAACCAAAATTTAAAATCTTTACATATCTGGACAACTTTTCAATTGACCAATCAAATTCATTTAAACCAGAAGTGAACTCCGACACTGGCCAACATTTATTTAAAGCACTTTTGACGGGGTTGGAAAGTTGAAGGTTATAACGACAGCTTGTTCGAAATAAGTTATAGATATAGGTAGCCCACCAGTAGTTATATTTTACTGGCCATATATTTTATAGAAGTGCAACTTCTTGTCGGACCTCAGTGTGGATGGCCAGCCATCTTTTAATTTTAATCCATTACCACACAGCAAAATTTTAGACTAGTCCAAATTGAAAGGTGTTGCAGATGACAATTCAATTTTTTTCACCTTTGGGGTAGAAAACATTGAGGATAATGAAGAAATTGCTTGTAACAAGCAATTTCTTCATTTTCCACAATGTTTTCTAAAGCTTTTATATTGAGAGTTGTTTAAAAGTCAGTGGATGAAGATGATTAGATGTAGATATTGAATGTTATTTTAGGACAAGAAAGTTTTAGAAGGACAATCTTATCTAGGTACCGGTATTATGCAATCTGAGATTTTTTTCATATAAAATGAATACAAGTACATTGTACATTAAGAATTCAGGTATTTTACCAATCAAATCGTTCAATTTAATTTGAAGTAAAGGGTGACCTTCAATATATAAATGTGCTGTGCTTTTATATCACTTATTCAGAAATACAAATGGCGTACAGCCCACTTATTCCCCCCCCCCCCCCAGCATTTTGTCACTCAAGGAGCACGGTTGATCTTTGACCTATGTTACCCAAACCAATAGGGCACCTCCTTGGGTCATGGATAACATTTGTATGAAGTTTCAAGGTCCTAGGTCAAATGGCTTATGAGCTAGAGCATGAAAAGGGTTTTCAATCTTAGTTCAATTATGACCTTGACTGTTGACCTTTGTGACCCACAAACAATAGGGAACTTCCTTGGATTATTGTATGAAGTTTCTACTTTGTAGATTGGGGGTATGATTATGTTCATATATTACTTACTTCAACATTTTTTGCTAGCAAACAAAGATACTTGTTTATCTTGACATGACATACTTTTTGTAACATTTAAGAAACTAAACTCAAACTTTGCTAAAAACTAAAGCTATAAATTGGATGTCAACGCTCAGCTATGGGCAAAGTAATCTCTTACAAAATAGACAAATAAGATTTACTAAACATTTTGAAAATATGGTGCTCTTTTTATAGTGAATAATTGAATTCAGATTTAATGAAGCCTATTCATTGATTATTCCAAGGAATTGGCACAAATCTTTGTAAGTACCTTTATGAATATTGACAAAAGTTTTGCCCTGATCCCCTGAAATGTTATAGTCATAATTGATACAATATATTGTGTGTTGTCAAGACAACAGACCAATGCTTGGTTATGACAATACTCCACCTTTTTGCAACACCCCCCCTCCCTCCCCCCAAAAAGGCCAAGTGAATCAATTCAAGCAGTTAAAGGACTAGATTTATCTTTAAAAAAAATTGATAAAACAATACAAACTTGTATTACACGAGCTATGACATCACTCTATATATTCATCAGCATCCTCTAAAATGATCTCTCAAACATCTCATGAGAAAGTCATGTAATAATCAGGAATCTCCATGATGACATGTTGCTTAGCAATACAAGAACACATTCTTACATGAATGCTTTGCAGGAAAATGAAACACTTATACACACCTCTTTTAACACAAAAAGATTATGAATGAGTGCTTAGCAAATTAAATGAAACCCATTCAAACTTAAATGCAACATGTTTTCATCAAATCTAGGTCAATAGACCTTGTTTGCTTATTGCAAATTTTGCATGAGACTTTAAGTCATGGAAATGATAAACTGGCAACATGAGCATCCCTCTGAGGATAATATAAAAATTTGAATGTATAAAATGATTGACATTTTGGTTGCCATGGTAATGCTAATCTGTTACTTTGGGCACATATTTGGATTAATTCCTGAGATCACATCATCTTGCTTATTTTTTTTTTTTCTTCGATTTATTTTATCCTTGTCAACTTTGAGCTCTTCAGGAAAACAACACAACAATATTAATCATTTATGACCTTGTCACGCTTACATCAACTCAATTTCATTGATATTTCAAGAATTCCTGGTTCTTGGAATCACAATTACACAATCTCATCTCACTTCTCCAATATTCCTCGAATGACATCACAGTTAGGTTAGAAACCCTTGAAAATAAATATACTGGCAAGTCAAACTCTCCCTCCCTGGATCCCTGATGGTCAGTGCTGATCTTGGTGAACATTAAAACTGGTACTAAACTCCCCTTTTGGTAATTGATTGACCCACTGCCATAGGACAACGTTTTTGGACTTGTCCAAACTGGAAGAAATTGCAGGTATGACATTCTAAATAGATTTGAAATTGAAAACTTTGGACCAAATGGGGTAGAAAGCATTGTGATAAAATGAGAAATAGCTTTTGTCGATCAATTAATCCTTTTCTCACAATATTTTATTAAATATAATTCTTTGGGGCGTAAGAAAAGCAGGAATGTGTAGGAATAGATTTAAGTGCATACGTAGCCAATATTTTCGAAAGACATAAGGATTTTCAATGCTATTAGAGGTAGTTTGTCTAGCATCGAGCTCTTCATTCCAGTTCCTACCCCAAAACAAGGTCAATGCACTATGTCAAGCTCTCTTCAGTTGACTCTGGAATAAGCCAACTTTGGCAGGTAGTATAGACTAAGATCATCCAGCACATATCATAGTGTATATCACCTTATAATGTATTTCATGTCTATCTCGATATAAGTTCTGTTGCCGTAATGCTATCAACAAGGCGTGTTTTGTCTTCCATATCTAGATTAAACCAAAACAGACGGAGACGAAAACCAAATATGGTGTAACAGGAAACACTGTGCATGTGTTGTTTGATCTTATTCTATCCCCACACTATTCAATCTTTTTATAATCCCAAGGAAATGAGTTTGAGAAAGCATTGTGGAAAATGAAGAAATTGCTTCATTTTAAACAATGTCATCTACCTGTTTGACTTAGATCTTTAAAATTCCATCAACAGACAATTATCGTCTGCAACATCTTTAAGTTTGGATAAGTCTAAAATCTTGTTGTCAGGTAATGGGTTAAAGATAACTACAAACTTGTCATATTATTGAGCAGAACAAGACTTGTAGTCATTCAGTACCAGCAAATAGACACCAAGTTGAACACATCTTAACATTCCATCGTCAACGAGACGGGTCCAGAAAAATCCATCATACTTGAACACTTTAACTGTGACAATGTATTTGCCGTCTCTGTGAGCTTAGTCTTTGGGCTGCTTGGCGGACTTTCAGGTGGGGTTTCTGGTTCAATACCATTGGAATCATAAAAGTCTATGACCCCTAAACTGGGGGCACTTGAATTACTGTCTGTATCTTCTAAAGAAGTACTTCTTGACAATTCTGTCTTTTTATTGGTGGTATGTTTTCCCTTGTGACATGACCAACATGGCTGTAACAATTGTGGATCAATTAAAACTTCTCCATTCATGCCTTTGAAGATAATACCACAACATACTTGAGTCCTGAAAATATAGAGAAGAACCATTGCAATATGATTTTATGTAATTTACTAAAGTTTTTTGTTATGCGTGCACAGTTTGACATTAGTGTAATCGACTTATCTCTTAACCCAGTACCAGACAACATAATCGTAGACTTGTCAAATTTGGAAGGATTTGCCAATGACAACTAAAAGTTTATAAATTTTAATTTTCTTTCAAAATTCTAGGTAGAAACCATAGTGGAAAATAAAGAAATTGCTTGTTGCAAGCAATTTAAGCAATTTTCATGATGTTTTCCGAATCGTTTGTCTTGAGGGGTGTCAAAAAGCACTGTTGTGTGGGAATGGGTTAACCAATTAACCATTCAAAAATTTTTAGACCAGTCTTAATTGAAGAGTTGCAGATGACAATATTTAGAGATGTAATTTAAAAAGCCCATGTCTTTCTGAGGTAGAAAATATCTTGTAACATGCAATTTCTAAAATTTCCAGAATGTTTCCAAAGCTTATTTCTTATGGGGTGATAAAAGGCAGAATTGTGTGGGAAGGGGTTAGAAAATATATTCTTAATTTCTTCCATCTTCTGAATATCCTTATAACTAGAGTATACTGTATTATGAAATAAACAAAATCATTGCATAACAAGAATTGTTTGAAAGTTTGAGAACTACAAATGTCTACTCAATACTAATAGTACTTTTAGAAACTCAGCCTTAAGTGGTGATGTTAATCTCAACCCATTCCCACACAATTCTGCTATTTTACACTCCTCAAGAAAATAGATTGAGAAAACATTGTGGATAATGAAGAAATTGCTTGTTGCAAGCAATTTCTTCATTTTACACTTTGTTTTCCCAATTATTTTTTTTTGTGGGTTTCAAAAAGTGTCATTATTTGGGAATGTGTAAATGCCATGAATACCTTTGTGATTTTTAACAAAACTTGAAATCTTTACATCAGAAATTTAATCCTTGTCATACTGAACCCAGAATATTCCTGTTTTGGCAGGAGGTGTAGACAAAGATCAGTTTGCACATATGTGTTCTGGTTTTTATTCAGAGTTGTTTCCTAGCTATATTTTCAAAATAAATATTAATCCGCCCAATGATTTTAATGAGGATTTTAATCAGTGTGACAAGGGTCAATATTGGTCCTATATAATATCATATTGTTGTGATATTGGTTATTAAAGCTAAGTTGCGATAAAAAATCGAATCTGGCTAAAAATCATAGGCATAAAAGGGATTTACATGTTGCATGTTTAAGGTAGTTAAATTACACTACATTGAAATATAACCAGCCTGTGAACTTCTCCACAGTTACCTACTGACCTACAGGGTTAATCAATGTTTCACTTAATTTGACACATAGAATTTAAATCTTTCAACTTAAGTGTTCCAGCATGATTCATTTCATCTAATTTTCACAAGAAGCTAACAATAGCTTTAAGTTTTGATAGCCAGGTTAGCAACAATGATAGAATTAAGCAAATTAACCCCTTACCAGGTGACAAAATCTTAGACTGGTCCAAACTGAAAGGTTGATTGATTGAATGGGGTTTAACGCCGCTTTTAACAGTATTTCAGTCATATCGCGGCAGCTGGAGCACCTAACAATGGATTCCTGGTATTTCTCACAGCAGTACTACCACTACATCCTTTCCTAGTCTCCAGCTGCTATCCCACTTAGGTTCACAATTATCCATCCATTGGTGAGAGACAAATGACTTTAAAGTAAATGCCCATTACCAGGTGACAAATTCTTAGACTGGTCCAAACTCAAAGGAGTTGCTGACAATAATTTAAAGTTTATGAAATCTTAGACTTGTTCAGGGTTGTGAAACAAGCAAGTTCTCCATTTTATACAATGTTTTCCTAATTGTTTTTTTAAGGGGTGTCAAAAAGCATCATTGTGTTGGAATAGTTTAACCACGCTTACTAAAGGCTTTGATATTTCATGTGTGATACACTATGGAGGCTTGCTTTGCAGCCAAATTTCAAAACCTACTGTTGACTTTTGGAGTAAATGCCACTTTTAACAGTATTTCAATCATAATGACGCGGCTTGGATGGGGGGAGGATGGGCAAGAGGGAGACAATTAATTCCCTTTGTTCAATCATTTTGAAGAACTGTACAATCTTTACATGACAAATCTTCTTAAATTTCATTACGGTTGAAAGAGTCAAAAATTTGTGAAAAATGTTATACTGCACCAAAACCATCCTTTGTCATGTTCAGCTATATAGTATATATTCTAGTTGGAAAAGTGTTAAATTTCATTCATAAAAAAAACCAAAAAAAAAATGCAATCAGATATAAACAGGTGCCACACGTCTAGGTTACCAGTCTGAATATTCAATACCAAATATGGAAAATATATAAAATTAATCTCTCATTTTTTTCAGTGGGCTAGGTCAAAAATCAATCTCATTTAAACAAAGCAATCTATTTTCAATATCGCCGTTTTCCACTATGTCACCTATTTTTATCATAGCCCAAGATTTTCTAGAACATCATGACATATAGATACATGTTTTAGGACTCTTCATAAATGAATAAGGCACTTGTGACTCATTTCCACAAAACAAAATTTTAGACTTGTCCATATTGAAAAAAGTTGAAGATCAATAATACATTAAAGTTCTTTATCTTTCGGGGTAGAAAACACTATGGATATGGAAGGAATTGCTTGTAATAAGCAATTTCTTCATTTTCCGCAATGTTTTCCGAAGCTTTTTTTCTTGAGGGATGTAAAAAGGAAATCTGTTATAGGAATGGGTTAAACCAAACTTAGATTGATCTGTCTACCGTTGAAATTTGCATGGTTGTCTACTGTTGAATGTACATAGTTCACCAAGTTTGTAGGTGTGACTACTTTAATCAAATACAGATGATAAAGTTTCGACCCATTCTAATAAGAGATAACACAAAACATAAAGCAAGAGGGCTAAGATGATCTTGAACGGCCAACCTGATTTCGAATCTTCCTTTAAATTTACAAACCTAAATTACTGCATGAAGATTAAAGTGTCCAGGAATGTCACAATATTCAAAAGAGCTCCTCCTTTTGACAATACAATTATGTAACAATTTTGAGAAAGACTGGGTTAGGTGAGCAAAAAACTCAACAAAAAACTCAATCTTTTAGAGAAGTGTTTCCCATTCCAACATTTTTTATAAAAATGTAGGATTGTTTGGTTATGGGTTAAATACCAAAGTTTGAAAGATAACTTGCTATCTTTCCCACTTTTTGTCTAAATTTTTACCCCTACTTTTTGTCTAAATTTTTACCAGAACTTAGTTATATAAAAGAAAATGGTTTACTAAAACTGCGCTTTCCTTACTGTTACGGTGTATTTCCTATAGGTAAGGGGTGTTTCAATCCCCACTTGTTTTATGTATACATGTAATCAATAATTTCATAAAAAAAAATTAAATCATCCGACATGAACATACTGAGTTTCGACAAGCAATTTTGTTACAACGATTTAGAAGCAATTTTGTTGGAATAATTTAACCCTTGTCATGCTGAACCAAGAATATTCCGTTTTTGGCAGGAGGTGTAGATCAAGATTAGGCTGCACATAAGTGCAGTCTTATATTGGTCTACACCTCCTGCTTGTACTTTTCCTACCAGAGTTGTTTATGAAATTGATTTCTTACAGAAATATTGATTTTTGAACAACAAGTTCTATCAGTGCTTATTTCCCATGATTTTACAGGAATTCAGTAAGGTAGTTTTTACTATAGGGATGAGTGTATTTTTCACTGCAATTATTGGAGTATAAAGTGCAATTGCCTTAGCACATGGCAAATAACGCCCGTAGGGCGTTATGTTTAGGCCATGTGCTAAGGCAATTGCACTTTATACTCCAATAAACGCAGTGAAAAATACACTCGGCCCATATAATTGCAATACGTCTATTTTCAAATCCGAAACGGATAGAGAGATGAAAATAAAAACAAATAAACGAACTGTGGGCGGAGTTACTTTTTCTTTGACAGGCGTATGGATACATTGACACAGTTTATCGCTCAAGTCGTTGTAACGGCGGACATTTTATTTCGTCGCTTGGGTTTTTTTAAATGGAAATTCGAACATTCGTTGGATTTATTTGGAATTATTATGAGCAAATACCAACTTTAAACTTTGTAAATTATGATTTCTTGGTCGATAACAGTTAGAATTATGAATAGATACTTTGTAATAGACAAGAAATATAAACCTACCACATGGACACGATGCATGCTGATGTGGCGAAGCCGATTCGACATCTTGGATTTACGGCTAATAAAGGTGAGTTTTCGAAATCTTCATGTTTAAAACGAACATTATAATTGTTATAAGGACACTATTTGTTTATCTATTTATTGAAAATCCATGGGAGTATAAAGGAATTCGAGGAAATCAAAATTCAAAGGGTGATGACTATAAATAGTAACAAAACAAGTTGGGTATTTCTTGGAAATCCCTGACCTTGTTTTGTTTCTATTTTTGTCGAAAATAGTTCTGTCTTTTATCGAGGTATAAAGTGCAATTGATTTGATCACGTGATACGATTTGGGCCAATGAAAATACTCTATTTTGAAGTATTGCAATTAAAGCATGACAAGGGTTAAAAAGTAAGAGAAAAGTTAGATGATTGGGTGGTCTGTACATAAAATTCTCTCTAGCCGGTCATAATTTATCGCCATCCTATGTGTAATATGCTTCAATATGCAGTATTGAACATTCCAATCTATCTGCTTTTGATCACTAGGGACATATTATACCTGACAATCTATAACTTAAGTGATGACGGTCCATACTGATTGATATGTCCAATTATCAGAAAACAAAATTTTAGACTGATCCAAATTCAATGAAGCTGCAGACAACAATTTCATGTTGATAGAATTTTTATTTTTTTCGTCTTTTTGAATAAAAAAAATTGTGGATATTGGCTTGCTACAAGCAATTTCTTCATTTTCCACAATTTTTTTTTCAAAGCTATTTCCTAGAGGGGCTTTAAAAGGAGGGATTGTGCTTGAAACACCAGACAACAAAATTTTAGACTTGTCCAATTTGAATGAAGTTGTAGACAATTTTAGTTGATGAAACTTTAAAATTCTTCATATTTTGGGGTAGAAAACATTGTGAATAATAAAGAAATTGCTTGTAACAAGCCATTTTTTTCATTTTCCACAATGTTTTCCCAAGCTTATTTACTTAAGGGGCGTCAAAGTGCATCACTGTGTGGCAATGGGTAACCTAGCTAAAAATTTTAGTAGGTCTGCACTCTACTTCTTAACCCATTACCAGACGACAACATTTCTTCAGTGTGTCAAAAAGTTGGGTTTTGATGTAAGGGGTTTTATAATTTCTCCTTTTCTAAAAAGATTTTCTACTACATAGGATGATTTATATAAAAATTGCATCCAATTTTCATTGTTGTCTTCAACCTCTCCTTGGACCAGTCTAAATCTAAAACAAGAGCCCAGCCTACGGGTGCCTACGCTCGGCTATTGGGTGCTGGATAGAGGATAAAAATGCATCTAGTTATCCCCCTTGAAAGTATAGGTTGCTCTTTTGATAGTTAACAAGTGTGCCAAGATATCACAAAATATCAAAGTTTTTGCATGACGACTACAACACCAAGGCTATAGCAATACCTTGGATTTTCTTCGGAAACAGCCGAGCTTAAAAAACAGGAAAAGGTTAAAAAAGGCACTAAACCCCATTCAATTCATCCATCCATCAATCAATCAATCAATTGGCCAATCAATCAACCACTGATTCAGGGTATACATCAGTAAAAGTTAATTTTCTTTGGAAGTATTTAAGTTCAGAAAAGGAACAATTTATTGCATGCTCTTAAAATAACCAGAAAGGAATGCAGACAATCAATATGGCACTAGAAACAGTTCTTTGATTGTTTTACACAAAACCTGGTACCATGATGTCTACAGTACTGATCATTTACACAAACATCCACTTTAAACACCATAAAAAGACAAAATGCAAGACTGGCAGTAAATGAAAGAAATGTTATTGAGTCCTAAAGTCCCAAGAATATACTCTAGGATGGTAACAGCAGAGCTTCTAAAACTTAACCCTTCGCAATTTCTTGAAATTTTAGACTGGTCCAAATTGAAAGAGCCTGCAGATGAAAATTGGATTCAATTCAAAATGAAACCATTAAATGTGGTAGTAAATATTGTGGGAAAAGAAGAAATTGCTTTCTACAAGCAATTTCTTCTTTTTCGACAATGTTTTTTTCGATTAAAATATCCCTGCTACGTAAAATCCTGGGATTGTACAGCAAAGGTTTAAACTTCATTAGTCTGTCCGTCTGTCAATCCGTCCAAATTTGTCCACACAATTACTCCTACATTTATGGATGGATTTCAAAGTTACTTGGCACATTAATTCTCCTTCATGAGTAGATGTGCCATTTGAAAGAATTTTTTTGATAGTTCTAATGTCAAGGTCACAGCTCAATGCCAAACACTTAAAATTTGTTTGTCCAGACTATTACTCCTACATTTATGGATGGATTTCAAAATAAATTGGCACAAGTATTCTCCAATATGAGTAGATGTGCCATTTGAAAGAATTTTTGGATAGTTCTAATGTCAAGGTCACAGCTCAATGTCAAACACTTAAATTGTGCTTGTCTGAGGCATGATACTGAAAAAACTTTGCGGGCTGGACAGCAGTTGTCCTGTGACAACCATCTAGTTATTAACAATTTTGTCATTTTAACCTGGAGCTCAATAGTCATTTACAACAGTTGTGGATTATAAATGTAACATGAAACCTTTAATGTTCAGTCATATTTTGTAATAGTTACGTGGCAATGCCTCTTTATAATGGAACTCTCAATTTGTCCAAACTAAGTTTTCAGGATAGCACTCTATTATTGACACAATCTTAACCCAAGACAGCTAAATTGTAAGCTGATACAAATTGAAAGGATTTGCAGACGATAAAAGTTTATAGAGTTTACAATTTTTTAAATTTCTGGAAAGAAAACATAGTGTAAAATGAAGAAATTGCTTGTTACAGGCAATTTCTTTAGCTTACACAATGTTTTCTAGATTTGCTTTTCTTGAGGGGTGTCGAAAGGCGTCACTGTGTGGGAATAGGTTGAGCAGTCTTTTAAATCTCGATGTTGATTGATCAAAGTGAAAATGTGTCAGCATAATTATACCAAAGCTTAACAAATGATTAAGGGAATGTATTTAAACAAGCCTGTATTAGAAACAGCCTGTTTGTCTGTCCATCCATGTATTAGAAACAGCCTGTCTGTCTATTCACTCATTTGTCAAATATTCTAGATACATCCTGGTGTCAACTTTTTTCAATTGTACTGAAACTCAACACATGCATTGACCACCTATTGAAGTTACACTAAATACAAACTCAACCCACTACTGGACAGCAAAACTTTAGACTGCTCCAAATTGAAAGGAGTGACAATTTAAAGTTTTTATATTTTTTTTCAACTATCTGGGTAGAAAAAATTAGGTTAAATGAAGAAATTGCTTGATACAAGCGATTTCTGTATTTTACCCAATTTTTTCCAATGTTTTTTTTGAGGGGGTCAAAAAGCATGATTGTGTGGGAATGGGTTAAGCAATAATAACCTCCCTTTAGAGTGGGACTAGACTGAAGGGGTTGTTACGAGAATGATGTCAATTCGATTACATACAAAAATGTTCCCCACCATTATATCATTAATATTAAACCTGATGAACCCAGGAGATACCAAACCTATTCTTAACATCTGTCATTTCTTCCCTCCTATATCATATCTAAGTTCCAAGAATTGTTTGTGCATCTAAACCCATCCCAACATAATGATGCTTTTTGACACACCTCAAGAAAATCAATTTGGAAAAACATTAAGTTAAATGCAGAAATTGCTTGCAAGCACATTTCCAAAATGTTTTCTACCAGAAAGTTGAAAACTCTAAAATTTCAAAAATTGTCTTCTGCAAGACTTTCAATTGTTTTCTGTACAAGTCTTAAGTTTTGCTGACTGGTTCAAATTCAAAGATGTTGCAGACGACAACAGTTATCAGTAGTTGATGAAATCTTAAAATCTTTGCTTTTTCAGTAGAAAGCAATGTAGACAATGTTACAAGCAATTTTGCCATTTGCTACATTGTTTTCAACGGCCATTTTTGTGGAGCATCAAAAAGGGTGATTGTGCAAGAAAAGGGTTAATAATTCATGTTCACATAATAATCATAAGCAATATACAAGAGGCCCAGTGGGCCTTAACGGTCACCTGAGTAAAAGAGCACCAAGACAAGTGATTTTGTTTGAAAGAATTAGAAAAAGGTTTGGTTGAAATCCCCTCAGTAGTTCTTGAGAAGAAGATGAAAATGATTAAAAGTTACAAAAAATGACCCCCTTTTGGTCCCCATTTTAGGCACCCCTGACCTCCAGCCTTTTAATTTTCACAAATCTGTATAATCAGTACCCAATGATGCTTTTCACCAAGTTAGTTTGAAATTGGCTTAGTACTTCATCAGAAGAAGGTGAAAATATGAATTTTTTAACATGATGAACTTTGACCTCTGGGTGTGGCCCCTTACATGACCCCAGGGGCATGAATTTCACAATTTATAATATACCTGTCCTAGTTGTCATGCACACAAACAATTTTAAGCTCTGGCATAAACGGTTTATTAGAAGAAGATTTTTAAAGAAGTACCAAAAATTACCCCTTTTTGGCCCCTATTTGGGCCCTTTTGACCCCCAGAACCCCTATTTTCACAAACTTGAATTGGCATCCCCCAATGATGCTTTCTACTAAGTTTGGCTGAAATCCGCCCAATAGTTCTTGAGGAGAAGATGAAATATTTAAAAGTTACCAAAAATTACCCCCTTTTGGTCCCCATTTTAGGGCCCCCTGACCCCCTAGCCTTTTTATTTTCACAAATCTGAATAACCATTACCAAATGATGCTTTTCACCAAGTTTGTTTGAAATTGGCTTTGTACTTCATCAGAAGATGAAAATGTGAATTTTTTAACATGATGAACTTTGACCTCTGGGTGTGGCCCCATACATGACCCCAGGGGCATGAATTTCACAATTTATAATATACCTGTCCTAGTTGTCATGCACACAAAATATTTAAGCTCTGGCATAAATGGTTTATTAGAAGAAGATTTTTAAAGAAGTACCAAAAATTACCCCTTTTTGGCCCCTATTTGGGCCCCTTTGACCCCCAGAACCCCTATTTTCACAAACTTGAATTGGCATCCCCCAATGATGCTTTCTACCAAGTTTGGTTGAAATCCGCCCAATAGTTCTTGAGGAGAAGATGAAATATTTAAAAGTTACCAAAAATTACCCCCTTTTGGTCCCCATTTAAGGGCCCCCTGACCCCCTAGCCTTTTTATTTTCACAAATCTGAATAACCATTACCAAATGATGCTTTTCACCAAGTTAGTTTGAAATTGGCTTAGTACTTCATCAGAAGAAGGTGAAAATGTGAATTTTTTAACATGATGAACTTTGACCTCTGGGTGTGGCCCCATACATGACCCCAGGGGCATGAATTTCACAATTTATTATATACCTGTCCTAGTTGTCATGCACACAAACAATTTTAAGCTCTGGCATAAACGGTTTATTAGAAGAAGATTTTTAAAGAAGTACCAAAAATTACCCCTTTTTGGCCCCTATTTGGGCCCCTTAAACCCCCAGAACCCCTATTTTCACAAACTTGAATTGGCATCCCCCAATGATGCTTTCTACCAAGTTTGGTTGAAATCCGCCCAGTAGTTCTTGAGAAGAAGATGAAATATTTAAAAGTTACCAAAAATTACCCCCTTTTGGTCCCCATTTTAGGGCCCCCTGACCCCCCAGCCTTTTTATTTTCACAAATCCAAATAACCATTACCCAATGATGCTTTTCAACAAGTTTGTTTGAAATTGGCTTTGTACTTCATCAGAAGAAGATGAAAATGTGAATTTTTTAACATGATGAACTTTGACCTCTGGGTGGGGCCCCATACATGACCCCAGGGGCATGAATTTCACAATTTATAATATACCTGTCCTAGTTGTCATGCACACAAAATATTTAAGCTCTGGCATTAACGGTTTATTAGAAGAAGATTTTTAAAGAAGTACCAAAAATTACCCCTTTTTGGCCCCTATTTGGGCCCCTTTGACCCCCAGAACCCCTATTTTCACAAACTTGAATTGGCATCCCCCAATGATGCTTTCTACCAAGTTTGGTTGAAATCCGCCCAGTAGTTCTTGAGAAGAAGATGAAAATGTATAAAAGTTAACGGACGACGGACGACGCACGACGACGGACAAACGATGATTGCAATAGGTCACCATGACCATTCGGTCAGGTGACCTAAAAATGATAAAGATAACTGACTAATTGTGGCTGTCAATCAAAGAATCAAATAACCAATCAAATTATTTATTCAGCCTGAACCTGAGCTTTTAACTCAGACATTGGCCACCATTTAAAACCTTTTTTGATTGTTTGGAGACATCGCATCGTAACTACAGCTTATTCAAGCTGTAGTTACGATGTTTAACTCACCAACCATTCATTTTACTTTTTTGTTACATGATACTGGCCATAGAATTTTCAAAATAGCGCTGTTGAAAATCAGAGTGAAACTTCCTATCGGAGTTAATGGGCGGGTCTAGGGAATCAGTGGGCAGGGCCATAGATAGTTCAATTAGGATTCAATTATTGGTGATCAATGGAGGAAATACAATGTTCATTGTATCCTAATGCGGCCATGTCTAGTTTGATATGTAAATGAGAAGGAAATAAGACGATTGGTGGTGAATACGAATGTCACTGACCATGACAGCTCATTGACAGATGAGGAAAACCATACTAACTAACTTGTCTTTATTATATCCCGGCAAATTCCTTCAACACATTATAGAACTGATGTATTCAACCTAACACCTGTATTAGAATGCAATATTGACTTTCCAAGATTACTCTTATCTGTAATTTAACTTTGATAAGTGACCTTTAAGGTTGACCTTGACCTTTAAACCAACTGATACCTATTAGTGCAAGGAACCTATATCCCAAATATGAGCCATGTATCTTGAACAGGTTTAAAGTGTTTGTATACATTATTTTTTTGTTTTGTTAAGATTTGCAGACAGACAAAACATCCAATTGACAACAGTAAAACAATATACATCCGATCTTTCAATGCAAGGGCATTTGAATTTTAGACCATCCAAATTGAAAGAATTTTAAATGTATTCAATCTTGGAATTGTGTATCAAATGGAGTAGAAAAAGAAAATGCTTGTTATCAGTATTTTCTTCTTTTTCCAGAATGTTTTCCTCGGTTAATTTTCTTCAGCATATAAAAATACAGGATTGTGATGGAATGGGTTAAATGTCCACAGGTTTTTTCAATCAACAACAGTCTAACATTTTAACAATTTCCAACACAATCCAGCTTTTTTACCACTGAAAGAAAAAGCTTTGAAAAATATTGTGGACAATGAACGGATTGCTTGTGACAAGCAATTTTTTCAATGTCCACAATATTTTCCATCCTTAACCCTTTCCTGTTTTGCAAAATTTTAGACCCGTCCAAATTCAAAGGTTTTGCAAACGAAAATTTAAATTTGATTTTATTCGAAAAATAAGCATTTAGTAGGGTAGAAAATATTGTGAAAAAAGAATAAATTGCTTGTCACAAGCAATTTCTTTTTTTTCCACAATGTTTTCTCAATCATAAAATCACAAGGATGTAAAAACCAGGGATTAACCAGGAAAGGGTTAAAAGGTTAAGATTTCCTTATTTCCACCAACTTAAAATTGTTGTCTGCAACACATTTCAATTTGGATCAGTCTAAAATTTGGTCATTGGAAAGGGTTAAGAAATAATCCAGAGCCAAGTAGGATCAGCATACAATTGGACCAGTCTAAAAGTTTGCCGTGAAGTACCAGTATACTAACCTTTTCCAATAAGTGAGATCGAGGAATTGACTGATTTCTTCTTCTGTTTTCTTTTTACTGATATGTCTCGGTGTAGGGATTGGAGTGTTTTCTTCGGAGTCAGAGTCCTCGGATTCGTACATGTCTTGCGAAAACATGTCGGACTTATCGAGGCTGTCATCATACCCTGAAAATAAACGTCGCACAATGAAATATTTTGCAAGAATTTTGATCAAGGGTGATCAAAAGATCATTCCAAAAAACTGTGGGACACATGCCACAAAAAGCCATTTTTACAAATAGAGAAATGAAACCTAACATGTTCCTATAAATATTCAGTGCTACATGAAAGGGTGAAACACGTTTAAAGTGAATCTAATTAGGAAATTCTCGCGACAAAATTGGAACTTTGACGTCCCCTGATGGTATTTTCCGAATGATCGATCCACACCAAATATGGAAAAGTGATACCTTCATGCTGGCCATACATCAACAGCTAATTATCTGCAGATGACTTACTGGAATATTTATGGAGAAAAATTTGTGGATTCAATTTATCAAGGCTTCATTTACACATTTATTGTACTGATGGTTCAATTTAAAACTTTATATACGATGAATTTACCCCAGATTGTAATGCTGTTTGCATCTAGTAAACTAGTATTGCTCATGTCTCTCAAATAATTAATCTAGGAATCCTTCAGGAAAAGGAATTGTTTCGAACAGTAATTCCCATACACTTTGCCATCCAAGCTCTTTTTGACATACAATGACGCTTTTTTTTGCCCCTTAAGAAAATAGTTTCGGAAAACATTGTGAAAGTTGCTTGTAACAGATAATTTCTTCATTATCCACAACAAAGACAATGAGTATTTAAATTTCATCAACTCGAATTGTTGTCTGCAACTTCTTTCAATTTGGACTGGTCTAAAATTTTGTTATGTAACAAGGGGTTAAATGATAATTGCTCTCAAATTCATATAATTTGTATCGATATGAAATTTTGTTGGTCAGAACTTGGATAAAAGAATTCAATAAATAACAGTATTCTGATCTTGATCTTTTATAAGATATCAAAATCATTCCGACACGGGAACTGAAGGGTTATCGGGAGATATTGATGAATTCACTTCCCCTAGACTTGTGCCCTAGTATGGCTGACTGACGGTTTTTGTAAAGCAATACCGAGGAAACAGACAAATAATTGATCTGCAGACATTGGAATCGCTGGAATTGAGTGCATAGGAATGTGGCATGAAACTAGGTCAAAGTTTGCTCTCCAAAAAATAGAAGAGAACACTGTCCTATGTTAACCCTTTCCCACACAATGATGCCCCAAATGAAAAAAGCTTTGAAAAACATTGTGTAAAATAAATAAATTGCTTGTTACTAGCAATACATTCATTATCCACAATGTTTTCTACCCCAAAACGACAAAAATTGTCATCTGCAACATCTTGGAATTTAAACCAGTCTAAAGTTTTGTTGTATGGTAATGGGTTAAACTTGGAACGAAACATGCTAACAATCTGCAAGGAAGGTCTGTTTTTGTTTACTCTTGTCTACATGGTCACACACAAAAGGGAGAAGTGAAATTCCTATTCAGAATACCTGTATTTCAATCCTCAAGGTTGTGTGCACTTTTCAGAATCATCAGGCTAAATCCTTCCAGAAAACCAGATTTTAGATCAGTAACAATTGAATAAGGTATAAGAAAGCACTAAAGTGTAACACCCCCCCCCCCAATTTTTCCATTTCCAACAAAGTTTTCTCTACTTTCTATCCAATTTCAATTTATAATCAATTGTAAAACCAAACCCTAAAGAAAGGGCTTATCAAGTTCTTGTACACAAAACAGAGAAAACAAGGGAAATAGAGATTGGCAACAGACCTTTTTATACTTTATATGAATTAGATAAGTCCATATTTACTATTGTTAGTGTACACTATTATCTGTTTGTGTTAAATACAGCTGATATTGACTGTTGAAGAAGACCTTTCTACACTGAAAGGATTGAAAGTCAATCTGAAGGAAGGACAGAGGTCATGTAAGGTCAGATGCAAATGGTTGATGATTGCAGCGGTCACTGACCTGCAGGAACCTCATTTCAACTCCCTCGCCTGCAGCATCTGATTAACAGATATGCATTTCTTTCTGCAATACACAATTATCTAGACATGGCTGGATTAGAGTTTACAACATTAATGCATCAAAGTAAATAACATGCATTTGACCTGCAGTAAGGTTGTAAATCCTATATTTTTTTAGTTGGGTTAAGTTTTTATTGGGAGATCTACAAGAATGAATTTTTCTGCTTGTGAACTTTTACTCCAATCATCAACATAGCCAGCTAAGCAGCTAATTTAGAGTTTAATGACCGATACCTTTTCAATATCAGCACTTTGTTTCAATGACACTACTAACCCATTCCCACACAATACCATTTTAGACCCCCCCCCCCCCAAAAAAGGCTTGGAAAACATTGGGAAAAATGAAGCAATTGCTTCATTATTCACAATGTTTTCTATTTCAAAAGACATAGATATTTAAAGTTTAATCTACTTAAAATTGCTGTCTGCAATGTCTTCCAATTTGGGCCAATCTAAAGGGCTATTTGATAAAAAAACTATTGTCCTGCATGAGTCCCGACCTGCACTTACATACTGAGGCTGATTTTTCATAATTAACAAACAGTTTGAAGAGAGACAAGAGAACCATGATGGTCCTGTATGGCTCACCTGAATGTGTGAGTTCCAAGTTTTAACCCATTCCAACTTAATCCCTCCTTTTTACGCCCCTCAACAAAAAAGCTTTGGAAAACATTGTGGAAAATGAAGAAATTGCTTGGATCAAGCAATTTCTTCATTATCCACAAAGTTTTCTATCCCAAAAGACGAAAAAACTCAAAATTCCATCAACTTGAAATTGTCGTCTGCAGCTCCTTTCAATTTGGACTAGTCTAAAATTTTGCTGTGTTGGAATGGGTTAAAGATTTTATTCAATTTCTCTATGACATTTATGGAATCCAATGTTTAAAGAAGATTGGGCAAAATTGTGGTCGCTAGAGTGTTAACAAAGAAATTGTCATTAAGGCACCTTTTCCTGTGTTTTCCAACAGAACATTTCCATTTTCGATAGGATTCATCCTTGTGAATTACCAGCATTTTGGCCAAGTTCATTGAAGATTAAACCAAAACTGGGGCCTCTAGGGTACTTACAAGGAAATTGTCATTAAGGCCCCCTTTCCTGTGTTTCATGGAACTTTCCCTTCTCATTAGTTTTTATCCTTGTGCTCTGACAAACATATTATCCAAAGTTAATGAAGATTTAGCCATAATTGTGGACTCTGGAGAGGTAGCAAGGAAATTGTAATCAAGATCCCTTTTCCTATGTTTTCAAATGTAACTTTCCAATATCCAATAGGATTAATCGTTTTTGAACTGCCAAGCAATTTGAACAAGTTTATAAAAGATTGGGCCAAAATTGTGGCCCCTACAATGCTAACAAGGAAATTGTCATTAAGGCTCCTTTTCCAATGTTTTCCAAAAGAACCTTCCCGTTTTCAAAGGGTTTATCCTTGTGCCCAGACAAACTTTCTGGCCAAGTTTGATGAAGACCCAATGAGGTCCAGTGAAATTTGGATGAAATCCATCCATTGATTTTCAGAAGAAGATTTTCAAAGTTTTTGCCATATATGAGATCCGATCTTAATTCTTTGAAGGAGTCTGACAAAGGGTCATCAAATGATCATTCCTGTGAAATTAGGTTGAAATCCATCCATTGGTTACTGAGAAGAAGATTTTAAAAGGTTTCACTATATATATGAAAATTAGCCACGCCCATTAAAGCCATGTTTTTCATCCCATCAAAATTCTTTGAAGGAATCTGATAAAGGGTCACCTAAGGTTAATCTTTGTGAAATTTGGTTGAATTCTGTTTAGTACTTTCTGAGGAGAAGATTTTTCAAGTAAAAGTTTACAGACGGATGGATAGATGCACGCATGCATTGGCGCACAACGGACACAAGACCATGACAATGGCTCGCTGGCTTTCAGCCAGTGGAGCTAAAAAGCAAATTTTCTGTAGAACAAATTCAAATAATTTCCAAAACCTTTTGCTGCCTTTGTAAAATTTGTTACATTTTTTAACAAATGTTGTGTTTTTTGTAAAATGTGAATAAGAAATATAGTCTGCAGATTTTCCATTCAAGTGAAAATACGTCTGGTATAATGCAGTTGTACCTAGGAGGTCATTCATCACTAATTAGTCAGAAATCTATTCACAACTTAATATTCGAGATGCTAAAGGTGTTGATATATACATCATTTGCAATGGCATTGATCAATAATTAGACTATCATGGTAGCAAAAATCAAAACTGTCCTCTGAGGATGCTGTTTATGCAAATAGTAAAATGTTTATCTTTCTAAAAAGATTAATTTGATAAAGATTATCAGTATTTTTTGTATTTCAATTTACAATCACTACATGCCAGACTCACACCCTACCCTTGTGGTATTGTTTTTCAGACTAAGGTAGGTTAGAGCTCTGTTTGTAATATTAACAAGAGCACCGCCTATTGGTGCCTACGCTTAGCTATTGGGTGCTGGATAGTGGATAAAAGCACAAAATGCATCTATAGTTATCGAAGTTTTAGCACGACAACGACGACACCAAGGCTATTGCAATACCTGTGGTTTTCTCCGCAAAACAGCAGAGCTAATAAAATGAGGCTCATTAAAATCTGATGGTCCCTTTAAATTGGCTCTATCTGAGTTACAATCTTGGGATATACCAGATCCAAGTGAGCTCCTGTGTATGACCAATACCAAGCTCATAAATGTGTTGTGCATAATTACAGATGTGATCAGCCTGGACAGGATAAAATCATGCAGTCGAAAAACTGCCACCATTAATCCATTCCCACACAATGACACTTTTTAGTGCCCCTTAAAGAAAACAAGTGGAAAAATAAGCAATTGCTTCATTTTACCATGGTGATTTCTACCCAAAAAATTAGAAAAAAATCTAAAATTTCATAAACTTTTGAATTGTCAACAGCAACTTCTTTCAAGTTGGACCTGTCTAAAATTTTGTTGTCTGGTGACAGGTTAAATTAAGACAGCTACAACCACTGAACCACACCACTAACCCTAGGTTGAATACAAAAGAAACTCATTATCAAAGCTATCTAGAATGAATGAATATGTTTCATTATCTAGGAGCCCCCAAGAGAGTCTGTGTTGAAGAAGGCTTGATTCCAGGTTTCAATCAATACACATTCCCTGCCACAAATGTGTGTTAAATTTACATCTTGATGCTTTGATGATTGGCTCATTTAAAGCTTAAAAACTAATTTCGGCTCCCCTCGATACAAATTTTCATGCAATTTATCCACATACTTTTTATTGCTCTCTATCTGAATAGGGTATTGCTAAACCCGCTAAAGACGCTTTTGGATCCCCCCCCCCCCCCAGCAAATTCTTCATTACAATATTTTTTGCCTAATAATAAGATTTTAAAATGTACATCAACTTGAAATTTATGTCTGCAACATCTTTGAATTTCGAACAGTTTAGAATTTTGTTGTGTGGAAATGGGATAAGCTTGGAACCAGTGACAGGACCCGGTTATAAGCCATGGAACCAGACTCATTGATTTGGTTACTTTTCCATTAGGTTAGAACAAAGAAAGATGCCAGAGGGAGTTTTAGGTAGTTTACAAAAGATCAATGTCTGGTCTAATAAATAATGGAATAGTTAGGTATGTCTGGGTGAAGACAGCTACAAATAGCATACAACTGCTAAACATAGTATCAGGTATACAACATAGAAAGGGTAAAACCCTTAAGTTGTTGGGATCACTGGATCAATATCAACCCATATCATGCTGAATAAAATCCTCTATGAAATTGTGTTAAAATCAAAGGACTTAAAGCACAGAAAGAACTAATTTTTAGGTTGGTAATTATTAAGAAAATCAATGGTATAAACCATACTGGACAAGAAGGAGGTCTAGCCAAAGATCAGGCTGCACATTTGCCAAAATAGGAATATTCTGGTTCAGCACGACATGGGATAATATTACTATTTTCAATCACTTTATTTAATCCATTCTCGCAAAATGACACTTTTGGCCGCCCAAAACAAAAAGCTTTGGAAAAAATTGTGTAAATGAAGAAATTGCTTGTTATGCTGCAGACAATTTCAAGTTGGTGATTTTTAAAATGTTTGCCTTTACATTGTGATCATTGAAGAAATTGCTTCAAGTAATTTTTCTATTTTTTACAATGTTTTCCCAAAAATATTCTATAGGGGTTAAGAAGGGGGAATTGTGTTGGAATGGATTAATTCACGTAATCTTACCTTGTTGTATAGCCAGACAAAGAGGACCATATGAGTTATGATAAAGGCTATGTTATGTTCACAGAATAATTCAATTACATATTGGATGCACTATCATGCCAATACAAAAGATTTAGAAATATCATCATACAAAGTCTCTAAGTTTTTCAGTTCTCTGTTCTGTTCAAACAAAGATGTTTTATCTCAGAAAGTTGGTCAAGCGTGTCACTGACTATTTTGTTCAGCGGTCATTGACTTGCACAAGTTCACACAAAAAGAGGTCAAAATCATAGTGACATAGAGAAAATGGACCTGGATTTTATCAATAACAAAACATCTGGTACAAGCCATTAACAAACACTTGGCCTTGCTAAATAGCTTCACACTTTTTTATATTATATTTCAGCTTCTTTTTCCTTTTGTGTGTTTGTCATGTGTAGCAGATCTTTTGATGTAGAATTTTACTTCACATAGTTCGAAATTTACAGATTAAACTTTTGCTGCCTAATATGCATTTTTTCCATAAATTCATCTACAAGTTATGACAAATCTAGTTCAGTAAATTTGGTTGCCTTTTCCTAAGTAATATTTACTTGAATTTTTTTTCAACCTTGTCAATGGTAGATTGCTTTTCAAAGCCAGTTACAATCACATTAAAAAAGTTTTGTAAATGAAGTAATGTTAGTTGTTCAGAAACAAGTTACTGTGTTTATGTTAGCTCCTCTACCAATGGGACAAACAGAAAAGAAAAAAATATAGAATCATATGGAATTATCCTTTGTTGTCAATTTTGTAGGAGCAGACAGGTTAGAAATATAAGTCAGAAGAATTTCAGCCAATACAATCAGTGAAGATATGGCAAGCAATCTAATAATTAAAGAGATGTTACCATTATATGTGTTTGAATGAGTTCCTGGTTCATAGGGTTAGCATATATGACTGATTCCAATTTTTACCTAAGAACTTCAAAGTACCATTTAAGGAAATGTACAAAAAGATTGACAAAAGGTAACTGCTAGTTATTAGTATTGTCATGTACAGATGTAGATATTTTGAAACTGTAAATATCTCCCCAATGGTCTATCCTATATTGGTAGTGCTTATTAGAATATGCTCAACAAAAACATCCAATGGAATACAATTTTGTTTGAATATGGTTTAACACCGCTTTTAACAATTTTCTGTCATCGCAGTGGCTGGAGCTGCTAACAATGGATTCCTGGTATATCTCACATCAGTAAAACCATTACATTCTTTCCTAGCCTCGAGCTGCTATCCAACTTAGGTTTACGATTATCCACCCATTGGTGAGAGACAAGTGTCATAATAGATATGTGCCGCTGATGGAGATTGAACCAATGACACCCCATGATTTAGATTAGGAGTCCGATGCGCTACCAACTGTGCTATGACAGCAGCCCAAGAAATACAAATCTTTTATCATGTAACTAGAAATAAATGGGTTTTTTTTTCTTCAGAATTCTAGTTGGAAACATTATCTAAAATGAAGAAATTGCTTGCAATATCTTCATTTTACAGTGTTTCACTAATGAGTTTTTCTTGAGGAGCATTAAAAAGCATGTGGGAACGGGATAAGATTGAGACCAAAATTCCTACCTGACAATTCATCTGGAAGTGGACTAGGAATGGAAAAACTTTGTTGCTGCTGATGAGATGATGATGATCTTTTGTTTGTTTTTAATGGAGATTTATATTTCTGTGTGGAAGGACTGAGCTTGTTTTTGATCTTGAGTGTGGACTTGGTTCCTGGACCCGCTCTCGCATCTACAACCTGCAATAGAAACAATACAAATGGTAACAACCAGTTGTCAAATGGGTCATTTATTTGAGTTGGCTGTTCTACACATTACAATAAAGTATCTACAACATAGGGTTAGAGAGAAAAAACATCTAAACTGTCATCACTTCCTCTTTTCTAGAGGGATTTAACTACCGGTACATTGAGAAAGCCCTTAAAGACATTGTCAGAAAAGAATACCACATACTACATAGGAATTTCATGGAATTCACCCGATTCTTCACCGGAAATGTTCGCTAATCTTCAGCGTTAGATGTTATATGTACAGTCCTGAAAACTAAATTTTACTGACAATTTTGTTAATCTTTGTGACTGAGGTAGTTGTTTGAATGAATAGCAAAAGTTAAAATGCCATCACTGACAGACATGATTTAATGTAAACAAACCTTTAATTGTGGTGGGTCACAATTGAAAATATATTTTTTATTTCATGAATTGTAGGCTTACCACATAAAATTATTTTGATCTTATAATTTCAATTGTAATATTCATTTATGCATTTCAGCCTTGAGTATGTTTTTCTTTTTTTATTTTGTAGTATGTTTTTGGGGAAGATATGGCTTTAAGCATTTGAAATCTTTAAAATTCTTTGCAACTGCTAAAGCAGATCTTTCCTGATATATTTGAATTAAGTCATTTGAAGTAGAATTTAAAGATATTAATCCATACCCACACAATGAAACTTTTTGACACCCCTCAATATACTAGATGGTTGTTCCAGGACAAATGCAGACGAGCCAGCAAAGTTTTGTAGGCATCATGCTCAACAAACACAATTTTAGTGTTTGACCTTGAGCTTTAAATCCATCCATAAAATGTAGGAGTAATTGTCTGGACAAACACAATTTTAGTGCTTGACCTTGAGCTGTGACCTTGACATTAGAACTACCCCAAAAATTCTTTCAAATGGCACATCTACTAATGATGGAGAATAATTGTGCCAAGTTATTTTGAAATCCATCCAAAAATGTAGGAGTAATTGTCCGGACAAATTAGGACGGGCGGACAGGCAGACTAACTAACGTACTAACGGCTAACGCACCTACACCTACTTGTCATAGTGACAAGTATGTCTCACTCACCACAAGCGGGCTCGACAAAAAGCTTTGGAAAACAATTTCCTCAATGTCCACAATGTTTTCTACCTTATAAGGTAACAATGTTTTAAATTCCACCAACTTAAATTGTTGTCAGCATAATCTTTCATTTTGGCCTTAACCATCTTAGTCTTAAATTTTGTTGTTTAGGGATGGGTTAAATATGTCCCTTTGTCTATCTTCCCAAATGTGTATATAATTAAAATGAACCTAAATCAATGGAGAAGGAAATGTCGAAGTTAATTTCCATATTGAGAAGACTTAGTTTTAACATAGGTCACAGAATTTATTAACCTATTCCCACGAAATCCTGTTTATTTATGCATTGCAGAAAAATACTTCAACAAAACATTGGGAGAAAAGATGAATTGCCTGGTAGGGGTCTCAAATAGTGTCATAGTGCGGGAATGGGTTAAAGAAAAACAAATTTGTAATCTTTAAAACTCTTTCAATTAGGAGTAGTATAAAATTTTGTTTTCTTAGAATGAGTTTACTCATTCCCATACAATGACACATTTTTGCACCTCTAAAGAAAAAAGCTTTGAAAACATTGTGGAAAATGAAGAATTTGCAACAAAACCATTTCTCCATTTCAAGAATGTTTTCTATTCTAAACTGCTAAGACTAAGTGAGGAAAATGAAGAAATTGCCTGTATCAAGCAAATTTTCATTATCCATAAAGTATTACCCCAAAACACTGTGATTTTTAGAATAAAAACAATTAAAAAATTTGTGGCTGCAGTTTCTTTGAATTTTGACCCATTTAGTAATGTAAAGAGGGAGGGCTTGGAGAAATATACAGGAAAGACGTGCTCCTTTGAAGACTATTTTATTGAGAGTAAGGGAGAAGTTGTAAAATCAAGTTGATGAATCAGGTAGATCAATACTCTTTGATCTCTGTGTCACAATTATTCACCATTGATTATGGGTGAACCAGTTCAATATTGATCACTATAATATACATGTATAGGCTGGCTGGTTGTTTGATTACCCTTCAGGATGACTCTGTGGATCTACCATTGGTTGGTAATAAATTAAATCTTTCCAACTTAGTGACGTTTTGTATGCCCCTCATGAAAAACAATCCAGAAAACATTGTGTAAAAGAAGAAATTGCTTTTAGAAAGCATTTTCTTCATTTCAACAATGTTTTCTTGCCAGAAAGTTGAAAAAAATCTATATTTTCATAAACTTACAATTGTCTTCTGCAAGCCCTTTCAGTTTGGACCAGTATATAATATTGATGTCTGGTAATTGGTTAAACCATTCCCACACAGTGACACTTTTTGACGCCCCTCAAGATAAATACCATTATTTCGAGGAAATAGCTTGAAATAAGCAGCAAACCAGAAAGTTTGAAAGTCTGTAACTCCTTTCAACTTGGACCAATCTAAAATGTATTAGTCTGGGAATGGCTTACATCACAGAAAATATTAATAAACTACACCCAACATTTTCTTGTATCAGATTCAGGTATTAATTTGGGCAAAACATTGTGAAAAAGCTATTTTTAAAAGCTATTTTCACAAGTAATGTTTTCTTTTTCACATCATTCTGTATTCCAAACTTCAAGAAAGGAATCTTTTATGGGGCTCCATTTCCCTACCAGGTACATTCTGTGACACTAATTTTTCCTTTCACATTCTTCCCACATTCTTTGAGTCAATCCATTTCCACACAATCCATGCTTCTTTTATGTCCCTCAAGAAAAAAACAACAAAAAACAAAGAGGGAATAAAAAAAAAAATATTTGTCACAAGCAATTTCTTCTTTGTCCCAAAATACCAATTTTTTTAAAATTTCATCAACTACAAATTGTGGTCTGTATCTTCTTTGAATTTGGATCACACTAAAATATTGCTGTCTGGTAATGGGTTAAGGCTTGAACAATTAAGCTAAGATGAATTTCAATAATAACCACTTTTCTCAGATTATCAAAACAATGACTGATGATGTCAGTAAACTTCAACAATCTCTCATCTATCTTAGTATTCTTTGTTCTATTTTCAACCTCAATAAAGCAAAAATGAATTATAATAAGAAACCTATGACTGATCAGACTAATATTGACCCATTAAAAGACAGCAAATCCTTTGACTGGTCCAAATATAAAGGAGCTTCAGATGACAAAGGTTTATGAAATCTAAGATTTTTTTCATCTTTTTGGGTAGAAACTATTGTGAACCAATTAACCTATTCCCACATGCCAAGTTTTAGACTGGTCCAAATCAAAAGGAGTTGCAGACAACAATTTAGAGTTTTTAGAAATTTCATATTTTTTAAACTTTCTGGGTAGAAATCATTGTGGAAAATGAAGATATTTCTTGTCACAAGCAATTTCTTCATGTACCACAATGTTTTTTCGATAGCTTTTCTAGGGGACGTCAAAAAGCATCATTGTGTGGGAATGGGTTAAGAAATTGCTTGTAACAAGCAATTCCTTCTTTTTCACACAATGTTTTCCTAATTGTTTTTTCTTGTGGAAATGGGTTAAGATAGTCTAAAAAAAAAAATTGTGTAAGGAGAGGGCATGCCATAAGATCTACTTTAGTTTTACTGATGATGGTTCAATCTGCCAAATGTCAGTTTCAAAATAGGCTAGAATCCTGTTTCTTTAAGTGTACGGCATGTCAGACAAATTGTACAATTTTGACTGGTATGTAAAATATTTTCATTAATGGTAAAGTGTTCCTGTGTTATTAGTAGTGATCCATAAATTGAGCTTATAGCCACTGGCTTTGGTAGCCAGATTGATATGTCAATCAAACACCCATGTCAGTGCTGTGGGTGTAGCTAGTATTAGATCCATCCATTTGGATGACAGACAATGGGCAATTTTTTACTTTTCATTAATCCTAAACAGATGATGTGGAATTATTTACACTTGAATTGGCTAGGTCAATAACATCTATATCGTACATTTTACTAACTCTATTTTGTTACCAACTGACAAAATAACAAGTGATGAACTTATTAAATAGAGACCATTTATAGCATTTTGTGTGTGTTCAAATATCATTTGTGGGTAGGGATAGAACATTTAAACTTGTCCGTCATTAGTATTAATTGTGGCAATATTGATCTGGGGTCATGGATAGTTAAAACTGGACTATTACCTAACAGCTGTGTAACTCAAATAATCCTATGTGTTAAGTTCATGGCCTAGTTTCACAGTACTATTACCCGTATTTATTTATTTTTCTTTATTCTTGCTTATATAATTCATGTTACACTCGGTAACCAAAAATAGACATTTTTTGTTCACATCAAAAAGGATTCTGATATTATTCAACATGATTTCGCCAACAAAACATCGCAGGAAAATAAATTCTGTTTAACACATTCCACGTTGTTTTCCAATTTATCAAATTTGGTAGGATCAATTGGTAGGTGTCAGTCTTAATAATATTCAACAACACTTTTAATGCTCCACTTATCTATAAGCTGTAATGATTTTAGTATAATTAGATCATGTTAACCCTTGTCATGCTGAACCCAGAATATTCTTGTTTTTGCAGGGGGTAAAGACAAAGATCAGCCTGCACAGATGTGCAGCCTGATCTTAGTCTTTACCACCTGCTCGTCAGAGTTGTTAACATGATGATTTTTTAAAATGAATATCAACCAAAAAACTACTGCTTCAAGTGCTTTTAGCCTTTTGATATAATGCAGCTCTATTGTGGATTTTATTCTGCATGACAATGATAAAAAAGTTTTGGGGTCTTTCATCATTATATCCTGAAGTAAGCTGTGAATGTTTCGTGTATGTTAGGATTAAGGAAATTGCTTCAGCTTCAAAGGAGAAAGCTGACATTTACCCAAATAAGTATATAAGGCAAGTGTAAACAATTAACCCATCACCAGACCAGAATATTTTACACTTCTCTAAAATGAAAGAAGTTGCAGACAACTGTTTCAACATTGGATTTGTTAGATATATCCCTGTCTTTCTGGACAGAAAACAATGTTGTAAATGCAGCAATTGCTTGGAACGCGTAATTTCTTCAGTTTTCAAAATTGTTTTCCTGAACCATTTTTTGCGAGGCACTGAAATGCAGTTTTGTGTGGGAAAGGGTTAACTGTAGACCAGAGGTAAAGGTCAAACATGCATGTACCTGTAATTGAACACTCAGATCATTTGTATAAAGCATGTCATGAATGACCTAAGGATTGACCAGCACTGACCAGTATTGACCATTTGGCCTGATGTGTATTGGTTCAAGAGTTCAAAGACCTCTCAGTGTATGTTGGTCAGATACCTTGACCATTGGTCAGTTACTCTATCCAACTATAAAAATTGTCATTTTTCATGTTTTTTTTTCAAATGTTGGCTTAACTCGATTAATTCTTACAAGAGCCTAGCATTCAAATGTCTTGACAACAATAGTCCTTAAATTTGGTAAATGATGTAGATTATTTTTGTTTATCAATTCTTTTAAAATACTTTGTATAACACATTGGTTGAGCACTTGTCTTTAAACCTGAAGATCACAGGTTTTAGCCCTGGGCTGACCAAAATAACAAACTGACTGCCTTTTGGATGAGACCCTTAACTATTGCCAATTTGATGTTACTTTACAATAAGCATGTTAAACCATTACCACACTAGAAAATTTTAGACTGGTCCAAATTGAGAGAAGCTGCAAACAACAATTTCAAATAGATGAAATCTTAAAAATCTTTTTTCTTTTGGGCCAGAAAACATTGTGGTAGTTTCATCCTTTATCCCTGCACTATCCCTGTAACAACTAACTATCTTCTGGAAGCCAAGCTAATATGGGTATGTTCAATGGTAGAGACAATAAATAAACAGAAATACACATCTTTGTCAAACTATAACACTATCATATTTTAACTCATTCCCACACAATCCCTCCTTTTTACGCCCTCAAGAAAAAAGCTTTGGAAAACATTGAGGAAAATGAAGAAATCGCTTGTAACAAGCAATTTATTCATTGTCCACCATGTTTTCTATCAAAAATGACCAAAAAAATTCTAATTTGATGACCAACTTGTAATTGTTGTCTGCAGCATCTTTGAATTAGGACCAGTCTAAAATTTTGTGAAGGAATGGGTTTATTTTCTTTAAAATACTTTTAGATTTGATCTTTATTGAGGTTGGTGGCTTTTTATACAATCCTATCTATGTAGGGTATATTACTTGTAGAGACAGAAATGTGAGCCCTGCATGTTAAAGACACATCATTAACCTTACATAACATAGCCTGTCTAGACAGCACTACATCCCCCTCTCACACGCTCAACAGGTGATAGCAAAAAACGTACAATATACTCAGACACAAATATCTGCAACATGGCAACACCAGAAATAAACAGGGCCATCAAATACAGCAGATGAATCTGGTACAAGTACACGTCAACTTGTTGATCAAAGAATACGAGACACATGAAACATGCCATCTCATCTTTGTCTACATCTTCTAGGTGTCTTTTTATTCAGTAGGAAGACAAATAAAATGTTAGCTGTACGAGGTGATGAGCCACCAGGAATGACACTGTAGCATGTTTCTACAAACTAGGCAAGTAGTACACAAACCCTAGGAAGATTGATATAGGTCTGACTCAAAAAAGGGTTGGCCTAAGTAAATAACAAGGTTAGGTTGCCCTCAGATATCTAAAATTATCTGACCTAAAATTTGAAGTATGTGCATCCCTTCTCATGGTGACAACTTTCCCTCATTCTGTCTTACCCATTCCCACATGATCCCACTTTTGTACACCCCTCAAGAAAAGCACTTAAGAAAAACATTGTTGACAATGAAGAAATTGCTCTTTACAAGCAATTGCTTCATTGTCCACAACATTTTCTAATCCAAAAGACCAGGATTTTTTTTTCTTTTTTGAAATTTCACAAACTAATAATTGTTGTCTGTAACCTCTTGGAATATGGTGCGTTCCAAAATTCTATCGACTTGTAATGGGTTGACTAGTAGAAAAGATGTCTTTTAGATAGAGAACTCCTACAGAGCCATGGTTTAGCTTCTGCCATGTTTCAGTTTGAGAGTTTAGGGTAGTAAGTTACAAAGGCAGATTAGGATGGAGTCTGCATTTTGGTTGATGAAATTGATTTTTTGTCTTTTTTTGGGAAGAAAATCTGTATTGAAATGATAGTTTGAACGTGATTAAGCACCACTTTTAACAGTATTTCAATCATATAGCGGATTCTTGGTATTTCTCACACCAGTACTTCCACTACATGCTTTCCTAGCCTCCAGCTGCTATCCTGTACTGAAAGTTTCCCCCACTAAGTTTTTATCTTGATGGGTTTAAAAAAGCTTGGGATGGGTTAAGGGTCAAGTAGAACACTCCCTGCTTTGGGAGAGGTAACTGTGTGGGTGTTATATAAAATGTCTCTGATTCAATAATTTAAAGTATAAGTAATCAACCCAGCTTTAGATAACAGTATATCATTTAGCAATATACCATACTTAATATTAACCCTTGTCATGCTGATTCCCATCCATTCCTGTTTTGGCAGGAGGTATAGACAAATATATCAACAAAGTGCCAATAACATGAATCATTTGATCATTTCAAGGACACTAAGTTACAAAAATGTCAGAGGGAAAAGATTGGAAAAGGAAGATTGTGTACTATCAAAGGTGCATAATAACATTTATAGAACTAGGTCACTGGATGTGTACAAAGTGGGTTAGTTTGTTTAACCCATTCCCACACAGTGACGCTTTTGGATGCCCCTCAAGAAAAACAATAGCTAAAACATTGAGTAAAATGAAGAAATTGCTTGTAACAAGCAATTTCTTCATTTTACACAATGTTTTCTCTCCAATAAAATAAAGAAACCCAATATTTCATTAAATTGAAATCGTTGTCTGCATCTCCTTTCAATTTGGACCAGTTTAAAATTTTTCTGTCTGGTAATGGGTTAATTGCACTAAAATTTTAATCTACAAATAAATAAGGATATCAAAAACCCTGAAATTTGAATTGAAATAAGGTGGCATTGGTATGAATTTACTTTTCCAAACTTTAGGAATATTATTGCGGTTATTTGCCTCTCTTTTTCAGCTCCCGCATTGAAAGATTGGGGAAATATTGTTTTACTGTTGTCTGTCTGCCTGTCCATCATTCAGTCTTTCCTTCTGTCAGTCTGTCTGTCTGTCTGCAAAACTTAACCAAAAAACATAAAATTGCCAATTACTAACAGCCTATTCAAGATACAATGCTCATATTTGGCATGATGATACAATCTCCATCAAGTCAACAACACTTTTCACAGTGAAGTCCTGTTGTGGGGGCATTGAGTTTTACAAACACATCTTGATTCTTTCATTGACATGCTACCTGAATGAAGTATTAAGATCTTTGTCTTTTGGGGTAGAAAACATTGTGGAAAATGAAGAAATTACTTGTAACAGGTAATTTCTTCATTTTCCACAATGTTTTCCAAAACTTTTTTTTTATTGAGGGGAATCAAAAATGAGGATTGTGTGGGAACAGGTTAAAGCATAGGAACAGAAGATGAGTTGAAATTGTTCATAACTCTTTCAAGAAAAATTTTGCTTTCTTACACACCTCAAAATAAATTGTATACAGGGAAATCTTTGCAGGTTATGAAGAAATTGCTTGTAACAAGATAACAATTTATACTTTTTCCACTTTGACAAAAAATTTAGAATTTCATCAACTTTGAGTTGTCGTCTGTAACTATTTTTAATTTGGATCAATTGTTGTCAAGTAATAGGTTAAATGTAAATGACACAGCCATATCAGTGCATTATTGTAATTTAACTTAACAATGACTTTCAATAATCGATAAAAACAGGTGATCGGGTACATACAGTAATAATGATATCAGCATGTCAAAATACACGTTCTATAAAAAATTATTATGTCATGATGGACCCTTTACCAATCACATTTTACATAATGTCATTTCTGAATTCGGTTAGATGTTAGCCCTGGTCATGCTGATCCAAGAATATTCCTGTTTGGGCAGGAGGTATAGATAAAGATCAGTGCAATCTGATCTTGGTCTACACATCAAGATTGAGAAAAGTTTAAATAATCAATTTCAAAAGAAATATTGACCCTCAATAAGACTTTCCACTGCTATCAATCCTTTGAATATAAAGCCATTCTGAATAAGATTTTAAGTCAGAATGACTTACCAGACTAGGGTTAAGAACTTGATTTGAAACAAGAAAGAAGACCAATGAGTCAGAGAATGGAACATTTTCAGAGGAGAATTGTGTTTATTCAAATTTCTAAAATAAGAATTTGAAATATTGGAGGACTTTTGTAATATAATCTCGGCCTTTTCTCCTGTTTCTACAATGTTTCTTCTTAGTGATCGTATAGTGGATAAATTAACAATAACTCCAAACTTTTGTTTACATCATACAATATTTATTTCTTCTAAACTACTCTGGGAGCATAAGCCCCAAATATTCCTATACGTGATCTATCCCATTTCAAACTCCCGGCTCTCCCCCCCCCCCGTCTTGCGCATTTGCTTCCCTATTTATATGGGACCAAAATACTATATCAACAAATCAAATATCTTGTTTCGCATCTTCCTCACAAAAATGTTAATTCAAGAAAGTATGGACAGCAGATGGGCGTGTTTATCTTCGACCCATCAACATAATATTTAGTATTGATTTCATGGATTCGGACCGTGGCCACTCTACTAATTTCTTCATGAAGAAATATCTGAGCTTCCACAATAGGCTCGAATCATGCATTATGTTACACTTTAACCCAACACAATGATGCTTTTGACATTCCCAAGAAAAACAATTCGGGAAATTGTTTGTAAAATGAAGAAATTGATTGGTATAAATCATTTCAATTTTTTTTATGAACTTTAAATTAACTTTCAATTTGGACCAGTCTCAAATCTTGTCATCTGGTAATGGATTTAAGAACACTACTGTGTATTTTAAGTATTAGGGAACTTTAACCCATACAATGACACTTCTTAACGCACCTCAATAGGAAAGCTTTGGAAAACATTGCAGAAAATGAAGAAATTGCTTATCACAAGCTTTTTCTTCATTATCTATAATGTTCTCTACCCCAGTGGACAAGTATTTTAAAGATTTCACCAACTTTAAATTGTCGTCTGCTACTTCTTTGAATTTGGACTTGTCTAAAATTTCATCATGTGGGAATATGTTAAGTCATGTATAAAGCTTCTCTTTAATATAATCCATATGTCCAGCAATGAAGTGTGATTATCAAAGAATAAAGCTCATTATCTGTGCAAATGAATGCAGGTCTGGTTTAGATTATTGTAGATCATTCACACTTTCATGGTTAATCTAATAGCACACAGTTTCACCAGCTAGGATTGGTACTTACTACTACAAAACTACTACTAGAACAAAGAAACAATAGTAAAATTGTTGACCAGAATACGAATAGAATTATTGATTTATGTTTTAACCCTTTCCTGTTCCATCCCTGGTATTACATTCCTGTAAATTTATAATTGAGAAAATAATGTAGAAAAAGAAGAAGTTGCTTTTGACAAGCAATTTCTTCTTTTTCTTCTTGCTGAATGGTTATTTTTCAAACTTGACCAAAATTAAATCATTGCCTGCAAAACCTTTGAATTTGGACTGGTCTAAAATTTTGCAAAATAGGAAAGAGTGAAGGTTTAGCTTCAACACTTAGAGTCTCCAAAAATAACATGGAGATAACACATTCCAACAATGAAGAAATAGATTGTACACAATGTTTTCTACACCTTAAAGTGGATGTAAGCAACTTTTACAATTTGGACCAGTCTAGAATTTTGTTGTCTAGTAATGGGATAATTGATCAAGTTTTAGAAATCCAGATAAGGGGAGGGGAGGGGGCTGCACTGTGCTGTTAATTATTTCTGGTCAAGATAAGGTTTGAAAGCTGTGTGGGCCGACCATCTGTAAGTGTTGCCATATACTATGTGCACACTGCTCTCATTATAATGATTGATTACAGATCCAGATTACCCACAGACATTCTGTACTCATATAATCTAACCTAATAACCTTTTCAACTACACATGGCCCCGCAGATGATGGGGGGGGGGGGGGGGGGGGGGGGAAAGATGCATCTCACTTTCTGGCAGCTGGACACTTCTATAGCTCTTTAATGTACAATATCTTCATTCATTACCAGAAGACAAAATTGTGCCTGGTCCAAATTTAAGGAAGTTGCAGACCACAATTCAAGTTCATGAAATTAAAATATTTTGATCCATCAAGGAAACAATTTGTTTAGAATAAATGTGTTTATGAAACACCACACCCCCATACCTGCATCAAAAAGATGACCTTGATAATGGACTTTGACCTTGCTGGATAACTTTGACCTTACAAACAACTGATGTCTATCAATGCAAGGAACCTATGTCCTCAAAAAGAGCCATCTGTCTTCAACAGTATTGGAAACACAGCAAAAAATTAAAGGTTTTGCTTTAACTTGGCCTTGATAAGTGATCTTGACCTTGAGGAATGAACTAGACCTTACAACCTATTGATGACTATCAATCATGAAAGGATCCCGTGTCCAAAATAAGAGCTATGTATCTTCAATGGCAATTGAATAATATCAAAATGTTATTTTTTTGCTAAAATTGACTGCTCACAGACAGATGGACAAACAAAAGGACATCTGTATAACAGTAAACTCCTGATCTTATTGTTGTGGGGGCATAAAATAAGGTCTATAGGAGGAAAAAGATATGAGACAGCAATGTGTAAATTTTCTTGAGCCAGTCGAGATCAGGGAATGTGTGGTTATGGACCATAAAAACCTTGTGAAAAAATCTAGTAATTGCTTGTCATAAAATTGACCAGACAAAAGTTTCATAGATATTACAATAACTACAGTTTTCTGTGTAGAAGACTGAGTATGTTCATGTCAAGTTTTGTGCCAGCATTTAATAATTTAAATGAGTTATGACCGAGTAAGTGCACACTGCCCTTCAAGTTTGACCTATATATCACCGATAGCAATCTGGGCATTCTTCACATTCCAAGTCAACCTAATACCCTAATGTGTCATGTCAATCTTTAATCCTAAAGACGATCAATGAGCTATGTAAAAACCTGTGTAACTCCATTGTGATCTCTCAATGGCTCACCATTTGTTCACAGGTCTTATCCTGTCTGTTCAACCATTCATCCCATTCCCACTAATCAACTAAAAATTATTGTTTGCAACTTCTTTCAATTTGGATAAGTCTAAAATGTTGTACTCTAGTAATGGGTAAACCCATTACCAGACAACAACATTTTAGACTGGTCCATATTCAAAGCATTTTTAGTTCATGAAGTTTTAAAAATCTTTATCTCTTTGGGCAAAAAACATTTTGGATATTGAAGAAATTGCTTGTACATATAACAAGCAATTTCCTTTTCCACTGTGTTTTCAAAACCTTTTTAGTCGAGAGGTGTCAAAGAGCAGTATCGTTTGGGAATGGATTACACACTGATTGCTACTGTAACATAGTAGAGGCTGTAACATAGTCTCAGGCATTGAGTGCAGACCATTGTCTCTAAATAACATCTTCTGACAGCCTCTTTACTGCTCTTGTGAGGGCAGTTTGAACCTTTTTCTGTTAACTCATTCCCACACAGTAAAATTTAGACTGGTCTAAATTGAAAGAATCTGCAGACAACTATTTCAAGTTGATGGAATTTCATTTTTTTTTATTATTTTTTAACATTGTGGATAATAAAAAAATTGCTTGATACTTGCTAAAAGCAATTTCTTCATTTTTCACATTATTTTCTACCCAAAAAGAAAATGACCTCTGAATTATCTTTGAATTTCACAAACTTACAATTATTGTCTGCAAATTCTTTGTCTTAATATTTATGTAGGGGAATGGGTTATTTAAATAAAATTGAGTTGTATTGGCCTTGCACGACTTACAAAGAAAATACCCGCCACTTTTCTGTTATCCTTGAATCTAACACAGCATGCCATTACTGTATGTGTGTGTATATTTCTGCATATTTAATGTAGGTTACTGGGTCATAATAATCCTGGAGTCGTACAGGATTTCACATCATAACAAACTCAATTTGGGGAGGGCTTTCAAGATACGATCAAATTACAACCCTTTATAACTTGTAACTAATTATCTTTTACAATTGACAAATTTAACTTGAGATTGCAGGTAAATAAAATTTTAAGATAGAATTTGACTGAATTTAAATAGTAAATTATTTTTGGCTCATTAAAATAAGTCAACAAGAGTTCATTTATTGCATACATAACAAGAGCAATACAAAGGTTAAATGTTTGACTCTTTTCAGTGTCTATACAATCTATAGATGTACAAATCATAGTGAGGGATCAAAGGTCACTGTATAGACAAAATTGACTTTTGATCTCTCAAAATAACTTGTATATCTATACATTCAGAACAGTACTTTATCTTTGATTATCAAAATATATATAATACTTTTGTTATAAATAAAATTCATGGTGTATCCAATTATAATTTGATTTCAAAAGCTCAGAATTTTGTTTAAAACATGTGATTTTTTCAATTTTATATAGAAATATATTTTTACAGACTGCATGCATAAGTTTTTTTCCGCAAAGAAAGCAACTTTAACAGAGCTGGTGTATAAAACTTTATTTGAATAGAAAAGCATAATTTGCATTTTTCTACTTCTATTTTGGGGGACTGAATAATCATCATACATTGGGTTACTCTCTATCTTTTCATGATTTCCATTTTCATTTGAAGACACAGGAAGGACACAGCTTCTTCAATGTCTTTTGAGAAAAAAAAGAAAAAAAGCACAGTGATAAGTACCGCATCACAAAAACACTGAAGTAAGTCACCTATAATGTATGCTCATGAAAATTGATGATCTTGCTGGAAAGAATGTGCTACTCTGCAGGTTTCTGCAGAGTCCCAGATACCAGGAACATAATGTTGTTGTCGTTCTAAAATGTCGTAGCTTCAGCTTGAATAAAGCTGTAGTTACAACGTTTTAGAAGGACAACGACGATAAACTGTTTGCAACTTTTCCTGAAGTTCAAAAGGAATCAATGTATTTAGCCATTACAAACATGAAGCTGTTGATAAATCTTAAACAAAAGAAGAGGACTAAAATTACCCTTAATCACTCACCTGAGAAATATTCCTTTTAAGTCTGATAAGCATTAACCTGCCATACCCATTTTTTTGGCAAATGAAAATTCCATTTGTGGCCAAGTGGTTTTTAAAGAATCATTTCATGAATTCACCAGGTCTGATAACCCCAACTTGTCACACTCCTACTTTTACTCAAATCAAAATTCTATGAAGAAGTTTTGAAAAAGGTGAAAGGTCAACAAAGGAGGATTCTTGTAAAGTTTGGTAGAAACCAGCCAAAAGGTTTAGGAGGAAGTAGTTTTAAAGAAAATGTTGACAATGCACAAAAGATACTGAGTGTACCTAAAAACTGCCCCCAAGCTCAGGTGAGCTAAAATAAAGTGAACAAGACTAGTCAAGACTCTATATCAGAACAAAATGCTGTGGAAAAAGGGGGAAATCCTATGTAACTAAAAGCAGTTTGTCTTTCTAAGCATTCCCACATTCAGGGCCGTGAAAAGGAAACACAAGGTTAGTATCTAATTTGGAATTGGAGAATGAATAAATTATTGGTTGTAAATCAATTTCTATTTTCTGTTTTGACAAGTTTTTGAGAATCTTTAACAATTTTAATTCTTTAACTAATAAGAATATATAAAACAGTTTACAGATAAGACAAGCCTACAAAATATCTTATTTCAACCCTTTTCCAGACAACAAGAATTCTACACTGGTCAAAATTGAAAGATGTTGCAGACTACAATTTCAAGTCTGTGATACTTTAAAAATCTTTGTCTTTGTGAAATTTGTGGGCTAAAAAATTTGTGGGACATGAAGAAATTGCTTATCATAAGCAATTTCTTCATTTCTTAAAACGTTTTTCAAAGCTGTTTTCTTGAGGGGCTGTCACAAGACAGAATTGTGTTGGAGAGGGTTAACATTGTGGTTTATAACTTGAAATTTACATGTAATTTACATGATCAAAGTAAAACCAGCAAGGCAATTAATTTCACAAGTATGGGCAGCTGATTAGACCTTGAAATGACCCCATAAACTTGGAGAAAAAGGCGGTCATTCACCCAGTTTTTCCATCTGCTATAACTAAGCCGAGGTGAACTGACCAAAGGTTCATATGAGTTCAACAGCATCCGTTCTACAAGGCAGTTAAAACGGCAATCTGGGCTTGACAGTAGATGCTCTTATTTTATTTAAACCTTCAAGAATTTGATTGGTTTACCCATAACTAGATGACAATACTATAGATTTAAGATTTGTCCAAATGGAAAGAAGTAGCATATGATATTTCAAATTGTGCTAAAATTGGAAGATAATTGCAGATAATCACTTCATTTCTCCTTTCCCACAAAATTTTCCATGATGAATTCCTCCAGAGTGTCCGAAAGTGTCAGTCAGGTGTAATGGAAAAGTCAAACAAAATGCCAATATTGAATAATGAGTTTTTACCCATTAATAATAGACAATGCAATTCTAGACTGGTCCAAATAGAGAAGTTTCAGACAACAATTATTCTTTGATTGAATTTAAAGAAATTTTGTCTGTTTGAGTAGAAAACATTGTAGGTAATGACTCCATTTTCCACAATATTATAAGTTATTTTCTAGATCCACTAAAGAACAAGCAAGGCAATAACTTCCCCCCCCCCCCCCCTATAGCCCATAAGGCTTAGAGTTATTCTTCCAGTGAAAGTCAAGCATCCAAAGTTGAATCCAAATTTCAATACATTTATAATTTTTGCCTCTCTCCTGAAATCTGTAAGTTATGTCCGCTAGGTATTAAAGAGTTTATTATTGTGCTTGGAAACCTTTTTTTTCTTGTTTCTTAGAAAAAAGATAGAGAGAGTTTGTCCATTATACATGATATCCCAGGGCTTTGTCCATTATAATGATATCCTAGGGCTTTGTCAGGTCATAGCTTGATTTAACTTCTTTTCATATGGTTAACACTTCAACCAAACAATGGTGTCTGGTCATATTTTATTGCTTTGTGTGTGTGTGTGGGGGGGGCAAAATAAAGGAACTTGACAACTTATAAGTATCTGAAACATAGGAATATTCTTATTTTCTCTCTTTTTTCTTATGTTTTATTTATAAAAAGATAGTCTGTAAAGCCACCTCTACTTTTTTCCCCCATAAACCCAAACTAGCCCCATGCCATTCAAAATGGCAGACAATGGAACCACTTATGTGACCCGTTGTGGTCAATGTAAGTTGTTGCCCTAGAGAACATCTTTCTACTTGAACACCTTCCCAACCAAGCCATTTCTACCTAATACCCACAAAATCCCACTTTTTAACTGAAGAAAATACTTTACTGAAACACCTCAAACTTTTCTCACAAGATTTCTACCTAATTTGTGCCATATTTTTCAGTTTAACCCTTTCCCCCTTTTTTTCTAAATTTTAGACTGGTTCAAATTGAAAGAGGTTGCAGACAAAACTGAAAATTGGATGTAATTTAACCCATTCCAACTCAATCCCTCCTATTTACGCCCCTCAAGAAAAGAGCTTTTGGAAAACATTGTGGAAAATGAAGAAATTGCTTGTATCGAGCAATTTCTTCATTATCCACAATGTTTTCTATGGAAAAAGATGAAAAAATTATAATTCTATCATCTTGAAATTGTCGTCTGCATCTCCTTTCAATTTGGACCAGTCTAAAATTTTGTCAAGTGGGAATGGGTTAATACTAAACCATCCTATAAGATGAAAATATTGTAAGGAGCAATTTATTTTCTTTCCACAATGTTTTCTCAAGAATTAAATCACAGTAACCTAAAATCCTGGGTTTGAACAGGAAAGGGTTAAAAAAAACTTTGCAACCTCTTTCTATTTGGACCTGTCTAAAATTCTGTCATTTGGGAATAGGTTTAGGAAAAAGGGTTGGAATAAAATTGTGGAAAAGATATGGATTTTGTAAACCCAATCAAATGTAAATTGTCATCTGCAACTTCTTCCAATTGGACCAGTCTTATACTATAATGTGAAAATGAGTTATGACTTTTTTGTCTTGTAATGTGCTAACACAAACAGGCTGTCTGCAAGACTGCAACCTCAATGAATTTGGACAGTAGTACTATTTTCTAATCTGTTAATGGGTTAAATATCCCTGCTGAGGCTGCCAAATCATAGCCATCTGCATGAAACATTGACATTTTGTACCCTACAGCCAACTCACACTTCCTGACTGAGTGACTTGAAGTGATAGCCTGGGGGCATTAATTATCACCAGACGAATATTCATGAATGACAATTTGACATATTTCGGATATAAATTGTGGACTAGAGACCCACTTTACTCTTACCTCTTTATAAGATTAAATTTTTAACTTAGTTATGTAAAAATAGGAATACTGATTCAATAAAGATTAAGTTTCAAATCATTTATATTTAGTGATTGCCTTTGGTTTATTACAAAAAACTCCAGGGATCATACATTTGACCTATGAGCTTGAAGTCAGGCAAAGAACCTGGCATCAAAATTTAAGTTTACAATAAAAAAACCCAAAAAGATTGTTATGACTCTTCAGTTAATCATTATATCACCTGAAACCAAATTTCCTTATCAAAGAACTGCCTTTATATTACTGTAAACCTGCTTTCAAATTTACATCTACTTAATCTATTCCTACATCTTGATGCCCTTAGGGAAGAAGCTTCAGAAAACATTGTGGAAAATGAAGAAATTGCTTGTTACAAACAATGTCTTCTTATCCACAATATCTTCTACCTCAAAAGGAAAGAAAAAGCATCAACAGAAAATTGTTGCCTGCAACCTCTTTGAATTTGGACCTGTCTTATAATGGTTCAATATCTTAATCTTCATTTTTTTCCAAATTCTGGCCATTTTGTGTATGGTAGTAGGTGATAAACATTTATTGCTGGACTCTTTTGAACTTTACATGAAGAGTTTTGATCAAATATGATCTGTGAGTTAACTCTTGTCATTGCTGTATGAAACTCATTCAACAATGGTGATTTATCTAGGCAAAATGTCTAAAAATTTAATACAATGTGCTAGCTAATTTTGGGCTTCTTGCCTGCAAAATCCATGGAAAATTAATATATTGGATTTAAATGAAGGGTGAATAAACTACAGCAAAACTATTCTGACACACAAACACTTTGAGTTATCCCTCAAGAATCTACCCTGAAAGTTGAAAATATCCAAAATTCATAAATTTTGTCCACTGCAACTCCTTTGATTTTGGGCCCTTTAGAAAATTTTTCGTCTGGTAATGAGTTAAATCTCAACAAGTAATATAATACTTACATGATTCCAATGTCTGTTAGTTCCGTCTGGTAATTTCTTCCACCTTTTAACCAATAACACACAGGCATTACAAATTTCACCACAACGCTTTTCGCGAATGCGGAAGCATTTTTCAAATTCCTGTTCATATTTCGTACTGTCTGTAAATCGAGAACTTGAAGACTTGGCTCTACAAATACAGCAGCCATTGTTACTCCTGTAAATCTTTGGTTTGTGAAAACTGAACATTTCGCCTCTTCTCTAATGAATCTATTCCTGTTGAGTAATCCCACACAACCACTTTATCCTGAAGCACAAAATAAATGACAAAAGAGTTCAATAAAATCTATAAACATGTGTAACTCAAACACACACACACAACTACAAATAGCCTGTAAGGTATGGAATGAATCACTAGATAGTAACGCCCACTCTCTAAGTGAATATTGAGTGTGTAGTATAAAGTATTTCATACTCCAGTGGTTAAAAGTGGTGGTGCTCCAGATATCAATGGAAATTTATTTCTCATCACAGTTCTATCAGACTCAAGATAACAGTCAGTAATCACAACCCAAAACTATAATTTATTGTCCAAATGTTATGATGTTGGTACCTATTGAATCTCGCTTAATTGATTCCTATTAACCCATTTCTAAATGACAACATTTTTGACTGGTCCTTATTGAAAGAAAATGCAGACGACTATTTTACGTTGATGAAATTCTACAATTCATTGCCTTTTTTGGTTAGAAAACATTGTGGACAAGTTTTCCACAATTGTCCACAATGTTTTCAACAGCTTTTTTCTTTAAGGGAGATAAAAAGGAGGATTGTGTGGGAATGGGTTAATACCAACAAAGAGTTTGACCAATGAACAATGATATTTTTTTCTAAAAGCAAAGTAACTGCTGTTTATCATTAGGACTTGTTACACTTTTTTTCAAATGAAGGATAGTAAGCCCCACCCACTGACTCTGCAGGCAACACCTACTGACCCTGATAGGAAGATACACTGACTTTGTTATTAAACAGCTTCATTTTGCAAAATTCATGGCCACTAACATGCAACACAAAAGTTAAATGGTTGCTTGGCTAGCTAAACATTGTAACTACAGCTTATTCAAGTTTTAGTTGAAACCTTTAATTATCAAAACCAACTAAAATGTCAGAGTAAAACACTCGCTTCCTGTTTTAACCAACCCACACACAGAGCCCCTCAAGAAAAAACTTTTGGGGAAACAATGTGAAAAATGAAGATATTGCATGAACAAAGCAATTTCTTCATTTCCCACAATGTTTCAACTAGAAATTTGAAAAGATCTTAAATTTCATTAGTTTAAAATTTTCGTCTGAACTCCTCTCATTTTGGACAGTATTGAATTTTGCCGTAATGTTAATAAACTTTTTGATTGATCAGTTGTTTCTTTGCGGATAATACTTCCTCCATCTGAAGAATTAGTGTCTGTAAGATTACTGTATTTCTTCTATTAAAAGCTCCCTCCCTAAAATTGAACTGCCATTTGATTGAAAGTATCTCAGTTTGTAAGGCTTTCTTCATACTTGAGAATGATGTTTTTTTTTTCAATCCATTTTCCAAGCAATAAAAATTTAGGCAAAAATCTTTGGGTTTTTTTTTGGGGGGGGGGGGGGTAGAAAATATTGTGGATGATAATTTTTCTCTAAAGGGGCTTAAAAAGCAGGATCATGAGGGAAAGGGTTAAGTAAAGAATCACTTCATTATGGGAAAAAAAAAAATCAGGATGGTTCTAAGTTGCTCTTTTCCCCCAAAGAGAGATTTGATTAGCAACAAGAAATTTCATTATTTTTCATGTTTTCTTCTCTAAAAGAATAGATAGAGAAAAAAAAATTGAGCAAAAAATTGATGTCTTTATTGTCTATCATTTCTGGCCAGTGTCATTTTTTGGGGGTTGGGGTAGTTGAGTGTCCTTATTAACCCATTACAAGAAGGCAAAAGTTTAGACTGGTCCAAATTGAAAGGAGTTGCAGACAACAATTCAAAGGTTTTGAAATTATAGATTTATTCAGCTTTTTTGATTGAAAACATGGTGGAAAATAAAGAAATAGCTTGGAAGAGGTGATTTCTTCATTTTACACCATGTTTTCCCAACTGTTTTTCTTAGGGCGGGTCAAAAAGTGTCAGTTTGTGGGCATGATTTTTACAGGCTTTTGTTTTGTAAATTAAAAATAACAATCACATGAACATATTTAGAGTAAGATACTTAGATCAATCAAAATTGGAATAGAATCTCTGTGAAAGGTTCTAATAAATTCGCTTTAGCCAATAACTGTATGACAACAATAACCAGTGCTGACCCTTGTAGGACTAAGTATTTTCTTTATTGACCACATTATAATTTTTCTACCCTTCAATGTAAGCATTACAATAATTTTCTAATTTATAATTAGCTAGATCTATGAGATGAGATCTATTATCTACCATTCCAAGATTTGATCTGGTATTTCCTTGTCCTGGGATAAGTGGACTTGGAAAATATGCATGTTCTCAAGTAGAAATACCCATGTCCGACAAGTCAGACATAGGAACTCCACACCCAAAATAACAATGATTAGAAGGAGCAACTGATAGATTTCATAACATTTTATCAGTGAAATCAACAAAAGTATCATTTAATCATTTTAAGAAGAAATTCTGCCTTTAGATTTGTCCTTTATTTTCAATAATTATTAAAAAAAAATCTCTTTTCATCACACATTTAAACAAATTACAGAGATATTCTGAAGTTGACAATGTTTCTGTGTTTTATTTTATTCAACGATGTATTCCCCAAGTTTAAAAATCTATAATCAGACACTCCTACAGCCATATCTGGTAGGTCGTCTAAATCTGCACATGCTATTTAACATTATATAACATGAGAACAATGGTTGTCTATCCTAAGAGCAACACACCTCTTAGTTTATTTTCAAAATTTAAATGCTTACTATATTCAATTTCTTAGACAAATGAACCATACTGACTTTTAAGTATGACTGATTCCCAACTTCATGGCCTTAGTTTTCTATCTAAATTTTACAATTTAAATCATGCTACCACTATAAACTTTGTAAGTTCTATGAAGGTAAGTTTTGTTGCAGTGCCAGTACCAGCCTATCTTGAAAGACCAGTGAGGACCACCCGACATATGCACACGGCATCTTTTAGACAGATCCATATAAATGCAGCCTACTTTAAATATTCTTTTTTTCCCTACAAAGTGATACTATGGAACAGCCTACCAGAAACAATTGTACAGCAACCTGATATTGCAGCATTCAAAAAGAGTCTCGATTCTTTTCAGATAGTGAGCTGTCCCTGAATGACCAAAAATATGTTTTATCAGCTCTTTTAATCTAACACTCACAATACTTTTAAAATTTTGCACCCTAACCAATGACTAACAGTTTTTATTCTAGCACAGACGCGCACCTGCCAGTAATACCCGTAAGGGGAGTTGGGCAGTATATATAGATAGATAGGTTAACCTGACGAAAATGGCATAGACAAATCGCAACAGTGTCACTGTTTAGGACTGGTTTGTGTAATCTGGAATTTAGTTCTATAAAAAGAAAACTGTCAAATACTTCTCTTGTGTGTTGATTGTTTGTGTAGATGCAATATACTGACTCAAATTTTGAAATGTAAATCTTTAGTGTGCAGGATTAGTGACAGTGCAGGATAAGTCAACAGTGCAGGATTAGTCAACAGTGCATTAACCCTTGTCATGCTGAACCCGGAATATTCCGGTTTTGGCAGGAGGTGTAGACTAAGATCAGACTGCACTTATGTGCAGGCTGATCTTAGTCTACACCTCCTGCTTGTTATTTTCCTGCAAGAGTTGTTGATGTAGTTGGTTTCTAAAAGAAATATGGATTTTTGGACAACAAGTTCGATTAGTGCTTTCCGTCCTTTAATTTGACAGCATTTCAGTAAGGTAATTTATACAGCATGACAAGGGTTAAGGGCACTCAGTGTATTAAAATCTGGATTCCATTTCCATATTCATTAAAGATTGAATATTTATTAACTACTCGACTAAAAATACTGCTTATCTGGTCCTTTACAATTTCCCAAACAATCACACTCTATATTCCTATTAGAAAAAAGCTATGCAAAACATGGTGGAAAATGAAGAAATTGCTTGTAACAATGTTTTCTACTCTAATAGAAAAATAATAATTTAATTCCAACGGCTTTGAAATTGAATTAATCTAAAATTGTATCATCTGATAATAGGTAAAAAGAAATCATAGAACAATGTCATGGTTGGCAGTTTAGGAACTATGAATAGAGTTTTAGCGCAATTTTTCATAAAAAGATGAAGATTTCACTGGAAAAATATTCTAGAAAGGAAACATAAATGAAACAATGTTGACAATGGCTTTTCATCGTAGTAAGAATAGCTTAAAGATCTACTATTTACATTTTTTCATACTATCACCAGTATATTGTATATTTTTATACTCAGTCATCGGCCAACGACCCTCTTATCGACTTGAGCTAATCATTTAAAAAATTTGGTGAAAGTAGAAAAAACAAGTAGTTTTCTTAAAGAAATATAAAGTTAGTGATACAACGAAAAAACTATACCAGTTGTCACTGAATTCTTTAGTCGAAAACTTCAATTTACGGCTTCAAAAAGACACTTTTCGAAACTTACGTCTGTTTCCTCGTTTGGAGAATTTCCTTCTGAAAGTTCAATGAACACGCATGTGCAATGACGCTTTCATATGCAAATTTTTGGTATTTGGTGTACGGGGAAACGACGTTTGGGTGGGAAATAAACAGAAAGAAATACAAAATTCAAAACAAAATTCACCTATCAAGATTTCTAAAACCTTTCCTCACGTCTCGTGTTGTTTTTCAACGATGTCAATCACACATTTTATAAATTTTCCTGTTTATTTCAGAGCCTGTATATATCACTGTTTCCCGTGTTCTAACAGTATCTATTTATTTATAGAGACGGGATCTCACGAGAATTTGAATTGCATTGTGGGATCAACATCTTCAAGTACGCCATTTTGTTTCGGTCCTGTACCATTCCCGCCCGTTCGTGGAAAAATATATTTTGCATTTGTGTATGCCAATAATTGGCAATCTGTCGTGTGAATAACGTTTTTTCAAAGACTATTTTGATCGAACGAATATGTGAATTTATTTGCAAAGTATTCCTTTGTACTGTTTAGACATTGTTTTTGCCCGCAGCTTGAAGTGTCCCATCAAAGACGCAGTTATTACCTTCAAATCTTTTTGTTTTTCCGAAAATAACACGAGACAGCTGAACATGGCATAAGGTCTTCCTAGAGTAACGAACCAAACAATAAAAGATTAGACGACATAGGTGAGAATAACCCCTAAGAAGTCCTCTTGCTGATTTAATTCTTCACCCCACCCACCAGTTTGTTTTGATTGTGTTGACCCAAATTTTGACTGATCACAGCTAGTTGATCGGTTTTTTCATAAATAAGTTCAATTTCAATGTCATATTTATGTTCAGTTGTGTCCTCAGTAATAATTAAGCTGACTGTTTCTAGTGTCAACTTTTACCTGAATTTGGGTAAATTCGCATGAAATGGAGGCTTTGCTGTCAAACCAGCCCCATGTAAAACTGGCCCCAAATTGGTCTAGACGGTACCATTACCGATTTTCCAATTGGTCAAACCATCCCTCTTCTAAACCGTCCTCAACATATCAATGAAAATTACCGAAATTTGATTACTGTACAGTGCTCTCAATAAGCGGACGTCGACGTATATTACGTCCTAGCTGCGATATCGTAGCCCTCTTTCTGATAATCTGCTGGCGAGGGCTACGACTCCCACCTTCTTTGCGCTTTGTTGCAAGTCCTAATATTGTATGTTTTGTGATAAGCGACTCTGTTTGGATGAATTCCTTACATACGTTAATATTATGGACAAATTCTATCAAAATAATAAGAATATCAATTGTATCAATCGTTTAATACCGGATTCTTTTGAGTTTATAAAATATTTCCTAAGTTTGGCGGCCATGACAGTTGGTTGGTCATGTGATCTATTATTACGTCACATTGTTTACTATTGTCATGCTGTCAAAACAGGTGCTTGTAAAAAATCATAGTATCAGTTTTTACCTACCATTGATAAAATTTTATGTTCAAAGATACTGAAACTTCAATATCTTTATTTTATCTATCAAATTCAGTTAACTCTTGAATTACTTTCATACAACTTTTTTCTTTTTTTCTGTCAGAACTGTCCTGTTTTCAAAAAATACTATGTGTTCCAAATATGGCAACCTAAATTCTCATTCGCTGTCATTTTAGCGGGAAACCCGAGATCTCAAGAGATCTCGCTGTCAATCAGCAAAAATGGCTGACATTTGATTCAAAATGGCCGAAAAACTCCGACTTTTTTTAGATTAACATTTATTTACATGGATAGATAAATGGTTAAGGTCAATTTTGGTATTAAACTTGTGTTTTTACTATTCACACAACTTACAATAATCGACCCCAAAGTGCCCGGAGTGAATCACTCCGGGCACTGCAACAAAGAGCGAAGAAGGTAGGTGTCGTAGCCCTCGCCAGCAGATTATCAGAAAGAGGGCTACGATATCGCAGTTAATTACGTCCAGAAAATCAGAAAAAACGTCAAGAAAATCAGACCCAGACGTAAATTAACGTCCGAGATTCTAGGAAAACGTCCTGATTTATGACTCGGACGTTTTCTAAAGTTATAATATAAAGGGTTTGACAAACAAAAGAATGTATATTCAGGCCATACCCTCCGGTAAAATTGAATCCACAAGGAGTTTATCGAAATGTCTCCATGACTAACCAAGCCGTCGCAGCATCTTAGACCATTTCTTTGGAAGTCACTTGATTTAAACCGAGCCAGGCAAAAACCAAGCATGCCCCGTGGAAGTCGGACTAGATTTCGTCGAATATCGCCATTTGGTCGAATTTATGTTAACTAAGTTCAGGGCCGGAATTCACCCGAAATGTCATGTTCCGTCTTCTAGTTCGCGGGGATTACAGAATGGTGTGTCTTTTTCTAAATACGTCTATGAGGCGGGGGATTCTATTTAGTAACTTGACATGACGTACGTCCTACAAACATCGAAGTTACCCAATTGATCTCGCTGGGGTTTTGTCCCTTTAATGACGTCACACGTGTTGTCTGTAAACATCAACTAGCAGAAACTTAGCAAGGAATTTCTTTTTGTAATGTTACTTTTATTTACGTAAGTTTTATTCATGGTGTATGTACTTGGATATCTATGATGTGACCGGAGACAGTCTCGGAATAATCCAGTCTCGATTTTTTCGCACCCGAACGTTTCAAACAGTTTTTTTTCTGACATTTATTAATCAGAAATTTTCAAATCCTGAGAGATTTGTAAATAACAATTACCAAATTTATCCACCCAAACTTGGAAAATGATAGGGGCAGGAATATTGTGGGAAAAGGGGAAATTTATAGAAGAGACAAATTTCTCAAGAAACACTTCTTTTACCACATTGTTTTCTCTAGTTCAACTCAATGGGACATGAAATTTAGGGACTATAAGAGAATGTACTGTAGGATTTATGTATCTTTTTTCATCTCATCTTTTTCATTCTTTTTTTTAGGGGAGGGGATCGGGAGGGGGGCGGAGGGTGAAAAAAAATTCCTTGATTTTGTGAAACTTCCTGAAATTGAAACTTGGAATTTAAAAATTCCTGAAATTGGTCATTATTGAGAGCAATGACTGTAATTAACCAATTTCCACACAATGAAATTTTAGACCTGTCCAAATTCAAGAATTTGTAGAAGATAATTTTTAGTTTATGAAATCCGCAAAATCTTTGTCTTTTAGGGTAGAAAACAGCTTTCACATTGACAGGGCATTTAAATGAGCCTTTTAGTGGGTTAATAAACACCATTGGCAATTCAATTAGATTCATCAAATACAGTAAAAGTAAAGTCTTCTTTACAAAACAAGCACATTTCATTATTGAATCAAATTTTGTCGATGAGAATAGTGTTACAAACATTCTTTAGTTACAGAGTGAACAATTAAAAATTAATTCTATCATACATAGGTTTTAATTTCTGGAATTACAAGTAAAATGTATGAATAAAATTTTCGAAACTTGTACAGTTTTAGTTCAATATGTTTAAGTAATACATATATGTCATTGTGAAGGCAGTGATCAATCTAGCTTTGTATAATAGGGGGCCCAATGGGCCCATGACTCTTGGTCAAGGGGTCATGCAATGCAAATACATAGACAAACTATTGAATTAAAAGGTTTTAAATGTAACAAACCATAACAACTTGAATTACTTGATATTAAATATATTGTTTTGAACAAATTAAATCTACTAGGAAAAGTTAAGACATTATTTCCATGACTTCATTCAGAGAAGTCTTATTGAATGTGTGATTTAAGTGTGCCTTTTGGGCCCAGTCTTCATTTTGAAGGGGGTCATTTTGAGTTTTAGAGGGCCATTTTAGCCATGGCCCCCTCTAGATTGAACACTGGTGAAGGTATTATTAATTATCTTATTTCTAGCGGTTTTGTTCATACCCACTTATGATTGTCTCCAGCAACTTCTTTCAAACTGGACCTGTCTAAAATTTTGAAAACAGGAAAGGATTAAACTAGATGCAATTACAAAAAGTGTATCTGTGTGCTCAACAGGAAGAAAATATTTGTAAAAGAATTTTGAAATTTGCTATAATGTTATAACTAATCATGACGATTTTATTTTCAGAATACAAGATGTTTTGGAAGTTTAATTTACTAACTCCATCCCACATTGATACCTTGCTTGACAAGGAGGTATGTTATCTGATTGTTGTCAAATGGAATTCTTAACCCATTTCCACACAATGGTGCTTTTTGATGCCCCTCAAGAAATACGTCAGATAAATTGTGTTAATTGAACAAATTTCATAATTTTCTTAATTTTTTTATCTGGAAAGTTTTAAAAAAAAAAAATTTAAGCTTTTAATTGTGGGTTGAATTGTGGTTCAATTTGAACCAGCCGGAAAAATGCTTTTGGAAAACCTAGTGGAAAATGAAGAAATTTTGAGCAATTTCTTCAGTATTCACAATGTTATCTATCCAATTATATGAACAAATTGAAGATTTCATCAACTTGAAATTGTTGTTTGCAGCTTCTTGCAACTTGAACCAGTCTAAAACTTTGTTGTTTGGGAATGAGTTAACTTAAAAATGTCGATTTACCTTTTTAAAATTACCACTCTGGAAATCTTTTCTGGTAATGATTAAAGTCTTGACTGAGGTCAGTATGTGCATTTTTCAATGTTTGAAAAAACATGAGGCATAATGATTTCCATTTTGCGTGTTGCATCACACTGTTGTCATTTACAAAAGATGAGAGTCCAAAATTTTGTTGTGTTTACTGAATTAATACTTGAATTATTTTGTGTGTTTTATTTGTTTCTTTTATAGAATGTCACTCTCCATGAGTTGATGGACGAGGATGATATTTTACAGGAATGCAAAGCACAGAACAGAAAATTGATAACATTGTAAGAGAAGATTTTTACTTGTGTGTCAGATTGTATTAAATCTCTGATATTTTGTTATATATTTTAAAGATTTTTTTCACACCTGACCATGTAGTGGTCATAGTGAGTTATTGTGAATAGTCTGTGTCCGTTTTCTATAGTCAGCTTTTACCTTTTGTGAATGTAGATGAAATATTTTCAGCTCAAATGTCTTGGAATTTTTCAGAATGTTTGTATACATAATATTTTGGATAAGTACGAAAATTGGTCATGATGGGTCAAAAACTAGGTCACTAGGTCAAATTGTAGGGAAACCTTGTGAACTTAGGAGGTCACATTTTTGGCTCAAAACTAATCTTGTGTGCACTCTACAGGGGACATTTTTGCCTCGAATGCCTTGATATCTAGTCGGAATGGTTGTCTACATGAAATCTTGGACGAGGTTGACATTGAGTATAGTGGGTCATTAACAAGGTCATGAGGTCAAATTTTAGAAAAGTCTCGCTCACTAGAGAGTACATTTTATACCTCCAAGGGATGAATTATGTAATGGCCCAAGCAGTGGTCTGCTGAGGCCGCGATTCCACGATATTCTCTTGTAAAATTTGTGGATGTCACATAGAAATTAGCGTAGTTGCGAATATTGTCGCGGCCGGAATTCAGAATTTTTTCACTCTTTTGTGACAAGTCCGTAAAATGGACACAAAAATGCCTTTTCCCCCCAAATCAGGAAAGAAAATTCCTAACAATATATTGTTTCCTGAATTTAATTTAGATGAACACGAAAGGAGTGCGGATTCAAAGAATAGATTGGTCAATCCGGCCTACTTTTTCCGCGATATTTTATTTGACCAAAACATTGGGTAAAGCATTCTTGAAAAATATCAAATGACACTTTTATTGGATTGAAATAGCCAACAAGACAAGGAATAATATATATTCTCAGTAAGAAATAATTGATATCTAACTACTCTGTACTTAGATAAGTTATGAAAGGTCATATTTTGTTTCTAAAAGAAGTTTGCAGTTGTAAGTGTAACTATATCTGGACATGACATATCGCGACAGTTTTACTCCAAACTAATTGTTGTCAATGGTTGATATAGTGACAAACTTTTGCAATAATATTACAGAATTACAAAAACTCTGTTTATCATGATTTGAAATGAATAACTAGGCTTTAAATCAACAATAGTTTTATTCTTTTTTGCACTTGCTTTTTCCTGTCCTGGAATTTATAACTCCAATCTCAATATCAGTGGATCCCCCAGACCCTTCTCTTAATACTTTTGAACATTCAATGCAGATTTGGTGAGTCCAAGACTTCATACCTGCAAAACTTTAAAGTCCTGTTTCAGATTAAATCAGTATGTTTTGTCAACTTGTAACCTGTTAAGATATTTTACTCACAAAAGTTTCAGTGAAGTTGGCTCCAGTATTATGCCTGTTTACAGCGCGACAGGGAGGAAAATTATGCTATGATTTTAAATATTACATTGAAATGGAATTGTCTCTTTCTTTTTGAAAATGTCTCCAAAAAATTAGGGCTAAGGGGACAATTTCCCCTCTTCTGAACACCGTTAGCAGAACACTGCCCAAGTTGTCTGTCTGTCTGTCTGTTAGCAATTTTTTGTGTGTGCAAATCCTCCTACAGTATCATTAGGAATGAACTGAAACTTGCCGCAATTTATCTCTATGGTGTCTAGTTGTGTATAAGACCTTTGAAATTCAAATCACTGTAGTTATTATAGAATTATCTGCCCTTGAATTGAAAAAAAATCGCTATATTTCATGTGTACGCAACTCCTCCTACTGTATCGGCTCCCGCTGCCTATCGTCAATGGGGCCAAATGTGACAAAATAAAAATTCTTGCTCCAAAATCGGCAAAGTGGTCATTTTACTGGCAACAATTTTCAATTGAAGTTAAAGGGATGTCGAGTCCATTTAAACGATTACCTACATTCACACATCCACTTATTTGTTTGGGAGACACGACCATCAATATCTATTGCAAATCTATGTCAATCAAGACAGATTAGTTACGCATCGCTGACCTTATTGATTCTAACATCACTCAAGTTATTGGGGTTTTCCCAGCATCCCACCGGGAACCATCATGTAAACCAAGATGGCGGAGAGTCACATCGCTTGGGCCAAAAACTTGCTGATCTTTATTCCTTGATCGCCTTTTAAGATTCATTAGAGTGTCGAATAAAAAGCAAAGACAATATTTGGCTTATCTATTGATGATTTAAGTAAGAAAGTCAAGTGAATTTTTGAGAAATGAGAAATATTGGACATTAGTAATCAAAGTACTGTGGGTTACCAAAAATTTAACCTGTCTTAGCATAGAAGCGTTCTTGGCATGACAATTCTATCGTTTTGCAACTTAATACAATCCCACACAACAAAATCTAAGATTGTTCCAATTTGGAAGAAGCTGCAGATGGCAATTTCAAGTTGATGGAATTTTAACTTATTTGGTGTTTTTGGATAGAAAACATTGTGGATAATGAAAAAATAGATAGAAGCAATTTCTTCCATTTCCACAATGTTTTCCAAGTTTTTTTAGGTCACCTGACCGAAAGTCATGTTGACCTATTGCGATCGTGTTTTGTCCATCGTCATAAGTTGTGCGTCGTGCGTTAACTTTTTACATTTTCAACTTCCTCTTAAGAACCCTTGGATGGATTTCAACCAAACTTGGCAGGAAGCATCCTTTTGGGAAGGTGCTTCAGATTTGTACACGTCATGGAGGTATCTCCCCTTGGGGGTACATTAGGGGCCAAAATGGGTACATCTTTAAAAATCTTCTTGTCATGAACCGGCTGTCAGATTAGATTCACATTTTGTATTAAGAGTCTTTAGGGCAAGGACTATCAAGTTTGTAAAAGAAAAAAAAAATCCCTCAAGAAATGGCCGTGCAAGGGGGGCCAGCATTGTTTGTGGACCTCTATCAAGATTGTACAAATAATTGCCTCAAGATTGTACAAATTACTGCCTCAGGATTAAAATCAGCCCATTCCTGGATGTCACAAATTTAACATATTGCACATAGTAAATTTCGTAAAAATCTTCTTCTCCCAAACAGGAGGGTCTAGCATTTTGATATTTGATATACAGCATCGTCTTGTGGACCTCTATCAAGATTGTAAGAATTATTGCCTCAGGATTTAAATCAGCCCATTCCCGGATGTCACAAATTTAACATAGGCTTATATACTGAAAACTTTAAAAAATCTTCTTCTCTCAAACAGATAGGCCTAGAGCTTTGATATTTGGTATGTAGCATCATCTTGTGGATCTCTATCAATATTGTATGAATTATGGCCCTAGGGTCATAATTAGCCCATTCCCAGAAGTATGGCTTACATAATGAAAATTTAAAACTCTTCTTCTCCCAAACTAAAAGGCTTAGAGCTTTGATATTTAGTATGAAGCATAATCTGGTGGACTTTTTTTTGTTTTTGTGCTCTTTGGACTCAGTTGACCGATAAGGTCCTATGGGCCTCTTGTTTTTTGCTTGGAGGCGTCTATAAGCGTCATTGTGTGGGAATGTGTTAATATATTGAAGTTGAAGGAAAACAACACTCCCAATTTTGATCCACCCTGATATAATTCTAGGTAGGTCCAAATTAAAAGAAGTTGCTGATAACACTTCAAAGTGTTAGTTAAACATTTATTTATGGAAGATATGATCTTGAAAATTGTTTCTTGTCCCACAATATTTTGGAAAGCTTCATTGATCCAAATCATAAATCACAGGATTAACATTCAAAAGGGTTCAACAGAGCATCTCTTTGTTATAAAAGTAGAACAAACAGAGAGAAATTGTAGACAGTTTATTTCTGGTATCATTCAGTATTGTCACTTTCTAAACATTTTTTAATTCAAAATAGTCAAAATAATAAATAATTTATTAAAAAACATAGCAGATTTCTTGCATTCACTTATTCATACTGGCTCCACTTTTGCCTCTGATTGGCACCAAGTGACCCCAAATTTTTGCCATTGGTGATTTCATTGGCGCAAGAATAAAATTTCCCAGGGGGAGCCATGAGTATCAATGGGAGCAAACTGAAACTTGCTGCAATGCATCTCTATGATGTCTAGTTGTGCATATGACCTTTGAAATTAGAATCACCCAAGTCCTTCTGGAATAGTCTGCCCTTGAATTGAAATATATCACCATATTTCTTGTGTGCACCATAGGCCCCAATCTGGTTTTTGGCTAAAAATGAGAAAGTTAAAAAATACCGTATTAACAAAAGGCCCGAAGCTTCATATTTGTAATGTAACATAACCCAATAATCATCTACCATGTTTTTGAGTTGCGGCAAGCCGAAGGTTTGAAGCTACTCATTGTCGTTGCACGATTTTACTGTCTCATGTATTCCTCTGATGGCCCTGAACAAATAACCACCCTGACATTGTTGTTTCTTAAATAGGCTCATTCTGTGTAGGGCTGACTATCGGCTTAGAAAATCACTATCGCGATAGTTTTACTATCGCAGGATTGATATCATGATACTATCACTATCGTCAGAAATCAATCGCAATATATCACGATACTATCAGCATATGTTACTTTGTTTATTTTCTATGTTAATCTCTATAGATTTTCTCCACATTGAAGAGAAACAAGGATTATGGTTACATAAACGGATAAAAGGTGATCTTTTTACCTGATAATGAGATCATAATTTCAGATTCTAATGTTTTTAATGAGCTTGTTGCTGGAATTCATATATTAATGGCTATCCAACTACCTTTGTAATAATATTCATCTGTAGCATGATAAACTCTTTTTATTTAAAAGAAAGGGTTACATTGTAATAAAAGTGTTTATATATACTTCAACTTTAATTATCAATACCATAAAATGTCAAATATTAACTTTAAACACAAATTGTGTTCCTGGCCAGAGAAAACTTAAAACACTCAATTTTCACATTTTGGATTCCAATTCTTCTTTAAAAATATGAGTTTGTCCACGTGCTCAGGCTTGAGACACGCTCTTTGTGCTGTAACAATGTCACCAGCGGTGGAAAAAACTCTTTCTGAGGGCACAGAAGTAGCTGGAATGGATAAGTACAATTTTGCTAGATCTTTCAGGATAGGGTACTTATAACAGTGGCTTTTCCACCATGGTAGTGGATTTTCATGAGCACTTATAGGGCTCTCCTTTCTGTAATTTGTCATTTCAATTTCACACAATTCATACGGAGATTTTGCCTCCTCTACATGGGTGATGTAAACATCGCCGAAAAGGCTTGACATAGCAGATGAAGATGACCCTTTTAAATCACCTCCAGCCAACTCATGACTCGCCTTTTCACATTTAGGCTTTTTCTTTTCTGGACTTAGTGTTGGACTGACTGTTGACTGAGCGAGGGAGGGAAGAGGTGGCTCTACTTCAATGACGTCAGACTCAATCTGTTTATCATCTTGTTGTTCTTGCTTAACCTCAAGATTTAAAACAGATTGTGCCTGCTTTTCATTCATGATAGAGACTGCTTCCAAAGTTAAGTCATGAAAAGAAGATAACTTCTCTTCGTCACTTAGAAATGGAGCCAGTTTAAATCTTGGATCCAGCAATGTTGCATTAGTTAGCTTTTTAGCTCACCTGAGCACGTAGTGCTCAAGTGAGCTATTGTGACCGCCTTTTGTCCGGCGTCCGTCCGTCGTGCGTCGTGAGTCGTGCGTCGTCCGTAAACAATTTCTTTAAACGACATCTCCTCCTAAACCACTGGGCCAATCTGAACCAAATTTGGCAGAAATGTTCCTTAGGTGGTCCCCTTCAAAAATAGCTAAAAGAATTGAAATCTGTTAAAAACTCTGGTTGCCATGGCAACAAAAGTGAAATTTTAAAATAATCTTTAAAAATCTTCTCCTCCTGACCCAGAAGGCGTAGAGCCTTGATATTTTGCATGAAGCATCAGTATATTGACCTCTTCCAAAATAGCTAAAATCATGATCCTCGGAGCCCCAGGGGCGGAGCCCAAGGGGGTGGGGTTTATATAGAAATAAAGAACGATTTTTTAAATGACATCTCCTCTCAAACCACTGGGCCGATTTGAACCAAATTTGGCAGAAATGTTGCTTAGGTGGTCCCCTTCAAAAATAGCTAAAAGAATTGAAATCCGTTAAAAACTCTGGTTGCCATGGCAACAAAAGTAAAATTTTAAAATAATCTTTAAAAATTTTCTACTCCTGACTCAGAAGGCATAGAGCCTTGATATTTTGCATGAAGCATCAGTACTTTGACCTCTTTCAAAAGAGCTAAAATCATGATCCTCAGATCCCCATGGGCGGAGCCCCAGGGTGGTGGGGTTTATATAGAAATAAAGAACGATTTTTTAAATGACATCTCCTCTCAAACCACTGGGCTGATTTGAACCAAATTTGGCAGAAATGTTCCTTAGGTGGTCCCCCTTAAAATTAGCTGAAAGAATTGAAATCTGTTCAAAACTCTGGTTGCCATGGCACCAAAAGTGAAATTTCAAAATAATCTTTAAGAATCTTCTCCTCCTGACCCAGAAGGCGTAGTGCCTTGATATTTTGCATGAAGCATCAGTATATTGATCTCTTACAAAATAGCTAAAATCATGATCCTAGGGTTTCCAGGGGCTGACCCGGGTGGGGGGGTATAGGCATGAAGCATCAGCTCACAGACTTCTTTCTTATTTCTGAAATTATAACCCATAATCAGCACTAAGGCCTTGGAATTTATAATTTAGACTTTCGGATCCCCAGGTTCATAGTCTTTATATGTAATTGTGGCCCACTTGTTTCATAATCCTAACCTTAACATGAAATTAGACTGTTGAAAGAAAAAGAGCCTTTATCTCAGGTGAGCGCCCCAGGGCCAACGGCCCTCTTGTTCCTAATGTGCTTATAATGGGGGGACAAATCATCTTTAATTGCTTTTTTCGCACTCTTAACCATCTCAGAGTCATTTTCATTTTCCCTCATAAAGGAAAGTAATTGGTTCTGAAGGGGAAGTATCATGGATGCTGTTGGACTAGACTCATCACACAACACATTTGTTGCAGTATGCAAAGGTTTAAGAATGGCAATTAGATCCTCAGCAGAGGAGATATCACTATCACTAATGAGAGAAATGTTTTTGTCCCTGCTGCGCATTTCTTTGGACGCCAGGACTGCAAAGATAGCAGGTTGCTGTTCCAGAAATCTCACAATCATTTCATAAGCAGAGTTCCATCTGGTAGGTACATCCATGACTAACTTATGTTGTGGTAGCTGTAACAGCTCCTGTTTTTGCTTTAGGCATGCAGTGGCAACACAACTCCTATGAAAATAAGTAACAATATTTCTCATTCGACTCAGAAGCTTAGACACACTGCCAACTTTCAAAGCTTTCTGACATGCCAAGTTGAGTGTATGCGCAAAACAGCCAGAATGAAACTCGGTACCAAATTCCCTAGCAGCTACTGTCATATTTGAGGCATTATCAGTGACCAAGGATGGTTTCTCCTGTAATTCCCATTCTCTTACTGCCTCCCGTAAAACCTCTGCTATGTTCTGCCCAGTATGGCTTTCCTCCATGGCTCTAGTCTGAAGAAATGAAAAAAGAAATTAAAAAAAATATATGCACATTCTTCTTCCACTATGAATCATTCAAATTCAAAGATCTTCAAAAAAAAAGGAAAAGCTTGTTTTCTTTCCTTTTTTATTTCACTCTGAATTTGACTGAGAAAAGGGACTAAAAAGTTAAAAACGAAGATCCAAGAACAGACTACATGCTAGTGTTTTTGTAGCCACTTTAGACTTATCTCCATCAGCTCCATCTTGCTCAGTATTTCAGGAACTAATTAATTGACATGGTTAACAGGTTAATTGAATTTTAAAATATGATTCATCATTACTGATTAAATTATTGATAAGAATAACCAGTATTTTGTTTCAGTGATTTATCCTTACTGTATTTGAGAAAGAATGATACATTCTTATTGTTTATTTTACTGTTTTACCAATTACAAGCTTGCAGAATTCAAGATTAGTTCAAATTGGATTTTTTTAAAAGTATATTTCTTTCTTTCTTGGTAAAGGGATAATACACAGTCCTGTATTTTGTAAAGTTTCCACAATGTTTTCCAGTGTTTTATTGCCAAATTATTGGGGATTGTAAAAGACAGGAATTGTCCTAGAATGGCTTAGTTTATTTATTTTCTGTTATTTTGATCTCTAGTAATATGATTAGATGAATCTCAATCAAGATAAGAAATTTAAAATTTCAAATTAATTCCAATATACACCATGGAGGGTAATCAGAGTATGGATGAATTTATACCTGAAGAACATAATTTTTGATCTTCCAATCACAATCTATGTGCATACTTGTCACTGTAACATACGACTCTGTGGCCCTACTTGTCCATCCATCAGTGGTAATTGAGACATACTGATTTCGCAAGTCTTCTTTAATCTGTCTGGAAACTTGGAAATATAGGTCAGGTATTACTTTGTCCGAAAAATGTTGCCTTGATGGTATAGTATACTTTGGCTCCAATACACTTATCAAGTTTTTAAACCCTTGGTTCTGAACTACAGAGTATGGCCTAAGATCTTTGACCAAGAATTGGGCAATTGCATCTGTAATATTTTGGGATCTGTGAGAATGAGGCGGCAGTTTACCCTTGTTCTGAAAGAACGTTGTTAATTTTGGGGCACTTGTTGAGGTTGATGGAACCGATTCCCGATCTTCCGCAATACTGAATGTCGGGTGTTTACGTCTAAGGTGGTCTTGTAGATTTGATGTGTTCCCACTGTGTTTGAGGATTTGGTAGCAAAGTCTACAGGCGACTCTCTTCTTGTCGATGTTTTCGCCTTCTTTAATGAAGCCGAAATGGTCCCAAACACGGGCCTTTCCGACTTTATTTTTCACTATCTCAAAATTCGTAGCCATGTCAGACGACAAAAATACGTAAAAACAAAATAACTCGATTAGTGTGCTTGAAGTAAGTAATTGATTAACGTAAATAATCGAATATCATTTATGATTGTCTTATTTTTACTTCTTCGACAAATCTAGCCCTGAGAACTTACCAAACAATGATAACAAGTCTTAAAGAAACGTGCTTTTGTATTTTTGAAAACCTTTTCACTTCGTAAATCGAAAGTTAAGAATCAATTCCTAAACAAAAAACGGAGTAGGGAAGAAACAAAAATCAAACGTGCCTATCACGTGATTATAGAAAGTGAAAGTAGGATAAGTTACACAGAAAACTCGTTCTCTCTCTATCTCTCTCTCTTTCTCTCTCTCTTTATTTACCTAAGAGACCAAGAAAACATTGGATTTCTGTGTTAGTTAGCTTTGGATATTTACTATCGAAACTATCGATATTTGAACAAACTATCGCGATAGTTATCGATGTCAGGGAATTGCAATCGATACATCGATAACGTGACTGTCACTATCACAATACATCGACCTATCGATCTATCGTTACACCCCTAATTCTGTGTTACCAGGCCAAATTATAAATTTTTGGACACTTTTTTTAAAAGATGGCATCATTTTTAAAGGTTTCATTACAAAACTATCGTATTTTTTTCGAAACTTTTGATTTTACAAGCAAACTACATTCTACGCGTAAATAACCACGATACATACAAATAATTAGATTGTCAGTTTTGATTAAAAGACCATAAATTCGAAAGGACAGCGTGTATCTTCACATCATTATATATTTCTTAGAAATAAATCTGCAAATGCAATACAAATCTCATATCGGTTATCTCCAATGAAACAAATTATCAATGAAATTGAGCATAAATACATATGATACCTGAAATACGTCGTATGAGTGATATGGGCCGTACAGCTTGGTATATATTAAATGGGTCCGTAGGAAATTGCATAGACAATATTAACTTATTTTGGTATTTTTAAGGATAAAATACCATAATTTGTCATATATACTAACATCAATGTATTAAATATTGATTTTGTGTAGTTATTTGTGTTTTCAAATATACTGGGGTAAACCTAACCTGAATGCACATTATTATCAACACTATTTGGTGTACGACGCATGCACGCGCACTTGTTTATATCCTGCCCTGATACTAAACTAGATTGTTGATTCCTGGTTTAAATCCGAGTTGTTGTTTGATTAAGATTATTTAGTGACAAGTAAAGGCATTAACCCTCGAGACGATGGTTGTATCCCAGATTAATGTCATATCTTCGACAGGCTGATTTGACTGGTAAACGTACTAGATGGATGGAAACGCTGAAGTAGGTCATGGTTTTCTCAAGGGGTCTACCGCAATTTCTGCGCTTGCTATTAAAGGTTATAATTTGATTGCATGTCAAATATGATTTGTCTTGTACAAAAATTGTGTTTGTACCGCCCTGGCCCGGGCTTTCCTCAATTTAGTAAAATCATTTATTGAACCGATTTTCTGTCATTCTCGAGCCAAACCTTCTCGCGTTGAATGCAATATAAGGAAATGCATGTTTGAAATGTTTTCAAATTTGAAGCCCAGGCAAATTAAGGCATATTTTTTCTAAAGATACCTGAAGATCTCTTAGTTACATACCCATATGACGCAGAGAAAAGATTATTTTCATCACATCATGCATACTCAAAAATGTTCGACTTAAACCCTTTTTATTCTTTTCCTAGATGATATGTATGAACTTTTCATTATATGGATTGAGGTTTATTTATTTGAGAATTCATTTAAAATTTCATCTGGGATTTGAAGTTCAATAATTTGTATAATCAAAGCACTGAAAGTACCTCTGATGAGAAACAGAAACCAGATTTATACAACTAGAAGTTACTTTCTACCCAATTAACTCTGTCTTCTGAATTTGCTATGGTGATTTAAAAACTGCTTTCCAGAGCTTGTTGTGCAACACTGAGAAGAAATATTCTCTGATGTCTATAAATATTTGAAAAATTTTCATATTTCAAAACACAATTCACTTCAGATAAATTAATCTATGATTCTTTTAAGTAACCAGTGTGATATGAAGTCAATTGTAAGAAAATATTACCTAAATGCAAGATCCAATCACACTAGGCTTTAAAAAAAGAACCTCTAACACGGAATTATATAAACGAAAATACACACACAGAATTTACTTTTAAGTGGATCAATCTCATTTGATCAGTCAAGGGCCAACAGACTTCAGTTTATGTTAAGTAATGAATTCCAGACAGTCTGTCGTCGCAACTCTCAGGCCCTTCAGGGCTTTGATTTTGAAATTATGCCCCCGGAATAAAAAAGATCCTGACCCAGGTGTTCAAAGTTTGGAACAATCAATAAGAGCATGTTCAAAGATCTGTACCTCCGATTGTAATGCACTTGTATTATATATATAGCATAACCACATAGTTGCCTACCAACAGTCTGTCCAATTTAAAAATCTCTTAACCCATTCCAACTGAATCCCTCCTTTTTACGCCCCTCAAGAAAATAGCTTTTGAAAACATTTTGGAAAATGAAGAAATTGCTTGTATCAAGCAATTTCTTCGTTATCCACAATGTTTTCTATCCAAAACGACGAAAAAGTTCAGAATTCCATCAACTTGAAATTGTTGTCTGCAGCTTCTTTCAATTTGGACCAGTCTGAAATGTTGTCGTGTGGGAATGGGTTAAACCAGTAAGCTCATCAAGCTGAATGGTAACTTGGTGAAGTTCTATGGCTCTTGTTGAAAAATTTTAAATCCATGAACAACTCTTGTTAACATGGCCATTGAAATTTGAAATTTTGTTAATCTTAGGAAATCCTTTTTAGCTAACCTGAGCATGAAGTGCTTAAGTGAGCTATTGTGATCCCCTTTTGTCAAGCATCCGTCCATCTTGCGTCGTCCATCAACAATTTCTTAAAACGACATCTCCTTCCAAACCACTGGGCCAATTTCAACTCAATTAGGCACAAATGTTCCTTAGGTGGTTCCCTTTAAAAATAACTAAAAGGATTGAAATCTGTGAAAAACTCTGGTTGCCATGGCAACAAAGGTGAAATTTTAAGATAATCTTTAAAAATCTTCTCCTCCTGACCAAGTAGGCAAAAATCTTCTCCTACTGACCCAGTAGGCATAGAGCCTTGATATTTTGCATGAAGCATCAGTACATTGACCTTAAAAATAGCTAAAATCATGATCCTCAGGTCCCAGGAGCGGAGCCCCAGGGGGTTAGGGTTTATATAGAAATAAAGAACGATTTTAAAACAACATCTGCTCCCAAACCTCTGGGCCAAATATTTACAGGGCTCTGCAGAGTGGGCGACTCAGGCGAAAAAGTTGCCTGGTTTCATAAAACTTCGCCTGATTTGCTGATCAAAGCGAAGTCGAAGTCGCCTGGAATTTTCGGGAAGTCGCCTGGATACGATAGGTGATAACCAAATCTGGCCCAGTGGCTATAAAAGTAGGGGACAGTGTGCAATTATACAACTGTCCGTCGGAAGACTTTTGATCGTAAATCAAACGTGTATCGATACTGTAGTCGCGAGGCCAGCAGATTATCAGAAATAGGGGTATGTTCTGGCAGCTGATAGTCAACATGCTTGCTTCATTCACACCTACGCTGATTGATTTCGGCAATGCTGTGTATATTCTCGGCACTAGAAATCCCTAAAATCCTTTCCCTTCTGAAGTTTTAATTATTTCTGTAAATTAAGTTATCATCAGTCTACGAGATTTGTTGCTTACTTTCACATAATGAGAATAATGGCCGACAATTACGGACGCCATGTCATTTACCAGAAGTCAAAATATTTTTAAAATTTGAAATCTTGATGAAAAATAATTCTGCCGAAAACCTACGAAGAGTAAATTTATTTTTCATTAGAATCCTTCAATTTGAGTTATCTGCTTTAATTGTAACAAGTGAAGAAAATTGTGGCAAACAATTTAAAGGCTTCTACGGTCTTTTCCCGAGATTTTTGTTATGATACATTCTATCCAAAAACTAAATTTCACTTACTTGTGTTAGTAATAATTCCTTTAAATAACATGTAATCCTATAAAATGGAGCAAATTATCCTGTGTTAACTTTAAACCTCTGCATGTACAGAGGCTGGTTTTGTGTACTGAGCAGTAACCCTTACCCTTTACACACTATAACTGACTTAATCACAGAGGACCATTTTTGACCAATAAATGACAATTTTTATCCATTTATATTTTATCAGGTAAAGTGCACAGACTTTAACTCATTACCACACAATCCCCCATTTTGACATCTAGAAAATGTTTTTATGGGAAACTGTGGAAAAAGGAGGAAATGTTTGCAGCAAGCAATTTATCCTTTCCCCACATGTTTCTACCCTCTTTGGCACCTTCTTTCTTATTAAGCTCACTGTGAAATGTCTTATTTAGCTTCTTTCAATTTGTACCAGTCTGAATTTTTCTTAAGGTAATAGTTTGATTAAATACATGTTGTTACAATAAAATCTTTTCTCATTTTCTGCTTCAAATAGGAACACTACTCATTTCATTCAGACCACCTATACACTATTTGCATTTTTTTTATTAGTTGACTTTTTTATCATATATGAATCTATTATGAAACACTAAAAAAAATAAATTCAGAATCAAACTCTTGAATTCTAAAACAAACAAACAAAAAAAAGACAAAAGTATTTGTTCACAGGAATAAGATCTTTATTGAGGACTGAAAGGATAAGCAGTATTTTCTATGTTTATTGCATGATACATAATATAAAATGCAACTACTTGGTTGTAAAGCTACTTTATTTTCTGATAGAAATGAGGAATACGCGCAAAAACTTAATTTTTAACACGATCCACTTCTCCTGAAAGTCTCACCACTTCTCCCCATTTTGAAAAACTTCTCCCAATTCTCAGACTAGTGAGAAGTGACTTCTCCCCAAATTCTGGGAGTCTGCAGAGCCCTGAATAAAACCAAATTTCGTAGAAATGTTTCTTAGTTGGCCCCCTTTGAAAATAGCTAAAAGAATTGAAATCCCTTAAAAACTCAGGGTGCCCATTCACGTACTGCAGTAGCAGTACGTAATTCACATACAACTACGTCGGTTCACATACAAATCTTACACCAAGACGTGCATTAACATACAGAAAAATAAATGAATGTAGAAACAAAAATGCCATTACGTGTGTGTGCATTTGAAATTATTAGCGTATGAAACAAGAAACCCTACGTTTGTATTTTTACCTTAAAACCCCCCAAAATTGCAAGCAAAGTAGAACAAAATCGCAGCGGGGAGCAAGTGGTTTCCCTGTCATGCGACAGGAACCATAGTGTCTTTCTGGACTTTTTCATCTAAATAGAGAATGGGGAAACCAGCAGTTGGAAAGTTCATATAATGCGGATCCTGACAGCGTCACCAGTTTGTTTTGAAATAGACCCAAAGCTGCTCTATTTTTCAAACCAAATGCAAGATATTCACATGTTTTGGGCAAGATTGACAAGAACTCATAATATAGAATCTGATTTTGAAATCAGTTTCTCTAGTATGTTCCGTTGTACATGTGAGTCGGGCGGGACAAAATGGAGCCGTTTGTCTAACGTTGTAGTTTTGTTTTAGCTACGTAAGTTGCTGTCGTAACAAAACCTATTCTATTTCTCCACAAATGGTGACTTTTAGACACTTATAAGACCATTTGATATTTTCTGTACCAGAATCGTTCCAATACCAGAGTTTGATCTAAAAATGAGCTGACATGCCTGGTATGGCCTGCTCCAAGATGACATTCCCACCCTCGTAATTAACTTGTTAGATTTGTTTAGCCATCGCTCTCATATCCCATTCCACCCTTCCAAAATCCATTTACTAAGAAAAAGTGAATTGTCAAAACCGAGTTTTTAAATAAAGTTTATTATCTTTCCCTCTAAATTTATCTGAAACTTGCATATGACATGTGGTACTTCTTTACTGAGTAATAACAAACTATATAACTAAAACATTGCCTGTCATTTGGTAAAGGGTTTAGATTCGTATTGTGTACCCTTAACTCTGAAAGTAAAGGGTACACTGTACCCCCAGATTTTTCTTTGTACCCCCAATTCAAAACCTAAGGGGTACATGTACCTCCAAAATAAAAAAACCCAGTGGGCATGCTGAAACTATGGTTGCAATGGCAACATAAGTGAAATTGTAAAATATCTTTAAAAATCTTCTCTCCCTGACACAGAAAGTGGTAGGGCCTTGATATTTTGCATGAAGCATCAGTATACTGATCTCTTACAAAATAGCAAAAATCATGATCCTGGTCCCCAGGAGCAGAGACTAATAGGGGTGGGGATTATATAGAAATAAAAACGATTTTAAAAACAACATCTCCTCCCCAACCACGGGGCCAATATTATACTAAATAAGGCAGAAATGCTCCTCAGGTGGTCCCCTTTGAAAATAGCTAAAAGATTTGAAATCCCTTATAAACTCATGGCAACGAAAGTGAAATTTAAAAGTCATCTTTAAAAATCTTCTCCTTCTGACCAAGAAGGCTTAGAGCCTTGATATTTTGCATGAAGCATCAGTATAATGATCTCTTACAAAATAGCAAAAATCATGATCCTGGTACCCAGGAGCAGAGACTATTGGGGTCGGGGATTATATAGAAATGAAGACGATTTTTAAAACAACATCTCCTCCCCAACCATCGGGCCAATGTTATACTGAATTAGGCAGAAATGCTCCTCAGGTGGTCCCCTGTGAAAATAGCTAAAAGAATTGAAATCCCTTATAAACTCATGGCAACGAAAGTGAAATTTAAAAGTCAACTTTAAAAATCTACTTCTCCTGTCCAAGAAGGCTTAGAGCCTTGATATTTTGCAAGAAGCATCAGTATATTGACCTCTTACAAAATAGCTAAAATCATGCTCCTCAGGTCCCCAGGGGCGGAGCCCCGGGGGCGGGGGCTTATGGGTATGAACCGTCAGTTCACCGACTTATTTCTGAGATTAAAACCCATGGATCCAGAGGGAGGAAAAAGTTTTCTCCTTTCATTTTTGCCCTTAAGCCTTGGAAGTATGGCCCACTTGTATCAAAATCCTAACCTAAATATGAAATTGGACTGTTGAAAGAAAAGAGTCTTTATATCAGGTTAGCGCCCCAGGGCCAACAGCCCTCTTGTTTTAAGAAACTTGAGGCTAAGGGCATTTAAATTTCATTTAGAGCATAACACATGGTTCTCTACTGAGTTTTATTGAGTTATACCCATGGGGTCAAAAACGGTATCTCCGCGGAGATCGAAAGTCTTTGAAAAACACTCAATTAGAGTTCAAATGTCTTCTCCTAGGCTACAAAAATAGAGAATTCATATTTGGCATGTAAGATAACTAGATGGTTTGTAGCATGTTAATGAAAAAATGCCCATTTGGTCAAAAGGAGCCACACCTTTGAGGTCCAAAGTTTAGAAAAATAGTCATATAGCTAGTTAAGTCTTCTCCTTCTCTAATAAAAGGCTTAACTCATTCCCACTCAAGGATGCTTTTAGATACCCAGAATGAAAAAAGTTTTAAGAAAACATTGTGGATAATGAAAAAATTGCTTGTTACAAACAATGTCTTCATTATCCACAATGTTTTCTACCCCTAAGGTAAAAACATTCCAAAATTTTATTAGCATTAAATTGTTATCAGCAACTCCTTTCACTTTGGACAAGTCTAAAATTTTGCAGTCTGGTGATGGGTTGAGGCATTCACATTTGGTACATGTTCTTTTATTAGCAAAGCGATTTAGGATCATCATAGTCCTCTTTTCTGTTTTATAGCCTGGTAGAACCAGAGAATATGGAAGAGTTGGTGAAACTGATAACAGAGGAACCCTCAGAAGATATGGATGAAAAAGTCAAATACAAGTAAGATGGGTTTGAAATTTAGATAATAAAAAATAATTTGTTTGTCTTTATTATACCCCTGATTTGAAGAAGAGAGGGATATAATGGTTTACCCTTTCCGTCCTTCAAACTGTCTGTCTGTCTGTATGCAACTAATATTTTTCTCGGTAACCATTCATAGTATCAACTTGAAATTTGGTATGGAGCAGTACTTGAAAAAAGATGTTTAAGGACCCTATGTAGCACACAAAGTTTAAGTCTGCAAGTATACTACTTCCTGGTTGTTTTTCCCCCGCCATTTCGGCGAAGGGGATATAGTAATGGTCTCCGACCGTCATTCTGTCCTTCCATCCTTCCGTCATTCTGTCACTAAACTTGTCCGGAGCATATCTCTGAAAGTATAATTGCTATAAACTTGAAACTTCATAGGTGGATAGATCTCATTGAGGAGAAGTGCAGTGCACAAGAACCACAACTCTTGCTTGCATAATTTTGGAGTTATTGCCCTTTGTTGTTTTAAAGACTAAGATTTTGTCCGGGGCATATCTCTTAAAGTATAATAGCTATTAACTTGAAACTTCATAAGTGGATAGATCTCGTTGTGGAGAAGTGCAGTGCACAAGAACCACAACTCTTGCTTGCATAATTTTGGAGTTATTGCCATTTGTTGTTTTAAAGACTTAGATTTTGTCCTGAGCATATCTCTGAAAATATAATAGCTATTATCAAACGCATTGAGAAGAAATGCAGTGCACAAGAAGCCTAAATCTAACTGGCTTCAGTTTACTATTAAGCTTTTTAGGCGGGGGATGGCCATGTCGGACATGGCTCTTCTTACCTCTTTTTGATGGCATGTGACTGGAAATCGAATGTGGAGGTTTGTCTAGGGCCTCTACATTGTATTTAATGAATTTAGGTCTGCAAGTTAACTACTTCCTGTTTTATTATTTAGTTTAATGTTCTACATTAACTCATATAGTGATATATTTTTGTCATATTTGTCAGCAACTTTTGATAGTATTAACTTTAAACTTTGAATGAACATTCAACTAGAGATCTACCATGGCTCTCACCAAATTTAGATCTTCATGTTGTTTACTTTCTATTTACTTTTATGTACCGCCTTCTTTGTAATCAAAGCACTCAAAGTACTGTTAGCTAGCAAAGCATTGTTGTGTTATGTAATCTTCTTTGCCATTTATAGGGTAGAAAACATTGTGGACACTGAAGAAATTGCTTGGTACAAGCAATTTCTTCATTGTCCACAAAGTTTTCCAAAGCCTTTTGGGGGATTCTAAAAAGCGGGATTGAATGGGAAAGGGCTATATAACGTTCTTTTGAAGCTGTTCTCTACATTTGAATAAAGTTAATTCATGCGGCCAGTCATGAACTACTTTTTTAGGGGTAGACATTCAGTGGATTAAGTGGTTAAGCCTCCAGAGGCAGTTTGCACTCTTTTGAATTATGAGAAGACCTCAAAATTTTGTCTGTTAACTTAAGCTATCAAAGCTGACGCTTTGCTAGCTAAAAATGGGGTTATTAGACAGAAGATGGATGTTCAGATTTAGGACTATCAGATGAGCTATAAAATGTTAAATCGGTAGGCCAATTAAGCTGAAACTTTGCTGGAATATTTCTTTGATAAAGCTTTACCAAAATTATTAAAGATTCGTATTTTTCTTGGGACAAACAATGAGGCTTAGCCAGGTCTCACATTTTGAATGTAGCATCATCTAGTGACTGCATTCAGGGCCAGAGATTATCAACCTTTTTAGCTCACCTGAGCATGTAGTGCTCATGTGAGCTATTGTGATCCCATTTTGTCCTGCGTCCGTCTGGCGTCGTCCGTCAACAATTTCTTTAAACGACATCTCCTCCCAAACCACTGGGCCAATTTGAACCAAATTTGGCAGAAATGTTCCTTAGGTGGTCCCCTTCAAAAATAGCTAAAAGAATTGATATCCTTTAAAAACTCTGGTTGCCATGGCAACAAAAGTGAAATTTTAAAATAATCTTTAAAAACCTTCTCCTGACCAAGAAGGCTTAGAGCCTTGATATTTTGCATGAAGCATCAGTATATTGACCTCTTTCAAAATAGCTAAAATCATGATCCTCGGGTCCCCAGGGGCAGAGCCCCAGGGGGTTGGGGTTTATATAGAAATAAAGAACAATTTTTTAAATGACATCTCCTCCAAAACCACTGGGCCGATTCGAACCAAATCTGGCAGAAATGTTGCTTAGATGTTCCGCTTCAAAAATAGCTAAAAGAATTGAAATCCGTTAAAAACTCTGGTTGCCATGGCAACAAAAGTGAAATTTTAAGATAATCTTTAAAAATCTTCTCCTCCTGACCCAGAAGGCATAGAGCCTTGATATTTTGCATGAAGTATCAGTGTATTGACCTCTTTCAAAATAGCTAAAATCATGATCCTCAGGTCCCCAGGGGCAGAGCCCCTGGGGGTTGGGGTTTATATAGAAATAAAGAACAATTTTTTAAATGACATCTCCTCCCAAACCACTGGTCTGATTCGAACCAAATTTGGCAGAAAATGATGCTTAGGTGGTCCTCTTCAAAAATAGCTAAAATAATTGAATTCCGTGAAAAACTCTGGTTGCCATGGCAACAAAAGTTAATTTTAAAATAATCTTTAAAAATCTTCTCCTCCGGACCCAGAAGGCGTAGAGCCTTGATATTTTGCATGAAGCATCAGTATATTGACCTCTTTCAAAATAGCTAAAATCATGATCCTCGGGTCTACAGGGGCGGACCGGGGGGGGGGGTTTATAGGCATGAAGCATCAGTTCACAGACTTCTTTCTTTTTCCTGAAATTATTACCTATGGAAAAGTTTTTTCCTTCTTTCAAATCAGCATTAAAGCCTTGGAATCTAGACTTTTGGATCCCCAGGTTCATAGTCTTTATATGTAATTATGGCCCACTTGTTTCATTATCCTGACCTTAACATGAAATTAGACTGTTGAAAGAAATAACAAATTTTCATATTTAATGGAGAATTTACTCAAAATTGGATTCAAAATTAAAGATGTATATTGCATTAAATTCTATGGCAAGTGCGTGAAAATGAATCATTATATTTTTTAAATTATAATGTATAACACAAAAACTTAATTGTCTTGGAAACACGACAATTGTTTACACTGTAAGTTTGAGTAAAGTCTCAACTGAGTATGAAAAAAGTTTTATAGTCTTGACCCCAGAAGTTGTTAAAAGAAGGCATTAGAAGTCCCATTTGGGCTCTGGTAGGGCAAAAAGCTATATGGATAAAAAGAAAGGTATCTTTTGCAGAAACCGTTAGGCTTAAGTGTGACATAATCAGGGCCTTCGCTGGCATTGATTATTGTTGCCAAATGTAAAAATAAAGCTAAGTGGTGTAAAAGGTAATAATTGTGTTGAATTTCAATAAACATGCAAGTCAGTCAATAAAATAAGTGTGACAAACACTTATCCAATGTATGACCTTCAGGTTACAGTTTCTTACCATGATAATAAAGACTTCTTAAATGATAGTGTACATTGCACAAATTGAATTCAAAAAAATCAAAATTGGAAAATCTTACTTCAGTGGGTTTCCTGTAAATCAAGAATACAAGTCCGACAAAAAAAATGTAAATTGACTAAAATTTGTAACCGATTTCTCATGCACAAATCGGAGTCTAAACTCTACTCTGGGGAAATTGTGCGACGAGGGCAACCCTCTCAAGGCTGTCTCGCTGGTCTCTTTGATGTAAGTCACAACCCTATGCTCCTCTTTGGTAGAATGGTCTAACCTAACATTTTTGTGACGTCAGCTATGTTTTTGCATCAACAGAGGAATATTTGAGGGTTACTGGTTGATGGAAAATGTAATGACTTTGATCTCCATCTAAGTAAATCAGGGTACTTAAAAACACAAACTTTGAATAAAAAGTTAAGGAAAAGAAATTTACAACAAAAATTAACGTCCGTTAATCTTCATTTCTCTTTATAAAATTGATCAATTTGAGATTGATAGGGTTCAGAACAGTAACAGAAAAAGGCCCACAGAAAATCATGTTTGCAATTCCCTTTTGGTGGGTTACTTACCTTCAAAAGGTACTTTACCTTTAAAACTTACCTTTTAAAAAATTGTGTCATGGGAAATCGGGCCTTAACCCTTTCCCGTTTATGGAAATTTTAGACTGGTACAAATTGAAAGAGGTTACAGATGACAATGAAAACTGGATTCCATTTGAAATGAAACCATCCTATGTGGAAGGAAATATTGTGGAAAAAGAAGAAATTGCTTGTTACAAGCAATTTCTTCTTTTTCCACAATGTTTTCTTGAGTAAAAAATCACAGGAACGTAAAATCCTGTATTTGAACGGGAAAGGGTTAATGTTATTAGCTTTACATAAGCTCTATTTTTTTCCAGCAAAAACTTATATTGGCCATAACTTTTGATAGGTTACAGATAAAGTCTTCATATTTCATATGTGCATTGCTTGTGACAAACCCTTTTGTTGATATTAAGTTCAAGGTCATAAGTTAAGGTGAAGGTCAGAATTTCAAAAATCTTAACTTTAACTTGTCTATAAGTTTACAACAGTAAGTGATAAAGCCTTCATATTTCACATGTGCATTGCTTATGACAAAACCTTTCTGTTGGTATTAAGTTCAAGGTCATCTGTCAAGGTCATTTCTCAAGATCAAAAGTTCGAAAATCTTAACTTTAACTCTGTCTATAAGTTTACAATTGTAAGTGATATAGCCTTCATATTTAACATGTGCATTGCTTATGACAAACCTTTCTGATGGTATTAATTTCAAGGTCTTCTATTGAGGTCAAGGTCTTTTATAAAGGTTAAAATTTCACATGTGCATGGCTTATGACATGACCTTTCTGTTGGTACTAAGTTCAAGGTCATCTGTCAAGATCAAAGTCATTTCTCAAGGTCAAAAGTTCGAAAATTCTCAACTCTAGCATTGTCTTGAAGTTTACCATGGTAAGTGATATAGCCTTCATATTTTACATGTGCATTGCTTATGACATACTTTCTATTGGGATTGGGTTCAAGGTCATCTGTCATGGTCAAGGTCATTTCTCAAGGTCAAAAGTTCGAAAAATCTTATCTTTAACATTGTCTTTAAGTTTACAATGGTAAGTGATATAGCCTTCATATTTTACACGTTCATTGCTTATGACATGGACTTTCTGTTGGTACTAAGCTCAAGGTCAAATTGTCAAGGTCATTTATTCTCAAATATACCTCATTTACAAATTGCCAAAATTTCTTGTTACTTTACATGAATGTTGTTTATTAACCCATTCCATCAAAGTGGACTTTTAGACCGGACCAAATTGAAAGGATGTGCAGACGACAATTTCAAGTTAATGGAATTTTAATTTTTTTCGTCTTTTTGGATAGAAAACATTGTGTCATTTCCACAATGTTTTCCAAAGCTTATTTGTTGAGGGGCGTTAAAAGTAGGGACTGATTGGGAATGGGTTAAGTGCCCTAGGTAATGTTTATTTGAGCTTTACATTTTGTATATTTCCTACTCTAGAATAAATCAGTCTATTGTTTCTGCAAGACTTCTCAAGTTAGAGTCTTCATTTTTTGTATGGAGACATTTTTAATTGATAACTTGGATGGTCTAGGTAAAATTTTTAACCTTTTACCATATAATGATACTGGATTTTACTAGAATCAGGCCTGTGAAGCCAAACAGATTCCTTCAATGTTTGTCAAACTTCCAAATTTCTTGTGAACTGAACTCTCAAACAATAATGGCATACAGTTTTGTGACAAAAGCCTTATTTGGGAGCATAATCTGTCTCCAATGGCTCTTGTTTTCAATTTGGCAAAACTGATGGCAAAAGAAAAATCAGCCCAGGGAATAATTGGCATGTGGAATCATCTTATCATTGTTTACAAAAAAGTCTTTTATACATAGAGAAATTTGAAGGATTTTTTAGCTCACCTGAGCACTTAGGTGGTCCCCTTCAAAAATAGCTAAAAGAATTTGAATCCGTTAAAAACTCTGGTTGCCATGGCAACAAAAGTGAAATTTCAAAATAATCTTTAAAAATCTTCTCCTCCTGACACAGAAGGCATAGAGCCTTGATATTTTGCATGAAGCATCAGTATTTTGACCTCTTTCAAAATAGCTAAAATCATGATCCTCGGGTCTCCAGGGGCGGAGCCCTGGGGGGGGTATATAGAAATAAAGTACAGTTTTTTAAATGACTTTTCCTTCCAATTCACAGGGCCAATTTGAACCAAATTTTGCAGAAATGTTCCTTAGGTGGTCCCCCTTAAAATTAGCTAAAAGAATTGAAATCCGTTAAAAACTCTGATTGCCATGGCAACTAAAGTGAAATTTCAAAATAATCTTTAAAAATCTTCTCCTCCTGACCCAGAAGGTGTAGAGCCTTGATATTTTGCATGAAGCATCAGTATATTGATCTCTTACAAAATAGCTAAAATCATGATCCTAGGGTTTCCAGGGGCAGACCCAGGGGGGAGGGGGGGGGGGTGTATAGGCAGGAAGCATCAGTTCACAGACTTCTTTCTTATTTCTGAAATTATAACCCATGGAAAAAGTTTTTTCCTTCTTTCAAATCAGCACTAAAGTCTTGGAATTTGTAATTTAGACTTTTGGATCCCCAGGTTCATAGTCTTTATATGTAATTGTGGCCCACTTGTTTCATAATCCTAACCTTAACATGAAATTAGACTGTTGAAAGAAAAAGAGCCTTTATCTCAGGTGAACGCCCCACGGCCAATGGCCCTCTTGTTAGCTCACCTGAGCATGTAGTGCTCAAGTGAGCTATTGTGATCGCCTTTTGTCCGGCGTCCGGCCGTCGTGCGTCGTCCAACAATTTCTTTAAACGACATCTCCTCCTAAACCACTGGGCCAATTTGAACCAAATTTCGCAGAATTGTTCCTTAGGTGGTCCCCTTCAAACATAGCTAAAATAATTGAAATCTGTTAAAAACTCTGGTTGCCATGGCAACAAAAGTGAAATTTTAAATAATCTTTAAAAATCTTCTCCTCCTGACCCAGAAGATGTAGAGCCTTGATATTTTGCATGAAGCATGAGTATATTGATCTCTAACAAAATAGCTTAAATCATGATCCTCAGGTCCCCAGGGGCAGAGCCTTGAGGGGGGGGGGGGTGTTATATTGAAATAAGGAACGATTTTTTAAAAGACAACTCCACCAAAACTACTGGGCAAATTTAAACCAAATTTGGCAGAAGTGTACCTTAGATGGTCCCCCTTAAAATTAGCTAAAAGAATTGAAATCCATTTTAAACTCTGGTTGCCATGGCAACAAAAGTGAAATTTCAAAATAATCTTTAATAATCTTTTCCTCCTGACCCAGAAGGTGTAGAGCCTATATATTTTGCATGAAGCATCAGTATATTGATCTCTTACAAAATAGCTAAAATCATTATCCTTGGGTCTCCAGGGGCCGACCGGGGGGGGGGGGGGGTATAGGCATGAAGCATCATTTCACAGACTTCTTTTTATTTCTGAAATTATAACCCATGGAAAAAGTTTTTTCCTTCCTTTCAAATCAGCACTAAAGCCTTGGAATTTGTAATTTAGACTTGGATCCCCAAGTTCATAGTGTTTATATGTAATTGTGGCCCACTTGTTTCATAATCCTAACCTGAACATGAAATTAGACTGTTGAAAGAAAAAGAGCCTTTATCTCAGGTGAGCGCCCCAGGGCCAACGGCCCTCTTGTTTTTAATCCTTTTGTTACATTTCTTTGCTCCAGTTACTTTTTAGCTCCACTGGCTGAAAGGCAGCGAGTTATTGTCATGGCGCTGTGTCTTGCGTACATTCTTCAGTAAACTTTTCCACGGAAAGTTATGAACAGAATTCAACCAAATTTCACAGAAATGATCCTTGGGTGTCTCTTTATCAGATTCATTTACAGAATTAGATCAAATGAAAAACAATGCTTTAATAGGACTGGCTTTGTTCCATATATCATGAAAATTTTCATCTTGAAACCTTTGGACAGATTTCAACCAAATTTCACAAGATTGATCCTTGGATGACCAATTATCAGATCCCTTAAACAATTCCCACTTGATCTCTCCTTTTTACGCTCCTCAACAAAAAAGCTTTGGAAAACATTGTGGAAAATGAAGAAATTGCTTGGATCAAGCAATTACTTCATTATCCACATTGTTTTCTATCCAGAAAGATGAAAAAATTTGAAATTCCATCAACTTGAAATTGTCGTCTGCAGCCCCTTTCAATTTGGACCAGTCTAAAACTCCACTGTGTTTGAATGGGTTAAAAGAATTTTGATCAGACGATAACATGGTTATAATGGGATAATTTTCTTATATTGTGAAAACTTTTAAAATCTTCTCAGAAACCAATTGATGGATTTCAACTGAATTTCACAGAAATGATGCAAGGGTGACCTCTTATTAGATTCATTAAAAATATAGTTTTTGGTTGAAAACATTGCTTTTATAGGTAGGCTGATGTATATTCAGGGTATATAGTTTTGAAAGATAATTTCAAGAAGTTTTGATTAATTTGATAATGAAGGCTTAGGAAGATTGGCCAAATTTCACAGTAAAAAAAGGGTCCCTCTTATAAAAACGTATTGTCATGAACTGGCTGTTGGATTAGATTCACATTTGATTTAGAGTCTTTAGATCAAGGACATAAAGTTTGTACAAGAAAAAAATCTGTCAATATGGCTGGGGGGGTGGGGGCATAAACTTTCATAGCGACAACTTTGAAAATCTTTTTCTACTAAACCAAAAGACCTACAGCTTTGATATTTTTGTGTGTGGTGTCAGACTGACGCTTTGCAAGCAGCTATGACAAAGATATATACATTCCTTCTTTTTTTAATGCCAATACCCCGTAACTTAGTAGGAAGAAATAGTAGAGAAGGAACATAGTTATGGAAAACATTGTGACCATTATATTCTCAATTCCCTACAATACTTTTTTACTCCTTTTCAGAATTCTTTGAATTGTTATTTGCAACTTTTTCAATTTAGATACTTGTAACAGACTTTACGAAATACTCAAATTTCTTATAGGACAGTGGGTCTTACCAGACAATACTAAATTTTATAGGACTAAAAAAAACACCAGAAAAAATAACATTAACAAAATGACTTATTTGTATATTTCAAAACCAGATAAATGAGACCATTGGACTAATAGAAGATACAAAAGGTATGAAATCAACTGATTAAACAGTTGTTCTCTCAGTCAGTCTTGTGTTCTGGTGCTTATTTATCAGATTAAGATAATTTTTACCAGACATGTTTGGTTGACTGATGGTATTTTATGAAGTCTGGGGTAAATGGTATATCAATGAGATGTTTTGTTTGTTATGTGTCCATCTGAGTGCTCATATACTTTTGCAAAGTATTCTCCCAAGAAACTACGTGGGTTTTAATGAATGTTACTAGGATGAACCTTGGTTGCCATTTTATCAGATTCCCTCAAAGAACTTTGATTGTATTAGAAAATTTTACTGTTATAGGCAGGCTAGTGGTATAAACTTTGAAATTCTTTATGGAATCTGATTTTGGGGCCTATTTCACAGGAATGATCCTTGGGTGATTTCAATAGATTCTTTATAAAAGAATTTAATCAGAAAAAAAAGATGGCTATTATTGGATTGGGGTAATTTTCAAATGTGTTATAAAGTGAAAACTTGGATAAAAGCATAGATATTAATCAAATTTCACAAAATGAATCTTTGGTGACCCAGTATTGGATTTGTTCATGAGGAATTTATTTATGTATTTGTTCACTGGGGTTATATGTTGCTTTTAAGAACATTTCATTTATATTTAGTCTAAGCTCAATTATGTTGTTTATTGGTATCACCAGTAATATACTGGAGCTCTGAAATGTCTCAAGAAAATGCTCGAATGACCAGCTGGCTGGCAGGGATTTGAACCATCAACCCTTATGGTGCAAGATATACCAGGAAATCATTGTTAGGTGCTCCAGCGGCTGCGATATGACTGAATAATTGTTCAAAGTGCCATTAGACCTCATTCAAATAAACAAACTTAACTTCTCTTGATGTTGTGCCCTCTATTTTCAAATGTAGCCTAGAGGTTAGAAGGTAATAAGTATGAGAGACCGCAATTATGCAAGGGAGGTAATTAATAACTTCATACAAAAAAAATTGCTACCGTGTAAGAAATTTTCAGAGAGAAGCTGATAACCTATTTTGTCAGGCCATTGCAGAGATTCCGGCACCAACACTGTTCTATTGTCATCTGGAAGGTTTATATTTCTTGTATGATCAACAGATACCCCAATACAGCATGTGAGCTCCTGACATCAGATGTGTCACAAATCAACGATGCCCTTGGTACAGATGATCTTGTCAATAAGTTGTATGGTTTTTTAGACACAGAAACAACACCATTAAATCCGTTACTAGCCAGTTTCTTCAGTAAAGTCATGGGGCTGATTATTACAAGGAAGAGTGAAATGGTAAGGCTTTAGAATTCAAGATTAATTTGAACAGAATTGACTAAGGTATTAACCCTTTCCTGCTCTCATTTTTTGCTTGAGAAAATATTGTGGATAAAGAAGAAATTGCTTGTAACAAGCAATTTTTTCTTTCCCCAGAATATTTTCTACCACATAGGACTATTTTATTAGTCCTACGACTAATTTTTAGTTATCTTTAGTTTTTGCCCTTTGACTATTTTAAATCTTAAATTAGCAATGTATTTAACAACTATAATAAGTTGATGTGTCTGGAACCTCATTTAGTTTGACAATTTCATTTGATCACTACTTGTGTCCTGTTGCAATCATCATGCATTTTAGAAGTGATGAAGTTTATCCTATCTTTATCCAATCCATTTTCACATTTGCATTAATCTTCAAATTTCTTTAAGCTTTTTGGTGGTTTATCGAGAAATAACAGTAGATTATCACTTGATAATCTCACTGCAAAGCAGTGAAATTATCACAAACTTATACCCTGCTTTCGTTCATTTCACTTTATTTCATGTTACCTGAAGGGAGCCCAAAAAACAAGTCTTTATGACGTCATGATGATATTGCCTAGTAATCATGTGCAAAATGAGGCGCTTAAAGTAATTTTGTCTCCAAATTTTCACATTTCGTCCTGTTTTTGCCTTTAAGAAAAAGAATAATTGTTTGTTTTTTTGTGCAGTATCAGTAAATCTTTCATTTCATGAACAGCAAAAGCAGTATTTTCACTCTGTCACTCTTGAAAATACAGTCGAACCTGTTGTATGCAGCCAGCCAAGGGACAGATCAAAACTGGCCACATACAACAGTTGGCTGCTTAACACAGATCAGGTGTATTTATGGGTGTGTGTTTTTTTGGGGGGTGGGTGGGGGGTTGTTACAACCCGTTGACATAAGGTAGTCATGATACAATGATGCGTCTCCTTATGAGAATGGCTACATAAAATGTACAAAATTAAGAAAGACGATTTTTTTAATTAACAAAAAATAGTAAACACACCAATATTTATGTATTCTTAATAAAGTATTTCCATTCATGTTTTAATTTGCACAACCCAAACTCGGAAGCGACGACCGACCGCGATCAAGAAACTGAAGAACATTGACATGTTTGTCTAGAGTTAAACATTAACGGCTCATTACGGTCGGTGTAAGATATTTCGTTGCATGATAAAACGTCGAACGACTTATGATCGAGACCGACATTCCGTTGAGTTTATTTTCTTCGAAAGTTCGCGGAAAAATATATTTTAGATACTCTATTACGACCGCATGTTTTCTAAATACTGGTATATAATGTCTATGAACCGCCTGGAAAGAATATTCGGATCCAGACCTGCACCCATTCCCACGCAATCCCGCTTTTTTACGCCCCTAAATAAAGCTTTGGAAAACATTGTCGGAAATGAAGAAGTAGCATTATCCATAATATTTCTACCGCAAAAGACGATTATTATTAAGTTTAAACGACTACAACTTCTTTGAATTTGGACAAGTCTAAAATTTTGCTGTGTGGTAAACTTACATACTGGATACGTAATTAGACGTCATATCAAATCTATTATGTTCGATTTATTATAATCAACATAACTCGGCACTTATTGCATTCAACCAAACACGCGTAAATAGAGTACACCTTTAAGTGGCGTGTTCATGTTTATCTCACGTCTTGAAAAGTTTATGCACAAGATTAGCCAGACGCATTATTGATTTTTTACACGACACCTGTCAGCAGTTAGTCGGGTCGCGTGACCGTTTAAAGGGGTATACATGAAGTGCAAATTGGACAATTAAAGGTGACCGCTGGCCACATACGGCAGATTACCGCTATTAACAGTAATTGTAAAGAGCAAATTGCACGGGCGGACCTGGGATGGCCGTTATACACAGATTGGCCGCTATTCTCAGGTGACCGCTAACACAGTTTTGACTGTATAGCTTTTGTTGTTTACTCAATTAAAAAATAAATGAATCTTACACTGAAACAAACAATTATTCTCCATTTAAACCTTTCATTTTTACACTTCTCCAATATAAAGCGAAAAGGTTTATTATAAAAAAGACTTATGTAATTTGGTTGGGGACTCCTGTATTGCATCGCAATACGACATGCACTTGTTTCAAATGGCACCCAATTTTATTGTTGTCTGCAATCTCTTTCAATTTGAACCAGTGTAAAAATTTTAAAAACAGGAAGGGTTAAAAATTTGATTGGTACTTATGAAAGAATTGAAATAGTAATTTCTAGAACTTTGGTTGAAGTTTTTTATTTCTATTATTTAACACTTCAAGTTATACCCTTTAATATATAGCCATCAAACACCACTCCAAACCCTTATTGAGTAAAGAAATGATTAACTCATTCCTACATAATGACGTTTTGACGCCCCAAAGAAAATAGCTTAAAAACATTGTCGTCTGCAACATCTTTGAATTTGGACCAGTCTGGAACTTTTTCATCTGGTAATGGATTGAGAGTAACCTAGGCATTATTGGAGAAGCTACTATTCTCTGTTGTAAAGATTGTACTATATTTTCACTTTTTCAGATCCTAGAGTTTTTAAAAGCTAAAGAAGACTTTGTAGGTTTGTTATTAAGACATATTGGCACATCAGCGATTATGGATTTATTACTAAGATTGCTAACGTGTATTGAATCGCCAGAAATCAGACGTGCCATGATTGAGGTAAGATTAATTTCATGTACCTTTGAAATGGAATTTTAAATATTTATTTAGTAGTCACCTCACTCAAAGCCTAAAATACAATGTATTGGTAACTGAACCTGTAAAAGAAAACCCTGGAAAGGTGTCTGATTTGACAAAATGTAAAATTGCAAACTTTTTGATTTATTAGTCATACATGTACGCATTAGGAAATACATCAGAAATTGGTTGAATTTTAGTTTCTTCTATCAATATTTGAGTGTTTTGATTGGCTAAAATTTCGTTTTTCGCACTTACATGAACAGAATTTTGAGCATGCAATTATTTTGTTTGTTTACACTCCAAGAAGATCCATTAATTTTCACTCCACACCAGTAAAGTATTTGCTTTGTTTTGCCTGTTGGATTTGAAAATTTTGAAAACTGTGAAGGGTCAATATTTGCTATAACATTTTTATTTCAGTGGCTAAATGATCAACAGATTGTCAAAAGGCTAGTCACATGTATAACAAGTGCATATGATGAAGATGTAAGTAGGAAGATTGTACCAAATTTAGTTAAAAAAATTCTGTATCATATGGTTTGTTTTGTCTGATCTGGATTTATGTGATGTCCTGGAGTGCCTGTATTAGCCTTACTTCAGGGCAATTAGCTCAAAGATGAGCTTTGTGATCCATGAATGTCTAGTTGTTATCAAGAACTTTTTGGCTTAAATTTTCATTGGTCTGGTCTCTATGGAAAATGAGCTCCAGGTGTGGACATTCAACATCTATAAAGATGCATGGAATAATTGTGGCATTCAAAACACAGGAAAAGGGGCCTTACAGATCATCATTCAAAACATTCTTGTGTATGTGATGAAGATCACAATCATTATCAAATTGTCTTTTAAATTTCACAGGACTATTGTAGGGTTGTAAGGAAAGTTCCTTTTGGAATGAAATTGATCCATCAGAAAACACAGGAAAAGGGGCCTTATTGATTTTCATTCAAAACAATCCTGTTTATGTGATAAAGTCCACAATTAATGTGAGATTCTGATGAAAATTTCACAGAATGATTGTAGGGGCTTAAGGTAACTTTCTTTTGGAAATGGGGTGGATCCATCATGAAACATGGGAAAAGGGGCCTTGAGGATTGTTGCTTAAAATAGTAAAGGGGATAAAGCCCTTTTTTTTCTTTATGCATTCTTCTTTGAGTAATTAACTTCCTTAAATATCAGATTTCTTTTACGGAAATCTTGATAACCAGTAGAGCGTCTCAGGCCCTCATGGGCCTCTTGTTAAATGACATCTCCTCCCAAAACACTGGGCCAATTTTAACCAAATTGGCAGAAATGTTCCTTAGGTAGTCCCTTTTCATAATTGCTAAAAGAATTTTTAAATGAGATCTCCCAAACCACTCGGCCAATTTCAACCAAATTTGGTAGAAATGTTCCTTAGCTGGCCCCCTTTAATAATTGCTAAAAGAATTGAAATCTGTTAAAATCTCTGGTTGCCATGGCAACAAAAGTGAAATTTTAAAATAATCTTTAAAATCTTCTCCTCCTGACCCAGAAGGTGTAGGTCTTTGATATTTTACATGAAGCATCAGTATATTGACCTCTTTCACAATTGCTAAAATCATGATCCTTGGGTCCCCAGGGGCGGATTTTCTGGGAGGGGGGTTTAAGGCATGAAGCGACAGATCACAGAATTCTTTCTTTTTTCTGAAATTATAACCCATGGATCCAGAGGGAAAACAAAGTTAATTCCTTCTTTCAAATTTGCCCTAAAGCCTTAGAATTTGTAATTTAGACTTTTGGATCCCCAGGTACATAGTCTATATCTGTAATATGACCCTCTTTTATCATGATCCTAACCTTAACATGAAATTTGACTGTTGAAGAAAAAGTGCCTTTATCTCAGGGGAGCGCCTCAGGGTCAACAGCCCTCTTGTTTTCATTTTGTACTAAGTTTTCTTCCCCAAAGACGAATATTTCTAAAATTTAGACTAAAATTTGTTGTCTGCAACTTCTTTGAATTTGATCAAGGACTCTGATAGTCTGAACTCTTTGGTCTCTGGGACCCTCACAGTCGTCATAGCTCAGTTGGTAGCGCATCAGACTCCCAATCTTCAATCATTGGGGTGACATGGGTTTGATTCCCAGTGGCAGCACATATCCTTTTCAAACAAATGTCTTTCACCAATGGGTGAATAATTATAAACCTAAGTGTGATCTTGCTGTGTCTAGTTTCTGGCGTCTGTTCTTCGTTGTACGGCGCATGTCTGTATCTTGTCTGCACTCTATAGGCCACAATGTCTTGAAAATTGGTCAGAATATCAGAAAAATTTTAGAAATAACCTTGTGTGCACTCTACACAGCACATTTTAGGCTTAATTAACTTGATATTCAGTCAGATTGTTTGTCTTGATAATAAATATGTGGTGGGCCAAAAAAGAATTCAAGTCATAATGGGTCAGAAACTAGGTCACTAGGTCAAATTTTAGAAAAACGTTTATGCAATCTAGAGACAGCATTTTTGGGTTAGAGGACTTGATATTTATACAGAGTGTTTGTTTCCATTAAAATCTCTGTCAAGGTTCACAATTTCACATAGGCCCTATCCAAAGAAATCTTCTTTGCAATTTACTTGCTACTTTTCTGGCACAATACCTTTAAACTTTTTAGCTCACCTGAACACAACATGCTCAAGGTGAGCTATTGTGATTGGTAATTGTCTTGCGTCTGTCTGTCCATCTGTTCGTATGTCCGTCCGTAAACAATTTATTAAAAAATCTTCTCTGTACATATTATCACCTATTGACCCTCTACCAAAATACTTAAAAGAATTAATGAACTCTTAAGATAAACCCTTTTCTGTGCGATCCCTGATTTAACAAAGGAAATCTTTGAAAATCTTCTCCTCCCAAACAATAAGGCCAAAAATTTGAAATTTGGTACATATTGCCACCTTTTGAACCTCTAAAAAAAACTTTAAAAAATTGACCCTTTTCTGTGCGATCCCTGATTTACAAAGGAATAAATAAGGAAATCTTTGAAAATCTTCTTCTCCCAAACAATAAAGCCTAGAGCTTTTATATTTGGTATGTATCACCACCTATTGACCCTCTACCAAAATAATTCAAAGAATTACATACTCTGAAAATTATCTCTTTGTGTGATCCCTGATTTTACAAAGGAATAAAGAAGGAAATCTTTGAAAATCTTCTCCCAAACCATAAGGCCAATAGCATTTATATTTAGTATATATGAACATCTATTGAACCCCTACCGAAATAAGTCAAAGAATTATCATACTCTGAAAATTAACCCTTTTCTGTGTGATCCCTGATAATACAAAGGAATTAAGAAGGATATCTTCAAAAGCCTTCTTCCATTGATAAGGCCTAGAGCTTTTATATTTGGTATGTATCATCACCTATTGACCCTCTACCAAAATACTTCAAAGAATTACATACTCTGAAAATTATCCCTTTTCTGTGCAATCCCTGAAAAGTATTTTCGAAAGAATGAATTCCTTATCAGCCCAGCTGTTTTCGGAGAAAACCCGAGGTATTGCTATAGCCCTTAAGTCGTTGTTGTCGTCATCGTGTGAAAACTTTGGCATTTTGTGATATTTCTTGTTCTACTAAAGGCATTCACTTGAAACATGGCACACTTGTTCACTATCAAGAGTAACCTATACTATCAAGGGTAATAACTCTAGTTGTATTTTGTCCACTATCGAGCACCCAACAGCTGAACGTAGGCACTTGCGTGCTCTTGTTTTGACTTAGATGTTTTACCATTTATCAAGTACTTAAACCTAACATACATTGGAATCCATATGCAGTGCTCTTGTTGTGTATGTTTACTCATTGAATAGTTGTTCACAAAAGTGAATATCTTTGAAGAATATCTATCTTATATTGTGTATGTATTGACAGATTCATTGTAATGCTGCCCAAAGTTTGTGTGATATTATACGACTTGGCCGAGAACAGGTTATACAGTTACAAGACAGGGCAGACCAGGATCCATTACTTGCCAGTATAGAACAGTAAGTTTGGACACACATTATAAATCAGGGGAAAGAAATAAGCATACACAATCCACAACTAACATGAAATAAACCTTTGAAAACACAATAAGGTCGACTAAACATTTTATGAAGACAAAGAATAATTATAAAAGGGGGGGGGTGATAAAAAATGTTTTGACTTTGAAATTTTACAACTAAGTCTTTATGCTAATACGACTTGTTTGTCATATGACTTAGTTCTTAGATTGGTGAATTTGATAGTATTTGTATTATATTTAATTATGGTAAAGTGAAGTCCTGGGCTCTTATTTTTAGCTGGTTTAGATTTTGAGCCTTGTCATACTGAACCTGAGATGTTTATGTTTGGCAAGAGGCATAGACAAAGATCAGCCTAAACATGTGCAGTCTGATCTAAGACCACACCACCTGTTTGTTCTTTTTAACTTAGGGTTGTCTATGAATCTTTAATTTAAAAAATATTGATTAACAATCCAGCATTTCAGTGATTTCAGCCCTTTCACTTAAAAAAATGCAAGTCCGAAAAAAATGAGAGGATTTTATTAAAAATCAAAATCATTTGAATAATGGGTCTGCATTTTTGTAGTGAAATTCATGAGTGAAATTTAAACTCTGAATTTAACTTCAAAAAGATTTTAAAAAATGTCATAAAAATTCATATCTTTTCATTTACAAGAAGACCATGATTAGACTTGATTCTGCTGGTTGACCTTTACCTGAAGAGCAGGTCACAGCTTCAACCAAATGAATATTTCTTGATAAGATGAGTTAATATTGATTATCTTTAACATTGTTACTCTTTGTAGGGAAGACACAGTATCAGAATTGTTAGACAATATGTTGGCTGAGGAGAAATCAGAGTCTGTTATAGTAAATGGCTTATCAGTTATACAAACATTATTGGAATGTAAGAGGCAGGGGTAGGTATTCTTAGTTTTGTAAACCAATTACCAGATGACAAAATTTTATACTGGTCTAAATTGAAAGAAGTTGCAGACGACAATTTAAAGTTGATGAATTTTTAAAAATCTTGAACAAGCAATTTCTTCATTTCCATAGCAATAATAATTCGGGGCGTCAGAAAGCACCCCTCAAGAAAAACAATTTGGAAATCTGTGTAAATTGAAGAAATTACTCGTCATTTTCTGGTTCATCATTAGTATATGAATTGATTTTTTTCTTCTTCAAATACTGAACACACGTTTACCTTTGTGTGTGTGAGCTCTCAATTATTTCTTTCCCTGATCAGATTTTAGCAGTGCCTTATCACATTTTGGTGTGGCAATGACAGTTGTTGTTACTAGATTGACATTTGAAGATACAAAAAAGTATTTTAATTTATTACATATATATAGTTAAAAACTTATAGTATTATTTCAAGGCATGTGTTTTACATGAAACACATTGTCTCTTAAAAAGTGTCCAATTTGAATATTTCAGCCCAGAGGACTCAGGAGAACAAATGTTGGGCATGGAACCAGAGAAAATGTTTACCGGTGCCAATAATGTATTAACCGCTATATGTCCTAGACTTAAAGATTTCCATTCAATCCTTACGGACCCTCCAAAGGTAAGGATTACTTGTAGTAAATTGTAGGTCTATTCAGAAGTAAATTACACACACATTAGAAAAAAAAAAAAAAAGAAATTCAAGTTCCACTAATAAGGACTTCCATAAAAGGAAGTTATAGAATTTGAATAACCCCCAGGTACTCAGTAGTTTGGGTATAATGGTTTCACCATGTCTGTTTTGACTATCCGTCTGTTTATAGACTTTTTCATTTCTATGCTCTTACAAGCCGCCGTCATAGCGCAGTTGGTAGCGCGTCGGACTGCCAATCTAGGGGTCCCGGGTTCGATCCCCGACGGCGGCACTCATCCTTTCTGACTATTTGTCTCTCACCAATGGGTCGATAATCGTAGACCTATGTGGGATAGCAGCTGGAGGCTAGGAAAGGATGTAATGGTAGTACTGGTGTGAGAAGTACCAGGATTCCATTGTTAGGTGCTCCTGCCGCCGCGATATAACTGAACGATTGTTGAAAGCGGCTTAAAACCCCATTCAAACAAACAAATTCTATGCTCTTACTCTAGAACCAATTAAGCTATATCAATGAAACTTCATACAATTTTTGTCAATGATCCAAGGATGTGCCCTATCGTTTTTAGTTTATACTAATTTATTTTAGTTCGATTGCGATGAAAGCTTTAAGCTTATAGAGTTGCTCTCGAACACACAAACCAGATGTTTTCACGTCCATGAAAGAGAGGCAGTGGCTTAACCCCACTGCTACCCACTTCCACAGCTGGGTAGACTGAGGCTGGCTATTAAGTGTCTTGCCCATGAACACACCTCACTGACGGTGGGGCTCGAACCCGTTACCTTCAGATCACGAATCAAGTACCTATATCACTCGGCCATCGAGGCAATCCTTACCGTTTTTGGATCACATAGATCAAAGATCAAGGTCAAAATAGAACTTTGACTAAGGACGGTTTCTGTACTCTACCTTGTAAGCCATTTGACCCAACAAATTTCATGCAATTATATCCATGACCCATGGAGATGCCCTATTGTTTTTTGGTAACTAAGGTCTAAGATCAAGTGTGATACTTGAGTGACAAAGTACTGGTGGGGAGTATAAGTTCACTTTGTTACAACTCTAGATAGCTCTATTGTTCTGGTGTTGTGTCTGTCATGGGTTGGTCTATTGTGTTCATCTGTTTGTCTATAAACTAGTTTGAAAAAGTTTGAAAAATCTTCCTTATCAATTCTACCATTTTACATGGATGATCCTTGGGTGACCCTTTATCAAAGAAATATAGCTTTGTTACCTCAGAAAATGTGAGGTAAAACTACAACAAAGTTCTTGGACTATATATTCACTATGATAAGTGCAATTTAATTTCCAGATATGATATAGTGGCTAGAAGTTTGGTAGCTTCAAAATCTTCTCAAAATAATACTTCCAATAATACAGATTTTATTTAATTTTCATAAAAATGATCCCTGGGTAAACTTTTGTCAGATTGTGTGAAAATAGAGTAAAATTGATGGGTTGATATTCATTTTTTTTCTGGTTGGACAATATCAATCCCACACAGTCATTCCTTTTTCCCCCCCTTATAACAAAAAAGCTTTGGAAAATATTGTGAAGAATGAAGAAATTGCTTGTGTCAAGTAATTGCTTCATTATCACCTATGTATTTCACCCAAAAAGACACACACACAAAAAAAAAATAGATTTCCAATAACTTGAAATTGTCTTCTGCAGCTTCTTTCAATTAGGACCATTTCAAGATTTTATTGTCTTGGAATGGGTTAAAGGATGTAATTGCTGCTGGAAAAGGTGAATTATTCCCTGGTACTATTTCAAATATTTTAGTGACTAGATTTATCTGTCATGAATGGGAAAGATCATTCAGTTTATATTGAATCCCTTAGGTATCATTTGGTAATTCAGCTTGTTCAGGCCTGTGGAGTAAATACAGATACTCAAATGCTTCTAGTTATGTTATATTTTAGGTCCTTTATAGATGAGTCAACTGTACATGCTTCTGAATTTGTAACAAAATTGTTTCCTTTCTTTAAAAAGAACATGCTATGTTTTTGTTGCTTTTTGAGCCGGTGCTATCTGGTAACAGATGAAAGTTCCAAGTATCTACAATATGGATCTTAATTACTGGTAATGTATAAATTTATGTATTGAGGAGAACATCTATCTTCTATTTTCAGCAAAGGTTTACTTCAATGCCTTCAACAGTAGGGAACTTAGATCCTCCATTGGGAAATACTCGAATACAGACTAGCCGTTTGATAGCCTCTTTACTTATTACAAATACACATTCTGTAAACCATGAACTATCCCAATTAGGGACCATTAGTGTTTTATTAGTGAGTATACCTTCTTTACATATTGCAATTTTATATTTTTTTATGCCCTTGTCATGAAACAGTGATAGGCATATAAATTATCTCTGTCCCTGTGTGAGTCTCTGTCCATGTGTGAGATGTATCCAGTTCTTGTTAGTAGCATATTCTACACTAAAAGATGGATTTGGAAATAACTTGGTACAGTTGTTCCCCGTGATGAGCACTAGTGTCATTCATAAAGTTAAAAATAGATACCCTCAAGTTCAAGGTCACAACTCTTGTGACAAGCACTTAAGCAGGGGGCATCCATGTCTGTGAAACATTACTAGTTGATAAAAGATATATTAACTAGGGACTTTAAGATAATGCTGTCAGATTTTCTCTGTTTTTCTCAGTGTGTTCATGTGATAGTTGGGTCATAATTGGGCTGTATCCCTGTGCATTCTATTATAACATAGATAAAAGAAGGAAAGTTTAAAAAATCCTTTTCTCTGAAATCAAAAAATCTATAAAAGAAATTTGGTCAGAATGATTGTCTTGATGAAATCTTATGCGAGTTTGTAACTGGGTCATCTGGGGTAAAAAACCTAGGTCACTGGGTCAAATGTTAGAAAAACCATATATGCAATCTAGAGGCCACATTTTTTTTTCCAAAAACCTGAAAATTAGTCAAAATGATTGTCTTGATGATATCTCAGACAATCTCCAAATTGGGTCAACTGGGGTCATAAACAAGGTCACTGGGTCAAATCTTAGTAAAACCTTGTATGCACTCTAGAGGCCACATTTTAAGGTCACCTGACCGAATGGTCATGGTGACCTATTGCAATCATCGTTTGTCCGTCGTCGTGCGTTGTGCGTCGTCCGTCGTCCGTTAACTTTTCAACATTTTCATCTTCTTCTCAAGAACTACTGGGCGGATTTCAACCAAACTTGGTAGAAAGCATCATTGGGGGATGCCAATTCAAGTTTGTGAAAATAGGGGTTCTGGGGGTCATAGGGGCCCAAATAGGGGCCAAAAAGGGGTAATTTTTGGTACTTCTTTAAAAATCTTCTTCTAATAAACCGTTAATGCCAGAGCTTAAATATTTTGTGTGCATGACAACTAGGACAGGTATATTATAAATTGTGAAATTCATGCCCCTGGGGTCATGTATGGGGCCACACCCAGAGGTCAAAGTTCATCATGTTAAAAAATTCACATTTTCATCTTCTTCTGATGAAGTACAAAGCCAATTTCAAACAAACTTGGTGAAAAGCATCATTTGGTAATGGTTATTTGGATTTGTGAAAATAAAAAGGCTGTGGGGTCAGGGGGCCCTAAAATGGGGACCAAAAGGGGGTAATTTTTGGTAACTTTTAAATATTTCATCATCTTCTCAAGAACTACTGGGCAGATTTCAACCAAACTTGGTAGAAAGCATCATTTGGGGATGCCAATTCAAGTTTGTGAAAATAGGGGGTTCTTTGGGTCATAGGGGCCCAAATAGGGGCCAAAAAGGGGTAATTTTGGTACTTCTTTAAAAATCTTCTTCTAATAAACCGTTAATGCCAGAGCTTAAATATTTTGTGTGCATGACAACTAGGACAGGTATATTATAAATTGTGAAATTCATGCCCCTGGGGTCATGTATGGGGCCACACCCAGAGGTCAAAGTTCATCATGTTAAAAAATTCACATTTTCATCTTCTTCTGATGAAGTATAAAGCCAATTTCAAACAAGCATCATTTGGTAATGGTTATTCGGATTTGTGAAAATAAAAAGGCTGGGGGGTCAGGGGGCCCTAAAATGGGGACCAAAAGGGGGTAATTTTTGGTAACATATAAATATTTCATCTCTTCTCAAGAACTACTGGGTGGATTTCAACCAAACTTGGTAGAAAGCATCATTGGGGGATGCCAATTCAAGTTTGTGAAAATAGGGGTTCTGGGGGTCAAAGGGGCCTAAATAAGGGGCAAAAAGGGGTAATTTTTGGTACTTCTTTAAAAATCTTCCTCTAATAAACCGTTAATGCCAGAGCTTAAATATTCTGTGTGCATGACAACTAGGACCGGTATATTATAAATTGTGAAATTCATGTCCCTGGGGTCATGTATGGGGCCACACCCAGAGGTCAAAGTTCATCATGTTAAAAAATTCACATTTTCACCTTCTTCTGATGAAGTACTAAGCCAATTTCAAGCTGACTTGGTGATAAGCATCATTGGGTACTGATTATACAGATTTGTGAAAATTAAAAGGCTGGAGGTCAGGGGTGCCTAAAATGGGGACTAAAAGGGGGTCATTTTTGGTAACTTTTAAACATTTTCATCATCTTCTCAAGAACTACTGGGCAGATTTCAACCAAACTTGGTAGAAAGCATCATTTGGGGATGCCAATTCAAGTTTGTGAAAATAGGGGGTTCTTTGGGTCATAGGGGCCCAAATAGGGGCCAAAAAGGGGTAATTTTGGTACTTCTTTAAAAATCTTCTTCTAATAAACCGTTAATGCCAGAGCTTAAATATTTTGTGTGCATGACAACTAGGACAGGTATATTATAAATTGTGAAATTCATGCCCCTGGGGTCATGTATGGGGCCACACCCAGAGGTCAAAGTTCATCATGTTAAAAAATTCACATTTTCATCTTCTTCTGATGAAGTATAAAGCCAATTTCAAACAAGCATCATTTGGTAATGGTTATTCGGATTTGTGAAAATAAAAAGGCTGGGGGGTCAGGGGGCCCTAAAATGGGGACCAAAAGGGGGTAATTTTTGGTAACATATAAATATTTCATCTCTTCTCAAGAACTACTGGGTGGATTTCAACCAAACTTGGTAGAAAGCATCATTGGGGGATGCCAATTCAAGTTTGTGAAAATAGGGGTTCTGGGGGTCAAAGGGGCCTAAATAAGGGGCAAAAAGGGGTAATTTTTGGTACTTCTTTAAAAATCTTCCTCTAATAAACCGTTAATGCCAGAGCTTAAATATTCTGTGTGCATGACAACTAGGACCGGTATATTATAAATTGTGAAATTCATGTCCCTGGGGTCATGTATGGGGCCACACCCAGAGGTCAAAGTTCATCATGTTAAAAAATTCACATTTTCACCTTCTTCTGATGAAGTACTAAGCCAATTTCAAGCTGACTTGGTGATAAGCATCATTGGGTACTGATTATACAGATTTGTGAAAATTAAAAGGCTGGAGGTCAGGGGTGCCTAAAATGGGGACTAAAAGGGGGTCATTTTTGGTAACTTTTAAACATTTTCATCTTCTTCTCAAGAACTACTGAGGGAATTTCAACGAAACCTTTTTCTAATTCTTTCAAACAAAATCACTTGTCTTGGTGCTCTTTTACTCAGGTGACCGTTAAGGCCCACTGGGCCTCTTGTTTGTCTGATAAACCTGAAATTTGATTTGAATGATTGTCTTAATGAAGTCTCAGACCATTTCATAACTTGGTCAACTGGGATCAAAAACTAGGTCACTTTGTCATATTTTAGAAAAACCTTGTATGCTTTCTAGAGGCCACAATTTTTGCCCAATTAACCTTAAATTTGGACGGGATGATTGTCTTGATGAAATCTTGTGCAATTTTGAAACTTGGTCAACTGGGTCAACTGGGGTCAAAAACTAGGTCACTGAGTCAAATCTTAGAAAAACCTTGTATGCACTCTAGAGGCTACATTTTTTTCTGAATCAACCTTAAAATTGGACAGAAGGATTATCTTGATGAAATCTTGTACGAGCCTAAATCTGGGTCAAATGGGGTCAAAAACTAGGTCACAGGGTCAAAACTTAGAAAAACCTTGTATGCACTTTAGAGGCTACGTTTTTTGCCCAAATGACCTAAAACTGCCTTGATGGTCGAGTGGTTTGGGTGCTTGACTCGTGATCTGAAGGTCACCAGTTTGAGCCCCCACGCCACTAAGATGTGTTCACGGGCAAGACACTTAATAGCCAGCCCCAGTCTACCCAGCTGTAAAAGTGGGTAGCAGTGGGATTCAACCACTGCCTCTCTTTCAGGGACGTGAAAACATCTGGATTGTGTCACCTGCCAGTAATACCCGAAAGGGGAGTTAGGCAGTATAAATAGATAGATAGAATTTAGTCAGAATGATTGTCTTGATTTATCTAGTATGAGTTGGAAACTTGGTCATCTGGGGTCAAAAACCAAGTCACTTGGTCAAATCTTATTAAAATCTTATATGCACTCTAGAGGCCACATTTTTTGCCTGATCAACCTGAAATTTGGTCAGAATGATTGTCTTGATGAAATCCTTTGTGAGTTGGAAAGTGGGTCAACTGGAGTCGAACTAGGTAACAGGGTCTAACCTTGCATGCTCTCTGTAGGCCACATTTTTTGCCTGTCAACCTGAAATTTGGTCAGAATGATTGTTGTGATAAAATATTATATGAATTCAAAACTGGATCAACTAGGGTCAAAAACTAGGTCACAGGGTCAAATCTTAGAAAAGCCTTGTATGCACTCTAGAGCCCACATAAGTATTCTTAGTCCATGGTAATCACACCACAGTTTCTTCTTTATTATGTATCTAGTGCTAATTATTTCTTTAAAGATTTAATAAGTATTATGTTTTCTTCTTTTTTTAAGAAAAAAGTTAATCCATTCTCACACATTTTCCTCTTTTTTGTCCAGTTAATTCTCCAGCACGTGTTTTTGCGTTTTTTAGCAAAGTAAAATTGGATTTTACGCTCTAGAAATCATATTCGGGGCCTTTTTGGGCACAGTTAAAATTCTACTTTAGATCATCTTGGTCACCTTGAAGATTCCTGGGGATGTCTGTTTATGAACTATTTTTAACTTTGACCTCTTTTTGAATTCTTTTTGAATTCTAAAATAATACTCATTTTAGTTGCAGACCTCGAGGAATTGTTGACTTATCATTAACAATAGTTTATACATCGCTTCTAGTCTATAGAAATCTATAATGGGTCATCTAGATGCTCATTTGTTATTAGAGTACTCTTGCACTTGAAAAATGAGGACTAGGTACAGTATGATTTTATCTAAGGCTACAGAAACACGAGGTCAAGTTTACAGAAAAATTACTGATAGAATATAATTGGCAATAATTCATATTTAATCATTTGATCATTTATGTCACGTAGTTATTTGAATGATGAAATTTGCTTCTTTGATAGCAAGGCGAGACATTCTGTACAGTATATGTTTTTCATTTCACTTTATCAATCACAATCTTTTTTTTTTGCAAAAATGAAAATAATTTATGATCATTTCCAACCTGAAAATAAAATAAGACTTAGATACCCACCTCTGATGTCAATGTCACAGAGACGGCCAACAAAAATGTTCAAACTAATTAGAATTGAGTCCAAAAAATCAGACCCAAAACCAGCATTTAGTACCTAAACTGCCTCTCAAAACACTAGTTTAACTACACTTACTGACTCGTTAAACAGTTATTTAGTTTGATTTCAGTTTATAATCAAATGTAATTATCTAGTAAAATTTCCCAATAAATTTATTCTGGAAAGTTAAAAGGGATTAAGTAGATTTTGTAAGTTCCCCTAATTATCATTTATAGTATCTAGTGGGCGTCATAATTTCTACAAAAGGGCCCCCTAATTTCTAAAAGGGCCCTGTAAGATTTACAAAATGGGCCCTTTAAGGCCCAGTCCACATAAGAGCTGGAGAAAATACTGTATGTAACAAGAAAAAAGCTCTGGAAAACATTCTTGACATCAAAGAAATGACTTGCAACAAGTTATTTTTTCAATGTAAAGAATGTTTTTACCTTAACCCATTCCAACTCAATCCCTCCTTTTTACGCCTGTCGAGAAAAAAGCTTTGGAAAACATCGTGGAAAATGAAGAAATTGCTTGTATCAAGCAATTTCTTCATTATCCACAATGTTTTCTATCCAAAAAGATGAAAAAATTCAGAATTCCATCAACTTTTAATTGTCGTCTTCAGCTTCTTTCAATATGGACCAGTCTAAAATTTTGGCTGTTTCGGAATTGGTTAAATGACAAAGACTTTTTGATTTACTGAACTTTAAATTGGCATCTGCAACCTCTTTGAATTTGGACTTGTCCAACTTTTGTTGAGCGGTAATTAGTTAAGCATATGTATCATTGATAAGGAGCTTTTCTTTTGTATTTCAGGAATTGTATTTTAAATATGTATGGAATAACTTTTTACACACACATGTTACCCAGTGTATATATACGATACTCACAAACCCCCCTATAGAAGTTGAAGGTCTAAAAGAATGTCCTCTTTTAAATCAGGTAAGTAAACTTGATTAATGGAGTTTCCCTATTTAAAGCTCCCTTTGTAACAATAGTCCTTCAAGAGATAAAGACAAAGATTAGCTTGCATAAGTGCAGTCTTATCTTAGTCTACATTAGCTGTTTGTCCTGTTCACAATAGGGCTGTTTAAGATAAATTTTACAAAAGAAATATTTACAAGTACCTTGTGCTTCCATTACTTTCTGCCCTTAGATTGTAATGCAGGTTGGAAAAAGGTTTTATTCAGCATGGAAAGGGTTAAGGATATTGGAGTATGTTAAAGTTGTAAAATTGACGAAAGAGACAAGAAAAAAAGCCTTGTGACATATATTTTCTTCTTACACAAGTATCTATTATCAATAATATATTTAAAAACTAAAATGTGTAAGAGAAATTTAAGTACTTCAACTTTGACCCATGGAACCTATCTATTTTCAAAGAGTCTTCTCAAATATAAGCGTTTTATGCCCTGGCGTTGATAAGATTTGGGACATATTGTTTTACCATTGTTTTTCTGCTAGCTGTAAATATAACTCAAAAACCTAACATTTTGCACTTATTCAAACAAGGTTGAAACAAACATGACTTAAATTTTGGACAAAGCTTCCTTGCATTGATAGGAGTCAGTTGGTTATAATGTGTAGGTCGTCGGTCAAGGTCACTTATCAAGGTCATATTTTAATAAAAAAAAAGACTGTTAAGGGGTCATGGTGTATCACATACATAGAGTGAAATACAATGTTACCTGTCGGTATCATAGGTTTATCTTATGTTTGGTGAGTGAATCATGGGCGTTAAGCATGTGAATGCTAAAAAAAATTAAGTTAAAATAATGAATGATGATTTGACAAACACAAACTGATTAAAGATAAAACAACTTTTGAAAAATACAGCTGCCATTTTTGCTTAATTTAAATGACTGGTTAAACATTATGATGTTGTTTTTGCTTGAAATGGAAGGATAGATATAATAATAAGAAATGGATGAAATTAAATTAGGTTTAGTTGTTGCTATATACATACACAAAATTATCAGTCACCATCATATTAGTCCTTTCGTCTCTAAACCTTGATTAGCTATTCAGACACAACATTTGTATACGGTCTTCTCTTTCCTTTCAGTTATTTACAGATGTCAAAGTTTTAGACAAAATTTTAGAAGAATGGGAATCCAATGAAACAGATCAGTAAGTATTATAGTTTAACTTTGTCAAAATTGGGTTCTTGAAAAGGTTACTAAGAAAGAGCACTTTGACCCATCTCCTCAAGACAAAATTTAAGCCTTATCCAAAATGAAAGAATTTGCAGATGACAGTTTCAAGTTCATTGAATAAAATGTTGTTCAACTTCCACAGAAAACATTGTCAGAAATTTAGATACTGCTTATGACTAGCCATTTCTTCTTTTCCACAAGGTTTTCCAAAGCTTATTTCTTGGGGTCATGAATAGTTTTTTTTGGGGGTAGGGGTTGAACAATTATAAGAGGCTAATAATTTTTAGAGTAAATACTGTACAAGTTCAGAAGTGTTTCCCTCTTCATACTTGTTGTTGGTTGTAATTTAAGTTCTCTAACTACTAAATCTGTGCACAACATTTCCAACAATCAAATGTGCGCAACCCAATACCAGACAGCAAAATTTTAGACTGGTCCAGATTGAAAGCAGATGACAATGCAAAGTTTATGAAATTTTAGATTTTTTCAGCTTTCTGGAAAGAAAACATTGTGTGAAATGAAGAAATTGCTTTTTACAAGCAATTTTTCATTTTACACAATGTTTTCCTTATTGTTTTTTCTTGAGGGGCTCCAAAAAGAGTCGTTGAGTGACTATGGATAAATAGACAGGCCTTGAGCAGCCTACACTTCTATAAATTGCATTAAGATTGTCCCCTATTGGATGGATCCCAGTCGTCAATCACAGTATCAAATAACCAATCAAATTGTTAACTTGGCCCAGAAGTGAACTTTGAACTCTCACATTGGCCAACATTTATGTGAAGCATTTTAATTGATTTGATGACTTCAATGTCGTGACTACAGATTAAAACATGTTGCTGGCCTTAAATTTTGTAAAATTAAAATGTTTAATTTTACACTTTTTCTTTACAGGAATAAAGGTGGAAGACGGCGAGGATTTATGGGTCATTTAACACGGTTAGCAAACGATATTGTGAATGCTCAGGAAAAAGGAGAAAATGTAGATACAATAAAATCCTTAGTAGATGGTGAGTGCCATTCATGATTTTTGTAATACCAAAACAATTTTTGAGCTCCTCTGTGCACAACATGGTCATAGTAAGCATTTGTGATCTTTGAATCCCCCAATTTTTGTATGTTATGAGTTGTCAGCATTCAAAACATGGATGCGCAAGCAAAATGTGGTAATTAAAGCTGTAGTTATGACATTTTGCTTGCATGCCAACAAAGTGTTTTATACACTAAAGGACACTTATGGCTCCATCATTATAAATGAAAGTCTTGTTTACAATCTAGCTGGCAAATCTTGGGTCTAATCATAATGAAACTTAGTCAGAACTTTTAGCTTGCTGATATCTAGGTCAAGTTCATGTATATGTCCAGTCAGGTCACGATGTTGGTCACCAGGCTAAGTCTAAGAAAAATCTTTATTACACTCTCAGAGGCCACCGTTTTGGATAAGTCATTTTCAAATTTGCTCAGAATGTAAAAAGATTATAATTGTGTCTTAATCAAATATTGATAAGGTCATGCCAAAAGTATGTCACCAGCTACATCTTTGAAAACACTGCAAAGGTCATATCTTAATTGATTGTGTAATTGGCTCAAAATGTGTATCTTGATATCTAGGTAAAGTTTCAATATTGGTTAGGTTGGTTGCAAAAGTAGATCACATGGTTGATTCCTGGTAAACTTTTTGACTTTTGATAATCTAGTCTGGTAAAAAAATGGATCATTAATTCAAATCAAAACAACTTTTATACTACTTGTAAATAATTGTTGATTCATAAAGTGTGAAAGGATTAAAATATAGTTAGAAGTGCAGAAAATGCTTGTTAAATTATTTGACCTCACTTTCATGGTCTTTATGGCAATTTTCCCCGACATCTCCATTTTTCTATCTTAACCCAGTACCAGATGACAAAATATATTTCATCTGGAGGTTGTTAAAAAGTTGGATTGTGTGGGAATAAGTTAGATTAAAATTAGATATTTACAATAACATTATTATTTTGTTATCATTTAAACTTTATCTTTGGCAGATCTATCCTCAGAAGTAAAAGAACGGTGGGAAGCATTTCTAACAGGATCATTGGCAGACACAAACAAAAAGAACACAATAGAACTGGTAATGTATCAATCAATGGCTTTGGTTTTTAAAGGACCAAGCTTTGATAAACTGTTTGTTATCATTTACCAGAATATAACCGAGACCGGCTCATATTGTAAGAAGTTGTTTACAACAATTCAAATTTTTCAAAATTCAAAGATGTAAACCAAATAGTTCAGAAAATATTATGAGTAAAGAAGAAATTTTATCAAGCATTTTCTTCTATTCTGACAATCATTTCTGTAACATATTTTCTTGGGTGCATTAAATTGTCGAATTGATTCCTAATTGCCTTGCTGACTAAATAATGGCACAGTTCTTTTTGTCAGAATACAGGGTTCGCACAGGCTTGAAAAGTACTTGAAAATGAAGGGATGTCTTGAAAAGCCCTTGAAAACTAAATTTGCCTTGAAAAGCACTTGAAAATTAGCCATTGCCCTTGAAAAGCACTTGAATTTCACTTATTCAGGTATTCCAGACAGTTAGATTAGGTTTCAAAATCAAAAGTGAGCATTTAAGTAGAATTTCGGCACTTCTAAATAAAAAGGAAAAGATCGGCGAATGCGCCATAATGTAGATAAAGGCCGAATGTATATGGCGTGAATCGGAATTTGAGTTGCTTCCCTTGCGAAATTGTGGCCGCACTACGCAGCGTGTCCGAAAAAGTAGAAATGTACATGAATCACGTAGAATTGACAGAAAACACGAACGTCTTTTTCCCCCAATACGCCCCGGTTCGTAGGAAAAATAAAACCCAATTATGGAGAAAGTAACCATACTAGATCCTTCCTATCCAGAGCTCCGAAAGTTTGGATATCTAAATCGGTCCGGGACAATGCCACCTCCCCCGCCGATTTAATTTTAGTAATGATGTACTTTTTCATGAGCTAGTTATCCAAAGCTTTGTATATCTAACCCAGTTATAGCGATTTTCTCTCAACACGAGCCTTTGTTGATGGAAAAACACAGCCGACGTCACAAAAATGTCGGGTCAGCCCATTCTACTCTATGGGATCGCAGGGTCGTGACGTACATCAAAAAGACCGCGGAGACAAACTCGAGTGGGTAGCCCACGTGTTACACTATATTTCCAGAGTAGAATTTGTACACGAATCTCGGTCCTTTATTAATTGTTTTTGATTTGCGATTTATTATTCGGACATTTTCCACCCCTGAAGTAAGATTTCATGATTCGTTGTTTCTTAAACTTTGTTGACAGAACTTGTGATATTTTTATGCAGTTGTTTTTGTTTATATTCAAATTATCTGCATTCTGCGGATTTCCAGTTATTGTTGGAATTATATTGGCTACGTTTCTTATCGTGAATGAAAACTATAAAACATATATTAACGACGTGACTTTTTGTATTTACAAATTTTAAATCCGGTCTAACGTGCTCACTCGTGACAAATAATTTCATAAAAGCTGAGCTATTCCGACTTTATACGAACGGCAACTGAAGTCCGTTCATGTCTCGATTTATATCCCATTTTATAGTAAAAGACATTTGTTTCATGAGTAACGGCAATTTAAATTGGCGCAGTATTAGATGCCCATTTTTATAAAACTTAGAACGTGTGTAAGTCAAGCCGATCCTCCATTACAAATAGTTTACAAAACTTGATACCCGAAGTTGGGCCAAGTTCAAACTATTGCTAACTGCAAATTAGGGTCACGTGCGGATTGGCACTTGATTGGCAGGCGGGTAAACTAATTATCGATCTTTGGCACTTTTGTATTACTAAATAATAAGTCCTTGAAAATGGTAAGATTTGTCCTTGAAAAGTCCTTGAAAAGTCCTTGAATTTTACTTGGCCTTGTCTGTATGAACCCTGGAATAGCGATTAATGACTGACTTTACCTTTGTAAAACTTATGTATCGAAACAGAGTTACAGACCTACAGATAGAGGTTGTAATTCGTATTTTAAATTTAAACATATCTCCAATACTGTCATAAATCCTATGTTGGAGGTACTTGGGTGAATCGTCTCGTCAAGACTATTCAAATGGGTACCAACAATATAGGGTTTTGCTGAGAAATATGGATTTTACAATTCTGATAAATCTAGACCTGTAGAGTTATATATAAAAAGTTTCAACTGTAATAATGATGATAATGGAAAAAATAAAGAATGTTGTTTATCTATGCCCACTCAAAATCTGTTTAGACTGGTCCAAATTTTGAGAAGTTGCAGACAACAATTTTAAGTAGGTGGAATTGTAAATGTCTTTTTAGGGTAGAAAACATTGTGGATAATGCTTGTGCAATTTCTTCATTTTCCATTGTTTTCCTCAACTTTTTAGCTCACCTGAGCACAACGTGCTCAAGGTGAGCTTTTGGTATCACCTTTTGTCCGTCATGCGTCGGAAGTCGTCAACAATTCTTTAAACATCTTCTCCTCAGTAACCACAGGGCGGAATTCAACCAAACTTGGTAGGAATGTTCCTTGGGTGACCCTTCTCAAAAGTTGTTCGCAGGTTTTTGATTGACCCCCAAATATGGGCGTGGCAGGGCATGGCAGTTTTTAACTTAGAAATCTTTAAACATCTTCTCCTCAGTAACCATTGGGCCAATTTCAACCAAATTTGGTATGAATATTCCTTGGGTCACCCTTTAAAAGTTGTTCGTGGAATTTTGATTTATGCCCAAATATGGGCGTGGCAGGGCGTGGCAGTTTTTGACTTGGGAATCTTTAAACATCTTCTCCTCAGTAACGATTGGGCCAATTTCAACCAAATTTGGCATGAATGTGGCCCAAATATGGGCGTGGCAGTTTTTTTAAATTTGAAATCTTTAAACATCTTTAAACAGTTAGGTCAATTTCAACCAAACTTTGCATGAATGTTCCTTTGGTGACCCTTTTCAAAAGTTGTTCCTGGAATTTTGATTTATGCCCAAACATGGGCGTGGCAGGGTCAGGCACTTTTTGACTTTGAAATCTTTAAACATCTTCACCTCAGGAACAATTGGGCCAATTTCAACCAAACTTGGTATGAATGTTCCTTTGGTGACCCTTTTCAAAAGTTGTTCGCAGAATTTCGTTTCACGCCCAAATATGGGCGTGGCAGTTTTTGACTTTGAAATCTTTAACATCTTCTCAAAAGTAACTATTGGGCAAATTACAACCAAATTTGGTATGAATATTCCTTGGGTGACCCTTTTCAAAAGTTGTTCGCAGAATTTGGATTTATGCCCAAATATGGGCGTGGCAGTTTTTTTAAATTTGAAATCTTTAAACATCTTTAAACAGTTAGGTCAATTTCAACCAAACTTTGCATGAATGTTCCTTTGGTGACCCTTTTCAAAAGTTGTTCCTGGAATTTTGATTTATGCCCAAACATGGGCGTGGCAGGGTCAGGCACTTTTTGACTTTGAAATCTTTAAACATCTTCTCCTCAGTAACTATTGGGCCAATTTCAACCAAATTTGGTATGAATGTTCCTTGAGTGACCCTTTTCAAAAGTTGTTCTAGAATTTTGATTGATGACCAAATAAGGGCTTGGAAGGGTAGGGCAGTTTTTGACTTTGAAATCTTTAAACATCTTCTCCTCAGTAACCATTGGGCCAATTTCAATTTTGAATCATCTTACATTAGTCAGGTGAGCGATTTTAGGGCCATTCTGGCCCTCTTGTTTTTTCTTGAGGTGTGGGAATTTGTTAATGAATTTGGCTAAAGATTTATATCACACATCAAATGATCAGGGGCATTTTGTCTACCATTGTCTGTCTGTCTATCTATAAATTTAGCCTAAAAACATAACATTTACTATAAGGCTTTTCAAGATACGGTGCTCATATTTGCCATGATATTCAATCAAAATGAATCTGCAGATACTAAGGGCAAGGTCATATGAAAAGTCAAAGTTACATTTTGGAATATAGGCTGTTAATTGAGCATGCGGTTTCACCAACACATTTTGAAGGAATGTACATTGTATGTTGTATAGGTGCGAGCAGGTCATGCTCTAGCGTCCAGTAGCGAAGACGACGATGCAGATTTTAGTAACATTCCATTCCCACAGGATACAGCTATGCAACAGGTATGGGTCTATGGTCACCATCTCATTGACAACAAAACATACTCAGTAACTGATAATAAAATTTCAGACTGAGTTTTAGACGGATTGCTGTTCACACCCATTGACCTCCGATCAGGCAGTTCATTTAAAACGACAAATGGTGTTAGTTCGCTTCACTTCTGATCAGGAACATGAAATAAGAAGTAAATCATTGGTTGGCAAACTAAAAGCTGTAATCATGGCTGGAATAAGCTGTAGTTATGGAGTTTAAGTGGCCAAACTGAAAGAAAAAAGTGCTCCAAATTAATATCCTAGCCAATAGTCTGAAGTTTTTTAACTGGTGAATCGTTTATTTGCTCACTTAGACACTAAGTGCTCTAAGGAGCTGTTGTGATTGCCTGCTGCCCGTCCATCTCTGAACAAATCTTTAAAGATTTTCTCCTTAACCTGGCCTTAATATGGTCTAGAGCTTTTGAAATTTTGCATATAGCAATGCCCTATTGGCGTCTACCTCCAAAAAACCACACCAAAAAATAACAAACGAACAAAAGGGAAAAAAAAGATAAGGAAATATAAAAAACTTAAAAACCTGTTCTTTCTTTATCTGAACAGATTTCAAAACTGTTCAAAATCATAACTGTTAGAGAGATGGTTTATCAAATTGTACCAAAGAAAAGGAATCAGTGATTAACTGGTTCCCATGGGAACTGAAAAAAATTCCTTTGTAAATCTTTCAGTATTTTCTCATTAACCTTAAAGCCTAGAGCTTTCAAATTTTGCTTGGAGCATTGCCTATGGCTCTTAAAATATTAAAGTTAAAACCAAGTGCTCTGAATTAGCCCTATGTTCGGAGTACCCTGATTTTACTTGAAAAATAAAGAGCCAAATTTTTCACACTCTTCTAGACTGCCCAACATATTTCATTGAAACTTTAGAGCTACTTGGATGATGTTCTTCAAAAATACTTTAAAGAAAAGGAAGCCATGAATAGTTCTGGTTTCAACGACAACAACAACAAAAAATTCCAGAGAAAACTTTGAAAATCTTCACCTCCTGAACTGATTAGCCTAGCACTCTCAAATTTTGAAAGTTGTACTGACTTTTATTCCTCTCTAGTTATAACCATCAATTTTAAACTTGCAATCATCCCAGGTGATGTTCATCAAAACTGCTTCAAAGAATTGGATCAGAGAATAATTCAGGTTGCAATGGTGTCTGAAAGAATTACCTTAAAAAAACTCTGCAAAATTTCTCCTAAACAATAAAGTCTAGAGCTTTCATATTTTGCATGTAGCATTGCCCTATTGATCTCTATCAAAAATATTCAGAATTGTAAGCATGAGCTTTGAATTGGTCCTTTGTTGTTGGGTAAGGGGGTTTTCATAGAAATGGAAAAATGTATTTAAATGAAGAAAATTCATGAAGAGGTGTGATTAACATCGCTTATGAAAATTTTCATAGTTCAGGTGAGTGACCCAAGGCCATCATAAGAGTTACTTTTGATGACTTTTGAAAACAGTCTAAAATTTTTGATGGAAACATGGGAAAGGATGGAAATATTCTTGGAAATGCAGAAAAATGCTTGTTAAATTATTTGACCTCTCAATAAGATCTCTATTTAATGCTCTCTATTGCCATATTTTCAAACATCTCCATTTATCTGTTGAAACCCATTTCCAGATGACATATATTAACCCTTTCCTGCTTTAAAATTCTGTAGACCTGTCCAATTTCAAAGGTTTTGCAGACGACAATTTATAGTGGATTTAATTTGAAAAATAACCATTCATTAGGGTAGAAAATATTGTGGAAAAAAAAGAAATTGCTTGTTACAAGCAATTTCTTCTTTTCCCACAATGTTTTCTCAAGTATAAAATCCCAAGGATGTAAAAACCAGTGATTGTACAGTAAAGGGTTAAGATTGATCCTATTGAAAAAAGTTGCAGACAACAGTTTAAAGTTAGAGGAATTTTAGAATTCTTTATCTTCTATGCCTAAAAAACATTGTGGATAATGAATAAATTGCTTGTAACAAGTAATTTATTCATAGTCAACAATGTTTTCTTAAACTTTTTCTTAAAGGGGCGTAAAAAAGCTGGATTTTGTGGGAATGGGTTAATAAATTGATCTCCTTAAGTTTATGTTTTGATGCTTGTGTAATCAATACAGATATTAACTACCATTGACAAGCCATTTGCAGTTAAAAGCTAACTCTAGTATAATCTCATAATTTGGGAAATTGCTCTTTAAACATTCAAAAACTGTTTGGCAAAATGCCTGAATTGGCAGATTATATCTTATTGATGTTTCTGCTCTTACGTCATTCTCTTCTCTTGCAATCATTTATTAAAAAGCTTCATTCAGAATTCATTAATTTGTTACTTTTGAATACTTGTGGTGTATGAAATACCTTTAAAAATTGTTGAAATTAATATCCATTATTATTGCTGCATTTGGCTTGTTCACAATTTTCATTGATTTTATTCTATATGAATTTCAAGTTTTTGTTAAGGTTGAAATTATCTAAACGTTTTACTTTAAAAAAATTATGATGCATGCAAATTCAACAAAGATTTTGGTTGACTTAGGATTTTTGTTATCTTAACCCATTTCCATACTATGACTCTTTTTTATAACTCTCAATAAAATTAATTGGGAAAAAGTTTTGCTTGTGAAAAAATGAAAAAAAATGTCCAAGACAAAGATTTTTAAATTTCATCTGTTATAATTGTTATCTGTTATTTCCTTCAATTTGGATGTCTGTAGATAAACAATCTATTGTCATTAGTTCTATGCAATTCTTAAATTGCAAGCATCATCATTTTGACATTCTATATAATGAATTTTATTTTTTGCTGTGGATCAAATGAATTGACTTAAATTGTTTAACTAGCCTAACACTTTATCTGGATTCTTGACTTACTTATAGATTGAAAAATCCTCGTAATAAAAAATAACTTTAATCTTATGAAATTGATCATTAAACATTTTAGATTCTAGAAAAATCAATAGGTTTACCATATTTGTGTGGATGGATTGCGGCTGTCAGAATCATTAGACCAATTATTCATCTAGACCGGAAATGAACTCCAACATTTGCCAACATGTGTGTGAAGTTATTATCAGTTTGGTGACTTAAACGTCATAACTACAGCTTGTTCAAGATGAAGTTACAACATATAGGTCCCAAACCAATCATTTAATTATTTTGCTACTGACCACAAATTTTGCACCGTTTAATTCAAACTGGATCTTTCTGTAGGAGGTCAGTGCGTATGGCCAGCAATCTATTAATTAAGGTCAGCTGTTACGACACATGGCTGGATATTAGATATTTT